>FR989950.1:3653546-4862228 GCA_905404175.1 Anthocharis cardamines | reverse complement strand
CAATAAATATGACGTAACTGCGCTTTATTAGAAGCCTTTATGACCGCCATTATAAAACTCGTTTTGACACACCTTGAACCCCGATGGGTCGCGGGTTCGAATGTCGCCTGGACATGTTTATATTTTTTTCGATCGTTTAGCGAAGCACTGTTCATAGATGGCAAAACCGTGACACACATTGCGCGTTTCGGTCGCAGTCTATGGATTTCCGAATGCTCCAAGTAAATAATAATAGGTCGACAGCGCATCATTGACTGATGTTCTGTGGTTGGGGTATCATCTACCATCAAGTTAACCTCATGCTCGTCTATTGACAATCAAAAATTAAACAACCTTTTTAAAGACAGCAAACGTACTCTCCTTTCGTTGTCACGATAGTAAATGTCGTAGTAATCATAAAATTTTTACTTACAATAATCTTTAAATTATATTTAAAAAAAGCTTTTTGTAAGTAAAAAATAAAAATCAAATTTTAGTCACTTTAGAACTTGTACACCTGCGTTTTAGGGCTTTGGGGTTGATAAATGCTATAATTCAAGTTAGTTAAGTTTTACATCACCAAATTGAAAGTGGTTCTTTATATTTGACTAACTAAATTGTAAATGTTTATTATTTTCCTGATATTAATGTATGGTATTTTTCAGTCATATCATTGTATTTTAGGTAAGAAATTCTCCTACATTTTATGTGAATATCGTATCCATTAGAAATGTCGTGAAAGGGGAATAAAGTTGGAACTTCAAATATGGAATTTAGATTATATTATGCACAATCATTTAGCTAAAAATAGAGATAAAATTAAAAAATTAGAATAATTGGAACACATTCAAATTTCGAACTATTTTTTTCAATGTACTTCTTCTTTCGATCTTCTATTAATATTTTATTTTAACCAATATTAATTCAGCAAAAAGATAATTAATTATGATAATATTTAAGTGAGATTGAATTTCTTATTAGTAAGAGCAACCTTATTAAAGAACGATTTAATTACTTGATAGATTTCTGGGAAATTTGTAAGCTTCGATAGTACAATTATTTACGCGCAATACCTCGAAAATGTAACAAGTACTTTGGTGCCTATTTTAAGGATTTTTTCGATTCATTGAGATAAAATTAATTTATATTCCCCAGTTCAACATGGGGCAGACTCGTTTCTGTATCCTAATTCGCAGAACATCAGTCATAGATGCGCGTCGACCTACTTTTTACTTTGAGCTTTCAGACCTCCAATGTTCTTTGACAGACGAGATAGTTTTTGAGAGACAAAAAGCTGGATATAAAAGTATATGCTAGCTTAGTACATATATTACCTTAAATTACAAGATACGTTAACAAGAGATCAACTTGTTCAAAAGGGCATAGAATATCTCGAAGGACAATAGACTTGACAAAATGATAGAACTACAATCAATTGTATCTATTCTATCTTATTGTACCTTAATTCGTGAAAAGGGATAACAGATACTAAATTGTTCACTTGACAGAGATAAGAAGTCATACTGTCTTTACAATACTGATACAAATCATTTACTTCACACAATATAATTACTTGAACGAAATAATAGACGTTAAAATTAGTTATGACGTCTTCGTACGAGCTTGTAGATATAACTTACACAATCTACAAATAGTTTTAACATTATTGTCATATTGTCGGTTTGTTCACATTTATCTGCAAAACTTCTGTACTGATTTTCATACTGCCTTAGCTCATCGAAATCGGATGATAGACAGAGAAGTTATCGACAAAGTCGCGGGCAGCTAGTTTTCAATATGTACCTCGATCAAATTTGATGAAATCGAGGGTATAATAGGTGAAAAACACATACAAGCAAAGAAAATTACGTAACGGTACGAAAGTAGTATTACATAGTGACTTAAATGACTGCAAATACATGAAAAATAGTATTCTCCTGAGATATTTTTAGATGAATTGCTCTTACACTTCATTAACTTTTTATCGAGATCGTTAAAAAGCATATAAAACTTAATTTCTCTTTTTTCTAGGGTCTTGTAGCATGTAGTATTAAAAAGAGTATAATATTGATTCTCGGATACTTCGATACTGAATATCAAAGAGTGTTCACTGCCTTTTTTAGATACAGTAATTAATTAATACCTAACTTGCGGTAAGAAATAATTTAAATTAGATTTAGAATTATATTTTATCACTATAACTGTTTATTTATTTAGATCTTCAAACCTAATTAGTTGATATTGATGTTTTTTTATCATTAATTGATTTGCTTTCGGATGGTTTATTTACTTCTTTATCTTCTAGTTACTCTCCTGTCGGAGTTTGGACAACATCATGGCGATTTTCACTTAGGATAAAGCAGCGCGGAATATGGACAATTGGACATTGTGTTCACCTGGAACCATTCACTTAGGATTGTAGCCAGAAATTTCTTCTTCTCCCGAAGCTGCGTTTTCATCCGATTTTCCCTTGTAGGATAACTTTATGAAAGCTGTATTTTGAATTCCTTATTATGTGACCAAAGTAGGTGAGATTCTGTGTGTATTCACAATGTAATTAGGTATACTACTACATATAGAATTAGAAATGATTTTCTTTAATGTATATGGAGAGGTAAGAAAACCCTAAAACCTGAGTTTACGAAAAATCTTTTTACAGATTTACGAAGGCCAACAAAAATTAAGATACATTCAATTCACACTAATGGTTTTGCTCAAAAAGACTTTCATTTGGTAAAAAGGCAACCTGTTACAGAACAACTAAGATATTAAATAAAAATGGAAAAAAGGATAATATTTCATGTACATACATTGAAAGATTGAAAGAGACGGAAGTTAGAACTGATAATAATGCTATGATAGTAATAAATTGAAGATGGATAGGTACAGCGATTTTAAAAATTGTTTACCAATATAAAGTTACATTATCAGCGAGTAACATAGGCTTTTTGTGTATAGTACAGCTACATTGCACCCATGCGAAGCCGGAGCGTCTTGCTAGTTATATATTATATTATGTTTATAGATAATCCTTCAAAATAATGTCAATAGATAGCTGATAAAGTAAATGTAGTTGTTGCCCATAGCCGCTAGTCATCCAATCAATGCTTTCCACTGCGGACAAAATTGGATCAATTTCGTTTTCAGCATCGTGACGATTGACATCGCGGGATACATGAATTCACTGGATTGCTATCTTCTGAATCAGTTATTCTCAAAGTTAATATCATAGATACGTAGAGTAAATCTCTTTGACAATCAAAACCATCGACAATGCAATTCTAGCTTAAATTTTCCGAATACCCTAAGTCTACAAGACATCTTGAATTATTTTTGTTCTTTGGCTACGATATCATCTACCAAATAATGCCTAGTGTAAATACTAATAACCAAAGGGCTAATGCTTTTCAATCTAACTGACGTAAAAAAAACAATATAACGTGGGCATTGATAACATAAAATTAAATTAAAAAAGATCTTTCTTTATCCAATGTTATTCAATCTTGTCTCTATTTGTAATTTTTTGGATAAAACGATTTTCTATCCAAAAAGTATATTTACCTGTATTCGTACAACTATATAAACATTTTGTTAAAAATGTGCCGAATTTAAATGCTAGTAATTTGTGTTCCAAACGCGACCCAACTTTTAAGTTTGGAACACTATGACAACCGGAATTTTATGCGAATTTTATATTTAGGCAATCATGCTGATACGAATCGGAAGTTGAATACGGTCGGAATGGGATTGCGTTTTACGTTCCGAATCCTGTTTTAGTACGTCATAAGATTATGTAGAATATTGGGAGTTAACGTCCACTGCATTTTATTTGAACAGTTACTTTTACTCTATTTTATTTAGCCAACTTCATAAAAATAAGTAATGAACTCACATCAATTTTGCAGCTAAAATCTTTATGGTCGAAATGGGTATCCAATTAATTTCATTTCGGTTAGTAGATATATACGAACATAATATGTTTAGCAAATAACAAATAAGTAAATATTTTATATTTACTGACAGTTATTTGACAATATTTATTAGGTTAGTTTTAAAAAGTTCTATGTCTTATGACAGCTTACTACATTCTAAAGTCTAAAATTAGTATGTATGCCGCTTACAACAAGATTTGAAAGTGATTTATTATTATTATGAAGTAAAATAATTCTTTTTTTATCAACGAAATATATTCAATTTCGATGTATTAAATATTTAATTACAGACTTCAGATTCGCTATTCAAATGATACCTATTCAAAACGGATGAATACGCGTTTCTTATTAAGTTGTCTGCTTTCAACACTTATAGGGTGGATTTTAAACCTTATTCACAATACTCGTTTACGTCGCTGACATGCTATTTCGTTCTTTAAACATTGAGTTTTATATTTTTAACGGATATTGACAGAACTCACTTAAGCTATAATAATGTTTCTAACTCCCAATTTGATAAGAAGACTATAATTCATGATAATTATCAAAATGGCACTGTCAGACTATTTCATTTAATATCGATTCACCCACAGGCTAAAGTGCATTTGTAACCCATTATGTTAATAAATATTATTCTTCCTTCTTTATTTCTTATGATAATAGTAACTTTTATTCAGAACTAACTTACACAAACTTTTCTTTAATTTCCACAAAAGTGAGTTCGGGAGGCCTTTTTTAAAACTGTTGAAAATCACGTGTCTAAGTAGTTATTAATGATCGAACATAGACTCAACTTTGGAAATTTCGTCGAACAACGAAGTAAGTTATAATTAATGGAGTCATCGATCTGAAACTCATTAGTAAGTTTATGTTAGGTATACACAATAACATAGAGTATATCATAAACAATAACATAATCTTTCATTTAAAAATTCTATCCTACTAAAATTATAGATGAGAAAGTTTCTGAGGATATTTATTCTCTTTCACGTTTTGATGAAACTTTAAAGTATAATTTTTTATACATCAGAATAAAATAATTATAGGCTATAATTTATAAGATATTGATTTAATTGGCCTAATTATAACGGTGAGTATCAAGTAAGTCGGAAAAAATCAGGGTCAGCAAGTCTTATTGAAAGTTTACTTAATCATTACAAAATAAAAGCTTTCGTTAGTAAGGTCTACAAGTAAGTAAGTTTCGTAAGGTAATATACATTATGTGTTTTGTAACCTTTTAGAAAAATGAAAATAGCGCGATAAGTAACAAGCAATAAATTTAAGGATAATCATAAAGAATACAATAAAACTATCAGACGTTCAGACGAGTAAAGTTTTATTCGAGTTGTTCCTCAATTTGTGGTGCGATATGGCACGATATAAAACGTGGTTAAGAGCGCTCACTATCATAAGGTTAAGATGTTAAAATGGAGCTCTTAGAACTGCAATAGTGTTCGTATGTACAACTCGTAAAACCTGCAATGACGACAATTGTGTACTTTAGTACGAGTAGTCTCGAATGTACCGATTAGTTTTAATTATGTCATTAGTGAGTATATTCACAGTTTAAAATAAAGAGATTTGTTCAAATTTATTGATTTTTCATTCATTTACCGATTTTTGGTTCAAATATACCAATTTTACTCGGTAATCCTACCGATTTGGCATTTGACTTTCGAGACCAATGTTTAGTAATACCATATAAATATTTATTTTGTTCGTTGACTATAGACTGCCATAAAAACAATTATTATTATATTCACTAAATTATAGATAAAGTAGGCAAATTCATTTTTTCTCATTAATATTTATAAATTAAATTAAGACTACTATTTATATATTATAAAGGAGATATGGGGTTCTTTATTTTTTATTTTATTATATTATTACATAGACTGCCAGATAAATCAGGTATCTGATTAATAACAGTAATAAGTAGATATATGTATGTATACTTTGTTAGCTTATTCTCAAGGAATATACTACATAAAAACGACAACAGTTCCAAAAATAATCATAATTACACAAAATACCATAAGTACAATTTATAATGGAAATAAATGAACGACACAACTCAATAAAATTAATTACGGCTGGGCAATATTGACGTGTTTCCTCTAGACAACGCTTACAGTCCGATAATCTAACTGCCGGAACAAAGGTCGGCTAAACACGAGGCAAACATCTTAACAATAACGGTCATTGTTTGGTTAATGGCCAAGACGAAACAGTTCTAAATATAAAACAATAAGCTGCAGGATTTCTATGACCTTTACAACACAGCAGTGCTGCAATGCGGTTAGCTTGAAATCACGCTAGCTGTGTCTTAAACACTGCAATCTGAGAGTCACTGCTTGCCAACCTTGGTACGTCACGACAGTAATGAATACTGAATAATCCAATTCACCAAACATGTCAGAATGCTTTTTAATTTTCGTGAGCATTGTCTGTATTTGAAGCATGTGAATGGCTAACTAATATCTATGTGTTAGTAATTAAACATAAAATATCTTACATCAGTATGATTCCTAAGATCCTAACGCATAGGAAAAGAAAATTGTTAGCTTAGTTAAGGTTTATGATACAATATCGAGACATGCAAATAGTTTATCTTTCTTCAAGCTTTTAAAGAGAATTAATAAATAATATAAAAACTAAATAGTATCCGAACATAAAATACACTTATTTAACATCTCAAAAAAAATCGGATCTTCTGCCTCGAAACAGAGGTTTCAACACTAATGCTTACACCAATAGTGAATACAGATACAGTCTTAGATTTTAAAGCATCATATCATCATATCAACATTTACGACCATATAAAGTTTTAAGTTACTTTCAATAGATATGAGTCAGTAGAAGAAGTCTAACAAATCAATAACATAAAGAAAAATATAAAATTACCGAACAGGCAGATGTTGCTGAATGTGCTCCACACGTACCCCCCGCTGTTGCTGCTGCTAAAACGCTGCTTCCCGGTACCTATGCAAATAACAACAACAACAATTATAAACAAACTCCTCTAAATATCTCATTGAACACATGTGATATGAGTCTATCGAAGCATGTTGAAGTTTGCAAAACCTTTCATAATGCACTATATAACGTAGCATCTACGAATCAAATTACTTTCTAGGGCTAACAAGTTACTTATGGAGGGAAAATATAGTATTAGTTCAATGAATTTTACGTACGAGCAGGACATCTAGTAAAGCCATGAATGAATGGTCTTCAAGATACATTATGTACAATAGTCATGTTACAGGTTAGTAACTACAATCTTCTATAAGGTTAGTTAGTTTAAGGTACAACTATAACAATACATTCAATACTCATAGAACAGTTAACAATTGATGCTGAAGAAGTCATTGATATCATATATGTTATTCATTTCGTTAAATACTTTGGATTTGAAGGTATTTTTAGGGATGATGTAGAAAGGCAAAGCAATTTTGAAAAGTAAAAACACACCATATCGTTATCCTATGGCGTAGAATTGGAAGAACATTCTTGAACCTGTCAAAACGTCACTAACTATGCAAAATGTTATTTGAAACGGTTTTAATAATTCAACCAATCTAGTGTATTATTAACGAGATTCTTAAGAGACATCACATTTTAGTTTTTAAAAATGAAATTAAATTGACAAAGACTAAATTTATAAATGTTTAAACACTTCGTTTTCAAACTCACTTTTAATTGTTCCTGCTTGTAGTCTGGCTGGTAAGGCAGCAACATCCGAATTTTGCCCCAGCGATTGAAGAACAGGGTTATAGCGCCGATCCATATGATCAGAACTAGTACTACTAACCCGATCTCAACGCCTCTTATCTAAGGAATGTATACTAAAAATTTAAGCTGCATGGTAAGGACGAATTGATCAAAATAGTTTTACTACATGAAAACAAAGTCCTTAAATAGTCTTACGATTTTTTTTTTAAATTCAACAGGAAGTAGAATTAAGAATTTTATAGAAAAAGCCATAAAATGAATTCCCAAGTCCCGTAATGGGGTATGGGGCAGACACATTCCCGTGTCTGTTTCATCGTTTTTCTTTACAGGCAATTAGGTGATCAGCCTTCCATGCGTTGGCCGACTGAAACAATTTTATTTAAAATCTTATTTAACCGGGATTCGAACCCGGAACCTCCGGTTCTAAACGGAGCACTTACCACTTAGTCACAGAGGCGTTGAAAATCGCCATAGTCATAATTAAAAACCTTGTTTGAAATTTTATATTTTCCGTAATTTAAAACAAATTTACTAAAAGCCTTATATACTTATTTTTATTTATTTGTATGTAATGCCATTTATTACAACCATTATTGTAGTTTATATAAATATTAATTTGACTATTTAAATTAATTTTCACTACCTTTATGAACAATAAATATCAAACTATTTGCAAATTTTAGTTACAAGGCCACATTTGAATAGACAGTCAAAAATCACTAATCAGTATTTAAATCCTCAAAAGAAGGTTACAAATATTCGGTCCTTAGGTTCTTCACCGTAACTAACAACACACAAATAGTATACCTTCAATTAATTGTTGTAACATGGGTCCGAACATGGGACCGATTAAATGAATTAAAACACATTACCGTTGGGAATGTCGGCGAAGGTTCTGGCGGTGAAACGGAGGAGCGGGGTATCTCCAGCCCCCCGTCCTGCTGAGGCGATGTTCGAGGGGGCTCTGCACAGACACGATATCGGCATTAGTCACTAATGCCCAACTATTGAGGTTATAATAGCATTACGATTTTGGTACGTGCTGGAAACTTTTGTAACCGCAGGGTATTCAAGTTGAAATTTGAAGGGATTATTTTAGTACAAAGATATATAGGTAATAATTGTCTTGCAAAGCAGCTTAAGATCTAGATCTAATTCCTAATTTTGGATGGGCTCGTTGACGCGTTCGGTAGAACGTCACGTCTGGTAACTTCGGGTATTGAACGGGTGGGAGGAATATCGAATTCCGACCGAGTAACCACCGTTCATAGATGGAAAACCGTGAAGCGTATTTTGGTTTCAGTCTATAAATATCTGAATGCTCAAAGTAAAAAGTAGGCATCATTGACTGATATTCTGTGGCTAAGATATCACCTACCATAAAGTGAACTCATGCTCATCTGTCGATATCTAACATAAAAAAATATGAAAATAAAATTTAAATATTCTGAATATTATACAATAACTCATCAACTTTATATATAATATTGACTTTTATTAACGCGAGTATCACACATTTAAATAAAATACTGTATACCGGATTAAAACGCGATTTATTGTTTAAATTATTTATCCCGACGTTTCGGATGCTTTTCAGCAACCGTGGTCGCGGGAGACTGAAAGATGACAGTTGTCTTATATTTGAAATGTCACAAAGTTGCCATATTTAATTCAATTAAATTAAGAAATAATCTATTAATTTAGGTAACACAATGTACATCTATGAACGTCATTAAAAAAAAAATAATACATATTAAATTACTAATATTACTAATATTAAATGCTTCTAATTTTACATTTACTACCAGTTCACAAATCAAGGGCGTAGAGCGGACGAGAAGAACTGGCAAGAAACTCGCCGCCACTCTTTTTAATCGCCAAGTTTTTGTTTTACAATCCATATTAACGCCATCTATTCCTACGGAGTTGATATTTACTGTAATTTTCTATATTATGACAATATTGACTAACGGTGTCCTCTTGTTTTTTAGTATGTTTGATTTGGGGCTTTAGATTTTTAATTACTGGATCCCAGGTGTTGGAAAGTCTCAAACTATCTTCTCTATTGAAGTTAGGATGTTTTTTAATTTCAATAGCCTCACGTACTAGTCTGGGAAAGAATCTACTTTCTTTTGCAAGGATTTTTGGTTGGTCGAAACGTATGTAGTGGTTTGGTTTATCCAGAGTGTTTTCACATACTGCTGATTTAGAGTGACGTCTGTTTTTGATATCCGCAATGTGTTCCTTAAGTCGGTTTGAAATGCTACGTTTAGTTTGCCCAATGTAGGATAAACCACAGTCACAATCCAGTTTATATACACCTGAAAAGCATCCGAAACGTCGGGATAAATAATTTAAACAATACATCGCGTTTTAATCCGGTATACAGTATTTTATTTAAACTTAATATATACCTACCCAATCAAATTTATATTTATATAGTGTTGATGTCGATTAAATAAATACTTCATTAAAAGTGAGAAATAGAAACTCAAAATCGGTTTGCAATAGAATTTGTGAATTGTTTTTGACGTGTTAATTACCGTTATGATGTTGTTTGTGCTCAATTATTCGTATCATTGACTGCATCTCACGTGTAAATTATCATATGCCCTGATTATACTTAATATAATGAACATAAATGTATTCAAAATTATACACAGTGGCGGGACCTCCATACAAGCCCAAAGGCCTGGCTTGCCGGCTTTAACGTAATATGTGTTTATACCTATATTTTTTATATAACGTAATCATATAAGTTATAAAAGACTTATATAACTACTTTAAAGGAATTATTATTTTTCTTTTTATGGTTACATTGTATGGTTTATACATTGTTAGCGATTATTGCCATAATATAGAAAATTACAGCAAGTATAAACTTCGTAGAAATAGATGACGGTAGTATGGCAACTTTGTAGAAATTCAAATAAGTGTCACCTTTCAGTCTGTCCACGTTAGCTGAAGCATTCGAAACATGGGGATAAAAGTATAATTAATAAATCACGTTTTAATCCATAATTAAAAGTGTCCATAGTTATAGAAAATACAAGTAAAATATAATTATTTATTTATTTAATAATATTCGTCTTAAAATATTACTGAAAAAAGGAAATGACAATTCCTGTATCTGGTAACTACCATCCGGTCCGTAAATATCAAGAATGCAAAGTTTAAGTATGGAATTAATGACTTTTCAGTAATAGCGCCATTATTGCTAATGGACGTACCTATATTACAGTCTTCGCCGATAGGCCATTAGAGTTTAAAGCACTGTTTACTGTTGTGTAATAGGTCTATGTACTAAGAGACACGCACACGAAGATATTTGTCTTTGTTTCACGTTTATCTATACTTCTATACTATATATATATTGCATTGTACTAATATTATAAAGAGGTAAAGTTTCTGAGTTTGTGAGGTTGTAGGTAATCTCTGGATCTGCTGAACCTTAAAGTTCTTTCGCCAATAAAATCTACATAATCAGTGAGTAACAGGCTATTTTTGTGTATAGTACATCTATTATTCATTGCACCCGTGTGAAGCCGGGCGTGTTGCTAGTCTTATATAAGCAGATCATTTATATGACAACTAAGAAATACTTCTATGAAACTGTATTTTAATCTTTTTAATAGGACCCGCCTAGCATGACCATCAAGAGATATCTCGCGGACGAGTGAAGACAAACCAAGATATAAGATATCGAGATATATTATATCTCAACATCGACAATTTTGATAGACAAGATATCCCGATCGACAATTATCACTACTTTTGATATTAGAAGTCGAGTTTTAATTGTAAGTGTCCTAGACCAGGAAGACATAAAGAGATAATCGATTAAAACACGAGAAAACGGTCGACAAAATTTTGTCGTGGTTGTCATGCTAGGCCGGCTGGCTGCTGATTCAGTTCCTACCGGATCTGATATGTTTATTTAATATTTAATAGATATATAATACTACAAACACCGTCATTAGAATTGTATTTTGCAGAGTAGATTCGAATATTTTTTAGTAGTTTCGAAGCCTCACTATGATACATTATTCTACATTCTCTCCTGCGTGTTCAAAAAATATTTTTTTGTGGATCTTGTATATATATTCTACTGAAATTTCCCAAAAAACCTTACCGTCATATCTAACATCATCCTACTTAAATATGATATCTATAGAAATAGATTTAAGTTTCGTATCCAAGTTATTTATAAACAAAAACGATTGGCCCCAAATAATAAAGAAGTTTCAAATTAGCATTCCAGCTGCGGCTATGATCTATTCTCTAATCAATGCTATGGCACAGATCAACGAAGATCTAAATGTCAGAGGCAATTTTAGATTGCGGTCGAACGATACCTGAATCTTTAAAAGAGGTGTGCTGTGTAAGAAGGATGAATAAAAAAAAATGCTCCAGTTACCTACGTGAAGATATGATAGTCATTTGTAAAATGGAACGATTGAGAATATTAGAGTGTGTGATAAAGGATATTAATTAGGCTTTTTTTTTTAATCTCTAAGTTTCCTTAATGAAAAATAACCGTTGGTTGTCATGGTTTTTGATTAAACTGTCTTTTATATATTTGTTCCGATAGACATTTGATAGGTGACTACAATTTTTATTATACATATTATAGCGTAACTTTTTTTCTATATGACAGGCACGGAAATTCGACTAAACCGTCGCCGACGGGCATTGAATAGTTTATATGATATATCGTATAGCATTAGTATCATTTAAATAGTATTGCATTTAAACAGACAGACGGTGAGATATAATTGACGGTAGAACACCTGCCGTGCGCATCGATGGGTCGTGGGTCGAATCCCACTGGGATGACATGCTTATAATTTTCTGTAAGAATGTTTTCCCCACGTCTGGTAACATCGGATATCTAAATTCCGACCGGGTAACGAATCACCGTTCATAGATGGAAAACTCGTGAAGTGCACATTGCGCGTTTTGGTTTCAGTCTATGGATTTCCGAATGCTCGAAGTAAAAAGTAGGTCGACAGCGCATCATTGTCTGATGTTCTGTGGCTGAGGTATCACTTACCATCAAGTGAACCTCATGCTCGTCTGTCGATATCTAACATAAAAAAATTAGAAAAGCTTATAGGTGTATATGTATATTTATACTATTTCACGAAGTCCGTTTGGCTATGAATGTTGTTATATAGGCGCGCACATAATCATTGTTTTAATGTGCGCAATGTTTAGCGTGGAAACACTCAAAAAATGTATATGTCCACACCTAACAACGTTCATAGGCAGATAGACTACGTGAGATAGAATATTTATACAAGAATAACACACCGAAAGTGCATCGGAAAGATCAGACGCGGTAAATGAACTATCTGGCGCCATGCCAGCTTGTGAGATTTTAACACCGCAACGAGTAATTCTCGTATAACACATACAAAAGGGTATGATGAAAATTAATTGCCCTATCCCACGCCAAAGCGGCATTTATTGTTCCGTGCGCTAGTGCTGTTCGAATATTTATAGGTTATCCACAATAATTCCGTATCTTAAATATAAGGGATTTTTTATGTAGTTAAGATTGATAGTTAAAATATGTTTTGTCTCGCTCTATCAAATACAAAAAGACTACAGATCAAAAGAAACAAAAAATGTTTTAACTATATCAAGTTTATAATAAGACCGTAATATTATAAAGAGGAAAGATTTGTTTGTTACGATATAACTCAAAAATTACTCGAACGATTTTAAAAATGATTTCATCCATAGCAAGCTCCATTATCAACGAGTAAAATAGGATTTTTTATACAACTACATTGCACCCGTGCGAATCCAGGGCGGATCGCTACTATAAAATATCGATGGTAATCCCAGCCACAGAACATCAGACAATGATGCGCTTTCGACCTACTTTTGACTTCAAGCATTCGAAAATCCATAGACTGATATCGAAACGCGAAAGACGCGCTTCACGGTTTTTCCATTTATGAACGGTTCGTTTCCCGTCGTAATTTAGATATTCCTTCCACTCAATGCTCGATGTGACTTGACCTGGAGAAGACATACTTCCAGATAATTATAAAGATAATGTCCCGGCGGGATTAAAACCCGCGATCCATCGGACCACAAGGTATGTGTTCTGCCAAACGCCGCCAACGAGCCAAAAAAATATCCCCTTTCTTTTAAGTACGTACATAAGTTTTCCAAACATATTTATAATTTACATAATAACGAGACACCTTTACGTACATTTGTTCAAATAAAATTATGTATTTTATGAACATGGGAATTAGACAGGCCCCGTTTCGTAATGTCCCAGAGGACTAAGAACACGCACAGAGAACACGCAACAGGTGCATTGCATATTATGTTGTCTACAAGTAGCGTTGACTTATATTAATTAATTAACCAAAAAAATAAACAAACTTATATTATAACTAAATCAAATTAACCTTAGTTGCTAAAATATTAGGTTTTTCATATTACTAATTGATTTTGAACGAACGAAGGATCTAAAGCACCCAATAAAAAAAACCTCAATAGGGCAGATGGTTCGAGTCAACGCCTGGGTACAAGTAATTAAATATATAAAGTCCATGCCAATATGTGTTAAATTTTATGAGAACACGCACAGAAGCCTTTAAATGCGTAGAATTAACTGGCGTTAATGTAGTATTAAAGTATTTACAATTTTCACTCTTCTATATAGCCGTGATATTGCTGTAAAACACTCGAACGGCCGCATCGGGATAAACATACGAGTACTCGTATAATGAATGAATCGCAAGTTTCGCGTTCTCAAAGGACGATATTATTTTTAATTATGTTAGTACCTACCGAAAGAATATGGAGGAATTGTGTTAAATATTCTACTATAGGTTCATAATCTATACTAATATTATAAAGAGGAAAAATCGACCGATTTTTAAAATTCCTTCACCATTAGAAAGCTACATCTTCACCGAGTAGCATAGGCTATATTAATTTATTATCAGCAATAATTAGGGATCTCTACTAAAACTTGAATAACGTAACCCAAGGTGTAAAAATAAGGTTGTAGGGAGTAATATCTGGATCTAGTGAATCGATTTTAAAAACTATTTAACCAATAGAAAGCTACATTATCAGCGAGTAACATAGGCGTATAGTACATCTTCATTGAATCCGTGCGAAGCCAGGGTATATTACTAGTAAATGAAACTGGTGTTGTAATAATTTAAATTGTTTTTGGTAGTTCATTCTCACAAAAGACTGAGTCATGTGCGACAAGAGCGTTAAAATATGAAGGTTCGTTTAAGTTTGTATTTGTATTACAGAAAGTTTATTTTGTGAGCTTTTCTAGGGCGAAAACAGTCGTGAAAGTGATGTTTAGAAATGATTAATGATATAGCTGTCGGGTTAAAATGTTCCATATTGCGAAGCATTGACTTATATGTATAGACAAGCAACTTGGAACAATAATTGTGTCGCAATTTCGGATCGCGCGGGCGGGTAGAGAGGGGGAGCAAGCACGGCGAATATGCCTTGCAAACGCTCGCTCTCGCATATTTCTAGTAAAGAGTAAGCGTGATAGAAAATTATGATGGCAGTTGTGTATTTATATTTACGATAATTATTGTTTTAGACAAATACGAAATAAATTACTTAGGTACTTACTGAAATAGACTTCAAATCACCTGGGAAAACTACGCACATAAATTATAAGTGTTTTATTGGTTACTATGAACAAAATCGGTGTTAGTTTGTCGAAAACAACGTTCACGGCTTACAAAACAGTGCACTGATCTTCTCGCTTGCTCGCAGTGGACTAAACGAGTTACGGAGAATTAACCGCAACTCAGTGGCCAATTATTTAAGGCTGCATAGCTTGTCTAGTAGTATACATATAAGTCAATGTTGCGAAGTATAAAATTTACTGTGTTTTGTAAGTCGGAGAAGCGCGGCGCTTTGTACACATTATTACAGTTTAGTTTGGTTCAGAGAAATATTTTTACGTAATAAACTATTTTCACACTTAATTGAGAATGAAATGTGTGTGTCATTTTAACTAAATAATTCACTATAAATATAATTTGACGGACATAATTTGTATCAGGCATGCGGGTGATTAGCCTATATAGTCCAGACGTATTAGATTAAAATAAAGCAAATATAAAACATAACTGGTAAAAAGCTATAAATTGGTGGAGACCTTTAACCTTCTTCAGTTTGGATCAACGATTACCGAGATATATTGGAAAAACTGGATTGGTGCACCTTTTTTTCAAGACGGATCGAGCCTTGGAGATAGAGGTCAGGACTTATAGTATCTTCGAAAGTATGCCAATATAAAGGTCTCCACTAATTTATAGCTTTTTAACTTATACATAACTTAGTTAATCACAACTATATATTAGTCTAATCGGGCAATAGGGGCCGATTGTGCTATTCGTAACAGGCATATTACTGAGAATTTGATAGAGTTGATGTAGCAGATTATAACGTAGTAATAAGTGCCTTGAATCATATGCAAGTTAAAATAATTTTTCTACCATGCTATTATCTATCTATATTGCATTATGACGTGCGAAATGCAGTGCTGTGAAATAGTGTGCCTTATTACGATTATTAAACCGCTGTACCTAACCAGTAGTTACTGGTTTTCTTTCTTTGAATGTCATTTAATATTGTACTTTGGTTTTCGTCGTATTTTAATTACTTATGGACAAAGTATTTAATACAGTCTAAATATGTATTATCTTTGTAACACTAGTTACCTCACCGTACCTTACCGTACCTATTCATCATTATCTAGAATGATGCTCCCCAAAGTAATCTAAATTGTGTTTTGGGATAAACTACTGTTATAAACTTAAATATTTCCAAGTGAGAAGCGCTATACCAGTTGCAAAATATAGGAGTATATTGCATGCAAGTTAAATTGACCAAATAGCGAATAGTAATGAGTCTATGTGACAAAAATATTTTGGGGATAAGTAAGTGCTTCCAAGGGTTACATTAATTATACATCTCTACGTAATCCTTGCGGATTTGCTGATTAATTTTACTATTATAACTATTTAAGAATAAATGAAACGACGTGAATTGTTCAAAATGAAGAAAAATAAATGATCATCAACTCTAATTAAAAATAAAACTCTCAACTTAAATATTACTATAATATTTGTATAAAAGTCTATAAGTTGTATAAAAATAAAGTCTAAGGCATGCCGGGTTCATTAAATGGACCAAAAGCCATCATTTGCCTGAATTAGTATTTATAGCTTTCGTATAAGAAGTTATAAGATTCAATTAGTACAATAATTTCAACAATAACGAAGTTTTGCGCTAAGCTCCAAGATCCTCTACCCAAAACTTTTCAATGAATGAAAATAATAAACTTCATGGGCATTTTAAGTAGAAGGAAAATACGCTTAAAATCTCAGAGGAATTATTACCGTGGCTTATAACGACTAACGAGCTACTATTTATAAACCAGCCTAAACATTCTGGCATTTTTGGCATGAGGTTTTCGTTATCAGTTCGTTATAATTCTTTCAAAGAAATCATCTTTTCTTTCATCGACAGATGAGTATAAGGCTCGCTAACTAATGACAGACAATAATCAGCTATCGGATATCAATCAATAACACGGCATCAACCATCGGCATTTTGGGATATTCGGAAATCTTTAGCCTAATACCGAAACGTGCGTATATATGTACATCAAACTACGAATACATTTCATAATGTACCGCTAACTCGAAGGTATTTTGACGGGCTCGTTGGCGCGTTCGGTAGTACACGTGTCGTGCGCATCGAGGGGTCGTGGGTTCGAATCCCACCGGGACGACAAATTTATAGTAAGCATGTTTTCCCCACGTCTGGTAACTTCGGGCATTGATCGGGTGAGAGGAACCGTTCATAGATGGAGAAACCGTGAAGTGCATATTGCGCGTTTCGGTTTCAGTCTATGGATTTCCGAATGCTCGAAGTAAAAATTAGGTTGACAGCGCATCACTGACTGATGTTCTGTGGCTGAGGTATCACCTACCATCAAGTGAACCTCATGCTCATATGTCAATATCTGACATAAAAAATGATAATTTTTATAACTCTAATATCATGTAAGTTATTACATAAATATAGATATTATGTATTTAACTACTAAAAATTGTAAAACGTTTATCTTTTAACAATAAGAATACAAACTGAGTAAGAAGCAACTTACCCAGCGTGCGGAAGACAATAGGCCGACTTCTAAACTTATGTCCACCCCACAATGCTGCCACCGTCACTTGATACTGAGTATCAGCCTCAAGGCCACTCAGTATAACTGCGTCTGAGTTCCCAGCAACTTCAAGCACCACTCTGTAACTAATCGAAGATGAGTCAATTTCGTTGTTTTCTATTAACAAGCATAATGTTGGAGGAGTGAAAGTTATTTGGATAACAATATATTTCTAAGAAAGAAATAATATTTTATGGATTTTAGAAAAAAGATTGTGCCACACAGATACAGGGGCCCAAGATACAGGGTTTCTTAGTTTGGGGCACATTATTTATTCAAGAAAATATTTTTTCAATTTCTTCAAACCATTTCTTAAATCAATGGATTCCAAAATAGTAGTTGTGTTCATTTTATTTTGTTTCGAATGAAGTTTTATGCTTTTATCAATGTTTGTCTTCTTAAAAAATATATTATCAGTGAAGTAAAAATGAGCGATCATTAAACCCATTTTGTGAACTACATGTACATGTAATACTTTGACGTTTACTAGACTTTACAAACTTCTTGCCAATTTTTCCTGGGTAGATGCTAATTTCCAAACCGGTGACAGATTAAACAAAATGTCGATTCAAAAGTGCTTTACGGCTTTTTGAAAAAAGTTAGCTTCGATTATTTGACATAAATGACTAGTTGACCCGTACCCACTTCGCTAGACGAAATACAAGCTATCAGATATCAGGATTTTTTCGACTGAATAGACACGCATTGTAATAATTTGGCCAATTAACTCAATATCGTTATAAATTATAGCCTATAGGTTATTCTGGTGTATATCAATTAATATTGTAGGTTTAGTTTCAGTAAAATCCTTTGAGTAGTTTTTGCGTGAAAGAGTAACAAACATGCTCACAAAGCTTCACATTTATATTAAATATAAGGATCTAAGAAAACGATTATAAAAATACGTGTCAAGAGTGTAAAATATTTAAAGTAACTAAGTACTATTTCTCTCTAAATAACATGTTTTAAATACACATACACAAGTCATAGTCCCTGTAGCGCCAAAATTGCTTTGTGTGCCTTGTATTTTTACTTTATACGGTTGTTTTAACTCTTCTCTTTGCAAGAATATTCTCACATACATCCGGTATAAATTTATGATTCTGTAACTGTTTGTATGAGAAAATAGAGATAGTATTTCCTGCTACTTTATATTTCATAGAAGAATTCTGTATGATAATAAATCTTCGTTGAAAATTGAAATAGATGTAAGAGTATGTCTACGAATAAATCTTGTCATGAGTGATAAGAAATAGTAGTTTGCGATTTCTACATTTTATATACTACTTTTATGTCTATACTAAAACAATACGCACCTCTTCTTTATAACATTGAATATACCGATTTTAGAAAGAAAATTTTAAAAAGTTATATTTGCATTTAAAAATTAAAATTATGCAAGCATTTGAATATCTTATGTTCTTTCGGTAGTTGCTACCTATTACTTAATATTAAGGCTCATTTACGCAATGCTTTCATGCCTATTGCCTACAATTAAATTGAAGCAATAAATGACTTGCATGGTCTAAACAACACGTAATATTCTTGATCTATCATACAAGTTATGTTTCAGTACTTTTCTTGGTGTAAACAGGGCAGAATATCTGCGTGTAGTCAGCTGCACAATTCTTGCATGTCAGAAGCTGAAATTATTGCATTCAATTATTGCTCTTGTATGTACAAGAAAATGTCATCATTTGAAACTGAAACATAAGATCACATGTCGCATGCATTCTGTTTTATTTATTTTGTAACATAATTTATATTAATAAATTCGTAAGTTTAAGTATATTAAATGCATTCAAAAATAATTAAATGAAGACATCAAAATAATCATAAAAAATACTGAAAAAAGCCTTAAATAAAGTTAATGAAATTAACACGGAGTCATACTGTAATTTCTGAAAACTCATTCAATTTCACTCACTCAATATAAATATTAAATGTATGACGTCGTGTTTGTACTACTCTTAAAACATATCATTCCCTTTGATATCATACATGAAGCATACAGTTTGGCTTTGCTTTACAAATATTTTGACTCAAACTGATGTTTTACTGCTTATAATTAATTAATTCAGTTATGTGATATAATAATTAATATATAATATTTATTCTAATGTTGAAAGTTTGATAATTAATATGTATGTTAATTTTTAGTCCCTAATTTTTATACCGAACTTTTAGTTTTTAAGTAAAGATTTTTCTAATAAAAAAAACTACAAAGAACGGTTTTCGGATTTTTTCCTTTACTTGTGCTAACACAATGTCTAAACATTGCTTCATGCCAAACTTCACGATTCTAGGTCAACGGGAAGTACCCTATAAGTTTTTATTCCCTTGCGAATGTCAAAATATGCTACATTAAGGTATCTTTTTATTGTGTCGACTTAGAAGTTTGAGTTGTTATTGCTGAAGTTTAAGATTTTTCACTGCTGCAAGAGATTGCAGACTTGATTCTTACTTGATTCCTTAAAAAAGGGTTTTTTCAGACAGATGGACACACGGAAAGACAGACAGACAAACGGACAACGAAGTGATTCTAAAAGGGTTCCGTTTTGGTACGTCGTACGGAACCCCTCAAAAAAAACACATATTTTTTTTTATAGTATAGGGGGCAAACGGGCAGGCGGCTCACGTGATGGCAAGTGATCACTGCCGCCCATATACATCCGCAACACCAGAGGGCTTGCAGATGCGTTACCGGCCTTTAAGAAAGATGTAAGCTCGCTTCTTGAAGGTTTCCAAGTCGTATCGGTTCGGAAAAACCGCCGGCAAAAGCTGATTCCACAGATTGGTTGTGCGAGGCAAGAAGTATCTCAGGAATCGCGCAGTTGTGGACTTCCAGATATCAAGATGGTATGCGTGGTATTTTTGACGCGATGTCCGTTGGCGAAATTATTTATAAAGTATAGGCCATTTCAAGAAAAATGAGCCCAAAAACGGTAACGTATTTTTTCATCACCAGACTAGAAATATAGTAGGAGTTAAGACAAATGCCATTAAAAACATAAATTGTAAAAAAAGCCAAGTCTTGCAACTCAGTTCTCTCGTAAAAAGTTGTGAGATCCATATAATACCAAGTCGGTCAATTTATTCAGTCTCTACTGAAGGATCCTTCTGTCTTAAGTTATTACGTAATTAGGTAACCTAACAACATCTTATAGTGATCATATCAATACCAATATTAAAAATCTTTGATGTTTTAAATAAATAGATTGACTCGGCTCGATTGTTCACGAAAACGTCATGCGTGAACGGGCCAGAGAGGGGCAAGCGGCGCGGGCGGCGCGGCCAGGGCGAGGAGGACACCACACCGAAGAACACACTCGACTGGTCGACAATCAAAGCCACACGCTCTCTATTAAAAATGTAATATTGTTCTAACAATACATAAGTTTCTATATAAACTTGTTTTAATTTAATTTAAAAGTATCCATCTAATATGGAACATTTGGCGACCGTGACATATTTTTAGTCATTTGGCGACCGTGAAATATAAACCAATCTGCGATCATCGGATATGAAGGACAAAGAGGACACGTGAAGGACAAAGAGGACACGTGAAGGACAAAGAGACTGCTAACTGCTAAAGAATAACGGACATCTGGAAACGATTTCAGGGAAGTTGGCCTCATCCTTTCACAATTTTTTCCTACAATTATTCATTTTGTGTTTATAGCTTGCTGCTCCGAGAGTGTTAAGATAGCCTTTTCGTTTATACGTACTATCTTTCTTTGTTCACTTCGGCTATTGCGATTAGCAAAGTTACAAATCTACCTTCATTATTCGATTCGTAAATATTTCTTTGTTACATTTATTTTACGTTATATATGCTTATTTTCAATCAATTAGATATTTAAATCCTATTAATTAGTCATTCCCAATTACTTAATTGTTTTTGTATCTAAAAAGATTAATTTAAGTAATCTATAGTTGGTTACCTACGTAACATAAAAATAAAAATCTTGTAAAGGCATATTATTTAAACGTTGTGAACGTTGATTTCAGATGATCCAGACTTTATCGGCTTAACGACTTCATTTTGAAAGGTTTCTCCAGTGCTTGGCGCGTAAGGCGTTATCAATTGCTGAGACGACTACAGCTGATGGTTGGATCGAACTACAAGTTTTATAATCGATTGAATGGTTTGATACATTAACTTATTTTTACTTAATTCATTGCTATTTTTTATTTCATTCATTTCATGCATTGCTTATTATTACTATTTTATTTTTTGTTGTTTTTTCTTTTATATTTTATTTTAACTTTTATTATGGAAGGAAAAGAGATGTCTAAAGAAATAAGAGAATCTAAAGATATTTTGAAGGAATTATTTAAAAAACGCAGTATTATAAAGGGCAGACTAACGAAATTTAAAGATTATTTAAATCGTTTTAGTCAAATATCTTCAAATGAATTAACTAGTTTGCAAAGTAAGGAGTTATCATTAAGACTTGATAAATATCAAGAATTGTTAAAAGATTTTGATAATATTCAGACAGATATAGAATTAATATGTACAAATGAAGATGAACAGTTAGCGGAAAGGGATGCTATAGAGTCTCAATTTTATTCTCTTATTTCCATGACTCAAGAATTAATAGAATGTGCTAATTCAGATAAAAAATCAGTTTGTAATGAAAGTACATCGAGTCATTGTACACATTCTATGAATTCTATTAGATTGCCTACCATAGATTTGCCAAAATTTGATGGTAACTATTTAAAGTGGCTAGAGTACAGGGACACCTTCGATTCCCTGGTAAATACGAACGATTCAATACCATTAATTAATAAATTTCACTACTTAAGATCTAGTTTAGAGAGTAGTGCCGCTGTCGTACTTAGGTCGATTGAGTTTACCTCTGATAATTACAGAAATGCATGGCAAACTTTATGTGATCGATATGATAATAAAAACATTTTAATTAATAATCATCTTAAGGCTTTATTGAGTATAGATCCAATCGTGAGAGAATCGTTTAAGGCATTGCGATATTTAATAGATCATGTCTCAAAAAACTTGAGATCTCTGCACACACTAGGTCTTCCTATCGCTCAGTGGGATGTGTTATTAATATTTATAATTTCAGCTAAGTTAGATTCAATCACAAGTAGAAAGTGGGAGGAATATAGGAATAATTTAGATCAATTACCAACGTTAGAACAATTTTATTCGTTTTTACGTAAACGGGCGGATATTTTGGAAACTACACATTATAATAGATCTGATAAGCATGATCATAAACCAATTATAAAAAATAATAATAATAATAAACCACTTCGGTCTTTCTTAATTGCATCTAAATCTCAAATGAGAAAAAATCTTTGCGGAATTTGTAAACAAAGTCATTTCGTTCATGAATGTTCTAAGTTTAAGGGAATGTGTTTCGATGATAGGATGCGTGAAGTGGAGTCTTTGAGACTATGTACTAAATGTTTACGTAGTGGTCATACTATTTATCAGTGTCGTTTGAAAGGTTCGTGTCAAATATGTAAAGGGAAGCATAACACTTTACTACATAGTTATCAAAACAGTGCAGCGTCCGCGGACATGTCGGGGCAGAGTGCGCCGAGCACCCCAACTGACCCGAAGCCTGCGTTTTCGCCGCCGCCTAGCGTTACCTTATCCACTATGACTATGAATCATACGCTACTGTGCACCGCTCAAGTCGAGATATTTAATAAGTTGAATAATAAAAGTGTTAAGGTAAAGGCGCTATTAGATTCGGGGAGTCAATCGTCTTTCTTGACTGACAATATTAAAAATAAATTAGGATTAAGTAGTTCAAGTGATAGTTTTGAGGTTTGTGGCCTTAATAATATTAAAACAAACATTTTGGGAAGTTGTAATATAAAATTAAAATCTTGCTCAACTTCATTTAATACAAATGTTAACTGTTTAGTAGTACCTAAGATAACAAGTATTTTACCTAGTATAGAAATTGATATCCGCAGATTAGGTATTCCGAAAGGAATTGAATTAGCTGACCCATCATTTTTCCAGCCTTCTTCTATAGATGTTTTATTAGGGGCTGACGTTTTTTGGAGTATAATAGGTACAAATCAAATCAAGTTAGGGCCTAATATGCCCACGTTACAAGAATCACAGTTAGGCTGGTTAATTGCTGGTCCTATAGGTATTTGTCCATCTAATTTAAAGGTTAGTTGTTATTTTAATCAAGTGTCAAATATGGATAATATTCTTAAGCGTTTTGGGAGACTGAAAAACTCCCTTCGGAAACAAAAACATTTTAGTTAGAGAAATAGTTTTGTGAGAATCATTTCTCAGAAAACACTAGCCGCTTTCCTGATGGACGGTTTAGTATTTATTTACTTTTGAAGGAACCTGAAACAAATCTCGGGTTTCATTTTTATAATTCCAACAAACAAAAGGTTTTAATTTAGAAAATTAATTAAATAAAAATATAAGTATTATAGTTTGTTAAAATTTATTCATAATTTAAAATCTATATCAAAGATTAAAATTAATAGAAATGTTCGTTGTGATTTTCCAATAGCAACAACAATTTCGATAGCAATGTAATATGTACCTGCGTTCAATAAATAATAGTCAGGAAGTTACAGTTAGACTTCTGTGCGCAAAGGCTAGGGTTGCCCTTTACGACCTAGTACAATTAGTAGATTAGAGTTGTTAGGATGTCTATTGGGCGCTCGCCTATGTAAGAAGGTACTTCAATCACTGCTATTTCACATAATATGTGAAAAAACTATTTGGACTGACTCAATGATAGTTCTGGGCTGGTTAAAACAGATGTTAGAAATCTTAAAATGTTTGTATGTAACAGAGTAAATGAAATAAATGAGTTGACTGGTGATTTTAACTTCAAACATATATCCACCAATATGAACCCTGCTGACTTGGCCTCGAGAGGAATTGAACCCCAAGACCTGTCTTCATCTCTCTTGTGGTGGGAAGGTCCTTCCTTTCTAAAGTTAAAACCAAATGAGTGGCCGCAGCATTCATATGTAGTGAATAAAATATTACCTGAGATAAAGGTTCAGTCATTATTATGTGATATAAATGAAATTCCGTTAATTAAAAATTCATTGATTGATTTTAAAAGATTTTCTAATTTTATTAAATTAAATAGAACGTTTGCGTATGTATTACGTTTTCTTAATAATTGTAATAAACAAAATAAAAAGGTATCTAGTTTTTTAAGTATAGATGAATTAAATGATTCATTAAATTATTTAATTAAATTTAGCCAATTGGAATCATTCTCAAATGAAATTACATTAATTCAGCACAAACAAACGTTGCCGAATAAAAGTAAATTGTTACAATTAACACCATTTTTAGATTCCAATGATATATTACGAGTAGGTGGGCGACTATTGAATTCAAAATTTAATTATGATAAAAAACATCCTATCATATTAGATGCAAAGCATGATTTTACTAAACTTATAATGATACATGAACATTTACGATTATTTCATGCAAATCAACAATTAATTTTAGCTTCAGTTCGAGACAGATACTGGCCTTTAGGAGGCAGGTCCTTAGCTCGCCGAGTAGTGAGACAGTGTGCCATCTGTGTTCGTCTTCGCGCGGATGTAGTGCAGCCGATCATGGGACATTTACCTGAGGCGCGCACTAATGCTACTTTTCCTTTTAATTCGTGTGGAATTGATTGCGCAGGGCCATTCTTAATTTGTAGTCGCAAAGGGCGAGGTAACCGCATCAGTAAATGTTATCTTTGTTTATTTGTCTGTCTTAGCACAAAAGCGGTACATTTAGAACTAGTGAGTGATTTGAGTACGCAAGCTTTTATTTTATGCCTCAAACGATTCGTTGCACGCAGAGGTAAACCTCATGAAATCTTCTGCGACAATGGTAGGAATTTCGTAGGTGCTAGCAATGAATTGGGTAGAGTACTAAGGTCCAGCCGTCAGTCTGTCTATGAATATGCCAGCACTGAAGGAATTAAGTTTAATTTTAGTCCCGCCTATTCTCCACATTTTGGTGGAATTTTCGAAGCTGGAATTAAATCAGCAAAATATCATTTAAAACGTATAGCAGGGAACGCTGCCTTAACGTTTGAGGAGCTAGCGACGCTTTTTTCACAAATTGAAGCTATCCTAAATTCACGTCCGCTGTCTCCTCTCTCGTCCACTTGTACTGATCCTTCTCCGCTGACTCCAGGCCACTTCTTGATTGGGAGACCACTCATGTTCATTCCGACGCAGCCTGTCAACGTTACAAGACCAAATAGATACGAGCTCATCGAGAAATTACGACAACACTTCTGGGACCGATGGCGCCAGGAGTACATCTCAGAGCTTCAGCAACGCACCAAATGGCGTACACCACATAAGGGGCTAGCATGCGGAGACGTGGTGGTCTTAAAGGAAGACAATGTGCCACCTCTTCAGTGGCGACTAGGGCGCGTGTGTCGCCTATATCCTGGTACAGATGGTGTCTGCAGGGTGGCGGATGTAACCACTGCCAGGGGTGTCATCCGCCGGGCTATAAATAAAATGTGTTTATTGCCAACTACATCTAATGAAAGGGGAAACAATTAATTTATTTTGAAAGCTAGGCTTTCAACGTGCCGGAGAATGTTCACGAAAACGTCATGCGTGAACGGGCCAGAGAGGGGCAGGCGGCGCGGGCGGCGCGGCCAGGGCGAGGAGGACACCACACCGAAGAACACTCTCGACTGGTCGACAATCAAAGCCACACGCTCTCTATTAAAAATGTAATATTGTTCTAACAATACATAAGTTTCTATATAAACTTGTTTTAATTTAATTTAAAAGTATCCATCTATTATGGAACATTAAGTTATTCATTAAATACAGAAATACAAAAAAAAATTGTATATCTAGAAAACTGGACCGAAATTTCAAAATATTGTATTTTTTCCTTGATTTATAGACTAAACACTAATTGTATTCTAAATTTCAAGTTTCTATGTCTGCTAGAAGTGCCTTAGAGTTTTGATGATCGGTCAGTCAGTGAGTGAGTGAGTGAGTGACAAATTATCAAACTTTGACTAGTTATAATTCTTAAACTACTGGTTCAAACAGAATGATATTTGAAATATACCGAGTTTATACAATGCCTGCTTAGTGACTGAAAATACAGGATTCTAGTTTTATCCACAACGAAGTTATAGGGGGTCGAAAATGGCCCGAACTACTTCGAGAAAAGGATAGTACGGCCGTGCCGCTTTTTGCTCGACTTGGCGGGGGCACTGCCGTGCCCCCAGATAAGCCATCGTTCGGCCTCATCAGTCAAATCATTTCACTATAACCGAAATTCAGTTTGATTGAATGAAAATTGCTTTATAAATGTCTTACAAATAATGAAATAGAATAAAGAGAGTCCGAACGAAGCAAATAACAGCTAATTAATAATGCAACAGTTGTATACCGATTACATGGTATCTAATGTACTGCCCACTTCTATCATTGGCTTCATTATGTAAGTATTAACTTCTAGTACGTCAATTCTCGTATGAATTTCTATAATTTTCTTTTCATATAAAGTTGTGAAATATTATCGAACACAATTATTGTTATTTTATACTTCAAATACAGGCATGTCGTCTGTATAATTATATTTTATTATATTTTATTTATCTCTTTTCATTCAAGAAATATTGAAAGAGATGAGTATTAAGTTAATTAAGCAACTCTGTAAATAATGTTGTAAGCTTCACACTCTATGTCTAAAATCGTTTAAATGCTTAGCTATTTTAAAGAAACTTGAATCTTTCATAAGATTGAACATTTTTATTTTAAAAACAATTATATAGATAGATGAAGTTACTTTTTTAAGCAAAATTAACTTAAATAATTAAGCGACGCGACGTGATGTGTCGTGTCGCGATTGTAGGTGGTTCGATGAGATTAGCCCAAGCTCACGAGATGGCGCTATTTCGCCAATTCCTAGCTTTTATTTTTTAATAATTTCTGCACATATTTTATATAAACAATGGGCTATCGAATTAAATATTCAACAATTTAATGTAAAAAGCAATAATTTTATGTTGATAGAATTTTACAATCAGATATTCTGTCAAAATCACTCACACATGCATAAAATATTTATTATAATAAACTTCCGAAAACCCAAAACCAAATTTTTACTTCAAATTTGGTACAATTTGGTGAAAGGATTTTTGGGGAATCACAATATTTTTCAAAATATTGATTTTTTTTATTGGAACGTGTGTACAAAATTAGAAGTCAAAATTCAGTTTTGGTTTTTCGAAAGTTCACCCGAAAATCGAACCACCTTCATATATTTTTACTGACGTAAAAAAAATCATCATCGTGTATAGATATCATGTTGTGCTTTCTATCTGTCTGTTGTGTTTCTATGTGTCTATGAATTTCAGAACGTACGTAATAAATAGGTCGACAGCGCATCACTGATAAATTGATTTCCTGTATCACCAAGTACGCTACACGGTTGCCTGTCGATAACTAACTTAAAGAATATCGCCATACATTTTTAACTGAATTATCCCATAGTGAAGGGAACATTAAGCAATTATACATTCATACATAAATGTATTAACGAGTTTAGAACTTCAAATCTGACTCGAGTGATTTACATAGCTCCCAATTGCACCCAAATTAGGGTAGGATTATCCTCCATACCGTAAACCTTGAGTGTCTTAGCCCTTACACAGAGGTACTCCTTAAAAATTAGGTCAGTTTTTATCAATCAAATTATGATGGAATGGAAGGTGCGATAGGTTATACAAATTGTAAAACTAAACTTTATTACTATTTTTATGTTATTATTTAAGAAATGTCTATACTAATATTATACAGATGAAATATATGTTTGTTCGTTTGTTACGATTTAACTCAAAAACTACTCAACCGATTTTAAAACTTCTTTCGCCGTTAGAAAGCTACATCTTCACCGAATAACATAGGCTATATTTATTCTCAGAAATAATTAGGAATCCCTACTAATACTTGAATAATGTAACCCACGGTGTAAAAAAAAGTTTGTATGTAGTAATCTATGGATCTACTGAACTGATTTTAAAAATTATTTCACCAATAGAAAGCTACACTATCAGCGAGTGACATAGGCTCGTATATTTTTTGTGGTTAGTATACCTATCGTGCGAAGCCGGGGCATCTACTAGTTATGTTATGTTGTTGTTATTTGAGTGCTATACGGTGTTATCTATCTATCTATATATAAATAAAAATAAAATGCCGCATGTATGTACTCGCATCACTTGAGAACGGCTGGACCGATTGAGCTAAATTTTTTTTGTTGTCTTCAGAATTTTTAGGAGAAGGGTTGTAAGTAAAAAATTTTTTGAAAAATCTTACGAAATCCCTTTCTTCATTATAAAATAAATTAGATTCGGAACTCCGCCATCTTGACAGCTCACGTCATGCATTCTTAGCTTTTTTGGAATAACAGATGTCCACTGCAAATCAGTGACATATTAGACAATTATAGTGGGTAAATGGGAATATTCAAATTTAAGAATAATTATATAATTTCGAAGCCAAAATTGTGGCAGAACAACGTCTGCGGGGTCCACTAGTTAATTATAATTAAGAAGTCTAGTTTGAGTTGCGAATGTAATCAAAATAACTTTGACAAGTCTGAACACTGCGCTTTATACCAACATAAGGTATTAATTTAGTCACAGCACGTGAATTTTTAATATCAAAAAGTCTTATAAATATATGGGACATGGAGAAATTTATTTAGTCGCAAACTTGAAGATAATGTATTATTTTCCCATTTTCTTCGCAGGAGCCCAAATAATTTTTCGGAATAAAGTAGCCAAGATTTATTTCTGGCAGACAGACCAATAATCTCGTTGAAATCGGATCAGATATGTGGGATTATATTTGTCAAAAAGCAAATAATAGAGCGAGAATTTATTGTATTCACTTTATTGAAGCATGAATTACTTGCTAGAAAGTATTCGTATCGTCAATTTATAAGTATACAATTTCAACTGTTTTTTATTTATTTATTAAATAAATAAAAAACATTTGTTTTGTATCTTTATGTTTAAATATATTTCACAATATATTTAAACATAAAGATACAGAAACAAACAAAACAATGAAGCGTGAAAATGGCGGCAACAAATTGCGTGAGATCAAAATGTCAAATTAAGGAAGTGACACAGAGTAAAACACATCAAAACAAAATAAAAAATAAAAGAACCTTTTTTCAAACAACTGACAAATTGACAATACGAATTATACGATTATACGATTTATTAATTTGATTCGTTTTTTTTTTGATCTTACCTTGCGTCTGAAGGCTTATAGGTGACGTCATACTTTTCTACCAGCTCTGCAGTAGTAGACCACGATACTCTCACCGTGGTAGGATTCAAGAAGGTCACTGTTATATTCTCAGGCACTCCTGGGCCCATCGAACCTGTAAATAAATCGTGCTTAATATATCCTTGAAGATAAATCGAAATTACCTAATTTTGCAGTTTTACAAAATAATTTTCAAATCAGAGTCATATTGGATTGGATTTTATTCATTTCCATTTTATGTGATAGCAAATATACAAGTAATATTTATGTACCTTTGGTCAAATGATACAATTATGTCGTATTAAGTATTGTCAAATAAAACAAATTGCAATAAGACTAAAAAAGGATATGGTTGTGGATCAAAACGACAACAGTTTGAAAAAAATCGGGGATTTTCCCGAACCAATACGACATGGGTACCTTCAAGAAACGAGCCTATTGTCACCATAAAGGCCGGCAACGCATCTTCAAAACCTCTTTGCAGATGTGTATGGGCCGCGGTAGCTTAACACCAGATGACGTTTGTCTCCTCTAATATAAAAAAAAACCCAGGATAACTGTTAATGTTTTAATAACCTTTAATAACTGTTACTTTAGAATTTATAATACAATATATCAATGTATCATGCACGTGTTAAATTAGCCACATCATCTTTTAAGCGACTAAAAGTACAAGATTATCAATACAATATGACATTTCCGGTATATATCCTTTTTTTTAAATAACCATAGACACGTTTTATAAAAAAAAATCGTATCGTCTACCCGATTTCATTAAGAGTGAATGAATGATACTTAATATCGAATATACAAAAGTTGTCAATCAAATTTTCCCCAGAGACCTTCACTACGCTCGTTCAATTATTTATAATTAGAGTAAAATTTCACTTGAAAAAAGTTTGAAATACTAATTTCAGTTGATTAGGCCCTTAAAACATATTTTTTTATTAAAAACGTTATTCAGAAAGTGAACATCGCAAGTAAATTTCAAATGAAATAACTATCACAATTGGAATTTTCATTTTACGCACGTATTGAACTAATTGAATAATTTAATTTATTGGAACTGTTTGGGATGAGGAGATAGTGGCTATATTAATAGATACTAGAGATTTAACGGATCGTTAAAAATGTATGTCCGCGGATACGGATCCGAATACAGATATTTGGTGTCAAGATCCGCAGATACGGGTCTTAACTTTCTTACTCAATAGATGTTGATGCGCGTAACCTTGATTATATATTTAATTATTTAGTTTGCAATATAAAGGTGTCAAATATTTGATTTAAAGAAATAATAAATATTCTAAATTAATTATATAATTTTCATTGCTAATCACGGCATGAAAGCGGCTAACTCAAAAACTGGTTTCAACTCAAAAAAAAGATTATTTGATATTTTATTTAAATTTTCATATTATACACAAAAACTATTGCTATTCATTTATATCTAACTATATTATACCTTTTTCTAATGATAGAATCTTATATAATTTTGAATATTTTTTATGTTAGATAACGATAGACGAACATGGTTCACTTGATGGTAGGTGATACCCCAGCCAAAAAAAGTCAGCCAATGATGCGCTATCAACCTACTTTTTACTTCAACCATTCGGAAATTCATAGACAGAGACCAAAACGCGCAATTTTTCAGTTTTTCTATCTATGAAAAATGGTTCGTTACCCAGTCGGAATTTCAATATTCCTCCCACCCGTTTAGTGCCCCACGTGACCAGACGTGGGGAAGACATGCTTAAAGAAAATTATAAACATGTCGTCCCGGCGGAATTCGAAACCCCGATCCAGCTGAGCGCAAGGTGTTCTATTAAATGCACTAACGATCCAGTCTAAGTTATTTTTTTTTTATGTCAGCTATCGACAGATGAGCATGAGGTTCACACAGCCACAGAACATCAGTCAATGATGCGCTGTCGACCTACTTTTACTTCGAGCATTCGGAAATCCATTAAAATATAAGTTGCCTTATATCGAACAAAGAATCTAAAACTATCACATAATACTATTTATTATACATTACCTACTGTACGATTGTCATTGTAAATGTGTACAGTGTCTAGACGTAGAATTTATTTTATACAGCGAATGTTAAAGTGTCGAGGAATTGTATAGAACTCGTATATACAAAATCAATTTTAGAAATCACTTGAAACCTAGAGCGACAGTTTACATGCAAATAACTGGAAGGTTCAGTTGGATATGCAAGGTTATTCAATATGAAAGTCATATGTAGCCCTTCTACGATATTATTAATATTTAATTTACAAATACACCGTTCCATAGCGGTTACATTTCTAAATATGGAAATTGTTGACATAACCCGCTATTCGGCGTAGACTATCTACAATGTACATGAATATGTAAAGTTAAAACTAAAGTAAAATAGATATTTTCAGTCAAATTTTACAAGCATATTTTACGTCATGATACATTTACACTAAAATATATGTTAAAAAAGTAAGTACTATTTTAACTATAGAAACGAATGTGGAAAAATGATATATCCGAAGAACCAGGTGAATGATAACAGTCTAAAATAAGCGTTCGTAAAAATGACAATTTAAGGCTTTACCGAAATTTGGAACCGAGTAAGCTATAAATTCAGATTACTCGCCTGATGCTATCCATATTTATGTGGTAACAGATAAATCAAAATCTGACAGGTACTTGATCTGATAATCCATTCAGACTTGGTCACGGCAACACCCATTTACATTATAATTTGTTGAAGAGTGTTTTACAAATGAATAATCATTATTTATTTTTATTTTTATACAAAAATTTTAGTACATAATCGTACAAGCAATATAAAATGATATTAGGTATAAGTGTGTGAGAGTGTTGTACGTGTCTGTGTGTATTATTATAGTATTATAAATTTATAATCCATTATCCATTTTATAAAATAATCCATTTTGTGAATAGAAAATATAAGTACAGCATAGTGTTAGTACAGAAAGCCTAGCACGAACATCTTGCGAAAAAGTATTCGTATTGTCGAGCTGTCATTTGTATGAAATTTCAAATTATTTCTCATACAACTGACGGATGGACGATTCGAATATTTTTTCGATAGACGAACAACTAGGCCCTCAATACAATCAAATTCGTAAGGGTATACTAGATACATAATAAAAAATATTTTAATTATATTAATATTAAGTACTAGCTGATGCCCGCGACTTCGTTCGCGTGGGGTTCGCTTTTGAGCAAGCTTTCTTCAAATGACATATCCTCCATCCTCTGTACTTGGTGATTTATTTTGGGAAAGAGCTATCAAATTAGTCATTGACGGTTGCTTTTGCATCATATTATCGACACGTTTAATGGTGGTTGAGATTGGGGTTCGAAGTATGATTTGAAATTCTTTAGAAATACCATTGTTGAAAAAATGAACCTGACTTTAAAGAAATTTACTTATTTTTTTATAAAAATTAGTGGTGAAGATACTGTATCCACCTCGATATTTATTTCATTTAATTGATCATTTTCATTTTGAGTCATTTTTTTTAAATTCCCTTTTCTCGGGATTCCTACTCGGGTTTCCGGTGCTAAATGCGGAATCCTCTAAGATACGAAGACAGTCCTTAAGAAGCAATAAAAGCAATGTCGAATAATCGTAATTCTGTAGAGAAAGGATGGATGAAAAGGTGAAATAAACGATCTCATAAGAAATACTTTTTCATACAATATTTCAATAATACATTTTCTATTTTTATAATATAATTCTTTAAAAAAATAAATGAATAAATACAAAAAAAAAATATTTCCGTTCAACTTCAGATTCGAACTCGCATCTGAAGTTACGCAATGGGCCTGCAGATCCACTATTCTACGATTACATATATCGGAAATGGCGAAATAATCAAAGTATTTCATTTACATATCAAACTGTGATTGACATCTGACAATTCGAAAAAGTTCAACGCGAGTCAGTTTGCATTGCAATTTGGTGATATGGTGCCTTTAAAATTATTTTTAAATGATGATAACTTTTCTTTCTGATAACCGATTTCGATAAAACAAAGCCTATATGTTGCCCCGGGCTTTACTTAATATATTTGTGTAAATTGCATGAAAATCCGTTCAGTATCTTCGGAGATTAGCGTGAACAAACAGACAGACAGACAGACAGACGGACAGACAGACAGACAGACAAGAATCTTAAAAATTGCATTTATGCATTCTGCTACCCTTCTTTTATCACCCCTCTTAATTTCTGGTAAAAATATTAAGTGAAGCGTAATTTCGATCCTACTCTTTTATTATATGTATAGATGACGCTTAGTCAATGATGCAGCGATGATCTATTTATTACTTCGAACATTCGGAAATCCTTTCCGAAACCGAACGCGTAATAAGCACTTCACGATTTTTCATCTACATATGAAGGGTGGTTCATGAACCGGTCGAAATTTCAATGTTACTCCAACCCCTTTAATTCCTAAAGTGATCAGACGTAGGGAAAACATGTTTACCAATAGAAAAATATATAATAAATCGAACTCGCAAGGAACATTGGAGTTATATTGTTGATCGAAGCGAAAAATAGAAATTTTTATCAATATCCTTTTTTCTCAAATCTTCAATAAAAATACAATTCTCTTTTCTATTGAAGATTTGAGCAGTAATTACGTGAACAGATTATATTAGAAAATACAAATAACAAATTACAGAACAAATCAACGTACATTGTTGAAAATTCTCAACACAATACATCTCGCCATTGAAAGGAATCAATCTATTGACACGATTTCTGTATTATTGAATATCATAAGTTGCTATCGGATCTGCTTTGTTTTACTGCAAATACGTTGTTATATTAAGATTACTATCGGAATAACAATAACTGTGTGGAATTACCGCCTTCAGAGTTTCCAACTGATTACGTTCCTCGCTTTCAAGAAACGGGCTTATAAATTTTGCAGAGGCCGATAACGTATCCGGGAATTTGCACCCGCGACCCAAACTCGCCAACGAGCCCGTCGAATGTATGTACAAACGTAATGAATAAAATCTCGTATTTAATAAATTAAACCTAAATTGAAAAAAATGATTGAAACCTAAGATACCAAACTTCTGACACAAAAAAGAAGACATTAAAAAATTATCGCAATTATATATATATTTTTTTTAAATATTCCAACATGTGTTTATCATACTTTGTATGGAACCCTCAGTGCGTGATTTAAATTCGCATTTGACCGGTTTTATTGTTACTGTCTCCTGATAGTTTTATTGATAAAGCACGACATTGTAAAGTATATGAGAATAGCCTTTTACTAAGTTAAATGTCACTACAATCTTTGATGGACAAGGGTCCGCATGGTATTGTTATACTCTACAATATGACTTATACAAGGTAATGATTTATCTTATAACTACGGTTAGCTCCCAGCTTCTTTCGCGTGTTTCTTCTTTTTTTTTAATTAATATAATTAGATAATAAATATAGATCAGTGTTCGACCACTGTTTCTGCTGGTCTTAAGTGTCAACGTGCTCTACGATGGAGACATCGTCTGGCAGAGAATTCCAATCCTTACTTGATCCCATTAAGAAAGACGAAGATCAGTTTTATACGGATTTCTTAATGTGTTCCCGAAATTTTAAATAGATTTACTTTTGCATAACATTTAAAAAAATATATTTATTTATACACTTTTTTGCATGTCTCTACTCATCTACTTAAATTGATTTTATATATTTGTGAAGACTTGAAAGAACTGAAACATAAATTATAACAATGACCAATGTAGGTAGTTACATGTCCTTATATTAAGGTTTTTATAAATTAGGTACCTGTAGATGTTTATTATCTGTTATCTGGTGTAGGAAGAGTCGGAAGTGATCGACGTAGGCGAATTTACCCTGATCTGATCAGGAACATCCTCCAAAAGGTTAGATCAATTGTACTCGAAACCGACGAGTGAAGGATCGGATAATATGGAAAGTCGGGATCTCTGCCTACCCCAATGTAAAAAACGCGTGAAATTTATGTATTTAAATTATCTGAATGGATTTAATTTAATTACTTACCAGCGTATGCTACGGGAAGAAGAAAGGAAAGCAAGACCGCGGCGGAGTGCGCGAGCGGCGCTCGCCGCATGTCGCGCCCACGCGGCCGCTCATGCCATGTCGCTTCTGAAACAAGTGAAAACCATTTACTATCTTTTGACGGGCTCGTTGGCGCGTTCGGTAGAACACCTGCCGTACGCATCGATGGGTTCGATCCCACCGGAACCACATGTTTATAATTTTCTGTAAGCATGTTTTCCCCACGTCTGGTAACTTCAGGCATTGATCTGGTGGGAGGAATATCTAAATTCCGACCGGGTAACGAACCACCGTTCATGGATGGAAAAACCGTGAAGTGCATATTGCGCGGATCGCTTTCAGTTTATGGATTTCCGAATGCTCGAAGTAAAAATTAGGTTGACAGCTCATCAGTGACCAATGTTCTGTTTCTGAGGCATCACCTACCATCAAGTGAACCTCATGCTCGTCTGTCGATATCTGTCAAAAAATAAACTTAATTTCCTTTTTGAAATACAAATAAAATAGTGGACCACTTTTTTTTTTATTTATTTAATAACTAGCACTTACCAAGTAAGTACTAAGAGCACATGCAATCTAGCCTATCACTTAAGGCTAATGAACAGTTTATTTCTATCCTAAATTAACTAGAAAATATATTTTTACTAAGATAATGTCCTATAACACTTTCTTATTGTCTCTATTATGGGGGGACACATATTTATTGTGTTCCTTGCAAAGCAATACACTTTTTCACTCTTGTGGACCACTTGATGGTGTAGAAGAGGGCATCGTAGGGCTGTCTTCCGTGACAATTTTCGACGTTTGTAACGGCCACATTTATTTATTTATTATTACAAAGTCACACAGCCTTACAAAAACTTTTAAATATACACACATTTTAGGTCAACAATAGACTTCTACTATTTATACAAATAACAAAAAACAGTGTTGTTCTTCGCAGTGTATAAAAATTTAGACTATAGGTTTACAGCCTTATTCATAAACGTATTAAGTATAAGCTTGATATATTATAGTTAAAATATGTTTTGTTTCTATCGTTTAGTAGTCTTTTTATATTCGATAGAGCGAAACAAAACATATTTTAACTATATCAAGCTGATAATACGTTTATGAATAAGGCCGTTAATGTCCTGTAACACTATAAATTAAATTCTATTTTAATTTCGACATATCACTGGTTTAATATTAAACTGTAGAAATTCGAAAAATGCGTCTTTCCCTTCTTCCGGATTAAATATAATTTTGTATTTTTTTTTTCTTATAGTAAATCTACATTGCACCAGTGTGAAACCGGGCGTATTGTATCTTAAATAACATTAAAGCAGCTTCAGGACTTGTATGATTGCCCAGCTGCATAAGAGTTTATTTTAAACACACGTTGAATACAATATATATAAAGAGAACATTCCTATTCTTCTATTGTAAGTAATAACGTTATTCACTTTACAAAGCACGTTTAATATACACGAGTTAGCAGCATTACCGCTGCGTCATTTCTTTATTTTTTCATTTAAAATAGTACGAAGCATATTTGCATGAATTTTCACTACACTGCACGTCAAAAGGAACCATGTAAACAAAAATGGCTACATATGGGAATTCTACAACATCTAAATACAAATAATGCCCCGAATATACAAGCGTTATTTGGACTACTATCGTTTGTTTTCAGTTTTGATAGAGTTTGCAGTAATTTTAATTAATATTCGTTTCAACTTATGAATAATAATATTTATTAATTAAGTTGAAAACTTTATCTAAACAATAGATTGAATTAGGTAAACATTGAATTTTTTTTTATTTTTCTTTATGTCAGATATCGACAGACGTGTTGTTCCCACGAGAATAAAAGTGCGTGCTATTATTTCACCATGCCTACTGCTGATAGAGGACAAATCTTTGATGTTTTATTTTTTATTATTATTAATATAGTTAATTACTTAAAGATGTCATGTGGAACACTGTGTAATGGTTGCAGCAAACATTTTGTAAAACAAAAACTTGGCGATTAAAAAGAGTGAAGTTCTTCTCGTCCGTTCTACGCCCTTGATTTGAGAACTGGCAGTAAATTTAAAATAAGAAGCATTTAATAAGTATGATTTTTTAATGACGTTCATAAGCGTACATTGTGTTACCTAAATGAAAAATTGGTGAAAGAATTTTTAAAACCGGTCGAGTAGTTTTTGAGTTAAATCGTAACAAACAAACAAATCTTTCCCCTTTATACTATTAGTATAGATATTTATGTATCAGTTCTCATCATGTATCATTTCTTTGATGATTCATTTGTTTTCTACTAGTTTTAAAACTCATTGTTATTCTTCAGTGTAACATTATAAAACTCCAAAGTCCGTTCAAAGGGGGAAGTAACAGCATATTAATGACGCATCACAAGGCGTAAAGCCTCTCATAATGAGAGCACTTCAAATGTTCCGCTTCCGTACCCACAGATTCGTAACATCGCAACTTTTCATAACTTTCCTTTGTATGTCCGTACTGCGTTTGTAATAGCGTACCGTAGTCTACTATTACAAAGACTATACGTATATTACGTATTTTTTCTATTAGTATTATTTTGTTATTGTTGTCTTATTATTCTAGTCTACATGTCTTTGCTTTACTGTATTCTAATTCAGTTCTAAATACGTGACCACCTCTGTGGCCCAGTGATAAGTACGATGCGTTTAGCACCGGAGGTCCTCGGTTCGAATCCCGGGGAAACAAGATTTAAAAAAATTGTTTCACAGAATTAATTATAGAGCACTATTTGCCTACGTAATAGAAAAGTACAATAAACAGTTGCAATAATTACTAATAATGTCGTTTATTAATAAAAAATGAAAAAATCCAATGGATTTTATTAATTAAATATAATCTCTCTAGAAGAGTTTCTAATGAAAATGTAAGTACCGATTTCTCAAAGTCAGAAGTTCGCTTAAAACCCTATTCAGACAATTATGTTATGCAGACGAGCTGACTAAGACTTATTCAGTAACAAGATTAACGACTGAGAAAGATACGCATTTTTAGTCAATACTCCAGATTTTAATTCTGAAGAACGGGTAATTTACATAAAAACTAAGAAGGCATTTAATAAAAATACTAATAACTTTCAAATTTACTCTCTTGTCAAATAATAAATAGGTATTTAAATGAGAATATTTTATAGTTTATTATGATGTTTTATATCTATTTATCTTATATATAAAATTCTCGTGTCACAATGTTAGTCTGCATACTCCTCCGAAACGGCTTGACCGATTCCTCTGAAATTTGGTAAGCATATTGGGTAGGTCTGAGAATCGGCTAACATCTATTTTTCAAAACGCTAAATAATAAGGGTGGTCCACCCCTCAATTTTTTTTTTTCATTTTTTTGACAAAATGTTTTTTTTTATTTTTTTATGATACGATATTCAAAAATACATACAACCCTAAATTTTTACTTTTCTATCACCAACCCCTGCTTTTTAGAAATTATTTACATGGCAAAACAACGATTGCCGGGTCAGCTAGTTTATTGTATAAAATAAAGTCGTACTAGTTGCACCATTTATAACTCAAGAACGGCTGCAACGATTTTAATGATATCTTTGGATTCGTCTATGTCCCAAACAACAGAAAATCTATTAAAATTTCGGAAAAAATGAGGACAAAATATGCAAAATATTAATTTTAAAATGAATTACGTTCGGAAATCCGCCATCTTCCGCAACTGACATCTCATGTCACGCACGCCTATAGCTTTTTTTGTAATTATTGATATCCGCTGCAAATCAGTGACATATTATTAGTATATAATAACATTATAGAATACATAAATACAAACATATATATTACGCCTCTTTCCCATTGGGGTAGGCAGAGATGATGGAATTCCATATGCTCCGATCCTTGCATACCACTTTCGCTTCTTCCACTTTCATCAATGCTTTCATACACACTCGCCGGTTTCGAGTACTTTTGACCTAGCCCTTTTGAAGAACGTCTCCGATCTGATCGAGGTACGTTTGCCTAGAACTCACGAACCTATTTTATTATAGAATAGCAGTGGGAAAATAGGATATTCAAATCTATAAATATTTTTTGAATTGTAGATGCCAACATTCTGGAAGGACACATCTGTCGGGTCCAAATGTAAACTCTAAAATGAAAAACGACCCTTTTTCATTTGTGAAAGCTATTTGTCAGTAAAGTATACATGTGACAAATACTTGTTTGCGAAATTTTATTCTGAATATTTTTCTTTGCAATTGTATTATTTTCTTCTACATTTTGTTGAATTGAAATACATATTGAACGTCTGGGGACTTTCTCTTACTGAATTGCAGTCTAAGATAAGGTCAATTTCCATAAAACGTTGGGATTGTATTACAGAACTATCTAAATACGTCTCTACATAAATAGAAGTGAGTCAAAGTTTGTTTACTTTTCTAAGAAAATTGCACTTCGTTTGGCTTATTTGACTTTAGAAAAAATAACAGTATTGTTTTCATTATTGATGTTAAATAATTACTTTAGCATATCAAACGACAGACATATATTTTCATAAGATCTGATGAAACTGATACTACTAAATTACAAAGAATAAAATCCCCTGTTTTTGCATAAAAAGTAGATTAATTTAAACATGACACTTTTCAACACGTCTAACCGAAAAACCATTTTTATTACATACTAATGTGTTTAAATATTTTCAAAAAACAAAATAACGACTCATTCGTTTTTCATTTCCCTTAATTTTCTACTTAATCGTCCTTAAGACATTTTTTTGTCGAACTGAGATAGACAAATAAAAACGTGGAAATCGTTTACTCGATTGCAACAATTTTTTGTAGCCAAAAAATATCGATATTAACACAACGAAAAATGCTCTGTTATATTAAATTGTCCTATTTATTTTATTTTTTTTTCAAATAAAAGTCCATGTTCATTAATGTCATAATAAAAATAAAAACTACAAATAATAATGAGTAATCCCAAATAAATTAAACAATATGTAAGTAAGTACCTTCAAACATTGCTAATTAGAACTATCCAGTCGAGGTTATTATTCTCAGTACAGCATTGTAACTTACAACTTGCAAGCTGAAGCCCCATTAGCGTTCTAGTTTATGAAATTCAATGCTGAAATTTACGTCATCTTATTGTAATAAAACCCAGAATAGCGTGGAACCAAAATCTTGTTGACATCGTTGTATAAATGCATATAAAGTGCACGTTTAAGGTTGTCTATCTCAATCAAATTTTAATGTCATGAAGTACCTTAAATATTATACGGTTGAAACTGCTAAAGTACTTAATGACATTTTTATTTATACATATTTGTATGTACAACTTAAATGCATTAAAATTTAATTTCAGTTCGCATCATCTCCATGAGTCAATGATCAATAGTTTTAGGTTTGATTGCTTCGAATACAGATTGCAGACTGCTTTAAAGCACTAGAAAATATGTAAGTAAATGAAAAAATATGTTTATTTTTTTATTTAAATATAAAGTGATTAGGGACTATGTAGCTTTCTATTCATTTTCAAGAGATTACTCTGTTCAAACAAATTAAACTCTTTCTCTTTGTATGAGATAGGGTTAGATTTATATGAATGATTTTTGTTGCTAAATGATAAGTTTACGTATAAAAGTACATAGTTATATTCTCCTTGTAATTCTAATCAAACTATAATAAATCTCAGCTCTTCTAGCCATTTTTTTATGTTAGATATCGACAAACGAGCATGAGCTTCCCTTAATGGTAGATGATACCCAGCCACAGAACATCAGTCAATGATCCACTGTGGAGCCCAACGTTTTATTTCCAGTATTCAATCCATAGACTGAAACCGAAACGCGCAATGTACAAGTCATGGTTTTTCCATCTACGATTGCGAATTTGTTATAAAATACATTTTCAATATTATCGTAAAAAGTAAACGTGATTTTTCGATAAGAATCCGGCCTAGCATGACCGCCACGAGATATGTCGCGGACGAGAGAAGACAAACTAAGATGTAAGATATATCGATATATTACATCTCGACATCGACAATTTTGATAGAAAATATATCTCGATCTACAAATATATCTATTTTTCAATTTTCAATTTTTGATATTAAAAGTCGAGTTTTAAGTGTAATTGTCATGTTAGACCCGAAAGAAATAAAGAGATAATCGATTAAAACACGAGAAAACGGTCGACAAAATTTTGTCGCGGTTGTCATGCTAGGCCGGAAGGACACGAAAAAGAACCTAAGTAATAAGACATTTTGTCAATTTTACAACAATTATACTGACAATGTAAATTGCACAGAGTTTGCTTAACCAATTTTCCCAGCACGACAAAGATTTTTTATTCATGAAACGGTTAAAGCCGGTCAAGACGAGGTCGAGTCCCTCTTTATTGTATCACGTATTCAAATTTTTCGTCACTTCTGTTTAAATAGTATATTTTGGTGTCAGACTGGATTTCGGGAATTGAATAATTTTGATTTGATTTTCAGGACAAAATTATTATAAAGAAAAAAATATTCTAAAGTTATGGAAGACATTTACAAAAAAGAATACATAATTATTCACTTTCATGAGATTTTTTTTTAATATCTTTTTTTTTCTTAATTCGAAAACTACACCAAAGGTGTAACTATAAACCATCACTAATCACTAGTAGCCACAATACCGACGTACGTCATCAATCTCAAAGATATTTTGTTTCATAAAATTATGTGCACTTAGATTTGTCGGTAATCAAAGACTGTCGCTTGTTCAATTTATTCAACGTTAAAACGTTCAATATTAAATAGTTTTCTGTTATTTTTCCCAAGACTCTAATACTATGTGGTGCTTATTTAATTTACAATATCACTATTTTATAAGATTATAATATACATATCTTATTTTTCGTCAACGCAACTCTGGTATTGCGGATGTCTATGGGTGGCGCGCGGTGATCACTTACCTATTAAAAACTTTCTTACTTGCTCCCTATTATATAAAAAAACTAAAAATATATAATTATTAATTATATTAAATTCTAGGAATTCGTAGCTCCTTAAACAACAAACCATCATAACCTGTATACAGTTTCAGTCTTTGAATTTCCGAATACTCGAAGTAAAAAAAAGTAAATGTCTATCGATTTCCAGTATAAAAATATCTAGATTTTTCATTGTCGTATACATGGCATTGGTATCGCACTCTACATTGACGTTGGAAACGAACCTTATATTCTATAACGTAACGTTAAATCCAATTACATTGTAACAAAAAGGTTGATCAATTTAGCCCCTAGGTCTTTTCTCCATCTTTCTCGCAGCAGTGCTTTTCAATATCCTTAAAATACTCAAGGAACAAATTGAGTTCTTACTATTATTGATTCTATTAAAATTCAAACAGCATGAGACGAGAAAGGTAAATGGGTGACAATAAAGTCCCAAGCGACCGGCGGGATTTTTACAATGTTAAGGCGAAGGTAAAGAACTGGGTGTGAACCGAATACTAACAGCGAAATTAACATGAAAAATTGCAGAATTATTACCAGTGTTCGTGTATATGGAAAGGTTACTTTGGATTAGTTCGTAGAGAAGTTTCTTTGAATATATATCCCACTATATACGAGTATATATCTAGTCTTTTCTAATATATATGTATTATTTACGGTTAATTGATTTAGTTATCTACTACTAAATAATATTCGTTAAGAATACCTACGCTAAAATGATATTATTAAGTCCTAAAACTTTTTTTAATGCAGTTTAATCTAGTGTGTTCCTTTATATCTAAAACATTAATAAACCGTTAAACTCGTTGGCGCATTGAGAAATACACCTTTATACACCAAGGTTATCCCTCAGTTTCGACATGTTTATAATTTTCTCCAAATGTAATTTTCCTTACGTCTCTTCACTCTTGAGATTGTGCTGGGTGGAATTAGAATTCTAACATGGGTTAAGCCGGTAAAGAAGTGTTACAGTTTCTATAATATATTTCTAAATTCTTGAAGTAAGTAATAGGGTCGCATCCACAGAACATTTAACCTTTTATAAAGTGTCCTGTGATCGCATCGCATCTTTCATATGTCCAGTGGCTGAGGTGACCAAATATTATGTAAGTTTCGCGATTATCTGTTGCCAATATCTGTTTTAAACACAGATCACCCACGGTTTTAAAAAAAGTTCAGAACGAAATATCACGAGTAAAACTGTCGGGTTCACTGACAAATTAAAAATAATATTTTTTTTACATAATCGTAATTACCCTTTAGAGTTTGGGTAATAAACTCAGTAAACATTTCTCAATAACAAATGTTGAACAGTTTAACAATGTAACTTTCTAACATGTTTTGCTTGAAATGTACCTTTTTAATTAATTCCCCGTCAAAGCCAGAATTTTGCAATTTTTGAACATACAGAAAAAAGTTTTGATGAACAACAACCGGAGTTAATTTTCGGTAGCTTTCAACATAGTTTGTAATATATATTCGGTTTAAAGGTTTCATCATTAAGATCATTTTTCTTCTTCCAGGCAACCACATGGTACAAGTGGGACAAACTAGAAGAATGGGTAGGGCAAAAAATAATAGTAAGGAAAATAATCTTGAATACTTTAGTTAAAAACCAATATATTTTCCAGTGTTCTTCGTGTCCATAATTAATTTTAGAGGTGATAAATTCAACATTCACAATGTGGTTTCCTGATACTTCCTTGTGGTAATTTCTAATCTCGTAGCAACACTAAGTTGCGGCGACAAATATCGTATGAGCTAGAGCTCAGACGTAGAGCTCAGCGTAGACGCTGCGACAGAGATAAGTAAAATTTTCGTATGAACACTAACTTTGCTCAGGCAACACTAGATTTACATGGAATTGATTAGTTTGACAGTGATAATACACTATACACTTTAATGACCGTCTCCGTGGCTTAGTAGAAAGCGCGATGCATCGGAAGTCCTGGGTTCCCGGGGAAATAATATATAAAAAATGTTTTGTCAGGCAGGGCATAGAAGGCTGATCACCTACCTTAAAGAATGGTCAGCGAAACAGACACAGAAATGGGTCTGTCCCATGTCCCACTAGGAGAGTCGGTAATTCGCTTTATACACTTTAAGAAATAAGCCTGTCGAACACCTCGCCTTCAATTTAATCACATTCAAGTCTGGCTTGATGTTTAACTCGCCGTAGAGAACAGCCATGAATATCGAGATCACATTCAACAGTTTATTTTCAATATTTGTTAATCTATAAATTGTATTAATTAATATGTGTATAGAATAAGAAAATACTATTTATTTGACACACATACACGTATCAAAATTAGATGAAACGTTACCAATTTAAAGAAAGATAATAAATCAAATATTTTTTTGAAATCATGCGATGATATGTCAAATGAGACTCCACTCAGTATAAGCTGTGGCCATGATGGACACAGCACTCATTTTCAGTGAGTTTTTTTTATAGAATAGGGGGTTAAATGGGTTCACGTGATGGTTAGTGACCACCGCCGCCCATAGACATCTGCAATAGCAGAGGGCTTGCCGATGCGTTGCCAACCTTTAATATCCTATGCATTTCCAACTGATTACAACCTCGGTTGTTTCAAGAAACGAGCCTATATTTTTTTTAAAATACCGACAACACATCTAAGACATTTAAGTAATCGATGACCATGAACGGTGATGATTACTTATCATCAGGTAACCTACCCTCGCTTGGCCCCTCTGTATTAAAAAAAAGATTTGTAGATATCGTTTTTGATATAATATCTACAAATCATTTAATTTGTAGGTAATATAATTATATATTATATGTTTAGGTGTGTGTGTGTAGTATCTAAGTACTTATATATTTTTTGTTTTTACTATTATGATTAAATTTTATTGGTAAAAACAAAAGAAATTATACATTTCTTTTGTTGTTTGTATACACAGATTTTTCCATCATTCTAATCAGGAACAATATCATAAAGATTCATTACTCTTATATAAAGCTACTTATGTATTAGATCAAGATCCACGTAAATTGCTAAACATGCGCAGGTCATACATCACGATCTTTCAATTACCAGCTCGGAATCCCCGGGAAAGCTTCCATCTTAATTAACCTTACTAAATTATCCAACAGTAATGTTGTTTATCTCTGTAGAAAAGACAGTCTACTCTCTTACTTGAAGCGAGATTTAATTGAATAAATAAAATGAGAATGAAATAAAATATATTTTCATTGCATATCTTATCTTGTTTTTTAATATGTTTGACTAGATTTTTAAAGTCTTCTCTGTTGAAGTTAGGGTATTATTTTAACAATATTTTCTGGAAAGCATTTAAACGTCCGGTAATATAAACGATAAATCGCGTTTTAATGCGGTAAAAGTTATTTTATCTAAATGTGTGATACTCGTTACTAAAAGGTATAAAGGACCCCATATACGGTGCTCATTTCCCTTATATATCGACTGGAGACGGTAGAATGCGTACGTACATTCTCATATCTGGCAAGCGTTGCGTTTGAAACAGGAGGAACCGAAGATTGCCAAAGGAAGAGCGACCTTTGCACAGCTTGCGATTTCCGATATCGTCTTCGATGAAGTAAATCGTTAACAATGTTGACATACACTATCAATTCGTTGTTTCGATTGGTCTGTTATGACGGATCGTAAAGACCCTTAAGTTAAATTACATAATTAAGTATAAAGCACCCATAATAACTGAGTTATGATCAAAAATAAAGCAAAAATATTTTAATGACACCTCAATATTTTTCGCAATAATAATAAAATGTTATTCTCAAATTATCATTGATTATTCTTTGATCCATCAAGCACTAAGGTACTTGAGACTCATAAATAATAAATATATCTCAGATAACAAAATGTATAAAGAAAAACCTAATGAAAAAAAGTAGCAAATGAAATAGAATTCTTAATAACTCCTTTCTTCGTCTAAGATTCGTTATTCTTAAAACCATGTAACTGAATTAAAAGCTATACGTAAAAGTGAATTTCTGACTACCCTAGTGGGGCATGGGCCACAACCATTTTTATGTCTGTTTCACTGATCATTCTTCACGGGCAAGTAAGTAATCAGCCTTCTGTGCCCTACACAACCGAAATAATTATTTTATTTTGTCTATAGTACATCTACAATGCACCCGTGCGATGCCGGGGCGGATTGCATTAATTGTTAGATATCGACGGACGAGCATGAGGTTCACTTTATAGTAGATGTTACCACAAAACATTAGTCAATGATGTCGACCTACTGTTTACTTCGAGCATTAAGAAATCCATAGACTGAGACCTAAACGGTCAATGTGCACTTCACGATTTTTCCATCTATCAACGGTAATTCGTTGCCTGGTCGGAAATTCGATATTCCTTTTACCCGTTCAATGTCCGAAAATTATAAACATGTCGTCCCGGTGGGATTCGAATCCACGACCCATCGGAGCGCACGGCAAGTGTTCTACCAAACGCGCCAACGAGCCTTGATTTACAAAGCGAAGCTCATTTAAAATTAAATCAACTTTTCCTTGTCCAAGAAATGTAGAGACAAAATATGTTTTCTAAAACAATTTCTAATAATAGTCGCAAATTATATTTTAATACAATATCAAGTTAATTATAAATCGATTACGCACCTGCATCCCTATAGTGCTGTACATATAATATTATGTCTATGGTTGTTGGTGGTCACTTATTATCATGTGAGCCCCCAGAAAGTTTGGCAAAAAATAAATAAAAGCATGCTATTAGACTTAAAGTAAAAGACATATTATCCATTCCTAACATGATTATTTTATTCAATTAAGTTTTTGATGTTTACTGTACCTAGATTACCATCTATTTCTACATATACTAATATTATAAAGAGGAAAGATTTGTATTTTTGTATGTTAGAAAAAACTACTGGACCGATTTTACAATTTTTTTCACAAATAGAAAGCTACATTATCATGAGTAACATAGGCTATTATTGTGTATAGTACATCTACCCGTATGATTTATGAAGCCGGGGCGCGTTGCTAGTATTATATCTATCTATTTTGGGATTAGGCATAATAGACCACGAACCGTTACAAACATGTATAGCTGTCTACCCTAGTTCTCCGGACATGTTCCAATCGTCTCTAGTCAAACTAGGTATAATTGTATTTGCTTGTAAGCCATCCTACATCCCACATTCGTAACCCTAGATCATAACCCATGTTCGCATTCCGCCTTAATTGCACTACCTGTGGTACAATATACATTGTGATAATGATTTTGGTCTAAAAATGATTCGGACTTTTTGTAATATAATTTAGTACCTAACGAACGTACCTCGATTAGATCGGGGACGTTCTTCAAAAGGGCCAGGTCAAAAGTACTCGAAACCGACGAGTGTGTATGAAAACATTGATGAAAATAATAATACTAATATTTAAATTTATTTAAGTTATAATTAGCGTTAAATAGTTATAAAAATATTAATGTTCTGTAAATTGGGTGTTAAATAAATAAATACATTTCATTCATTCAAAATGGAAGAAGCGAAAGTATATAAGGATCGGAGCATTGGAATTCCGTGATCTCTGCCTATCCCAATGGGAAAGAGGCGTGATGTATATGTATGATAATTTAATAATAAGTTAAAAGCGAAAGTGGTATGCAAGGATCGGAGCATATGGAATTCTGCGGTCTTTCTGCATCAATGGGAAAGAGGCGTGAAATATAAGTACCTATGTACATATAAGTTCCAACTTCTTTATTTTTATTATTCGTCAAACAACCCGAAAAACCATATAGGGTAATGTTTTTGATTCTAAGTGTTAGTGTAAAAAAAAACTAAGCTATTCATTGGCACTTTTCATCAAAGGAAACTCGAGGTAAAATAAAATTATTGATATCAATAATCTCATTTCGTATCACTATTATATCTGTAGCGACATCTATAATCCGCTACAAGAATCAATACAAAGACGTCAATTCCTGAATCGCGCTATCAAAGTTTCTGTGCGCGCTAACTATATATACAACATCTCGACATCAACCACTGGGGCCTTAGGGCTGGCCAGTCAGTGGTTCGACTGGTCGAGGATCCTCCCTTTAGGTTGGAGGAAGACCACACCTCCCTTCCTCCACATTGGTGACCCCGACGTGATTCAGCCACCTTTCTCCACATTGGTGACCCCGACGTGATTCAGCCACCTTCCAGCACATTGGTGACCCCGCAGAAGAACACCTACTTCTGAACATCAAGAAGCATGACGTCATCACTCCTTCCTATAACATCAATCAGCAGCATCCAAGTCACAGCCAGCCAGCACCTTCGGCTTCAACGGGTATCCTGTCCACTAGCATACAGCGAGCGCGTATGCCTGGTCAACACCCTCAGCCACCTTCAGCACAGCACACTGCACTTCGGCCGGTCAGCAAGCAGAGCACATCTCTCCTGGTCGACGCAGCAGCCAGCTTCAAACACTGCAGCACTCCGACTCACTGGAGCATCATGCAGCATCATCGCACTCAGTTCCGACTCACCGCGAACTCTGCGACATCCGATTCCGACTCACTGGAATCTCGGGCAACCTGGCACTGGCAAGCAACACTCTCAACACAGCTGTTTCAAGATCTCGATCGACCTCCGGTCTTCGGGGGGGAGTACTGTAGCGACATCTATAATCCGCTACAAGAATCAATACAAAGACGTCAATTCCTGAATCGCGCTATCAAAGTTTCTGTGCGCGCTAACTATATATACAACATCTCGACATCAACCACTGGGGCCTTAGGGCTGGCCAGTCAGTGGTTCGACTGGTCGAGGATCCTCCCTTTAGGTTGGAGGAAGACCACACCTCCCTTCCTCCACATATCTATGTCTAGTGAAGAGCGTAATATTTGAATATTATTTGATTAAAATATGCTTTCAATATAAATTTGTCTTTTATTAACGCGAGTATCGCACATTTAAATAAAAAAAAAATACCGAATAAAAACGCGATTGAATGCTTTCTAATATTGTCTTTTATTAACGCAAGTATTACACATTTAATGCTTTCTAGCAAACGTCACGTCAACCTGTGACTAAAACGTGATAAATAATATAAATCTTAGACCAATATGCGATATTTCGATAATAAATCGCTTTTAAATACTGTATAAGTTATTTTATTTCAATATGCATGCATTTCATAACAATATTAGCACGTGTGAGGGAAATCGTAATTGGAAACATCACGTGGAGAACTGTAAACAATCCTCAACTTGGATTGAGACCAAACAAAGCTTAAACCAGCCAATATTTAGGGTTGTCACAATCGATGATATTTGAGCTGATGTACCAATTTATTTATAACAACAAACAAATTGACATGAAATGTTTTTTTTAAATAAATATTATATTAATTGTATATGTAACATAAGTCATAACATGTATATATAAAATTGTATATTTTCTTCACAATCATACAAAATCGTACGCTGATTTCCTTTGTTCGTGTTCTTCCTATCGGTCGAATCGAATATGAAAATGAGTGAAAAAACTTGCAAAGTAGTAAGAAAAATGTCTTACTTAACATTTGACGTTTATACAGTATGTAATTTATTGAACAGTTATCAAGGAATATCAATGCCATTTAAATAAGAGATTCCTTTGAGTAAAGAAAACATATTACGTAAACTATTTAGAAAATAATTATATTGAATTGAAATAATATAAATCTCTAAACTCAGCTCGATTCACCTGGTCTCCCGGGGCTTATTAATTGTCCATAAATTTAATAAGTAATAGTTTCGAACACTTACGTATCAGATATTTCTATCTGAAGATTGAAACTGCAATAAAACAATTGTATTTCACCTTGCATCTAAAGACGAATTTACTACCCACTAACTCTACTTTCATCAATTTATATTAGTCTATAAAGATTTATTGATATAACTATACAAAATAACATTGAAACTAAAAACTTATAATTAAAAATTAACCCTAGAATATTTATATATATGAATATCACAAAAATAATATGTCATCCAAAATTCCAATATGGGGCATGGTACCCAGAACACTGGCAGCATTTCCTCGCTGAATAGCTAAACTGATTCTCTGCTCGAAATAGCTGCCAGCCCTCTGATCACCCGAAGAGAGAATCAGTCGGTTCGACATATCCTTCATAAACCGCTTCATGTCAGCCGACCACGACCCTAACGTCTCAAAAGCTAACGCCACAAACTCATAATCTTCAGCTATAGAAGAGTATTTGCGATGCTTGAGAAACTGAGCACGATCGGCTGCGGCCCCAACTTTAGTACAAGTTTCATGTATATAAGATGCAGCCAGCGTGTCTACGCAAGTTACATCCCACACCAGAGTGCGGCCCAGTCTCCACGGCACAAGCGTAGCACCGTCAGGTCTCTTGCCATCATCTCTATATAGACCACATGGTTCTAAAGTTGCCGGTATAGAAACCGTGGCAAGAGCTCTACGTACCAAATCATTAACTGTACCGTGGCGATATAAGCGACCAGCACTTCTGGAGCAGGATAAGCCATGTCGACCCAACTGATTCACAAACTGCCCACATGAACACAAATGGGGTTCACATACTTTGGCACCAAGTCGGAGACTAACAGAAATTCTTAGCGTTGCAGGATCTAAAATTGTACCAAGATTATGTGAGGGAAGCGCGTACAACCATTGACTTGAGTGTTCGCCGGTGACTGCTAATAGTCTCGCTCTCTCTGTATTGTCCATTACTTGGTCAAGGAGACAAGCAAACGTCATTTTTTGTCCAGGCATGTCCCAATTTATTTGTTTTGTTTTGTCAGTTGGGATATTTTCCATCGGAAACATAGCCCTCCAAACATCCAAAGCCTCGTCCAAGCCCGTCACTTGAACATCAGCTTGTTTTAAGTTTAAAATATTGCTGATGAGAGTAATCGTACTGTGAGTAGAAGCTAAGAAAGCCGGTAGAGCCACGCTTGAGGTGGTACGAATTCCCAACCCACCTAATTTAACAGGAAGGCATGCCTGTCTCCAAGTGGTGTCTTCAAACTTTAAATTTAGAATTTCAGATACAATTTGTTTCAATGTAGAATCTATATGACCGGTAACCAAAGGGAATTTCCACACAGGACAACACCGAAGTAAGTACATAAATTTTGGTGTAAATATGCAAAGGCGAAGAAAGTAGAGAGCCATGTGTGGTTTCAGTTCCAAAAGGCGATCAGAAAATTCATTAAAAGTTTCTAATTTTGAATTTACTATAGAAGGTACTGCATCGTCGAAAATTGGAGCGCCTAAAAGATTTAAATTTGTTTTTGTCATTATGGAAAGGCTTGGTGTTAATGTACTGAATTTATGAATTATTTCTGCAGAATTTTCTGGTATGACATGCTGAGAAATATACAATTCGCATTTTCTATGATTAATTTCAAGACCTATTGCGTTAAATTGATCTATAATTATTTTGAAATCATCAAAAACCGAGGATACAGTACCAGCTATACAACCGTCATCAAGGTACCATACATTAAATTTAGAATTTAATTGTGAAATGATTGGATTAATAGCCAAACTGAAAAGAACTGGACCAAGAGGGTCACCTTGCTGACATCCTACGGAGGACTCAATTTCGTCATCGCCAAACATTAATTTAGAAGGGGTACCATAACATTGCCAAATGTATTCAAATATTTCTGGAATTTCTTTTTTAATTTCAGTTAAAAAAGTACCCCTATATACAGAATTAAAAGCATTTTTGATGTCTAATTTTAAAAGAATGTTAAAATCAGCTCCGTTAACAAAAGAACGTGCTGCATGTACAGCTGCCTCACATCCTCCTTTAACCCCAAAACCGAGTTGTCGAGGTTTAAATTTAGAAATTAATCTTTCCCGATATTGGCGACAACACACTTTTGAGGCTATTCTTCTGAAAGTGCTACCGACAGCTATTGGACAAATACCACCATCTTTTTTTTTAAGGGCAATTAGATTAGCACCGTATAAAATGGGCGCTATTGCATCAGGAACTTTCCCTGACAACATTAAATTAATTAATGCAGTCAGTTCCTTTAAAAGTTTTTTGCCAGCATCACCGTTTAATGGATTTGTAAGATCTTTTAAATGTTGAGGAGAAATACTGTCTAAGCCAGCAGCAGAACCATTTGGGAATGATCGTATAGCAAACAAAACAGCATCCTCCTCAACTGATAGAGACTGAGGAATGGATGTACGAGGAAAGTTTATCAGCTGTGTGTCACTGTCCACCGTAGGATGTTTATCACGAAGCACTGTTAGAGTTTCCGATGTGTGTGTAGCTAATGAGTCATCTGAAAATAATAGTTTAGCAGCATTTTTGAAATTTCCATCAGAAATTTTGTTTTCAATGTTTGATATTAAATTAAAATTTTTGTGGCCAAAAACAGTACCGTTTTTCTGTGCATGATCTGTGTATGTTGGTAGATTACCTGCAATAGTGTTTTCTTTTATTATATTGGATAATTTTTTATTTTTAATATTACATTGTATATGAAATGATTTATATGAAAAAGTTAATAATTGTTTCCAAGCAGCAAGAGAATTTTCAGAAACTACATTACCCACACAATCAGAAAAACATTGAGCCACAGTAACGCGCGCTCCCCGTGGAATACGTTTAATAATCCGAATTTCTTTTTTTAAACGTGCCAAAGCCTGATGAAGTGATTCATTACAAACTGCCCCTACCGTCTGGACAATTGAAGATGTATCTGTACAAATGGAAGCCGAATTAGAAAATATATCCGTTCTTGGAACATGGCGACGGCTACAATGGATTGCTAATCCACGATTTCCCTTGTAAAATTTGTTATCACAGCAGATGGAGCAGCGTGTTAATGAATCGGAACTTATGGATGACATATATAACAATTGTTTTAATATAAACTAAGCGTAGCAATAATAAGAAAACAACTAAATATAAAATACCTAAAAATAAATCCTTGTTTGCTACGGTTTCTTAACTGCACTAAATAAAATAAAAAGCAACAAACCACCATCACAATAGAAACCTAAACTATAATTATTATGCAAATACCTCAGTAATCTGAGGTAAATACACTAAAACTCACTGAGCTTAAATGTTCAAAAAAATTTTATATTCACATATTCACTTATCCACTTCAATATCATTCTTGGTGAGCTCTAAACTTGTATTAACAACTTGATTTAATGTTGATTGAAAGCAATATTAAATGGAATCTAATTAGATTATTATCTTGAAATATTTTTGTGAAAATTTTCTAGATATTCACGCACTTGTCAGATGTCAAACCAGTCAGTATATTTATACATTCAGTATATTTTTATCGTTTCGGATGCTTTATAACATGTTAGGTTTTTATTATATTCAGAGATACAGTAACCAAAACCTTACAAAGGTTAACATTTTACTCATAAGATTTTTAAATTTAATTTTAAAATAAATTACTTTCGGAAAATAAAATGTTAGGCATCTATGCGTTGCTCAGCAACTTATATTTACTTTATTTTTATATACAATTTATATTTATTTGTTTTTTAAGCATATAATTTACTAGTCCCCGGCTTCGCGGGTGTAATGTAGATGTACTGTACACAAAAATACATATAATTATGTAGCTTTCTAACGGTGAAAGAATTTTTTAAATCGGTCGAGTAGTTTTTGAGTTAAATCGTAAAAAACATACAAATCTTTCCTCTTTATAACATTATTATATATTAAAACGGTATGACAACCCTATTAAAGAGCAGTGGACCGTTCGAACGTCTCTACCCCAGGCGTTAATAGATTTGTCTGTACTACGTACAGCTATTGATTTGATGTCAAAATTGTTACTTATGTCCATACATAGAATGGAATTACCTTATTATGTCCACACACAACAAGGTAATTCCATTTTTGTATAAAAAAAATTACATATTCATTGGATAACCGTGTTGTAATTTTTGATATAATGTCAAAGAGCTTTTTTTTAATAGCGGAATTATATTATGACTTCTACTATGTAAGTATGAATTATAATATTTATTTATTAATTTTCGGCTCTCAGACTCGTCAATAAAATAGATTTTTTTTTATTAATAAAAAATTGACAGATTTCAAGCTTTCAAAATCAATGAATCTCATCCTTATTTATTTTGAATGTATCACATTACTTTGTGAAAATACAACATGTTAAATACACAAAGGCCTCAGACACGTTTAACGTTTTAAACCATCCGTCCCTTCAAAGTTTTGCAACATTACTGCCTCGCTCAGATAAACAAAGCCTGTCTGTCTGTCCAGTCAAAATCCCGCGGTTCTGAGTAAGCAGCGAAACAAAGGAAAAGCTTCTATTTAAAATATGGTTGTTGTCAACGTCAATCCAAGTTGTTATAAATCTCAGTATACAAATCGTGTAAAAACTCGGAAAAAAACGAAAGTCATATATTTTTTTATGTATATATACATATATGTCCCTATCGTTGTACAAAAGTATGATTAAACTTTTTAATTTTTATAAATTAGTGGACGATTAAAAATATCCTGTTTGTATATCAAGTAAAACTTAAGATCTTCTTTCTACATCACCAAAAAATGGTAGGATGGCTTTTTAAACTAATTTTTTATTGATATGATACCGAAAATTATTAGTTTAGGTACTGAAATAGTTATAAATTATTTTTTGACGGTCTAGCACGAACGACTTGCATGAAAGTATTCGTATGATCAATAAGTTATCGAAATGTCAATTAATTTCTCATACAACGGACAGATTGACGATATCGAAGGTAGCGCTAAAACTCAATAAGTATGAAGATACATTTTATTTTAAAGTTAAATTCAGATTTGAACAGTATAGGGACAAAAATACCCAAGATGTACATCATATCATAAGAATTAATTACGACGATGCTTTGTATATTGTCCCAAAACTGTTAAAATTGAAATTCATTTAAAACTAAAATTTTATACATATTGGGTTTTAAGCACTATATTTCGATACGAATACGTTCTCGCAAGTCGTTCATGCTAGTTCGTCGAATTAGGTACATTTATTATTATCTCTCTCAAAATAGTAAGAATAGAATGAAATCAGGTCAAAAAGCTAAGAGTCGGCATGTATTTCCGATGTAACTACTAATCGATCGGCAACGACCCAATGCCCAATGCACTGAATACGTAGTGAGTTGTATGCGATGCCCTAAAAATAATAACCATTACGTTATTCTTTCGTTTTAATACGTGTTTCGTCACGCGAACTTTAAATTTAGAACATAAATAGGCTTATAATCGAAGAAAAATGCCCGTAATTGGTTAAACGACTTACGTAAAATGATTTTAAATTATTTAATGAATGAGTCGTTAATGAGATTACGAGTGAAAGAAGAAATTGAAATAAACATATTGCAACCCCAACAGTACAGTGAAAAGAAGATATACCACAAAAAGCGTCCAAAAACTTGATAATTACAGAGTCCGATTAACGGTAATTTATTAGCAGATAACAACACGCCCCGGCTTCGTACGGGTGCAATGTAGATGTACTATACACAAAAAATAGCCTATTTTACTCGCTGATAATGAAGCTTTTTATTGGTAAATAAAAAAAAAAATGGCGAGTAGTTTTTGATTTAAATCGTGACATCTTTCCTCTTCATAATATTAGTTTAGATGTAAGGAATTTGCTAATAATTAAATTGAGACTTAAAGTTATGTTGGATATCATCAATTTCAATCAAAAACTTTACCGTCGTTCAAACTTTACTAAGCAGACATATAAAGCCATAAGCCACCTGAAATTGGTAAAATGTATCAAGTCAATCCTTTGAAATAACATACGAAGGACTGTATAGGCTTCTGTTATAACTATACCTTGAGTCTTGATGTAAGTTAAGTAATTTATACTATTTAATTATAGTTAACGGTAACTTAGTTACCCGAAGTTTTACGTCCTACATACATACATGCTACATCGAAATGATTACGTCATAGCGAATCAAAAATAAAACATTACTATGGCGTGCATTTAGATCTAAGAATAGTACTTTCATTTTCGTACGTTGTGTGTGTATATTAATTATTATTACTATAGGTGTATTATGATTTTGCAGGGGTTTGATTCAAATTCACTCTTAATCATATATGTTAAAAGTTACTTAATACTTCATTTTACTTTTGATATCTTCTATATTATATATAAAAGAAAGTTGTGTAAGTTACACCACTTATAACTCAAGAACGGCTGCACCGATTTTAACGATATCTTATTTGTTGGATTCATCTATGTCCGGAATAAGACATAAGCTATTAAAATATTGGAAAAAATCAGGAAAAATATATGCATAAAATTAATTATAAAATAAATTAGATTCGGAACTCCGCCATCTTGACAGCTCACGTCATGCATACTTAGCTTTTTTGGAATAACAGATGTCCACTGCAAATCAGTGACATATTAGACAATTATAGTGGGTAAATGGGCATATTCAAATTTAAGAATAATTATATAATTTCGAAGCCAAAATTGTTTCAGAACAACGTCTGCGGGGTCCACTAATGAATTAATAAAAATTTCTATAGATATTAAATTAGATAATACTGGAAACAACGAAATACTTTCGGACTAAAAGTAATCAACAGTTCTTTCTTTCAGGTTATCTAACTAAAGGAGACTGAACGATAGACAGAAAAGTGTGAATATCTTAAGATAAAAAGATCGGTGCTGGTTAAAATCATGTATAAATATTCAATTATATTGTGTTAATATATTATCTTTCATTTTATTTTTATTAACTATTGTATTAAATTCATTATTTTATTTGTCTGTATATTTTAATAGTCGGAAGTCATTGCTTTGCCTATTTTCTAAATGCATATTCGTTTACACTATTTATTAATCCGTCTTCCAAGGAAATACGGAGAAATGAATTGATATGATCTTTCAACTTATATTCGGTCTGGGCACGCGGGGAAAGGCAGAAGATAAGGCTAGTTGTAAGATATGACTAAACTCTAACAGACGTATACCTTACTGTATTAAAATTATGAAGCGCTGCTAGCGTGAAATCGGTTGGGTTGCCGAGGAAATTCGGTATCAAATATACCGATCAGAAATCGTTAAATAAAAAAAACAATAAATTTGATCAAACCTCTTTACATATTTTAAACTAGGAATGTTACTTTACTACCGAAAAATCGGTAGGTTGAAGACCACTGCGCTGGTCTTAAATAGGTACCTTGATATTGGCGTTAACACTGGCGTAATTACAGCGCACTTTGAGACATTTCTAATTAATCAAGCATCGATGTAACTAATTGATCTGTCAAGAACATAGCTCATCGAAAATTTGGTTATTTCATTAGAAGTATCTTGAAACCGCTCTCGTATACAAATGTTATATGTTTTATAGGAAAGTTTGACGGGTAAGTAAATACGTTCATCTAACTAGTGTTTCAATGGGTCGGAGGTTTGAATCCCGATGGGGTTTGATACAATTACATATATTTTCTTCAACTGTTTTTTTTTTTCAGTAATTGATGATATGAACTAAATTTCATAGAGAGAACAGCTGTGCTTTACATTTTACATTTCGGTACTTAGACTACAGGTTTCCGAATGTTTGGAGTAGAAAAATATTCATGCTCGATAATTGAGAAAACGTAACCAATGTAATCGAACTAAACTTTCCTTTTTGATGTTAAATAACTCTTATTTAAAATGAAATCAGGTTAATGCATGCTTTACATTAAAGGAAAAATATTAACAAAACTTAGGACTTTATATACTACTGTAATATGAAATAAATAAAAAACTATGAAATTTCCATCATTATGCAAAGAAGGATTAAATGGGGAATACGGCAGGTACAGTACGGCAGTTTATTATCTCCGAAATTCTTTAATATATTTTTTTTGTTTTTAATTAAAAATCATAATATAGTACACACAATAGCAAATCTTACAAAAGCAGTTATTAAAATCAAATTAAACTAACTACTACAAATGTACCTTATAAAGATTATTGCTTGTGTGTTAAAATTTAAGTCCCCTATAAACATTTTACTATGCTTTGAGCATAATTTTAATGACTCATAAATTATGACAACAGTGCCAATATAATTTTACTTCGAGCATCTTATTTGAAGTAAAGAATTATACAAAACATTTTATTACATAGGAATAAACAAACAGTAAACTTCATTGTTGTTCCACAATCTACTACATACTATTTTAATTTGAGTAGATTGTACATTTATGACTTTAAGTATAATTTTAATACGTATTCCTTATTATATTTTTTCCCGATTGTGACGAATTTGTTAAAAAAGATGAATCATTTATTTTTTAATTTTTTTCATCATAGTGAGGTATTAGATGGCAGTTGTCTGAATTAAATTTTCAAGTTTCTTTGGAGTGAATGCTTGCTGTAATTCTCTTGTTTATGTCAATTGTATAATATATAGAATCCGAATGCTTGGATAAAATCATCAACTACGTACATTGTTCACGTAACTACAAACAGTACAAACTCCTATTCTGTGAAAGATAGATAGTAGGTGTACGTGAGACTGGAGATAGATAGATAAGACTTAATACTAAAGCCCAGGTTATGGTGGTTCTTGTTATTTTGAGGGTTTTTGTTATTTTTTTAATTATTTATTACATAACTATGTGATGTAATATGTGATGCGGTTAGGGTGGTAAATCACAACTATCTTGAAGATGCCTATTTACTCGCGCTAAGTTATAATTTAGTTTTAATAAAAGTCTATATTAAGTTAAGTAAGAACAGGGGAAGACAGATGCATGGAGTGTGTTACAGATTTTTGCGGTTCGCATTATAGAAGATGAGGCGAAATAACTTTTTTTATGATTTTGTAACACTTGTTTTATGTGTGTAAAACTCTCGTGTTTGTATAATCAATACATCATTATTGCGTATTATAAAAAAAATATATATCTTGTTTTCCAGCGTAATGACATTTCCCCTAATATTTTCACATGGCAAATTCCCACGAAAGTTCCCTTTAAAAACACACTTGTTATTTGTATGACATCTCCTTTAAGTACCAATTTAAATATTCCTATCTTAGCTTAAATTATATAGAGTTTAATGTTTCTTGAAGACATTAAAGCTTCGCTGCCTTCAAGAAAATATTAATTTCAAAGTCGAGATACACGAAGTAAATTATCCATTCATGCACTTATTATTTAATAGTTTAGACACTGTCGTGGCTCATACTTGAGCTAGACTAAGCTCACAAGGCGAGTAGCAGTGGTGAGCAAGTAAGACTACTGTCTGAATGGCCCGGGTTCAAGTCCCGTTTGTGCTACTATTTTTTCTTTAACTGCGTATGTGGTTTTATGGTCGAGAGTTCGTCCGCTAACCCATGCGTCCCGGGTTCGCTTCCCAGGTTGATGTTTAAGTGTTTGTCTTTTTCTGGAGCACTTATCGATCAGAGTTTGAGAAATTGGTGGATGTTTGAAGCCTGTGCAGGCGGCATGTAAGGTTGATAACAAAAGCTGATGGTTGGAAGCCTGTGAAGGTGGATAGCATAAAGCACTGGGCCCACGGTTGCGTGCTAAGCTATCCTGTGGGCCAAACGGCGGATCTGACGGTCATTAAAATGGCTTAGAGCTTAACTTGCTCTAATATGTTATTGTGTATGTTTATATATTATGTATGTTTAAAAAAACAAGTGAAGATTACTTAATACGTGATTTGAGTGATAAATTATATGCTATATTAACTCAACCATAAAAATAAGAAATAATAATGCCCTTAACGTTAACTTAATAAAAATAATCTATACTTCTAATATATTAACCGTAATCTCGTTTCTAAGCCCGTACAAATGGGAGCGAGACAATTGCATCTGTTATTCTTATATATTTTTTTTTTAATTTCACTAGATGGCGTTCAGTAAGACGACGTATTACTGAATGTATATAAGTAATAAGTATATATTTATCCTATCGCTAGACTGGTAATAAAGGCGGACAAGGGAAGGGTATTCGACATCTACAGTGATTTCGCGATATCGTTTTGAATTTTACGAAACCCTCATTTCCCTCTGACATTTATGCGGCTACATTCATCATTCACAAAAATGGAATATAACTATATTTGTGTAGTAAAATCACCGGTGTACAGTATCCAAACGTATATTTCTATCTTCATTACAGACTTCACTTCTCGGACATGAATATATTCAACTACCAACACGTGTACAATTTCTTAAAATATCGATATTCACTTTGTATAAACGTTAATACATCACGAGATTACGAACAGTATAACTAGGACTTAACACGAGCACGATTGTAGACAGAATGCCCCTTTTCTAATAATTTTGCTTAACAGCTAGACTTTAGACGACAGTTTCTCGATATTGAATGATTTAAAGGAACGAATGACATGAGTGAACACGTGACGACTGAACTGTCGAATGAATTGAATGACTGATATTACTTCTACAAAAATAACAATTGAACATCTGAATTAAATACAATTAAAAGCATCGAAACTATATTTATTATAATTAATATAAATTATTTCTATTTTTAACACTAAATTTGATTACAATATACAATTTTGCCTTTTAAATTAACGAATCACAATATTTGTTTGCCTTTATATTATGTATAGGTAGTTCTCTTCGTTAGCAATCTTTGTTAGCAAATACACAATTTCCCGTTCAATCATTACGCGAAATCAAAGTGTACAACAGAGAAACATAAATAACGTGCAGATAGCGATCGGGCGGACGCAAATACCATTTGCTCAAAGAAAACAAAAACTTGATGATCGTTTTATTGCAAATTTATGTGGTTCGTTAAATGTATCTCGTATTTTAAAATGCCAGTTTAGTTTGAATCGGCGTAATTGAATTCAAACAAATGAAGCTGAAATATTTATCTACCGAAGTTATTGACGTTTCATATCCATTCATTCTCATATATCAAATTCACTTTATATCATGTATCAACAAATTACAATCATTAAACGTCTATATTATATCATTATTCATTCAGGATACTAACACTACGATTATTCTTGTCATCCAAGACTGAAGAAAAATAGGCACCAGCTCTATGAAGCTCTATAGTGTCTATAGTAGGTATATAGAATCCAAATCCTGGGAAATTGGGGTAAAAAATAAAGTTTGGGTTGGGCAGTGTACGTAAGGCTTAACAACTGCTTACCTGTTTAATAAACATGATCATGATACATGTGTTAGAGATCATTTATATGCGCCATACCGAACTATAGACATCACAATTCATCAATGAGTTCTGATGAAGAATTGGCGGCGGAATTTGTATGGATACGTTATTATATATGCAAAAAGGTTTGTATCTTAAAAACAATAGTTTTAAAGAAGGAATATTCGTGGCAGCTATTTATCAAGACCTCCCTATTTGGGTCTAGCAATTGTTATGTATGGCGATAGTACTAGCGCATAAATACAAGTGACTTACCAGTTACCACATAGGTACATACTTAGTAGATATATGTCGTACTATAGTATAATGGTCCCCAAACCCAAAGACCATTATACTATAGTACGACATCAGCAATGTATACTACACTAACTTGAAAAAGTATATTTTACGCCAAATGCATTTTAAAGAAAAATTGTGATAACTTTTTAATTATCTTAAATAATTTAGAAGTTTCTTTGCCGTAAAATATACTTCTTCAAGTTTTAGCGTAAAATATTCTTCTTCAAGTTTTAGCGTAAAATATACTTCTTCAAGTATTAATTGCTGGTGTCGAGTATAGAGTCAACGTATGTTTGGTTTGAATATTGACTTTCAAAAAAATATTTTTAATATTGTAATCAAATGTCACTGAAGCCACGAAAACATTTCAAATCGTACAATTCTAGTTCCTTATAAAAAACAAAAGTTGTGTAGTAATTTGAGTCTGGGAACATTTGATCTCCATCAATCCCTGTGGAGCTTCCCGAGTGTCCCTTGTTCAAACAAGTTTGATAGGAACTCGAAGTACAAACACGGTCGTTGGATTACCGACCCCTACCCATATTGCACGAGTATAATATTATTGCTTTGCGGGCAATTTTTGCAATGTAATAAAACTGGCCAATGGATGGATTTTCGACTCAATAATGTCTTATGTAGTAAGCGTTTTCACAGATCCCTTTAAGATGTGTTCCAAATTATTTCAAATCCAATATCAAATCTTGTGCTCGTCAAGTTAAAAATTTAGTCTAAAGTTAACCATATTTCGAATGAATTTTGATGATCCTTGCATAGTAATTACAATATATTGCAGATAGAATACTTTTATAGCTGCTTATACTGCTAGATTACTTGATGAATTCTTGTACATAGAAGAGCTATAATTGACATTCAAGAAGTGTAAGCAACTGTTTACACGCGGATATAATATGCTGCTTACGTTAGGTGTTGGTTAGACCATGCAAGCTTCGTATTAATTGTATGCAAAACGAAGAAGAAGGAAAGGTAGATAGCGTCGCAGGTGGGAAGATGACATAAAAAATAGCATGACAAATTTGGACAAGAGAAGCTAGAAATAGAACACTTTGGAAAACACTTGGGGAGGCCTATGCTGAAAAGCAAGACTATTATTATTATTATTATATTGTATGCAACAGGCAAGAAACTTGCATCGTGTAAATGTGCCTTTACGCTTTAGTTTTATAAAACCTCTATGTGTAATTTATAAAACTCTCCTTGAAAGAATCAATAAAACAGTGGTTAATTACGTAATTGATTTCGCTTTCAGCGTCGGTCTTAATGGAAGTGATTTTGTAAAAATAAAGTTAGAAAAGTTTGCTAGACAAACTTCAGAGTTAATTAGTCTCACAAAACGTAATCAGGTGTGAGTGATTCCGGGGTGAAGTACATTATCCGTCTCGGGACTGAAGTATTTCAAGGAGAATCAAAACCAATGAAATTAAGTATAAGTGAGGCAAGAGAAATTATAATTGATGAGTATAAACGAATAGTACAAGAGAAACATTTTATCATTATGGTTTATGACTAAAGAAATGTATACTTTGCGGATCAATAGCTCGTACCATTACGGCTTTTAGTTTGGAACTTTTTACTTTATTATACCTATATAAAATAAATTTTACCGGAACTAAAAGTAAAAAAGTGTGTTTTTTAGGCCAGGAACCTTCGCGGGCGTATGTAGAACAACTCATAAAAATGCATCATAATTGGATGAATAGTTCAGCAGCACATAGAGGACAAACATGTTGTTTTATATAAGTATATATAGATAAATGTCGACGTTACTAATGCTTTACAGCAAGAGTCAAGCAATTTTGTGACTACCGTGACATTAATAGAAGACAATATCATATTACTTTATTTTCCTAAAGAAATGTTTGCGTGAAAAGGTTACCAATTTTATTCAATTATACGCAGTACGCAATTTTATTCTATTATAGGCATATATACACACCGGCACAATTAGCGGAACACAAAAAAAGCGCGAGAACAGCGTCATTGGGATTTGAACGAATGGCAGCAGGTTCTCTTTACTGATGAGTGCAGAGTTCTTTTAAAAGAGATCGATGGGAGACAGCGAATATGGAGACGCAAAGGAGAACGCCACATACAGTCTAATTTAGAAACACACAGTGGCTTATGGTGGCGGCTCGATTATGGTTTGGGGAGGGATATGTTTGGGAGCTCGCACGGAGTTAGTGATAGTCACAGGAGGGACCATGACAGCAGATCGATACATCAGAGACATTTTAGAAGAACATGTTGTACCATTTGCCCCATTTATTGGTGACGACTTTATTCTAATGCAAGATAATGCTCGTGTTCATAGTGCACAATCGGTACAGGCATATCTGAGCAACGTAGGTATACCGGTGATGCAGTGGCCAGCAAATTCCCCCGATATGAATCCGATAGAGCATGTCTGGGACTTGCTAAAAAGAAGGGTTAAATCCAGAATGCCACGCCCCAACAATCTGAATGAACTTGGAAACGCATTACTTGAGGAGTGGGAGCGGTTGCCTCAAGAAATCATCGATAACATAATCTGTAGCATGCCCAGACGAATGGAAACCGTAATCAGAGCAAGAGGGGGAAACACTCGTTATTAATTTTGCTTTAATTTTATTGTTTAATCATTTAATGCTTACTTTTTTTTATTTTTTGTGATGGTTCATAATCATCTAAAAATTTCACTTATTTCAAATTTCTTTATTTTTCAATAAAAAATAACGAAGACTTTTCAAAGTCGTTGTTAAAAGATGTAAATCAATTTGTTATTCTGTATCTAATTACATTTTCGTCAAATATATGCGTTATTATCTCATAGTCTCACTTTTTTTTCTGTTCCGCTAATTGTGCCGGTGTGTATATATAAATTAACTATAAGTACATATTGACTAAAAAAATACCTAAATAAAAAGAAAAATACTAAAGTTGTCATGTGTTTGATGTTCACTTATATATATTTTTTATGCTTAATTTAAAAAGTTTAATATGATTCTATTATGTATGTTAGTACAGTATGACTACAAAGCCAAATTTGCCAGTCTTTGAATACGATAAACTCTAATTTCAGTGATAATGTGACAAACCAAAACCAAATTGAATCCTCCGGATACTTGCCAGAACATCGGAATATCATGTTAATTTAATTGTCTAGTATGCAGAACAGTATAATAGTCAGTTTTACTAATTGGTGTTTTACTAACGTTAACATAAAATAATTAGCTTGTTTATTTGAACCGAATTAGCTCTTCCACAATGCGTTTACAAAATACGTTATTTGTTGATGTTTGCTTTAAAATAGCTGTTTCCTTTATTTCAGTTTGTTAAAATATTGTGCATATTGTAATTGTGTTTAATATATCGCTATCGCTGTGAGTAAAGAATAATGAGAGAGAGGTTTATTTGCACAAATAATATAAATACAAATTAATAAAACAGTATGTTCGCCATGTGTAAACGGAATGAAACTCAGGAAAGGCTCCGATACCGGCGACCATAGAGCAACACGGGCCACCGGCGAACGGTGGCCCGTGTTGCTCTATGCCGGCGACGGTACCTACGATGGAAAACATTGATTTAATTTCAGAGACTTATCCGCAGTTTTTTTTTTATTTAATAGACTAGATAGACGTTCAGAAACAGATAAATAAACGCGTATACTTAGTTGAAATTGAAATGTTTATTTAAACCAGAGTAGGTATAATTTAGTAACACCAAAGATAATAATTGTAAAAGATTTTATAAAATCAGGAATCGACAGACAAGCATGTGGCAAGTTAGATGTCTTTCTCGTCTAGCTATTTTTACAGCGAGCATTTCAAACCCAGACTTGAGAATTGAGAACTTAAACATTCGGTGTGTTTGGTAGATACAAACGCAAGGAAGCGCTTGTAAGCCAAATAGCGATCGCTAAGCGGTAAGCGCTGTCAACTGCTAAATAGCTTGTTTCCTCTATGAAGCTTTAACCGGGAAACCTAACCTAACTTATGTAGTATATGTTTGTCAAGTATTCACATTAAATAATCTTCCATACAGGTCTTTAATAATACTTTAAATTAATTGCACAAATCAACTTACAAAAGCGCTTTCAAAACAAACAAAATAAATAACCAAAATTTCAGATTGTGTCAGCGCTATTGAAGTTAGCAAGTTAGTTTCTCAGCACTACAAAAGCGCTGCCAAGCGCTTCTTTCTGCCAAACACTATATCACCTATAACGCCCATGTGTCCTTCAAATCTAAGCATTTAAATAAAAAACGTTTTTCCTTTTAGGAAATTAATTACACATTTTGCCAAATTTCAAGTTCAAATGCAGCATAATTAAACTAACAACCCAACGATCCCTTTTCATTTAACAATAACCTTACGGTATACTTTTGCCTTTCCATAGTTCCTCACAAAGAAGACCTTTGTCCTTTTGTGAGAGAACTGTGCTTTCATTCTATTATTTCAATGAATTAGAAGAAACATTCTACTTATTCCATTTATTTTAAACTACTGCAAATCCTTTTAAAATTTAAATTCAGTTACCGGACCAGTTATATATCAACAATATGAGTTTTTAAATATGTAACGTTTCAAGAAAATTTGTTCATTACTCGACAGATAATTCCAGTGCCTACGCTAGGAAATTCATACGAACATACACAATAAGGAATATAGTCCCGTGACTACTATTAAGTTATTAACATAATGCACTACTTAAAAAACCAAACTAGGGTAGTTTTAGACCTATAAACAAAGGTACAAACAATAACAAAAAAAATTACAACATATCTTATATACTATACAAGCTTCTATCTTGTGAAACACACTCTTGTTTTTTTAAGTGACAATAGAGAATAAAAAAACGTTAATTCCCGAGTCCCCTAGTGGGGCATGGCGCAGACTCATAGAAATGAAATGAAATGAAATGACAGAAGTGTCTGTTTCACTGATCATTTTTCTTGACTGACAAATAGTTGATAAGCTTTCTATGCCCTGCCTGACCGAACATTTTATTCTTATCTTGTTGAACCCAGGACCTCCGGTGTCAAGCGCACGTAGCCACGGAAGCGGTCTTAAATAGAAAATAAAAATAGTAGGTACTAATATATACATTTTGCTACGAATAATAATATGAGTATTTCATACTTAGATTAATTTAAAATATTAGTTGCCTTCAATTTTAAACACGTCTTCATATTCATTTATTCACTTAAATAATTTCAGCCGTTAAAGGCGCAATACCGTATTTCCAATGTTTCCATATAAATTAATACTTGGCTCCAAATGTCAATGATAGGTATCACTATCGGAGCGGCGATTAGAATACTATGCCAAAGAAATAATACTCAAATGTTATGAATAATAAAGGACACGCAACGCACGGTCGATATCACTTGAAAGGTAAAATTCCTCTACATTGTCACGTCTGCGAGGAATTACTGTCTAATAGGTATCGATTTTACGTGACTCGGACAGAACAATCATCATGTGGGAGTACTCGTACTTTAGTATGTAAGTATGTAAGACTTTACTTTCAGGAGACCAGAATAACCAACCACAAAAATATAACTCATGTTACAAGTATGTTTTTAATATATACGTATGAATTTAGTAAGAAATTAGGTCATATTTGCTCTAACTACGAGCTTGACGTCATGAACTTGGATGTACAAGATAAATATAATTGGTTTGAGAATTGCATTAAATCAGCGGGAGGGATTTGCTCGAAGGTTAAAGAGAAACACGCGTTCCTATCAAATAGAACTAAAAATTTACTCGAAGAAAGGAAGAAAAGACAGAAAACAAAGAAGAATGGAAACAATAGAAAAACATATACAGCAATCAGGGGGGGTTAAGAAAGCTTTCAAAGAGCTACGAGAATCTAAAGAATGGGTAAAGAATGGGTAAAGAAAAGATAAAGAAAAGTCAAAAATGTAAAAAGTAATATAATGCATAAAAGATCTGATATAATATCAACAGCTTCATCTTATTATAAAAAATTATATGAAAATAGAAACAACGAAATTAATTTAGAGTTAAATGATGAACACAAAATTCCAAGCATCTTACTTAGAGAAGTTGAAAGTGCTATTGAGACACAAAAGACAGATAAAGCCCCTGGTCCAGATAATATATCCAACGAAATTCTAATAGCTGCTAAGAAAGTAATATCGCCGATCCTTACTATGCTCTTTAATGATATTCTTGACACAGAAATCATCCCAGACCAGTGGGTGCATTCAAACATAGTTCTGCTTTACAAAAAAGGCGATACGCACGACATAGGAAACTACCGACCTATTAGCCTCATGTCCAATTTATATAAAATATTTGCTAAAATTCTGTTAAAGCGAGTGGAGAGACGACTTGATGAGAATCAACCGGAAGAACAGGCTGGATTTCGTAGCGGGTACTCAGTGCTGGATCATATACATGTAGTGCGCCAAATCGTTGAAAAATATAACGAGTACAACTTGACATACTACATGGCATTTGTAGACTTTAGTAAAGCTTTCGATTCACTATTTCATGGAATGATCTGGGTGGCACTGAAAGAACAGGGAATCGAGTGTAAGTATATAAGAATACTAAAAAATATATATACAAAAAGTACAGCATGTATTCAGTTGGAGAAGAAAGGCAAACCCTTCGCAATCCAAAAAGGCGTCCGTCAAGGCGATCCCATTTCTCCCAAGTTATTTTCAGCTGTTCTGGAAAAAATATTCAGGAATATAAAATGGGACAATTATGGAATTAACATCAATGGGTCCCCTCTGACGCATTTAAGATTTGCTGATGACATAGTTCTCTTTGCCAAATCTGCTCGGGACCTGGAACACATGTTAAATGATCTGGCCATCGAAAGTAAAAAGATGGGACTTCAAATAAATACAGATAAAACGAAAGTTATGACAAATAGTTCAAAGGATTACCTCATTTATATGGATCAGAGTTCAATAGATTTTGTGGAAGAATATATCTACTTAGGCCAAATTATTTCACCTAAAGACACTATAAGCAAAGAAATAGATAGAAGAATAGTCAACGGCTGGAAAAGTTACTGGGCCATGAAAGAGATAATGAAAGATAAAGACCTACATATATCCACAAAATCTAAAGTCTTCAACACCTGTATACTTCCAATTTTAACATATGGTAGCCAAACCTGGGCATCCAAGCAAAGTGACAATAGGAAACTTTCAACATGTCAACATGCAATGGAAAGAAGCATGATGGGAATAAGGAAGGCAGATAGAATCAGAAATAAAAAAATCAGGAATTATACAAAAGTCAAGGACGTCGGAGTAACAATAAAAAAACTCAAATGGAATTGGGCAGGGCATTTGGTCAGAGGAAAGGATAAATGGTCAAGAAGGGTGACAGAGTGGTGCCCTAGGGAGGGAAAAAGGAACAGAGGCAGACAACATAAGCGCTGGGAGGACGAAATAAAAACAATAGCGGGAGGAACTTGGCACCGAATAGCGCGCGATAGGAAGGAGTGGAAAAGGTTGGAGGAGGCCTTTGTCAGTTGGCAAGCAGGCGAAGAAATTTTAGATATAATTTAGTTATTAAGAATTAAGTAAAAAAAAATGTAACTTTCTTACTTTCTTCGTTTGAATAAAAGGCTTTATTATTATTATTATTAACAATATAATATTATAAAGAGGAAAGATTTGTTTGTTACGAATAATCTCAAAAACTACTGGACCAATTTTAAAAATTATTTCATCAATAGCTACATTATCAACGAGTAACATAGGCATTTTTGTGTATAGTACATCTACAATGCTCTAGCGTGAAGTCGGGGCGCGTTGCTACTGTAATATATTTTTTTACATGAAACAAAAGACTGAAACATCCATACATACAGTCCATCTTAAACCTGGCTTAATTTTTGACTTCTTTATTCAATGCTAAACTTTTACACTATATTGTAAACTAGCTGATGCCCGCGACTTCGTTCACGTGGGGTTCACTTTAAATTTTATTTTTTTATAAATTTTATTATTGGGAAAGATACTGTATCCACCTCGATATTTATTTTATTTAATTGATCATTTTCATTTTCGGAATATTTTTTAAATTCCCTTTTCTCGGGATTCCTACCCGGCAGTCAGAAGCAATAAAAGCAATGTCGAATAATCGTGTTTAAGAGAAAGGATTGATGAAAAGATAAAATAAACGATCTCATTAGAAATACTTTTCAATAATACTTTTTCTATTGTTATAATATAGTTTTGTAAATTTAAAAAATATTTCATAAAGTACATTTGTAAAAAATAAATAAATAAATACAAAAAAATATTTCATAAAGTTCAACTTTAGGTTCGAACTCGCATCTTCAGTTACACAATGGGACTGCATATATCCACTATTCTACGATTACATATCAAAAATGGCGAAATCATCAAACTATTTCATTTACATATCAAACTGTGATTGACATCTGACAATTCGAAAAAGTTCAACGCGAGTCAGTTTTCATTGCAATTTGTTGAAATGGTGCCTTTAAAATAATATTTAAATGATGATAACTTTTTTTTCCGACAACCGATTTCGATGAAACAAAGCCTATGCCCCGGACTTTGCTTAATATATTTGTATAAATTACACGAAAATCGGTTCAGTATCTTCGGAGATTAGCGTGAACAAACAGACAGACAGACAGACAAATAGACAAGAATCTTAAAAATTGCATTTATGCATTCTGCTACCCTTCTTTTATCACCCCTCTTAATTTCTGGTAAAAATATTTAGTGAAGCGTAATTTCGATCCTACTCTTTTATTATATGTATAGATAACAATTGAATGTATTTGATTCATTAATATGCTAATTGTATGTTATCACATAACCACGCTCCAAGGCACGTGTCGTGGTTGCTTATCAAAGGATCAATGAATCAATATTGGTTATGACATCACAATTCATATTTGAATCAATACTGTTGATTTTGACATGCATAATGGATAAATAATTGCGGCATTTATTCACTGCTGTCTAGATATAGTCACCCAAAGGATCTATTTTAATAACAACACTGATAACACACAGGTGTTACCAGTATACAAACTCTGGTATTGCAGGAGTCAAGGAGCAAGTCACATAACATCAGATGCGCCAACTGACCATTTAAAAAATATATGTACATAGTATTTTTATATAAGGCAATTTTGTATTTTTTTGGAAAGCGACTTACCACGCGACTTCTACGACGATGTTTCATTTAAGAGGATATGTTGAGAAAAATGCGGTTTTTCTATTACATTTAACTTGTTCAGGCTGTGGATTATTTTTTGACTATATTTCGCAGTGTCGCTCAAAAAGAAAACATGTTTCAAAGAAATTTTCTCGATAGAAAAAAAATGTGAAGTTATGTCTATTTTTACACTTTTTTGGATCCCAAGGCATAACGGCAAAGAGTTATTTAATTTAATTTATTTTAAAGGATGTAGAATAAATGTCTTTAAGATTGCTCAAACCCGTTTTTTAATAAAATTAAGTATTGTTTAGTTATATAGGTACCTACGTTGTTTTATTCCGAGCGCGTTCAGCTATCTCTTTTTTAACATGTCTCAAGTATATATTTCAATCTCGCTCGCTCACATTCAATAGAGCGATTTGTCGGCCTGCGAGCCTCATCGACATAGGCCCTTAATAGTGGGTGATGGAAGTCTGAGACCGAAATGCGCAATTTGCATTTCACGGTTTTTCCATCTATTAACGGTGATTTGTTACCCGGCCCATATACACGCACCTATACGTTGAGTTCGATTTTCCTCCCACCTGTTTGTTGTCCGAAGTGACCAGACGTAGGGATGACATGACTACAATGAAGCCATGATTATTAAACCTGTCCCCTATAATAGACGAAATAAAAGTGTAAAAGAACTCAATTTTATGACGAATATAAAATTTAGTTATTTGAGAGTAGAAATAAAGAAACCCACTAACGTTCTATTTTAAATGAGATCTATAAAGGTGATTTATCGAAATCACATCGAACTTATTCCAAGCATGCATATAGCATTAGGTTACTGGCATTGGTGTAATAATAGAGAACGCCGTCAGTCTCATACACGATCACGTCTAACTTCCATTAACTGTGGTTTCTCCTGACAGAGAAATACATTTTCTCAGTGCAAATCCACATCTGTTCAGAATAGTAACATGTAGCCAAATTGTGATGTTTGACGCTATTTTAAACTTTTAGATAACTAATTAATAGATAGATTTTTGTATAAGAGTTATTTTCTTGTACATATTAGCGCAATAATTGACATCCAATGGATTGTGTAAATGGGCATTTACAGGTGGGACATTTCACGTGAAGCGGACAGGGAAAAAAAAGTGAGGTTCTGAAATTCGACCACATTCGGCCCATTTGTACTTCTAGTAGGTATGAATGTGTACGCAAAATATTTTTTTTGTATAGTGTATATTTACCAAGTTATAGGTTTCAAAAGAATTGTCGTTGATTGGTACTACAATTTTTCGAAAGTAATTTTTCGAATATAACAAATCTACTATAAAATATTTTACATAGCGATACATATTAAAAATATAATGTTCTTTCTGACAGTAAAAAAAAATTAAAAAAATTAAAAAAAATTAATGGCCAAAACCGGAAGTAAACTTTTCAAACCAGAATTACAGTCACTTCGACCAATTTTTTTTTATTTTTTTTTCTTTCAAAATATAGCTTAAATGATAATGAAAGTACACTAGAAAATTTAAAATGGGATCTCTATTAGTTTAGGAGATACGTTGAATAATATACACCCGCGTCGCAAGGGGCGTCATATGTTGCGCTTGCAAGGTTGAGCAGTTTGCGCGGTATTGCAACTTTATTAATATTTTATATCGTTTTAGCGTATATTTAACCTCATTTAATGATATGAAATAAGTTTTATTAATGTAATATAATATAAATATAACTACATAATACAAATATAAGTTAATAATATATTATAAAGAAAAAACGTTTTTGGAGCAGTAGAAAAGTTTTATTATTTGCGAAACGTGACTAATAGCGCCATCTGTTAGTAACGTGTAGTACTTTTTTTGTCTCAGATAGAGTCAAACGGTCAAAAACCTATCTACAAGAAAGAGATAGAAATATGACGCCTAGCGGTTTCGTAACTTAAACTTTAGTGTTGCTTTAACCGCTCAGCGACTTGTGCACGTTTTAATCTGTGACAGTTGTTATTATTAATGGCGCCGTACGGAGATCGATGTTTTAACCCATTTCACTTGGTACTTCATCGAAAATTTAAAAATTTAAGGAAAATATCTAAATGTTTAGCTCAAAAGTGGAGTTTTTCACAAGATCTTTACGTATGTGCCTCCTGCAGGAAACGACTTTTGACTGAATCTCCTCCAGTAGCTAATGAAGACATTGTGCAATGCAGTCAAACATCTAGTGAACCTTCGCAAAACATTGAAGATGAACCGTTTATTCCCGAAGATAAGTTTAAACATATTTCCACCCAAACCGACACATCCATAGAAAACGAAGAAATTTTAAAGCAGCTCAAAGAGAAATTCAATCATCCTTCTACTTCTACTTCTATGAAGACTATGATATTAACAATAGCACCCAATTCACAGCTTCATTCCAACAACCACAGGCCTTCTTGTAAAGAGGACCAGTTCTGCCATAGATTCCCATTGTAAAATTGTTTAAATTACAAAATAAACAGTTCTTGTGTTGTATCAATGTTGTTTTATTATGTTTGAACTATTTTATGACAGTAATTTATACAAGCCATTTTATTTGACGCACACCAACCGATCTAAGCAAGTGCTACATATGACGCCCCTTGCGACGCGGGTGTATATTATTCAACGTTTCTGATAAACTAATAGAGATCCCATTTTAAATTTTCTAGTGTACTTTCATTATCATTTAAGCTATATTTTGAAAGAAAAAAAAATAAAAAAAAATTGGTCGAAGTGACTGTAATTCTGGTTTGAAAAGTTTACTTCCGGTTTTGGCCATTCATTTTTTTTTAATTTTTTAATTTTTTTTTACTGTCAAAAAGAACAGTATATTGTTAATATGTATCGCTATGTAAAATATTTTATAGTAGATTTGTTATATTCGAAAAATTACTTTCGAAAAATTGTAGTACCAATCAACGACAATTCTTTTGAAACCTATAACTTGGTAAATATACACTATACAAAAAAAATATTTTGCGTACACATTCATACCTACTAGAAGTACAAATGGGCCGAATGTGGTCGATTTTCAGAACCTCACTTTTTTTTCCCTGTCCGCTTCACGTGAAATGTCCCAGGTACCACATAAGACATATCACCTACCATCAAGTGAACCTCATGCTCGTCTGTCGATATCTGGTATAAAAAAAATAAATAAAAAAAATTTATATAACTAAAAGGTTTGAAGACAATAATAATTATAATATTATACGAGTACTTTGCTAATGTGGTAAGCAGTGACTAATTTATTTCCCAGTAATCCAACAGCTTGTTGCAACAAATGTTTATTTATTTATTTATTAATGTTTCAAAACCTTGGTAAGAATAGAAAAACTTAATAATTTTATTTTAAAGTGATTATAAATTAATTCGTAATCAAGTGTTTAAAAGGTATCGCTACACTGATTTTCAGAGGAGGTTTGTCGTTGCTAAAATTTCGAAGTGATAATTTATTTAAATAAAATGACTTTTACGGTACGTACGGTTTGTACGGTACTTTTAAGCGATTTATTATTTATATTATTATTTATCAAGTTAGGAATGCTTTCCAGCAAACGTGGTCACGCGTAATAAAAGACAATATGATAAATTATGTTTATCAAATTGTTCTTTGTGATAGCTAAGCTCTTGAATTAATATGTAAAAGCCGTTAATATCGTTTATATAGAGGTTTTTATATGTCACACAAGGCGTAATTGCTAGTAATAAATGAGTCATCATTATTCAATCAATACTGTTCAATCATTTAGAAGACATTTCGACAAATTAGCTTTCGTTTTAAAAGCTTTAAAATCAATAGTCCCTTCTGTCATAGTTCCAACGGACACGATGTATATTCATAAAAATCTATTTGTACCGGACACGAGGGCTGGTAGAAAATCATTTAAAAACGTGAAGGCTTTTGTTCTATCATGCGGGTTTTGATAGGTGTTGACGAGGCTGACATTTTTTAAATAAAATACAGTGTATCGAATTAAAACGCGATTTTTTATTATTGCTATATTAACGCCATCTAACTTTGTGACATTTGAAAAATCAGACAACTGTCATCTTTCTGTCTGCACATGACCACAGTTCCTGAAAAGCATCCGAAACGTCGGGATATATAATTTAAACAATATAAATAATAAATCGCGTTTTTATCCGGTATACAGTATTTTATTTAAATGTGTGATACTCGCGTTAATAACTGACGTACATGTTAGCGCGCTTTTCAATGGGTCGCGGGTTTAAATCCCGCCGGGATAATGTTAATAATTTTCTGTTAACATGTTTTCTCTACGTCTGGTCTCTTTGGGTAACTAATAATAAATTTGGGAGCGTGGACTTCTTGTTCTTGAAATCTTTATTCTGAACACCATGAGAAACACGTTACAAGAATGGAATTCCGATACAATACAAGTGTTACCATATTATGAATTTAAAACTACCATCTAATTTAAATTTGTGTTGCTATCAAAAAATATTATTATAAATAAGTAAATACACTAGCAGCTTAAGCTGATGCGTGTGTATCTCGCAATTTGGAGTTTAAGTCGATTCTGTTTCTAAAGGAGTTAAAGGTAGGCTTGGATTACACTTTCGGGGAGCTTATTCCACTCAGTGACAACAGGATTTGGCAGATAGTATCTCTTAGGGTTGCCACTACATGGTGTATTCTATAGTTTGAGTGAGTATGTAGGTGGGGTGTAATATAGTGATTCCGACCGAGTAAATAACCACCGTGCGTAAATAAGAAAACCGTGAAGTGGGTTTTGCAAAATATCTGCTCGAATTAAAAAAATAGAAATAGACCCGCAGCGCATCGCTGATTGATCTGTCATAGAAAACGACCGTGAGGCTTGATGGCACTATACTCAACCATAAGACGATCTTCTTTTAGTTCGATCATTTTACTATGGATAGTGATAGACGTAGGAAAAACACACGGAAAATTATAAACATTAATATTAAACAAATTATACTGGAATTAAACAGCGAGACTCGAACTCGACCCATCGGAACGCAAGGTACAACCCACCGTGCTAACAAGTATGTCAGTCTCGACAATACCTATCAAAACCCAGATGCTGTCGTGTTCCATTAAAGCGAAGAAACGAATAGATATAACAAAAGCCTTCATGTTTTTAAAAGATTTTCTACAAAAAAATCAAGTCAGTCATACAACGTTGTCGTATAGGTACCTATTCCTTACTGAATAATTGCATCACCTGATGAATATTGCATACGATTCAATTTTAAACATGAATCCGACAAATCTAGCACATGTCTCATTAGTGTAAAAATATCTTGTACCAACACTAATGTACTGCTACAAATACACTTGGGAAATTTAATTTAAAGTGTTGCAAGTACAAAATTAAACTTTGAGAATAACTACTGTGATTTTAACTTTAATTTTGTTACACTTTTGAAATGATGTATCGCCCTCATCTACATACATATATGTTGAAAATTTAGTGAGATATAGGCATATCTATAATTTTGAGTTTGTTTGTTACAAATTGGAAATGAATGTTTGCTTGATATACATATATAATATTTATACCAAATAAAGAAACTAAACATAAAATAATGATCAAAGGTCTAAATGCTCTATGTCACATTAAAATAGGTCGACCGCGCAACAATGATGGATGTTCTCTGACTGAAGTTGTGACATATTATCATCTGTCTCAATAAAAGTTATATATACGTACGTTTTAATTTTTACTACTTTGCGTCTATTGGCTAATAATCTAACGGAATATTCTAGCGAACTTTTTGACATCATCATTTCTTATATTACAACCTAACGTTAGCTTAATATTAACTTAAACTATCTAAATGCATTAAATATCAAATTTAGTATTCAAATTACAATACAAAAACATGATGTATTATAAGTGTTCTTGAGTAATTTCCGAATATTAATATAATATTTCCGAATGCTCGAAGTAAAAATTAGGTTGGTCATCATTGTTATGTGGTATCACCTACCATGAAGTGAACCTCATGTTCGTCTGTCGATTTCTAACATAAAAAAGTTATTCATACAGAATCTTTATAAAATGTGCACAAACAAAGGCAACCTCAAGGCATTATAAGCCAAAACGTAACTACAGATATACCAGCAAATTCGAAATTTATTGACATTCTCTACGCACTTACAATCCCAAAGGACTCATCCACTGCGAAAACTTTACGAGTTTCAGTCAAGCAAAACTTTTATTTCTTTTCAAGGTTTTTTATTGTATAGGGAGGCAAACTAGCCAGCGGCTCACCTGATGGGCAGTGAACACTACCCATGAGCATCTGCAACACTAGAGAATTTGCAGATGCGTTGCCAGCCTTTTAGGTAAGAGAAGCCTTTTTGAGAACTCCGAGCCGTATCGTTTTGAAAAAATTGCTGGTGAAAACTCAATCTACAATAACGTGGTTCGTGGAAATAACGCATAGTTTAAATGTTAAGATATATTTGCAGTAGAATCGAATATTACCATTAATATCGTTACTTTTTATCCGATATGTAATCCTACTAATATACTACACTAGCAACACTCCCCGGCTTCGCACGGGTGCAATAGACCACAAAGATGTACACCAGAAAATAGCCTATCTTACTCGCTGATAATGTAGCTTTCTATTGGTGAAAGAATTTTTAGAGTTAAACGTAACAAACAAACAAATATTTCCTTAATAGACAAAACAGTTAGATTAGAATAAATAGCAAAACGTTTGGATATATCGTATACATGCAAACACTGACTAACAGATACCATACAACTTAATCCAGGATTTAGTTCAAAACAGTTAACTGTAGATGCATTAACAGAACTACCTGGCTTCAGGCATACACCTATTAACAAACCATTAATATGATTGAATAGTGTTTCCGCTTTGAATTGCTATTTCGGTTGCTACTTACGTTATTAATTCTTGACTATTTATGTTAGTAGACATGTATTATTAGTATTGGAAGAGAAGAATCGTCGACTTGAAGATTAAAAAAATAATATCTGTCTGTTCACGCTTCAAAACTATTGAACTGATTTTCATGCAGTTTTCACAAGTAAATTAGCTTAACCTGGAGCAACAGAATATTTTATCAAAATCGAATGAGCAACTCTACTTCCAGCTCGAAACTACTGCATCTACAATTCTACAGTTAAAGTTGAGTAGTTTGACACTTCTCGTTAAGTAAAATCAATCTAAATACCGCCTTACTTGACGTCAATTCCATCGAAAACAATAACGAAAGTAGCAACGCATGCACTTTCTCTTCTTATTAGCAATTTCATTTTAAACACTGGAATAGGAGGAGCTCAAAATAGGCAAAGTTTCTATATACAAAATATCTATAATATGTATAAAAGAAAGTTGTGTTAATTACACAATTTATAACTCAAGAATGGGTGCACCGATTTTAATGATATCGTATTTGTTGGATGCGCTGTACTTTAAAAATATCAGAAATATCACGCAAAAGAAATAAATGAAGAAAATTAATTAAAAAAAAAATAGGTTCGAAATTTCGCCATTTTTCCCAACAAGTATAATAATCAAATCTAGAATTTATTTTTTATTTTTGAAACCAACATTCCGGCAGAACAACGTCTATCGGGTCCGCTAGTTGTTGTTCCATAAAAAATAAAAAAGAATATTTTAAATTTCGAAAAAAATCGGTTAATTTCGAAACGCCTGATTAGTCAGTCTAGCTTAAATGTTCTTGACCTGTTTTCACTTAAAATTTAAAAGCAGTTTAAAGAATCTACCTCTTTTCCCTGGTTTTCAATTTAAACTTCCCTAATTAACCAAAACTACGCAATTTGCAAGTTAAATAGAAGTTATATATTTTAAAGTCAAGTTATGAAGCCATCGATTCTTTTTAATAGCATGTAATTTTATAAATATTTAACTAGTCTCTTATCCGACCGAATATCTATGCGTGTCGATAACCATACACTATTTGATGATTGACCACTTAGAATATTGCAACCGAATTACTGTGCGAAGGACACAGGTATCCCTCATAATAATTTCTCAAAAAATTGTAAAAATAATTCGTATAATATACTGCTATTCGGCTATGGAACTGTTGTCCGATAATATTCGATTGGCTCAGAATTTAAGAAAAACTCAATAAAAAATTTACTTTATTTATTTACAATTATTCAAATTCAAAAATCAATTATTCATTTAAGTAACACAATGTACACTTATGAACGTCAATAAAAAATACATATTAAATGCTTTTAATTTTACATTTACTGCCCAGTTCTCAAATCAAGGGCGTAGAACGGACGAAAAGAACTCGCAATAAACTCGCCGCCACTCTTTTTAATCGCCAAGTTTTTATTTTACAAATGTTCCACATGACATCTTTAAGTAATTAACTATAATATTGAGTAAAAATAAACTGATGAGTTTGATAGATGAACTTAAATTACCTTATATGTTACCGGACTTAAGAAAATAAGTTCTAAAACACACTTTCATCAAGTAAAGTATAACTGCACATATGGACTAGCGATCCGCCCCGGATTCGCATGGGTGCAATGTAGATGTACCTACTATAAACAAATAGCCTAAGTTAATCGCTGATAATGTAGCTTTCTATTGGTGAAATAATTTTTAAAATCGGCCGAGTAGTTTTTGAGTTAAATCGTAACAAACAAATATTTCCTTTTTTTAACTTTTTTTTATGTCAGATATCGACAGACGCATGCGCTGTCGACCTAATTTTTACTTCGAGCATTCGGAAATCCATAGATTGAAACCGAAACGCACAATGTGCATATCACGGTTTTTCCATCTATGTATTTGAAAAATATTGATATTTGCTGTAATTTTCTATATTATGGCAATATTGGCTAACGGTGCCCCTTGTATTTAAATTTTAATAGCGTCGCATACTAGTCTGAGAAAAAAATACTTTCTTTTGCGAGGATCAGCTTGTATATGGTGTGTTCATATACCTACTGCAGCTTACTCAGAGGTAAGTTTGTGTTTACTATCTGCGATGTGTGTTTAGTTTGCGCAATGTAGTTTTTATCCGGTAAATCGCGTTAATAAAATACAAAATTAAAGCTAATCTGTAAGAATATAGAACATATATATTATAATATCAATTTTTCAATGTAAAATGACATTATATACGTCTATGTTAATAGTTTTACTGAACTATTGATTAGCTCAACAATGAGGAGGATATAATAACAGTTTCAATATTCGATGAGTTAACTCTATCTAACTTTGGCTCTCGAAACGTTTCTAACTTTGTTAGAATTATAATTATGCTATAATGTTGCTATTACTAATTAGTAATAATTAATAATATGCCTTGAACATTTCAACGGTACGAAGCGTTATAATACGAAAACAGCGATAACTAAGAGAAAGTAATAATATAAAGTAATTTTAGAGTTTATTGTTAATTTTGTACTGGAACTTTAACTATATAATATTTAGATTAATAAGTACACTCATAGTTGTCAAATTCAAATTACTATTTTGTTTCTAGGAATTATCGTAATTGAGATAGATATAATGATAGTGGCGTAACTAGCCTTTTCGGGACCCAATGCAAAAAAAATAGAATGTTCGAATTTGGAAATGTTCGAGGGAAAATGAAATACCCGAGTCCCCTTATAGTGGGTTTTAATTTTTTCGTTTTGTTCTCCGTGTTAGTGATCATAATCATGCATAAATGCAATGGTAATCTGTGCCCTGCCTGACCGAAACAATTTTATCTGTTCTTTTTATTCGAACTACGCATATCACCCCTAAGACGGAAGACATGTTCCGATTAAGTATGGAATAAAATATCCGGCAAATGACCCCCAGGGCTCCGATGACAGGCCATTACTCTTTACATGAAATTTTCCATGACTTTTGCACAGATGTGGCTGTATCTCACCGACGACGCGTTGGAATTCCGATTTGAGCTCAGGAATTGTTTCGGGTTTATTCGCACGATCTTGGTGGCCAGTTGACATCAGAATTTCGTGAGATACCTGACCAAAATCCGCACCAGACAGTTACTCGTTGTGGATGCATTTGCTTCTCATGGATTGCATGAGGATTTTCTGAGTCCCAAATTCGACAATTTTGTGTATTCACAAAGCCATTCATATGGAAATGCGCTTCATGGGAAAAAATGCTTTTTTCGAAAAATTGGCATCGAATTTGGCTAAGTTTGCGAGCGGTGTCAGCGTAACTTTCCCCATTTTTGTAATGAGTTTTCACAATTACAACGCGTTGTTTTTTCGAAAAGCGCTCCATTTTTAATAATCGGAATAAACAGTGGTGACAGTTGTCAAATTTCAGAGTTGCCACTTGCATGAAAAAAAAAATATACCAATTTTAAAAAGTGCACTCTTACTGAGACACCCTATATATTTTGTATGAATTTTTTTGGTAGGCATTTTAGTCTTATAATTTTCTTAATTCTTATTTGCGCTTCAAAAAGTAAATAGTTTGCCTTCATTTACGTAAAATATTAAAAAAATAAGCATTATTTTGGAATAAAAAACTGCCTATGTTTCAGCATTCTCCGCACCAAATTTCAACTAGGTATATCTAATTGTTATACTAGTTTTGTTAAATAAAGCCTATGTTGTAAAGGAATTAATATTTACTTAGCGTTGGTTCATTTTGTTAACATTACCTCGACTTTGTGACGTCTTAATTTAGTAAGGTTTCACCTTCACGTCACGCGTCACCTCAACTACGTAATTATATGTATTACTTTCGATCGTATCTTTACTAAACTTGTATTTTAGTAAAGGAATCATATATGTATATTGCTGCCCTAACATCAGTGTCATCAAGTACTCAGGAACTTGATTTCAAATGATTTTACCGTTCATAGATGGAACAACCGTGAAGTGGACGTGTTTCGACATAGAAAATAGGTCGACAGCGCATCATCACTGATGTTCAGAGACTGAGGGGGTATCACCTACCATCAAAGGAACCTCATGCTCGTTTGTTCATATCTAACATAAAAAATACAAGAATTCCATGTACTCTTAAAATTATACAATATACTTTGTTTTGTTTTTCAAATATATTATTGTCGTCTGATCAACATCAAATCGAAATTCATTAGAAAACAGACAAAAAACGTTTTTATAATATTAGATAGTGTCTAAGCATCCAGGGCCGGATTTAGGAGAGGGCAACCAGGACATCTCCCCCAGGGCTCCACAAAAGAGGGGCAAAAGAGAATTCGGAAAAAATCTTTCAAATTCCAACGAGTAAACAACTTTTCCTTTGATATTTTTTTCGCTGTTTCACCTTTACCTTTTGTTCCTAGTTTATACAAACATGATTATATTGTTAACATGAAAATAAGGTGGGGCCATGGGGCCTCTACTCCCTTGTTGTCCCTAGGCATCCACACGTCTATATCCGGCCCTGGAAGCATCGTAAAGATTGGGATGCGGTCCCAAGAAACTATCCCGTGTCGCGGGATATCGAAGGAATATCCGTGTCCCGTTTCTACCTTATCACACTCTCAAAGAGCCTTAGCCTTATCAACATAATATACATATATAGCAAAACTTTAATATATTAATAAATATTTGTTTCAATTGTGTTGGATTATATGGACGCTGTTAAGAAATACAGTATCAACCCACTCGGTTGCCATTTTGAGATAATTGCGTTTGAAGTTCTAATAAGGTTTTATAAAATTTCTTTTAAAAAATAAAAGAAATAATATATATTTTTTTGTAATTATTATTATTAAATTAAATGTATATCGTTTTCTTTGTAGCAATCAAAGTAATTGAATTTAGTGCATTATTGTTAAATATTTTAAACATTTTAGGTTTTCGTGCCTTGTTTTTTCAATATTTTTGCTATTAAAACGATTTAAATGATATGTATCTCTTGAAATATGCAGTCCAGCTCATAAGGAAGCGATTGGTATCAAAATTTAAATTTTTGTCATTTTGTGGGTTGACTCTGTATTGCTTAACAGCGTCCATATTATGTGAACCATTTTTGTAAAGTTATTTTAAGATAGGTACAGATCTCTCGTCTCGTATAATACGTTAAGACTTTTACTAAAAGGATTAAAATATGTTCCACAAATAATCTCAATTAAATTTTGATTTCATAATACCTACACAGTGAAATTCAAATAACTTCCTAGTGGTAAAATGTATCTTTCCGTGACAAGCTCACATTTCTTTCGCGTTATAGCGTTAGGTTTTGCGGACAATGTGATATGATATTTTGACGTAATCATATTTCAAGGTTTCATTATAAGGCCTTTATTTTATTTCTTATATTGATATTTGGAACCTAGTACATATATATTGAATATTAATTACAATATTGTTTAAAAGTGCTAGAACCATGCGGAATGATTCGCGTATTCGGATATTAATATTATTACCTTCTTGTACAAAAAAACCTAAGAGAATATAATTACTAGATTATATTTTTTTAAACTGAGAGTTTATAAACTAACTATATTAATGATATTAAGATTACGAAGGCTACGATTTTAAGAAACAACGGCAGCTTTCCTGAAAACTTGGAGCAAAAGTAGCCACTCTGCAATTTTACTAATTAATTCTTAATTTTCCGAATAAATAATATTTTTAAAGTCAAGGTATTTTAAATTGAAATTCCTTAAATTCTATTTATTATACTTATATATAAAAAGAATGCAGCCCAAATAGTTGAAAAGTAAAGAAACCACCCATCTCACCTGTTAGGTACAAGTGTGTCAAAGTATGAAAGATTGCTCGGGAATATAGGTATTATAATCCTGCTATAGATCTTATAAGTTTCATCGCTTGGAAGTTAAGTATGCTCAGAAGTTCTTTGATAGATAAGTCTGTTGTATATTAAATTCCAAGAGCTTTGAAAGTGCATTAAATCCTGTGCTCCATAATGCATAATGCATAAAAGACTATAAAATTTAGTATTTTTGAAATATTTTTCGAATAAAATGCTTCCTCTGTAATGTTTCCACGAGGTTTTATTTACAACAGGATCAATTAAGGCAAGGAAATGATAACTGACGTGACACGATTTTCGTTTCTAGATTTTCGTAAAGTTGTTAATTTTAGGCGTAATACTGTAAGAGTAATAAACTAAAATGTCAATCTTTCATGTTATGTGTTTTAATGTAACAACAATTTAAATCTCGGTGTCGGTAAGAGATTGAGTATTCAGCTAATATAATTTAAATGAATGGCCTAAAACGCAGTAATACAATCGAAGATATATTAAAATTCGGAATTTAAATGATATATTTCCTTCATGAGCTTTTGTGTAACTTCTATGTCCCAGGAAGCTTTTAATTCTTATTTCTTATGTAAGATACCATAACCCCCCGTCCTCCGCCACAGAATATGAGTCAATGATGCGCTGTCGACCTATTTTTTATTTAAATAAAATACTGTATACCGGATTAAAACGCGATTTATTATTTATATTGTTTAAATTATTTATCCCGACGTTTCGGATGCTTTTCAGCAACCGTGGTCGCGGGAGACTGGAGACACGGTTGCTGAAAAGCATCCGAAACGTCGGGATAAATAATTTAAACAATATAAATAATAAATCGCGTTTTAATCCGGTATACAGTATTTTATTTAAATGTGTGATACTCGCGTTAATAAAAGACGACCTATTTTTTAATTGAGCATTCGGAAGTCCATATACTGTAACCGAAATGCACTATTTCTAATTCACGGTGTTTCGTTACCTGCCGGCCTAGCATGACCGCCACGAGATATGTCGCGGACGAAAGAAGACAAACTAAGATGTAAGATATCTCGATATATTATACCTCGACATCGACAATTTTGATAGAAAAGATATCTCGATCGACAAATATATCTATTTTTGATATTAAAAGTCGAGTTTTAATGTAATTGTTATGTTAGACCCGAAAGAAATAAAGCGATAATCGATTAGAACACGAGAAAACGGTCGACAAATTTTTTTCGCGGTTGTCATGCTAGGCCGGCTGGTTAGATATTCCCGTAACCAAATGTAGAGAAAACATTGCGCGTTTCGGTCTCAGTCTATGGATTTCGAATGCTCGAAGTAAAAAGTAGGTCGACAGCGCATCATGAACGATGCTCGTCTGTCGATATCTAACACACAAAAAACAAATCTAAATACACACATACTCTATATTTAAGATAGGTTGTACTTAACCAAAACTCATATAGAAAAGTAATTACTTAGCCAAGTAATTATACGGTGAACATTTTTTGTAATTACGTCATTTTACGCGTCCTAAATAACCTATCACACCTTTCACGTGTTCCCTTTCTTTTACGGTGACACATCACTAACATCCGAGACTAGAACAAAGCCCTTCTCGGCCTTTTGTATGATCGAACAATAAATGCAAGATTTTTCCCACATTTTCTATACTAGTTACACAAAAACTATTAAGAACTTAACACATTTTGTAAAAACATTTAAATGAAATAACTATTAACGGATTTTTGTAAATTAACTTATTATATTAAAAAATAACACTTTATGACGTATACACAATAATTAATAGGATACTGGGAAGTCGGGATACATAATTAAATGAATTAATTGATTTTAATGAATGAAACTCGCATAAATAAAAGACAATATTATTAACAAAAAGTCCAAAGCTTTTATCCCAACTTTAGTGGAGTATAGAAGTATTATTAGCATTTTTGTAACTACTTTATAATTATTAATGTGTAATATTTTATGTATTTTAAATTCATTTAATAGTAGTAATATTATGCGCTGCAAATTTAGGGGAATCTTTAAACATTTTTGATCATTTTTGTATCTACTTTTGTGCAAATAAAGATAAAAAATATATATATATTTAATTGCCGCCAAAAACATAATTATTCTCTATTGACTTTGTCCACATAATTCGAAGTTAACTGTCGTTAGTGCCACTTTAAACTATACCTCGTAATTTATTATATTATGCATAGAATTCGAAGTAACTTAGTATATCAATTATTCATATCTAATACTTCATTAAACATACCTAGAATAAAATATTTCCTATTAATAATAATCCTTACCTCTCCAATGAACAAATCTCAGGTCGCCAACCCGACTATATTCACCCGCGTACACTTCGAAAACTTATAAATACGACCCACTCAACACTATATTTCAACCATTAAAATCACTCGGAACTAACAAACATTCTGATGTCAAGCGAATGGTTCTAACTATTATGAAGCTTGATCGAACTTAGCAAACATCGGTATTAAAAATTTACGCAGTAGAAGAGGAACAGCGACGCGGTTAGGCGGGCGGCGGTCTGGCTTCAACTGAAGTGATCTACATTCTACATACGATGGGCGGCACCGTTGGGCTATATACTTCCACAGTTAACCCTTATATAGCACAGTATTTTATAAATAAAAAAAGAACATACACAAACTTATAAGTCACTTAAACATCAATGTTTGTTTTATAATTTGTTTACTGTTATTTTGGCTGTTTTAATCCAGCGTAGTTATAACGACAAAAAGCGATACTGTTTTACTTTAACAAAATACGTTACGGGCTCGTCGCCGAGACCGATGGGTCGCGGGCTCAAATCCTGCCGGGACAATATGTTTATAATTTTCTATAAACATGTCTTCCCCAAAGCAGGTCCCCACTTTAAACAATTAACGGGTGGGAGGAATATGGAAATTTCGACCGAGTAACGTACCAACGTTCATAGGTGGAAAAATCGTGGTATGCACGTTTTGGTTTCAGCCTATGGATTTCCAAATGCTCGAATTAAAAAATAGGGTTACAGCGCATCACTGACTGATGTTCTGTGAATGGGTTATCACCTACCATCAATAATGTACTGAAACCGCTTCAGAATTGTAATGTATGCGTGAGTGGCACTGCTTAGAATTCTAGTACGAAAATTGAATTAATTATGAAATAAAAATAATTGCTATTTCAGTATTATTCTAAATATGTTAATAAATTTGGAGTGTGTATTATATTTAATAATTTATGAAGGGTTTGAATAATATCATTTGGCCGATAACAGTATTATTTTGATAATTCGTTTTACTATAATATATATTGTATTTAAATTAATAAAAACTTAAAAAATCGTAATGCCGTCTTTATCGCTCTGTTTTAATGAGTTCATTCAATAAATAACGTTCTTAATAAAGTTTGGTGAACAGAATCAATAGTTTCAATAATTCTTACACAAAGGCCTCATTCGTATTGGGTCAAGGAAAAATTTAATATTTATCTTTCAAAATAACTTCAGTCTTAATAAAAAATATGGTTGTATTTTAAAGGTAGACAATTGTCTATTATTCGATTTCTATGCAAGGTACAAGTTAAGCAAATCACGCTGAAATCACTATCAATCACTAGGAGTTTTATTTCATTCAACAAATCGTTTGTATTTAAATAAAATACTTTATAATGGATTAAAACACGACTTATTATTTATCACGGGTCCAGGGTTGCTGAAAAGCATCCGAAACGTCGGGATGTATATAATATAAATAATAATTCGCATTTAAATCCGTTATAAGGCGTTAATAAAAGACAATATTAAATGAACAAACTTGACAATTTCAATAGTAATCATAAAATTATAAGATATGATTTATTTTAAAATATTCAGCAATTGTTATGTTGCATAAAATCTGTCTATGTTTTGTTAGACCAATGAGGAAAACACTTGTTTCAGTCAGTCGTTTCAATCCAGTATCATATCACAATAACTTTTCTTCACAATATTCACAGTATCTACGGTATTACCTACCTACTTAACCACTTGGGTCAACTGTCGGCGATTGAATGGCTCAGCGTGCGTTTGCGTAAAACGAAGTTGACGACAATTTGACGTTTGACAGCTGTCTCACTGGAGGGGAGGCAATGTTGCCAGATCATAAATATTATTTAAATATGTTTCTAGCTTCTTCTTCCTCCTGTCCTGTTCCCTTTTTTATTTGGAGTCGGCGCAGTACGTTCTTTTTCTTCATTCTCATGTCTCACTCGCCATATCATCAGTCACACCTCTCAAACACATAATATCATAAATATGTTTCTCGCTAATATTGTTAAATTTAGTAAAAATATAAATGTACGATATTTATAACCGCTTTAAAAATACTTTCTCATAAGTTGTTCGTACTTCCTCCTCAGAAAATGTTCACTAATTCAGAATAACATCTTTATTTTAGGGTACATAACTCTTAGCACTCTATAAACCAACGTTTATAAACTGGAAGAAGTTTACGTGGTTTTGTTTACAACTTGTCCAATTTACGGCTTGAAAGTGACGGGGTATTTCAATAAGATTTATAACCAAACTACGAAATTTGTTTAAATAACAAGCATTGTCTATTGGATTAACGACTCTCACAATTTTAACGTTAATTATAAAGTTTGGGAGATATATTTGAAGACAAAAATAACGTTAATTCAAAGGTCGGTAATAAAAAACCAGTAAATATATATTTTAAGCCAAAATATGGAGACAATTTGGTAACTCCCTCCATTTTCATTGGACGTGGTACTACTCCATTCTTTTTTTATGTTAGATATCGACAGTCGAGCATGAGGTTCACTTGATGGTAGGTGATACCTTAGCCACAGAACATCAGTCAATTATGCGCTGTCGACCTTTTTACTTCAAGCAAACCGAAACGCGCAATGAGCACTTCACGGTTTTTTCATCTATGAACGGTGGTTCGTTACCCGGTCGGAATTTCGATATTCCTCCCACCAGATCAATCCTCGAAGTTACCAGACGTGGGGAAAACATACTTATAGAAAATTATAAATATGTGTTCCTGATGGGATTAGAACCCACGACCCATCGATGCGCATGGCAGGTATTCTACCGAACGCGCCAACGAGCCCATCAAAATTCCTCAATCATAAATTCTCTCTTATTAAGATGGTGTCATTTAATTGAAATGAAATGATTATTAAATTTTTAACACATTTCTTAATGTCTCTAATATAGGAGAATATACATACATATACTATATACCTACATTATTATATACATTGACATTCCATATAATCAGCATAGCTTTACGAAATCCGGTTTAAGAGAAAGGAATGAAAATAAATACTGAGCGTTTCTTGTAACAATTTTATTACTTTATACGTAGAACATTTTTATTCGCTATTTTGTACAACTCAGTAATCTTCATTACGCGCGTCACAGCCTCTTACAGTCTTGACTGAAATAAATAAAAAATGAATTAGATTTCTTCTTAGAAAATACTTCCCAAATGAAGATACGATAGTAATTACTCTTAAGGCGCTCTTGTTAGGAATTAAGAATATGATGGGAATTGGGATGGTCCAAGAAAAATTATTTGATGTAATATTGGATTGACCATGCTTTAAATACATCTTGACATACTTTGCATTTGAAATAAAATACATTTATTCGGGACGATTATAAAAGCAAAGTGCAAGAAAAGTAATAATAATAACATAGAAAGATACACAAAAATAGTTCACAAATGTATTTAGTATATTATGTCAGATGTCTGATTTTCAGTAGTCCCTAGATGTGGTAGGACTAGTTGTTGATAGAAAAAATAACAATATACATATCTATACATATAATAAAACTATAGAGGTCAAATGTACAAACATAATAGAAAAAAAATGCTAAAAACTGAGTCAGAAGATAGAACAAACCCAGATTTTTTTTTAATTTTTTGTTTCTCTGTTTGTCACACAAAATATTAAGCAACGCATGGGGCAACATATTATAGGCTTTGTTTCATCGAAATCGGTTGTCGGAAAGAAAAGTTATCACCATTTAAAGATTATTTTAAAGGCACCATATCAACAAATTGCAATGTAAATTGACTCGCGTCGATTTTTTTCGAATTATCACATGTTAATAACAAAATGAAATGGAAATGAAATAGTTTGAGTATTTTGCCACTTTTTGCTCAAAAGCTCAACTTAAGATGAAGCCCACGCGAACGAAGTCGCTGGCATCAGCTTGTTAATAATAAAAGTAATAAATACTTTTAATATATCCTTTTTTTAAATATTATTTTGTATATAAAGAAAAGTGTAATTTTGAGAATATTTATGAAACACAGACTGAAAGAACGACATAAAACAACAAAACAAAAAATACTTAATTAAAAAAAAATTGAACATAAGAAGAGAATTTGTTCGATATTATTTTTAAGTTGAACACTTTTTTAAGTAATAGGTAAAACAGATAGTTGGAAGGATTGTGTCTTTCGAAGTCTAACAATCCGAACGCAAAACTTACTTTACGTCATTACTCAGATACATATTTCCACGGGATTACATGGGCTGATTCCACAAATCTTGTAAAATTTTATAAAAATAACATACAGATGAATATAATTCAAATGCTACATTAGACAACTACAGTTTTATTTAAACAGTATGATATCCAAAATGGTATATATTGACACCCAATATTTTAAAGTGAAAAATACTATACGAGCTATCAGCTATCTAATATTTTATATATTTGATATTGATAAATTCCCAAAAATCCAAAAACAAAATATAAGGATATTAGGTAAAAACTGAGGTTTTGTTGAAAGTGAAAAACAGGGCATAGGAATTTGTAGACACATGAGATAAAATATGCGACTGTTCTAAACATTGACATATTATAAGACATACATTGAAGTTTCAATCTGTGGAAAAATATATCACAGATAATATATTTACCTCATCTCCTCTATGTATGGCGAGTACCATGTCATACTCGTTGGCTCCAAGAGAGATGTGGGCTCTTCCGTCACCTCCAACGGTCACAGTCTTGCCAGTACATCCGTTATTGCGTTTCTCGCCTGAGATCACGTCGCAGTATCTACCCGCTGGCAGACAGGTCTAAAAAATTTAATAATTTTAGTTTTTTTTATATTAGAGGAGGGAAATGGACAGGCGTGTCACGTGATGGTGACTACCGCCACTTATGGATGTCTACAATACCAAAGGTATTGAGGATGCGTCGCCGGGCTTTGAGGTAAGAAAACCCTTAAATAAATATACCCGATCTAACGGACACACATATACCTTCTCCCCTTTTATTTTCATATCAATTTGTCGCTATCATAAAATAGTTTTTTTTTTATTATCGGTAGTATATCGCAAATGTATTACAGACTAGGGATAGTTATACACACAAAAAAAGGCTAGCCAATTGAAGATTAACTTTTGCATATATGTTATTGAAAAAATGACAGTTTAGGAACCATACAAATAAACGAAATTAATTTCGTAGCACTATATAATGTCAAGTCTGTATATTTTAACTCACGCATCTTCTTAACCACACAATCAAATTTCATACAGTTTGCGTAATCATTTGGTTCTCTTCCGGAATTTCTGTTTATGATTTTTCAATATTTAGTAGGTAAATAAGACATTCATGAATTTGAAAAAAGAATATAGCCCATAGGGTATTGAGGTACATGTATTGAGGTTTATGTAAACAAAATAAAATAATAAACAACCGCGGAAGAGCACCTAATTCTTGGAGTTGGATAGTACATTTTGCTGTTTACCTGCAAGGTCTGGTTCAGATCCCAGTTGTCATTGTTGAAAGCAATGAAGCCCTGGCCACCACGGCAGAAAGCGATCTGGTTGCTACCATTATCCCACCATTCATTGATTCCAGTGTCGCCAGCAACATTCCTGAATGCCACCATTTGGTAGATTTGCCGCCAACGGTGTTCACACACCCAACCGTTACCACAAGAATTGTCCTGGAAATCGAATATTTAAAGATATTTACAGGGGTTGACCGCCTCCGTAGATTAGTGGACACCGAAGGCTTATAATCACCCACTTGTCTGTAAAGAAAAATGATCTTTAAAATAGATATGACATTGGGTCTGTCCCACATTTTACTAGGAGAATCGAGAATTCAATTTAGAGGGTTGTACTATGATGGCAGTACAACTTTACGAGAGAACGATATAGCAAGATATATTTATATCTCTCTGTCTCATTATATCGGCTACTGCAGTACTGTAAAAACTACAAACACCTACTGCTTTAACAAATTGTTGGACTGTTTTGAAATCACATAATACGACATATCAGAACTTTTATTTGAAAACAATCCGTAAGCCTTACGACCTTTATTTTCTATACCAACACATAAAACAGCATTCTATGTCACAGAGTTTCTATCTAATACTGTCTGAACTATTTTGTCATGTGCCACAATGTAGAGGATGGATCTTTCATTACATTGGCAAACTGTCATAACATGATCAACTCAAGTAATTCCTGTCCGAATCAAAATGTACATACCGAATTAATAGAGGGCGAGATAATGTTTCCACTGGAGTCCATTGGGGGTCCAGCCTCAGTATTGTGGAAGGAGAAACTGCTCATCAATTGGGGCTTTCCGTAGGGATGCGCCAACATGAAGGCGATTGCTCCCTTGTAGGGCTTCGATTGCTTGTGCGTAAGGATGTTTCCTCCAGCACCGTGGCCTCGTTGGTTGTCGTGGTTGTCGATAAAGGTGAGAGCATCGTTGGAGGCTAGGAAACCCCAGTTTGGTCCGAAGTTAACAAGCCATCTGAATAGAAAGATTTTTATTTTAGTCCATAAATTAACCAGTATATGTTCGATTCACCAATCATATTTTACTTAAAAATGAATGGTTAAGTTGAATATAATCCATCCAAAACACCTTTATACATTTGAACATTCATGTATGTTTTGACGAGCTCATTGGCGCGTTCGGTAGATCACCTGCCGTGCACATCGATGAGTCGTGGTTTCGAATCCCAACGGGACGACATGTTTATAATTATCTGTAAGCTAGTCTTCCCCTGGTATGTCTGGTAACTTCGGGCATTGAACGAGTGGAAGGAATATCGAAATTCCGACCGGGTAACGAACCACCGTTCATAGATGGAAAAACCGTTATATTGCGCGTTTCAGTTTCAGTCTATGAATTCGCGAATGCTCGAAGTAAAAAGTAGGTTGACAGCGCATCATTGACTGATGTTCTGTGGCTGAGGTATCATCTACCATAAAGTGAATCTCATGCTAGACTGTAGATATCTAACATAAAAAGATGTATAAGTTTGTTTTTTATAACTGAGTCTGTGGGAAACATAAAAACCGCTTACCTAAGCTGATTTTGTCCATGGAAGGATCTGCTAAGTTCCATTCCATATCTGAACTCCGTAACGGCAGCGAAAGAGGAGTATTCATTCTTGGTGACAGCTTCACCGCCAAGGTCAATGACCTCTTGGTAGATGTAGGGGCGGGCTCCGTTAGGGAATCCATGGCTAGGGTTAAGGTTATGAAGCCTGTCGTAGATGACGCGGAGATCTCCCGGCCACATATGCTTGGCTGCGTCAATTCTAAAAAAAAAATACTCTCAGTCTCCAAGCAGTATTTTTCAACCCAGTATTGCAGTATTTACATCTGGTATCATTAATCAGTGGTTTCGTAATTGACACAACCTGGTTATGCAAGGTTGGACGGCACGCCTAAAGGAAGGTGTGATACCATTTGAAGAAATTTAACTAGCTTTAAAACATATCTAAAAAAACGTTCAAACCAGGACTGCCAGACTGAAAAAGAATTTATTTATAAAATAAATATATATCAGTTTCTGAGAAGATGTATTATTATTCTATTATTTCCTTGTAATATGGACACAATTTACACCGACATATGCCAATCAATTTCAAAGTAACATCCACAGTTATCACAAATAATTAAAACTTAAAGAAAAAAAGTACATTAACATTCGAAAAACATATTTGCAACTTATATATATGTTAGCATTTAAAGGGCAATGCGTCTTCAAGACTTCTGGTGTTGTGGATTCTATAGGCGGCGGTAGTAGATACCATTATGTGACCCATCTAGGCCTGTCCGTTTGCCTCCTATACTATAAAAAAACTGGCCAAGTACAAGTCGGACTCGCCCACCGAGGGTTCCGTACAAACTTTTAGTAAACTATATTCCAAGTTTTTTTTTTTTTAAATTTACGATTTCTTCCTTTACTTGTGCTACATGACATTGCTTCATGCCAAATTTCATGATCTAGGTCAACGGAAAGTACCCTATAGGACCCACGGATCATAAAAGGCCGTATCTTTTGACTGCGTCGACTGAGAAGATTTTTTCACTGCTGCAAGGGATTGCAGAGTATTTGATATTAATTTCACTAAATACATATATCCACGCGTTCCAGAGAAAAAGGGTCTTGACAGCCTGACAGACAATGAAAAGGATTATAAGGATTCCGGTATTGGTACAGAGTACGGAACCCTAAAAATATATATTTTGACATAATATAGGGAAACTATACCTGAAACCAGCTACTCCCATGTCGATGAGACGGTTCATGTATTCGGTTATCTTCCCTCGGACATACTCTGAGCCTTGGTTTAAATCTTTCAGACCAGACAGTTCGCAGTTACGTACCTAAATAAACATATTATTATAATGTTGGTACTATCGATTTACAAAAAATATTCTTCAACAATACAATGGTTGTATTATAAAGAATAATTCTAGGGCTGGCAGATTAAAGTACAAGTTAAAATGTCATACTTTTCAGGAACAACTAAAAACTAAATTAAAATAAACGAATAATGATCTTGGTATATTAACAAAATAAAGCATTTTTTTTTGTCTGCAGACCCTAATGGAATCAACAAAATGGAAGGTTGTTATTGAAGTATATAATTATCACAAGGAGGTATAATTACTGTGAATCTTCACATTCAATTCATTATCGTTCAAGTATTTTTTAATGAAGAAACTCCATGGAAAGCATTTTAATGAGAGAGAACATTCAATTACAATCAGAATAATAAAATTATTACCTGTCTTTCTGAACACAATATTAAATAATTGACATTTATTAATTTAAAATATAATTCGAGAATGAAATGGGCAGGAACTATTTATGATTATTGCAGAAGACATCAAAAATGTCAATAAATAAAATAAAATAAACTTTAAATTTTATTTTATTTTTACTTTGACTATTTTAAAGTTTATACTTTAGTAAAAAAAAGTAGTAGTAGTACAGTAATAGTTTTAAAAGTAGTAGTAAGTTTATACTTTAAAATAGCCAATGTTAAAATAAAAACTTGACTTGTGCAGAACTTCTAGAAGTTTTTTCCATATCGGACGAATTTTCTCACTGCCTATATGCCTATATACAAATTTTATACTTATCATAATATACTGTAGATATACTTTTAATTCAATTATTTTTAAGAAGTTAAGCGGTATAGCTTTACAGATAAAATTACTAGACCGATCTTAAAAAATATTTTAACTCACCCTGTCAGCGCAGCATTGGTAATCGTTCCCTTGAATGACGCACTGAGGCCAGTTGAAGTCATTTCTACCGAAGGGAACCGCTGGATAGTGCCAGTTGTTGAAATTGGCGGTACTTCCCCCAGTGCCTACATTTTCACCCCAAGTGCCTGTCATATGATTGATGATTGCATCTACGTAAATCCTGAAATATGTAGTTAGTTTAAGAAAAACTCGGCACGTAAAGGATTTCGTATTAAAAGTTTACTCGGTCGATATTTTGCTTGAAATCTTGGCTTCCTTTACATATAATAGATTTTTGTAATGTAGTGTTTGTTGTGTTTAAATGATTAAAATTATAATTAATAGAAATATATTAATTATTCATCTTAACACACATTCATACAATACACTAATACACATATACCCACACAGTCATACAATACACTTTCTCTGGAGCACCATGTTAGTAACAGGAGAGCCATGAGCGAGAGCGGACTAGTATTACAGCCTGTGCTAAACCATACCGTTAGATGCAGACAGCAAATACTACGGTATGATAGGATACAAATTTTTAGACCAGGATCATCATGCAGAAGGACATTTTCCTACCTCACACCAGCGTTATTACATCTTCGTACCATGCTAGCAAATTGCTCCTCATTACCAGAACGGGTGACCAGGCGGTAGGAGATTGGCTGGTATCGTTCCCACCAAGGTCTATTATGTGACCAAATCACCAAGTTTTCATTGGGCGGTGAAATCTGTTGACCAAAATTTGTGTTCAAAAAAGGAAATTCTCGTATCTCAGATAGTTTTAGAGTTCCATTTACAAGAAATAATGTAGGCGAAATAACTGTATTCTAAAAAGTAATATAGAGAATAAAAATTTATGGAGAATTGAGTATTTTTACAATGGTGGAATTTTTTATTGAGAAAATGGCAACATTCAATTTTCAACATTGGTTTGTTTTAAAGTGTACAATAAAGTAAAGCAAAAATGAAAATCTACCAAATATGAGTGGATAGTACAGAAAGAGTCAATCTAAGGAATATCTATATTCCTTCCACCCGTTAATGCCCGAAGAGACGCACGATTATAAATATGACGTCCCGGTGGGATTCGAACCCTCAACCCATCGATGCGCAAGGTAGCTTCTACCAAACGCACCAACGAGCCCGTCAAAATCAATTCTGGTTTACTTTTAAAAAATATATTTCATTATTAGTATAAAATAACATTATTTTATATAACTCCGCGCAAAGAACTCCCGGAAAGTAAATAGTTTCACAAATTTTTAGTATCGAAACTCTTAACTGACTTCGTTAATAATCATGACTTTTTGTATGGAAAACGAACCACCTTAAGTGAGTTCCTATACACCATAATAAGATAACGAAGTATAGTTAAGAATTTATTTCATAAATTCCTAACCACATTTTACCATAATTAATATTTGAGATGTAAACCAAAGTCGCTGAAGTTTCGTAGGACAATGTAAAGCTGAAAAAAACGGTTGAATAATTGACTTAAGAGGGTTTAGGCTTGATATTAATTTACATCGTAAACAACAGAAAGTTCAGCCGCTCCCAAATAAATGATGGCATAAATCTGTACTTTGAAATATGCAAAGTACCTATAGCGTTTATAATTTTATATGAAACAATCGGTTACTATACAAATTTTGAGTACTGAAATATTTTATAAAAACAATTTGTTATGATCAGTATGATGACTTAAATAAATTAATATCACTACATATTATAAAACAACGTCCTCCGCCGCTTCTGTCTGTCTGTTAGCGATAACCTCAAAAACTACACAAATATATAGAGTGATTCATGAGTAAGGTTTAAGTATACAATTTGTCAAGGTTTTGTGTAAATTGGTTGAAATATAACGATAATTGTTGAAAGTGTCGGAAAAACTCAAGGCGCTTGGGAACCCGTTAAATGCCGGAACGGACCGGACGTGGGGAAGACATGCTTACAGAACATTATAAACATGTCATCCCGGCGGGATTCGAACCCGCGACCCATCGGAGCGCAAGGTAGGTGGTCAAAAGCTATAAAGTCATTCATTATCAAGCTTTACTGACCGCCTCCGTGGCTCAGTGGTAAGGGCGATTAGCACCGAGGTCCTGGATTCGAATCCCGGGGAAACAAGAAAAGAAATGTTTCGGTCGGGCAGGGCACATGAAGCTCACCACCTACTTGCCTGTACATATAAATGATCGGTGAAACGCCTGGGTCGGACGGGTCGCGACTTAATGGGTCTGCCCCATGGCCCAACAGAGGTAATCGGGATTTCACTTCACAAGCTTTGCTACATACCTGAATACCACCAAATCCTTTAGGTCCAAGGAACCTCTCGCATTCAGCTGCTATGTCATCCCACTTCCATTCAAAGAGATGCACCATCGTGGTGCGGCCATTGGCATAGTATGGGTTCTTATATGCCACAGCTGCCACCACGGCGCACAGCAAGAGGATGAAACGTAGCATCCTGGACACAGAAAAATATTATAAGAATTTATATGTCTATGGTATGTATATTTATGTCAGATATCGACTGAAGAGCATGAGGTTCACTTGATGGTTATACCTCAGCCACAGAACATCAGTCAATGATGCGCTGTCGACCTAATTTTTACATCGAGCATTCGAAAATTCATAGACTGAAACCGAATCGCGCAATGTGCACTTCAGAGTTTTTCCATCTATGAACGGTGGTTCGTTACCGGTTCGGAATTTCGATATTTCTCACACACGATCAATGCCCGAAGTTACCAGACGTGGGGAAAATATGCCTACAGAAAACTATAAATATGTTGTCCCGGTGAGATTCGAACCCACGACCCATCGATGCGCACGGCAGGTGTTCTACCGAACGCACCAGCGAGCCCTGTCTTATTATATTTTCGTCGCGAAAATATTTATTGGCAAGTCATATCAGTGGTCTCGAAAGTCAAATGCGAAACTGGTAGAATTGCGATTTACCATTACTATTTTACGATTTAACTATGCCATCACATTCTCTTTTCTACTCTCTAGAAGAATCTTTTCAAAAGCGACACAACTCTTCCAATAAAGAGTAACAGAATCTTAGAATATGCTGTCGTCGCATTCATTTTATCAGTACAATTATAAAAATAACATTTGAACCATGAACTTATTAAGTACTTACATCACGTATTCTAATTATCTTAATATCGGGTTGAGTGTTTAAATCCAATAAATATGAAAATATGACTTTTAGTAAGTTAAATTCATAATATTATCTTTTATTAACTCGAGTATCACACATTTAAATAAAATACTGTATACCGGATTAAAACGCGATTTATTATTTATATTGTTTAAATTAACCGAAACGTCGGGATAAATAATTTAAACAATATAAATAATAAATCGCGTTTTAATCCGATATACAGTATTTTATTTAAAAGTTAAATTCAATTTATAAAGTTCAGGGATAAAATTACCTAAGAAATATGAAGAATATATCACATATAATATTTATTATTCTTTGTATATCTTAGGTAATATTGTCCCTATACTTTAACATTTAAAATATATATTTTAACTTACAACTTTTAATTTCATACTTATTGGGCTTTAGCACTCAACCCTCGACATCTTATAATATTATTATGCAACCACAAACTATAATATTTTAACAATAAAGGAATATTGGTACTTCTGTTTTACGTAACTATTATTTAAACATTTTAAAAAATCTTACCTTAGAACTTCCTATGCTACTAATACGTTCTGATATGTTTTTTTATCTTTGGCCTCCTGCCGTTACGCGATATTCTTTATATAGATGTTTCTGTAATCAATCAAATCAATCTCAGCATTTTTTGATATAATTCATTATCTGTCACCAGGTAGCTTAATTTAAAATAATTAAGATTAGCGATAATTATTGTTACAAGTTGAAAACAAAAATAAAATTGATGTACATACGCATTCGAAGCGATAAACATGTTACATTATAAAGCAAGTACATATAAACCCATAGATGTGTAGTCATAAAATATGAGAACCGTAGAAACCTTATAAATCCCTTCCAATCGTATACAGGACTGAATAACGTACCTACAACTCAATAACTACTTACTATGCATAAACATATTGTTACAAATTGTTGCTATCGCGTATGCGTCATAGTTATATTGCATTCTATAATTAGGTACTAGGAAAACTATGTGCATGCCAATAGCATGCCTAACATAATTATTATGCTATGCCTTCGAACGGGTGGGAGGAACATCGAAATTCCGATAACCAGCCACCGTGAAGTGCATATTACGCGTTTCGGTTTCTGTCTGTGGATTTCCGAATGCTCGAAGTAAAAAGTAAGTCGACAGCGCATCATTGACGGATGTTCTGTGGCTGTGGTATCATCAAGTGAAACTCATGCTCATCTGTTGTTATCTCATATAAAAAAATCTGTATAATAGTAGATACTTACCTACTTTAAAACACGATACGGCTTATGCCCCCTCAGAGGGACAATCGATTCCAGAATTCACAACTATATGTAGATATACATATAAATAATGAATAATAACCCAATGAATAAATTACAGTACATAAATTTAAAATATCAAACGTCTGTGGAGTTTTGTATTATATTTACTCTGTTAATTAATATACACAAGTTGGAACACTTTTCTAAGACAAACATATTAAAATTATGAGGTCGTATTTGTCTTCACTGTTTACAGTCTAAATTGAGTTTTACTAATCTTTCAACGTTATTTCAAATAATGCGATCCATCAAACAAAAATTTATTTAGTCTAAATAAACTCAACAAATGAAGGCAACTAATTTTAGCTCATAATAATAACATTATTATGAGCTAAAATTAGACCATTTCTGGTGATACCATCTGCAATCTCCGACGTAATTTTATAAATTATTTCAATAATTGCAACCTATACTCATTATTCTTGCCTGACACAGTCTATAAATACATTTTTATCGTTCAACTTGGCGAACAATAATAACAATAATGTTTAGCAATTCAGGAAAAAGTATTTAGTTATATGGTTAGCACAGAATCGAAAACACTATACATCTATCTTTCATATTTTAGCAATTTTAGGTAGTTACATTCATACCAAGAGAATTTTGTTCTTAGGTATAAGAATATTAATAATAGATTTTAAGTAATATCCAGTCAAACTTTTTTACGAAGTTTCCTTGATACGGTCTACCACTCCAGCGTCTTAGACAAACTTTCTCACGCATATAATGAACACTTACAATCACATAAGATCTCAAAAGATTCTGATAAAATCTAGCAGTGTTAGGTACATTATGCTTATTATTTAGAGTCTAGAATCATATAGTGCACTAAACTCAGCATAATCTATAAGCTTTATAAGAGGGTGTCGGATGACTCTTCACCAATGGATTCAAAATCAATGTACCAATTATTTTATCATCATACATTTTATAAAATCAAACTTTATTATGTAACCTTTTGTAAATTTTATTTTTATTTATTTACTATAAGACTGTGGTTTTACCTCAATAAACATTATTTAATATAAAACATAGCATAGCTACCCAATACATATATACCTAGTTCAAAGAACAGTAGGTACCTAAATAAAGTCTTTAAGCTTTGCAAATTGATTCAGCGTGATTAGCAGATTATTCTGCAAGTCACATTTTAAATCACTTAATACGTATTCTGAACGCCCTTTTCGTACGAGTACTGTGTTACACTACGTAAAAAACGTATGTACCTATTATTATTCGATTAATTCATTGATTAATTATTATTATTTAACATGTCTTTTAACGTTATCCGTCCAAAATAATCAATTATTATTTATCAATGCACATAATATGTAAACACGTTGATAAAACGACTCCGATTCCAGTACTTTCTGTTGCTATATAAATAATTTGTAGGTATTTAAAATAAAAGGCCAATATTATTGAAAGTTTTATTAAAATAAATCATATATTTTATACATATATTATAACTGTTCTTACATCCTATGACTGAAATTACAACTCAACGGGGATTGCATCACATCCCATATTAACTACGCTTATATTATGCAGACTTTTAAGTATATTTAACTTACATTAATACGTCATTTAAGCAGGATAATTTTCATCTTAAGCTTAAGCTCGAAAAACTTGCAAAAAGCATTCGTATAAGCAATTCGTCACTTAAAATTGCATACAAATTAGTATACGAATACTTTCAAGTAATTCGCGCTTCGCTTTTCTATGTACTCGTATTATATTATATATCATTATAATATAATATGCGGTATATAATATTATTATATACCGCACATATATATTTCATTTTATAGATTATATATGTGCGGTAACAGATTGAGGTTCAATAAGTTTTTATAATCCAAACTAGCTGCCCGACTATACAAATGAAGAAAATGAGACCAAATCAATTTTTTGTCAAAAAAATAGAAAAATATTCTGGATAGGGACTTCCTCATCATCGGTATGAAATATACTTTACGACCTATCCTCATACTATCAAAAAAAACATAAAAATCGGTCGAGCCGTTTCGGACACGAGATTTTTATAAACGTATATATTTTATATATGTATATAGATTAAATTAATTGACAATCAACAGTCTTTTACGGAACTCTCATATCTGAAGGATTGATAAAACATTTTGGTAATAATACTAATCAAATTAAAAATGGATTGTCCTACAAAAATGGAATCTTTAGTTAAAGTAATGTTTTTATTCAAATTTAATTTTCCTTGCCATCAATTGCCTACGAGTATACAAATATAATATGGTGTAATCCATCCCATAATAAATCTTGTTAGGATCAGATTTCGGAATGTACTGAAAAAGATCTAATTTTTGTGTAAATATTAGTGATTCAGTCTACATGTACCACATACCATGTTCAAATTGCAAATTTTAAAAATTAGATTTTTTAAGCTGTATCTATACCAGGGACTGAATACCGGTTAATTTACTATGGGAGTTATACCGGTATAATAAATGTTTTTGTTGATATTCTTGCGTTTTTATTCATGTTTACTGAAAAAAATACTGTGATAAGTTTAGTGTGCATTAATTACTCTTTAAAACTAATATCATGGTATCTCAGTCAGGCACGTATTTTGGAAAATAAAAATTAACCGGTCCCTGATCTATACTAATTTTATAAAGAGGAAAGATGTGTTTTTTGTATATTTGTTTATTTGTTACGATTTAATTCAAAAACTACTGGACCGATTTTAAAAATTCTTTCGCCAATAGAAAGCTTTATCAGCGAGTAATATATGCTATTTTTTTGTTGTAGAGTACCTACATCTACATTGCACCCGTGCGAAGCCGGGGCGTATTACTAGTAGTTTATAAAACTGGCTTTAGACTTCTTTCAGCATTTTTAGCAATAGGATTTGGCCATCTGTGCTTGTCCTATGAAGTTTTAATGACCCTTCAAATTTTATCCGACTTCATCGCCATTTTGCCCTCTTCATCAATAACCGTTATTGGAAAATCAATGTTAATACAACAATTTAATAATAAAATATTTTTCTTAAACATTTTAAGCTCAGTACATTTGTTATTGCAAATGCAATATAAAAAGTATATATTAATAATATAAATATTGAACTAATAATAAACTTATAAGTAAATCAAATAAATCATCTTCAGATAATAAAAATGGAGGGCTTCTTAAACATCTTTCTATCTTTATATTGTACGTATATTAAGACAAGTCAATGTTGAAAAGTTTTAGAATATTCTGCCATAAGAAATGAAAATTTTATCGTACTTTTTCAATACCAATGGCTGTGGCATATATAAAAGAGATTCAATTGACTTCAGGATAATTTCAGTCTTTCAAAATCACTAAAATTTCTTAATATTTTAGAACTAGAGGTTAACTTTAATTTTGCGGTATCAGAACCTTACTTTATATCGTCGGTTCAAAGGTGAAACTCACTAAGTGTAATTTTGAATAAAAATAAATTTTGTTCCTATTGCTTATTTTAAGCGTAAACCTACTGCAAGAACAAAGCACTAATTGCGTATTGAGGTCCATAACAAAACTGTGAAGCGCAATACGCACTTAGTAATTGGTTCTTATCGTAGATGTACGCTTAAAATAAGCGTACATCTACGATACGTAGCAAAATTAATTTTTATTCAAAATTGAACAAAATATATTTAACTTTTTTTTTTCTATTCTACTACATGAAAAAATAAACTCAAAATATACGTATATATCAAGAAAAATACATAGAATATATATTATGTCTTGTTTAAAATTGAGAAATTCACAAATGTTTGCCTTCCTCTTAATACTACGAGTACTAAATACTTAAATTTTATGTATTAAAAAATAATTTGTGTTGTTCAATTTGTAACGTGGGAAATATTATTGGTAACATTTTTTTTTTAAATGTACGCTCACTCATATTTGCAGTAATAGTACACATTTGGTAAAATTTATTTTTAGTGGAATTTGATACTATAGGCCTCATATTATTACATATTTATTACTTGTAAATAATATACAAACTTCTCTTCTAATTGATACAGCAATTGTATTCCCCTTTTTGGAAAAGGCAAGATTCTTCTGTTTTGAAGCAAATCTATTTTGTCTATAAGATGGCCTTTCTTATTTTGTATATAATATAAAATGGAATAAAAATGGTGTATTACTACCGTTTTCCGGTCCGTATTTGTGTAATAATATTGTATTTTATTAACACGAGTAATATTTAATCATTTGAAACATCGATTTGTTAGATGTCGACAGACGATCATGTCCATTTGATGATAGGTCATACTTTAGCCACAGAACATTAGTCAAAAATGGGCTGTCGACCTACTTTTTACTTCGAGCATTCGGAAATCCACAGACTGAGACCAAAATGCCCAATATGCACTTTACTTTTTTTTCCATCTATGAACGGTCGGAATTTCCTTAATTCTTCCACCCGTTTTCTTACAAAAAAAAACATGTCGTCCCGACGGGATTCAAACTCACGACCCATCGGACCGCACGGCAAGTGTTCTACCAAACGCCAACGAGCCCGTCAAATATAATGAATGAATCGCGTCATCCTATAAAAGTTATTTAATTTAAAAAAAATGCTCGCGTTAATAAAATGCAATATTAGGTTGTTTTACTTCTTATTATGTCAGACATACTATTATATATAATATATGAATATACACAAAGAACATAGATTCACATAGAAGCATAGGGCTTATAGACGCGCTTGGCACGGTTTCTCTGGTGTAAGAGTAGTTCTTACCCCAACCACCGCGGCGCTGCTATAAGTGTACGCGCAAGTGCTAGTCCCCTCCTGCGGTATGTGAGCGGCAGGGCGGGGGATATTTACACACGTCAAGCTGACTCAGTCGGCCGTCGACCACCGCATCGGTTACACGACTTATTTGTTCGCGTCAGTTTATTCCAAACACACATGAGTTAAATATCCTAAGATGGGTCCGCCAATACCACGACAAGTGAAAAATGTTATTTAGAAAATGAAATTCGAGTCTGCAAACATCGGAAATTACAAAATTTTCATCTGAATACTTATTGAGAAATGTTAATTTGTTTTTAAAACTGTTTTGTACCATTAATAATAAAATTTAATTAACCATTTTAACTGTGTGTTTTGCTTAGCCCGGAAATAGTAAAATAATTTTATAATTTACCCGTAACAGTAATTAAGATAGTAACTAACATAGTTATCCGAATATTTATCTGTTCTCATATAGGTATCTCGTGCGTGTCTTGACAATACGCGCCCTCCCCCGTCTCACCGCTTACATACTTCAGGCGGAGACTAGCACTTCCGCGCGGACTATAGTATCCATGTGAACGCACAACTCTGACGCTGGAATCATAGCGCGCGCTGTCTCGCACCCAGCCGTTTTCCCGTGCTTGAGGTAATGGTGCGTTCTCGCTCTCACACGTTTGGTAATGCTCGGGGTGCTTCGGGCCCGATGCCTAAGATTGCGAGAGAGCGTTATTACTGTGCGCTCGTAAGAGCAAGCGAGACAACACGAGGGGAGGAGACTCTATAGTCTAAAAGCAAAACTACTTTTCTGTGCCAAAAGTTAACATGGTTCCTATACCATGTAAATCTATCGTCTTTGATATAAACTATTCTAAACTTGGGGCCAGAAACAGTGGATTCGGCGACTCGCTGAGGTAAGCCGACTGGAAGGAACGTTTTATACTAACATGCGGATATTGACGACGCCATTCGAGTACCTGGAAGAGAATAATAAGTATCATTTTAGCAGTTATAATTAAAATCTATAGAGATGTTTATACTAATTTTTTACTCGATTCCGTAATATTTTTAAGATTTTTCTTTCATACAAATAAAACAAAAATAAATTATAATCCAATTTGATGCAATCGGAAGTTATGCTCATACTCGGATATAACATATTGCGGCGACTTTATATTATACTATGTGAAGATAGAGTATCACTGTGTTAGTATGCGCTAAGACGTCCAGGCTATGGAGAACACAAACTACTACTAAAATTTAGGAGTAAATACTAATATTTAGGAGTTGTTAAAGTGGCCTTTTTATCTGTAGGGGTTTAGAGCAGAGGTTGGTCTCAAATGAAAGGCGATTTGATAATGCTCTGGTTTATTAGGATTTGCTCTCATATTTATACTAATTCAGTGGAAAATTCCATTACAATAACCAATAAAAATTAAATTACAGATTTAGCGTCCATCTCACTCGCACTAGGTACTCAACACGTAACTCCGCTCACTCTCGCCTATAAAATAGAATGCGCGCCAAAACACAACGTTTAGTATGATTTCACCTACGCGGTGAGCACGTTGTGTAGTAATATATGTCATCTCGCTCACACACGTAGGTGAACGTATGGTGCCGCCTTGTTTCGCCTTACTATAAAATACGTCCAACCGCGGTGTTCAGCGCCAGACGCAGTTGAATATGCTACGGAGCGGAGGTCCCACATATCAACCCTTCGGTCAAGATATAGGGTTTATCATATCCGGCAACCCTATAATCACTACATTCGCCATGGAATCGTATATAATTTGTCCGTAAGTCCGATTCGGGTAGAAATCTTGCATTGGGCCTTCCTACTATTAAGCATTGTTTATATCTTACAAAGTAAATTTTAACTACCTGTGTCTCCTGGATCTGGTCGCAGAAACTAACATCAAGCAGCCTGAGTTCACGACATTCCGCTAGTATACTGAAACAAAAGTATACACAGTTTAACTTAAAAAAATTGATTTCGGGCCTGAAAACATTTTACATGACGTGATTTACTTACGTCTTACGGATAGACCAATTATCCCAAAACGGAATATACATTATTTTCATCAATGAAAAAAAAATCGTTTGGTACACCTACCTTGCACTCGAATGGGTCTCGGATTCGAATACTGCCGGGACGACATGTTTATATCTTTCTATAAGCATGTTTTCCCTACGTCTGATCACTTCGTGCATTAAATGAGTGAGGAATTTCGAAATTCTGACCGGTTAACAAACCACTGTTCATAGAAAAGCGTGTCTCAGTTTCAGTCCATGAATTAATGCTCGAAATAAAAAGTAGGTCGATAGCGCAGCATTAACGGATGTACAGCGCATCATTGACTGATGTTCTGTGGCTGAGGTATCACCTACCATCAAGTGAACCTCATGCTCGTCTGTCGATATCTTAAACTAGCAACACACCCCGGCTCCACACAGGTACAATATAGATGTACTATACACAAAATAACCTATGTTACTCGCTGGTAATGTAGATTTCTATTGGTAAATGAATTTTTAAAATCGGTCCAGTAGTTTTTGTGTTTATTCATAACATACAAAAATTCAAAAATACAAATCTTTTCTCTTTATAATATTAGTATAGATTAAAAAAAAAACTCACTCCGAACAAATATCCGGTGTGACTGCCCTAATGCCCAACAGATCCAACTGCGCTAGCTTCGTAGCGCGCGGGAGCAACGCGCGCAAATCTCTATCGCTCACGCCACGAAGCGCGCCGAGAAACAGCTTCCTCAACTCGCCGCCAGAGAGCGCCGCCAGCCATTCACCCGAACCACCGGCTTGCAGGCTGACATATTACAAATAAGTGAATTAACCCCATTTAAATAAAATACTGTATACCGAATTAAAACGCGATTTATTATTTATATTGTTTAAATTATTTATCCCGACGTGGTCACGGATTGTGACTGTGGTTTATCCTACATTGGGCAAACTAAATGTAGCATTTCAAACCGACTTAAGGAACACATTGCGGATATCAAACACAGACGTCACTCTAAATCAGCAGTATGTGAACACATTCTAGATAAGCCAAACCACTACATACGTTTCGACCAACCGAAAATCCTTGCAAGAGAAGGTAGATTCTTTCCCAGACTAGTACGCGAGGCTATTGAAATTAAAAAAGGAAAACCCCAAATCGAACTTTGTGACATTTCAAAGATCAGACAACTGTCATCTTTCTGTCTGCCCGTGACCACGGTTGCTGAAAAGCATCCGAAACGTCGGGATAAATAATTTAAACAATATAAATACTAAATCGCGTTTTAATCCGGTATACAGTATCTTATACCTTTAAACGAGCAATTCTTGTATATATATATATATATATAATTGGAATCTCGGAATCGGCTCCAACGATTTTCATGAAATTTCGTATACGGGGGGTTTCGGGGGCAAAAAATCGATCTAGCTAAGAATCATTTCTAGAAAATGTCATTTTATTCGTGTTTTATCAACTTAAAAGAAAAATTACTTTTTCTGACATCTATCGGCGAATAGTAATACTATGTCATTTTATTCGTGTTTTATCAACTTAAACGAAATATGACTCTTCCTGACATCTATCGGTGAGTAGTAATACTATGTCATTTTATTCGTGTTTTATCAACTTAAACGATATATGACTCTGCCTGACATCTATCGGTGAATAGTAATACTATTTTTTAAAACTAGGTATCATTTCTAGAAAAATTCATTTTATTCGTGTTCTATCAACTTAAACATAAACTTACTTTTTTTTTATTCGAAGAATAATAACAAAAAGGTGGCGTTTGATTTTTTTAAATTGCTTTAACGACACAACAACACTAAAGCTATTCCAGCAGATGGCGTTGTTAAGTAACACGAAGTCAATGAGTGTTTGCTTTGAGGTTAGACTTGATTTTATTACTATGTAATTCATACTTAAATTTTCCAAAAAACACAATTTATAAAAAAAAATACCGAGCAAAGCTCGGTCATCCAGGTACTTTTATTTAAATGTGTGATACTCGCGATAAAAGACAATATTATGAATTAGCCCTTTGTCATTTGTCCCACACATTTTACTTTTTTTTTATGAAGAACACAAAAATAGCCTATGTTACTCGCAAATAATGTAGCTTTGTATTAGTGAAAGAATTTATAAAATCGGTCGATAAGTTTTTGAGATAAATCGTAACAAACAAAAAACTTTCCTCATTATAATATTAGTATAGATACACACCACCACCCAACATCCAGCTCTTGCAGGTTCTTGCAGTTGCCGAGCGCCCGTATGCCCGCTGCGGTCAAGGAATACGACTTCCAGAAGTCCACCGACATCAGTTCAGGGCAGTTCGCTCCGAGCGCTATCGCCACCTCGTCCATACCGGCTATCATTTTGCAAGAACCTGGAGGTTATTTTAATGCTGAAGGTGACTGAGGGACGAATACTCGAACGCTTATCAGCATTGCGGTGTTCTTTTTTATGTTAGATATCGACAGACGAGCATGAGGTTCAATTGGTAGGTGACACCTCAGACACAGAACATCAGTCAATGATGCGCTGTCAACCTACTTTACTTCGAGCATTCGGAAATCCATAGACTGAAACCGAAACGCGCCTTCGACTTCACGATTTTTCCATCTAACGGTGGTTCGTTACCCGGTTGGAATTTCGATAGTCCTCCCACCCGTTCAATGCCCGAAGTTACCAGAAGCGGGGAAGACATGTTTACAGAAAATTATAAACATGTCGTCCCGGTGGGATTCAAACCCACGACCCATCGATACGAACGGCAGACGTTCTACCGAACGCGCCAACGAACCCGTCAAAAAGCCAGTAAAAGTATTGCTATCCCTGTTAATAATATACGTAAAATAGAAGATGTTTGAGATGCCGTCCATTTTCATTTTCCGTATCCGTAGTTCTTACATATAATCTTCTTATATATAAAATTCTCGTGTCACAATGTTAGTCTGCATACTCCTCCGAAACGGCTTGACCGATTCCTCTGAAATTTGGTAAGCATATTGAGTAGGTCTGAGAATCGGCTAACATCTATTTTTCACACCCCTATATAATAAGGGTGGTCCACCCCTAATTTTTTTTTTTTAATTTTTGGACGATTTTTTTTGTTTTTATTTTTTTATAATGTGGCATTAAAAAATATATACAACCCTAAATTTTTACTTTTTTATCACCAACCCCTGATTTTTAGAAATTATTTACATGGCAAAACAACGATTGCCGGGTCAGCTAGTATATTTATAATATTCTTGTTTGAATAGCAAATTCAAAACCGCAAAGGTTTATATGTGATGCTAATTAACTTATGTTCCATAAAAAATAAATAAATCTAATTACATTATATACAGTATTATTATAATTAAACCGTATATTCTTATATTTTGAGACAGGCGTACCAACATTAAGATGCTGCAAGCCGGGATTCGCCCGGATGATCGCAACGGCCGTAGTTGTGCTTATATGTGTCCGGTATAGATCCAACCGCCTCAACTTCGTAAGAGACGCGAGGCACGACCAATCTGAACACACTACTACTGAACGTAGGCACAGCTCTGGAAATACAGACAAAAATTTAAGTGTTAATATTGAGACATTTATTTTAAATAAAATACTGTATACCGGATTAAAACGCGATTTATTATTTAAATTATTTATCCCGACGTTTCGGATGCTTTTCAGCAACCGTGGTCGCGGGAGACAGGCTGAAAAGCATCCGAAACGTCGGGATAAATAATTTAAATAATAAATCGCGTTTTAATCCGGTATACAGTATTTTATTTAAATGTGTGATACTCGCGTTAATAAAAGACAATATTACATTTATTTTAGTAATACAACGAATTTTCATATTATACATTTCTCAACACTCGTATTCTCAATATAAATGCGTGTATTTTTCGAATAGGTATGACCAAATAAGTACCTAAGCTGTAAATAAAAGGAAGAAAAAAAAATATTTATGAAAGCATTGATGAAATTGGTAGAAGCAAAAGTGGTATGCAAGAATCGCCTTGCCGGTTCTTCTCCATGAGACCCACTTTTTCGAACCGTGCAACTAGACGTTTCATAAGAGCCTGCAAAGGCCTATTTGAAATAAAAAACTTTTGATTTTGATTTTGGGCATATGGAATTCCGTGATCTCTGCCTACCCCAATGGGAAAGAGGCGTGGTGTATTTGCGAATTCATCAAAACTGATATTATTTACACAACTAAACTGATACTGACTACTGCTAACTGATTGAATTCAAGGTCCCTAGTTTTTATCACTAAGAGGCTTTTCAATTAGCTAGTTTCGCAAATGTGTGTGAATAACTGAGTCATGAGACAGACCAATTTCTGTGTCTGTTTCACTGATCATTATTCTTAAGGTCAAGTAACTTTTTCCAAATAGGCCAGTATAATAATATAATAGTTGTCTTGCAAATAGGACTAAAGTATATTATATGACCAATTTCACACTGAATTCCTGACTGAAAGCCACTGTCCCTTAACCAATTTGTATGTTTCAGTGATAATTTTGTCGTGTCAGTCGTAAGTTTAGATTTAAGTAACTTCCTTTGTTCACAAATCTCGACTGGTAATAAATAACGAGGAATAAGAGAGGGAGAGGTCTTTCCCTCTCCTGTACACAATCGGAAACATTTATCTTGTTTCTCTGGGATTCGAACCCAGGACATCTGGTGCTACATTCAACTGAGCCAAGGAGGTAGTCAGGCGGTGATGGTAGGTGGTGCACCTCCCTTGCATTTCGATGTATGGCGCGTTTGAATCCCGCTATATGTTACACTTTTCCACTACTTCGAGCATTGAACGAGTGTAAGGAATATTTAAATTTCATCCGGGTCAACCACTCTTATAGATGGAAAAGCCATAAAGTGGAGTTTGTGCCTTATACTTTTGGATTGCCGAGTGCATTAAAAAATATGTGCCAACAGCACATCATCGATTGATGTCCTGTAAAAGAACACGACATGATTTCTAAAATGAGTTGAACTATTTTGTCACACTTATAAATATACTCCTATTTGAATCTGATTAATATGAATGAGTGATTTATAAAAATGAATTGCGCAGATATGAATTGTCAACATGGGAATTTTCCTGAATAAATACATTACGTATGCTCCCCTTCACAATTTGAATCTATTATTCGAAAACTCTAAGGAGATTTGTCGAGTTTTAAATCGGTGCTTCACTCACAATGAATATATAACTGGAATAATTTTCAATTTCACAAAAACTTTTGTTACTTTGAACGCTTATGTTAGAACTCTTAAGATTAACAATATTTTCTATACTTTTCAGTAATTTTTCCTTCTCCTACAATATATCTCTCAGGCGGACATTTCTGTGTTTGTTTCATTGATATTGTTTCTATACAAGCAAGCAAATGGTCAGTTTTATGTGCTCTTTCCAATCGAAACATAACTATAGCAGCTAACAATGATGATTCTAGCATATTTCATTCGAATACCACAAAATATTGATTAATTTACAACTATTTGATAATTGTACAGTGCCGTAGCTATCATAGGGCAAAGTGATGCCCTGGGCCCTGAAGCTGAGAGGCCCCCCTGGGCTTTGGAAGAGAGGGAGGCAACTCTTGAAGCTAAAAAAAATCGCTCAGGTAATTTATTTTTTCGAGATTTTAAGAGTACGCGCGGCTAAAATATTTGCTATTTCACATCGCAAAAAAGGGGTAACCCCAGTGATGAGCAGTTAGAAGATAGTACACGCGAATATCAATACAATGAAATATCAGGAAAGATAGCACGATTATTCTTACCGAAAACGGGCGAATTCGAATGAAATTTTTTGCACAGTCCTTTGGGAAAAGGGTTATTATAAGAAAAGTATTGAATGTATATAATACAATTATTTGTATTCTTGAATAAATGAAATTTGTCAGTTATATAATTAATTTTGGAGGTTTTTTTAATTCTAGTGTTGAAATAGTGATACTTGGAGGCTTGTCATTTCATAATCAATATTTTTTTACTATTCTTTTTAACAATAAGCCTAGATAATGGAACTAGTTAACTAACTACTTAAATGAGCATTTATAACGCCGATAATGGATGCGCCGAGCGCCTTTAATCAGTAATAATTTGCAAATAATTAATTTTGTGAAATTTAGCCGGAGAGGGGATTGCGATATTTTCTCTGCACGGATTCTTTCTACCACCTTGTCCACCTAACTACGCCACTGTTTACAACGTGTCGCTCGACATTAATTCAACACACGGGTGTTAGAAATGCCCCACCAGGATACTCATAAATTCGCTGTACAGGAATTTACAATATGGGAAAAATGACGAACCTTGTAGATTAGCCGATGTTTCAACAATAGCTCTTAGCACGGAGTTGTCAACGAATTTGCAACAGTTCATCCGTAAGTGGGTTAACTCCGCGCCACTGTCTTTCAAGAAACTGCAAAGATAAAGAGAGAAAAGCTGTTATGTATACATATTCTATTTAAGAGTCGGGAGTGGTAGATCTAGACGAACATACCTCGATCGGATCGAGGACGTTCTTCAAAAGGGCCAGGTTAAATAGGCAGAATTTTTTTTTCGTCATCTAGAACGATATTTCGTAGTGGCTAAGAAAAAAAAAATTAAGTTTTTTTGGCCCACCCTAATGTACAAACTTATTATTTATTTATTTAATATTTATTTTGACGACTAAACTGCATAAATAATATTAATTAAATTTATACGGATGTTTTTACCTATACCAAGTCGTGATAAAAAATTAAAAGTAACAATTTTCACTTATTCTAATGCGAATAACAAGACTGTTGTATATTAATAGCTTCTTAATCATTGTAGAAGCACGTGTTTCAAAACAACGCAATACTCTAATTTCCCACTGAGGACACTCAGTCGGTCTATCACAAAATCGATTAACAACAATTTTCCACAGACTTCGAATTAACTTAAATATACATACGTTTTTTAATTCTGTTTTCAAGGACTTTAATGAATGGGTTTTAATATTGCGCCATTGGAATTGAAGTGGCCTAATTCAAAATTCTTGTTTTTTTTGTAAACGTTTAAAATATAATCTAAATTTTGGACAATTGCTTAATCGTATTAAGAAAATAATTAATAAAAATAATCAGTTTGCTAAATCATCCTGTTGTTATTATTTATATATTTGGTAAAGGTATTTAATTACTGGTATTTAGTTACGGGTATCATTTAAGCTATCACCAATTTAATTAGTTTTGTGTTTCTTAAATAATAGGGTTTGTCCTCAAAATAGTAGATCTGTCACCAAAATGTAGTCACCAAACAATGCAAAATCAGTTCCACAATAAATCACCTAAAATCCTGAGATATAAGGTCTAGTACTAAAATAAGTAGAATTCGGTTCTGGCACTCATCGGCCGCTGCCGCGGCACCGCTCGCTTCGCTCGCTCGACTCGTGCGCGGTGGTCACCATACCAACATAACCTAACCTAGAACTTCAAAACTAGTCGCTCACTTAGTAATTTAGTCGCACGGCTAGTAAATTCATACCGCTCAAGTTATTAAAACATGATAATTCATACCTGGGAACAATTTTTGTTTATCTGAGAACGAAAATATTTCGTGGCGATAGATCTATTTATTAGGTGATACAACTTGATGACAAATATAAATTTTGGTGATAGAAAATATAGTTCCCTTTAGTTACTGCTCATAACATAGCCTATATTATAACCACACTTCGTTAGCGCGCTATTCTAAAAAAAATACAACAATATGCTCCTTAGATAGATCTATACAACTATACTAGATAAATAGTGTATATATAAACAAATCATAAGAAAGGATAGAAAAAAATGTAGTGATATAAAACCATATAGGGCGCTAAAAATATAAGATTGGAAAGGGATGGGTTAAGGGAGATAATACTCACTTGACGACATAATGCGGTTGTATCATACAGTGACTTCCGCACCACGACAAGTCGAGTTTCTGAAGGAACTTGCAACGTTTCGACAACGTCATCAGTACCTGAGGACATTGTTTTTTTTTATTTGAGAGTAGCGGATCTACTCGACTTCGCACGGGTGCAATGTAGATGTACCATACAAAACAAATATAGCCTATGTTAATCGCTGATAATGTAGCTTTCTATTGGTGAAAGAATTTTTAAAATCGGTCGAGTAGTTTTTGAGTTGAAGCGTAACAAACAAATCTTTCCTCTTTATAATATTAGTATAGATATTGACATACGATCATGATGGTAGGTGATACCTTAGCTACAGAACATCAGTCAGTGATGCGCTGTCGACCTACTTTATTACTTCGAGCATTCGGAAATCCCAAGCCTGAGACCAAAACGCGGTTTTTCCATCTATGAACGGTGGTTTGTTACCCGGTCGGAATATCGATATTTCTCCCACCCGATCAATGCTCGAAGTTACCAGACGTGGGGAAGACATGCTTACAGAAAATTATAAACATGACGTCCCGGTGGGATTCGAACCCACGACCTATCGGTGCGCACGGCAGGTGTTCTACCGAACGCGCCAACGAGCCCGTCAAAAATATTTCTCGTGTTCCTTTCCCACATTCATTTACTAAAGCTACAATCTCATTCTTCCATCAACCATTCTTCATTAGCCAATCATAATCAATATATAACTTGATAGCAAATACTTGTAACAGTGTGTTTATTATTCTTATTACTATTCTATACTATTCTTATTAAATGGAATATCAAACAAAACAAATTAAACATGTACAATTATTATCCTTGTCCTACCTCTGTCCTGACACAGTGCCAATACGGTCGTAAGTCTATACTTCGATAGAGAATAGCGTCGGAAGCCAGCCTTCGGAAATGCCTATTAACTTGCGCACAGCGACATAGCGATTGCATATCAAGATATTTCATCACACTAAGAATCGTTTCATCCTGCAACAAAGAATGTAATTAGTAATGTTTTTATAGGAAAAGCAAAAAAGGCATTGAGTTATAGGAAGCGTATTGACCATGTACGGTACGATTGCATTGCCAATCTTTTAAGGGCTTTTCCTTATAAGAAAAAGATGAGACAAAAAAGTATTATCTAAAGAGGAGGGGAGATTTTAATCGAATTCAGGTAACACTACCGGTTTCAATTTTGGATTTTATAATATGGAAAAAAATATATAATAAGAACGCTAAGAATAAAATCGTACATAGCCAAGTGAAATAAAACGGTAACCCATCATATAAAAAAACCTAGTTTTTTTATTATATGAAGACAAAATAAGGCACACGTGTCAGTTGTCACCTTGGTTTTTCAATGAATCCGTCATAACATCAAGGAAGTTCCGTTGACCTGCTTCTTTAAGGAATCACTAATCAGCTAGTATCGCCTTTTTAATAGTTTTACGTACTTTACTTTTTTGATAACTTTTTTCTATTAAAGATAAAGTTAATATTGACACTGTAGAAACATAAAAAAACAACATATTTAAAGAGATTACGATGGAGGTTTTGGCCCATTTAAAGTAAATTGGAATGACATCCTTAGAAAAATAATTCATTTTTAGGACAATTAGAATGAAAAAAAAAAGACTAAGTATGTGATTTTCTGATATTGAAAGGATTTTTCGTAATAATTTTTTTTTAAACTGTCAACCGTTTATAATATTTTGAGGAAAATAAAACATTTTTAAACACATAATAGAGTAACAAGATACCTCGTCGCTCTGGTTTTTTTGTCACTCACATAAGGGTTAAAACTTTGTAGGTTACGTGTACATTGGCTTAATATGTTCGTAATATTAAGTCAAAACAACCTCAGATAGATTTTACGGTAAAGATACATAGCAATTAATGGAAAAAAACAGAGGTCGTAGTATAGTTTATAATATAATTATTATTATTGACGAAAGATATCATTGTTGGTCCATTTTCCCATGTAATTAAAACCCGGAAATTGTAGATTATTACTTAAAGAGCCAAGAGTATTGTTGTAACTATGAAATTGAACATTTATAATATTTATTATCTACACTAATATACAGCCGTCATAAGGGGAAAAAGTCGTACCTATCTGATATTTTTTTCCAAAATTTAGTTACGTATATTCAGAAAAGTCATCTACTAGAATTTTTTTTTTCAACGAATTACAGTATGAAAGAGGACTTTTTCTGCTTGCTTGTATGTAAAGTTGTCTGAAAGTTACTGCTAAATAACATAGCAATAGCCTATATTTTCAACAATTCGTTTTCAGCTTGAAAAGCCGTGTCTGTTAGCCCGCTATTCTAAAAAAACTACAACAATATACTCCTTAGATAGATCTATAAATTCTCATACCATATCTATATTTATATTGATTGTATTACGGCGCAAGATAGCAAAGTCATCAAACAGGAATCTCATGATTGTAATAAACAAGAAAAGTTACGACCGCGTTCCATTATTGCATATCCTGTCGATCGATTGCTGAGCACTATTTTGAAAAGACACAAATTATTATAAAAGATAAGAATCTAATTTAAGACGCCTTTACATTATATTAATTTAATGCATTAACTCTTTCAATACGGGTGCAGGATATATCAGGCGTCCATCTAATTCACGTAGCAATCCGTGCATACAAACGTTTTATTAAGTACCAGCAACTCGCCCCGGCTTCACACGGGTGAAATGTAGATGTACTATTTCTAGAACAGCCTATGTTACTCGCTGATAATGTAGCTTTCTATTGGTGAAAGATTTTTAATATCGGCCCAGTAGTTTTTAAGTTTATTAATGATATAGAATTATAGATAGATCATCTATACTAATATTATAGAGGAAAGATTTGCTAGTTATAAATAAATAAATGTATTGATATTTAAAACAATGGAACACAACTAGGAAATGAGTTATTGAAAGGAATCACATGTTATAATTCATTGTTTCACGTCATTAATTACTTGAGAACGCATGTTATGTAAGATGTAAATATTGCATAAAACTATGCATTACGCATTGAAAAGATTTATTAGACGTGTTACGTTTTTAAATGCAGAATATTGAATATCTAATTAGTTGAATTATAATTTAATACTTATGTTCTGATGTGCCGGATTAAGATATTATAAACATGTTATTCAAATTAACACGTTACTAAAGTTGCCTTTAGAATATGCTAGAATATTATAAAGGCTGTTTTTTGCGGCTGTGCGTATTACGCGTTTCTGTTTCAGACTATGAATTTCCGAAATGCTCGGAGTAAACTCCAAATAGTTCGAAATAACACAGAAGAGATGAATCGCAATAAATTAAAAAAATAACTATTGATAGATTATTATGATTATTCGTATTCGTAAACCAATGATGTTATTTTTTTTTTCAATATCTCTTAAAATCAGAAATTAAAAGACAAAAAACATAAATCTATACACATACACGTAACGTTTTCATGACTAAACCATTGAAGCATTACAATTTTTCATGAGAACAAAGCAGCCTAATAATCTCACATAGGTACTAATAAGTCCTCCTACACAAATCTAATGTTATTTACAAGTTTGAAGGTGAAAATCATCTTCTATGTTACTTAAGACATAATAGACATTTGTTAATATGTTATATGATACATAAAATAATAATTTTGCTTACCGGTAAGCGTTGAAAATCTCCTAATGAAGGTCCCGTATCAATAACTTCGTAAGTCTTTGCAACTGTAGCCGGAGGTAAGATATTTTCATGAAGATTAGACGCCAACACTTTATTCAAAAGTATACCTAGAATATTCAGGGAATTTTAATGAAAGCATATTTAGATATATTATGCCTTATTTTTGTATTTGTTATTTTATGTAATTGATCGTCCATATATAATTCATATTCTTGACTACAATTTATTTTATTGATGTTACTTTTTATATACCTATTTATTGTTATTCATTTTTTTCTTAAATAACATCAAAGTAATTTCTATCCCAAATACGTCAAATAATTAATAATTATTATTTATAAAAAATAAAATTATATAATATTACCAATAAATTAAATAAAATTTATAAAAATGAAATTCAAAATAATATAACCCTAATTTTATCAAGATTCAATAAATAAATTAACATTGAAATCATAGAATTACTTGACTTTGATAATTTAATTAGTATATCTTCTAACATCATAACAGAATTCTCAAGGTTGGAAGCTGGCAGTCTATAGACAAATAAAATTAAGCAAAGAGCCAACTCTACACAGGCAACTTCACACAATCTATATTTAAATATAAGTTCCTTTAAAGCTGAAAATTTAATGATCTATCATAATCTAACCTCCTTAGCAACTAAAAACTGCATACTTTAATTTTTTAGCCAAGTTTCAATAAGCATATGGCAAACACAAAATCTAGATTATTGCCAAAAGTTATTGCCAGGCAGGCTTATTCCATTTTAGAACATTGTCGAGTTTATAAACTAATAAATTTGCTATTTCTAGCCATTCTATCCATTTCCTCTATAGGTGTAATGCTCCCATTATTTATATATAACTTTTAAACACAGACTTATTTGTATCAAAGTAAGAAAATTGTTCCATTACATGATAACTTAAACACATTACATTATTTAAGGTATACATTACTTATGCTTATTGTGTTCATGAGTATAAGAGTTACAATATGGAATAGCATATAATATTATTTGACATACCTTTTTTAGGCTGACTCCTTTTATAAAATAAGGAGTAAGAAAAATTATTGTTCATTCTCATTTCACTAGGTGCCTCTTTACCTCTCAGCAAAACAGCATCAAGCTCCGTATAGTATGGTAGTAATTTGTGATTAAATTCCAGGCGAAGAATTCTATCAAACCAGAAAGAATTAATAAGTGAAAATTGTGATTTTTTATACTCATATCTTAACATATAACTTTGTTTGAGAATAAGTTTACAAGCAACATAACAGAACAATTAAATATAGAATTTATAATATCTAATTCAACCTTTAATTAAATTATTTAAGAGAATAATACCTTGTTGGATAATTAATTTGCCTTATTGGTGGACTGAAAATTCTTGGAGTATCCCCTGCATACTCCGGCTCCCCTTCCCACAACAAAATCCAGGATATTGGACCCAAAGCCCAAATTCTGACTAGAGCACCAGGGTTATATGTCTCAAACACAGCCACCTCAAGTGGATATACTGATCTTTCAAATGAAACTTCTGTCAAAAATAAAAATGAACATGATTTAAGATTTTTTTAATGTATATATTAATTACTAATGTTTAATACTCTGCAATGAAAATTTAATACAAACCTACATAATCCTGACTGGATATAGAATTTGTATTTTGTGGCATAAAATCCTCTTGGACTGAAGGTGCCTCATCCCACCATGTTCCATATGTTCTCTAAACAGTTTAAATATAAATACCCTATATCTACAACTCATGGCTTAATGGTATGCACATTGTATTAACAGGGAAATAAAAATTCTAGGGAAACAAAAAAAATTACTGTGGCAAGACACAGAAAAACAGTAACTGTTATCTGCCTGTAAATAAAATTAAAACAAACACATATACACACACATTTCCTTTCTAAGAGACATGATAATTCCCTTTTGAAATATGTACCATTATATTTTATTTATTATGGCTGGTGAATGCACATTCATTATGATGTTTGATACATATGGATTAACTGAAGTATATTAAAAAATATATATTATTTTTACCATAACAAATGCTTGTGGATAGTCTCCGTAGTCCGGAAAATTCGAAGGGGGTCCACGAAGATTAAATGCAGTATAGGAAACACTAATTTCGCTCCCATACTGAGAACTGAAATCTTCAACATTTTGCACAAATTGTTCTATTATATTATTTTGAGAACCATTTTCATCCTCAGTGTAATCATCGTTTTTAAACCATAGTAGTGATGATATTATGTCCGAAGCACTTTGCATTTCTTTATTTTATTACAAATCACTTTTAAATAAATATTTTAAAAATCAACAGTTCATCTGATTCAAAGCGCACATCAATCCTACAAAGCTACAATATAAAACTAAATAATTATAAAACCTTTTCAGAATTCAGTTCAAAAATTCAACAATGAACAAAAAACAAAATATTGTGTATTTTTAAATGTTAGTCTCAGTTGTCATTGTCACTTGTCAGTTTCGAACTTCGTTCTCCAATTTTCTAGCAAGTTTTCAAAATATAGACTGTAGCGACATCTATAATCCGCTACAAGAATCAATACAAAGACGTCTATTCCAGAATCGCGCTATCAAAGTTTCTGTGCGCGCTAATCTTATAAGAAATGTAACTATATATATATATTATATATTATACTAACTAATGTGCCACAGCTTAAACGATGCACCAACCTACCTCCTCCTTTTTTTTTTGTTTCCCGGGGCTCACAGTAAAATGCTAGACCGACAAAACGTTAAATATATTTTTAATGTTTTCTGTTATCCTTCTTTAATAGTCCTTTATCAATTTCTGTTTTTTTTTTGGGTGCATAAATGTGAAGTGCATTTTTTATTCATATGGCAACGCTGCACTTGTCAAATTACAAACAATTGACAAATGACATTGACCAATGACCATTGTTCATTGTTGTAGAGTTTGCAGTTTGTACTTTAGAGAAATAAGAAGCGTCTTTTTATACCAAAGTTTTATACTGAGACTTTACTATTGGTAATGGTTGATTTGAATAGATATTGATATACATAACTTACGCTATCATGGCAGCAGGTCCGATTGCCGAAAGAAATCAAGGTACATATTGTTTTCATATTTTCCGCCGACAGACTTTAAATTAGGTTATGTATCTAATGTAATCGTTTAATTATTTCAAATATAATTAGCTTCAAATTACATACGAATAAAATATATATTTTTTACAATTTATTCAGTACAAAATTTAATATATCGATGGGTCCTCTGAATAAGGGCCAATATGCAAAATCACAACTTTACAAGAGAGGCTCTCAAAGTTTAAATTTACAGACATACATAAATTTATTATACATAGGCCGTAATAGTGTGATAAAAAATAGAGTTTCTAATCTGTAATAACATTTTTTAATAGCTTACTTGTTTAATTATATCAATAAGATGTGTTTACCATAAAAAAGTCAAAATTACCAAATTGTTAGATTGTCCCATATAGGTACATAGGACCCATAGATATATAATTACTTAGGTTTTGGATTTAACTAATCTATAATCTACAAATTGTTCCAATATTAAGCCTTTTATATTTTCAGATGCCACCATTTATGTGGGTGGTCTTGATGACAGAGTCAGTGAAAGTTTATTATGGGAGCTGTTTGTGCAAGCTGGACCCGTCGGTAGGTCTTTACATATTCAACTTAAATGTCCTACATCTTTTATTGCTCCTTAAAAAGACCCATCTTTTAAAAATCTTCTTAAAGTACTTTTTAGTATCAGAACTAATATTCTCAGGGAATCCATTTTTCTCTGTGTACTGCAGATTTTTTATTACAGACTTGTATTTATTTGGCTCACTGTCCTGCCTGACAATATTTTTTTACATCTTGTTTTTCTGGTATTCAAATTTGCAACCAAATTCAAATAAAAAGCATAATCACAGAGCATACCACAGATTTTGGTTGCATAGTCTTATGTTTTAATTGAGAAGAAAAAATATTCACTAGATTATATCACCACTGTGTCCCTGCTGCTCATGTGAAAGTGTGTGCCCAAAGAAATGAAAGTATCTTGTTTGCATTTTTTTTAATGAAAATGGTTTATATAGTATGTAAAATATGGCTATTAAATGGATATAGCATTGTTTATTCTTATGAGTTAACTTTGTTTCATTAGTTAATTATATTTTAAATCCAAAAAAGATTATCCACAGTGCCTAATCTAGATAATCTTTGATTATATTGTTCTGTTTTTCAGTGAATGTTCATATGCCAAAAGATCGAGTAACACAAACACATCAAGGTTATGGATTTGTTGAGTTTATGGGTGAGGAAGATGCTGATTATGCTATAAAGGTATCATATTGCTCTTGAATAGTTGCGACAGTGGTTACATAGTTATTGTGAAGTTCCAAATTTGTATTGAGCTGGGATTTTAAATGCAATCAATTCAAGCATGAAATTAATTTGTAGAAATCCATTCATTTATTTGAGCTGGAGTGCATTAATCAACATAGTATTGCTGAAATAAATGTAGATATGCAGGCATAGCGTAAATGCATGTGTGCCAAACTTGTTTAATAAGCTTATGGTCATATTCAAAAATGTAGTATAAGCTTGATATAGTTAAAGTATGTTTGTTTATTTCGTTTTGTAGTATTTTTCTATTCAATAGATTGAGACAAAACATGCTTTAACTATATCAAACTTATACTATATTTATGAATTCAAATTCAAAATCATTTATTCATTTAGGTAACACAATGTACACTTATGAACGTCAGTAAAAAATACATATTAAATGCTTCTAATTTTACATTTACCTCCAGTTCTCAAATCAATGGCGTATAACGGAAGAGAAAAACTGGCAATAAACGTCACTCTTTTTAATCGCCAAATTTTTGTTTTACAAAATATTTGTAAGGCGCTGCAACCATTACATCATGTTCCACATGACATCTTTGAGTAATTAATTATAGTAATAAAAAAATATAAACAAGAAAAAGAAAACAAAAAAACAAAGATTATACAAAAAGATTAACATAGAATAAGACCCTTAGTATATTAAAATGGTCATATGTTTCACTTCCTCCCATATCTCCATATTTCTCAAATATTAATCAAGGTGTATCATTTTCAGGTTATGAATATGATAAAGTTATATGGTAAACCAGTGAGGGTAAATAAAGCTTCAGCACATCAAAAGAACCTTGATGTTGGCGCAAATGTGTTCATAGGAAACTTAGATCCAGAAGTTGATGAGAAATTGTTGTATGATACGTTTTCTGCTTTTGGAGTCATCTTACAAACACCTAAGGTAATACAATTGATTTATAAATTTTTATATGGGGAGGTAGGTGGGAGTGACTAGCAAATTAAATTTCAAAAACTATTGATTGATCAACCATAGTAAGATTTAGTTTCCATTAGCTTTGTAACAATCATTTTTTCCTCTAATTTAAAGAGACTTGTTTTTTTTTAACTAGTCATAAGTTTAAAAATTTTAGAAATACATACACGCCAAGACAAAACAATGGAAGCGCAGGGCGCCATGTATTCTTGATTATACTTCAGTATTTCATAGGAATATAGCTTTATTGCGATTTCTATTCTTATTCAGACATCTGCTAAAATTATTAAATTAATATTTCCAAGTTGTTATTGTAAGCAAGTCAACAAATAAACCTAAAAAAAAGGAATGATAAAAGTTCTTCTATTATAATAATCAACATTGTTTCCAGGTTATGCGAGACCCAGAAACGGGTAATTCAAAGGCATTCGCTTTTATAAACTTTGCATCTTTTGAAGCATCGGATGCATCCATAGAGGCCATGAATAATCAATACCTTTGCAACAGACCAATATCTGTCTCATATGCATTTAAGAAGGACGTTAAAGGAGAGAGACATGGTTCCGCTGCTGAAAGGTTAGATTTCATATACTATTTTTGACGGGCTCGTTGGCGCGTTCGGTAGAACACCTGCCGTGCGCATCAATGGGTCGTGGATTCGAATCCCACCGGGACAACATGTTTATAGTTTTGTGTAAGCATGTTTTCCCCACGTCTGGTAACTTCGGGCATTTATCGGGTGGGAGGAATATCAAAATTCCGACCTGATAACGAACCACCGTTCATAGATGGAAAAACCGTGAAGTGCATATTGCGCGTTTCGGTTTCAGTCTATGGATTTCCGAATGCTCGAAGTAAAATGTATGTCGACAGCGCATCATTGACTGATGTTCTGTGGCTGATTTATCACCTACCATCAAGTGAACTTCATTCTCGTCTGTCGATATCTAACATAAAAAATCTAACACTACAACAGTTACAAAAGTATTTTTTACCAAATATGAACTGACAATTTTAATAGGGTTAATCGATGTGAAATTTCAAATGATTTTTCATACAACTGACAGTTCGACGATACGAATACTCTTTCGATACTTGTTCGTGCTCACCCCTCAGTATTATTTTACCTTGATTTTATTTTTCTTTTTATCACTTTTTTTTTAAAATTCCAATTCAATTCCTATTACAGATTGCTCGCAGCACAAAACCCTCTATCGCACGCGGACCGACCGCATCAGCTCTTCGCGGACGCCCCACCAACGATCCTGGGAGCCATGATGATGGCCCCACCGCCACCTCCTACTCCAACACCGATGCCCCCATCCGCAATGAACTCCAGGCCACCGCCACCGCTGCCGATGTCCGCGCCGCCCCCACCGCCGACATCCATGCCGCCACCGGGACCACCACCGCCACCCGGACCCCCTCCCCCTCCGCCACCGTTTCACCACTTTCCCCCGCCACCGTTTGGCCCGCCTGGGTTCGGACCCCCGCCACCTCCGGGAGCGAGACCCCCGCCACAGTGGAGACCGCCGCCGCCACAGTTCAGACCGCAGTTCCCTCCGCGTGGGCCTCCGCCGTTCGGTCATCCGCCTTTCCCGCACCATCCGCCGGAACCGAATTATAATTATTAAGTGTTTTTAATATAAAGAATTGACTAAATGAGCGTTTTATTTTTTTCATTGAATTATCGCCTAAAATTAAAATATATACTAATATTATAAAGAGGAAAGATTTTTACGATCTTATTGAAAATAATAATCATGTCGTCCCGACGGGATTCGAACCCGCGGCCCATCGGAGCGTACCCTGCGCCTGCTGCCATCCCAGACGCGATATCTATCTTATTGAAAATAATCATGTCGTCCCGACGGGAATCGAACCCGCGACCCATCGGAGCGCAGGGTACCAGACGCGATATCTATCTTATTGAAATATCATTTCGTCTCGACGGGATTCAAACCCGCGACCCATCAGAGCGCAGGGTAGGTGTTCTACTAATTGCGCCAACGAGCTCGGCAAATTAATATACATAAATAATAATATACAATATAATTTATAAAATAAACAGACCAGCTTCATAACACCCCTACATGCCATCATCATCATTTTCCATTACTTTACTACAATCGTGGTTATTATATTATCTCTGACAAATAATTATTAATATCTGAGTTACTTTCGATTTTATTAAAAACTAGTAACCCTCCCCGGCTTCGCACGGGTGATGGATGCAATGTAGATGTAGGGGAAGGCGGGGCTGAAAGTGCCGGGGGTAAGTTGTTCCGATGCAAATAACTAAAAAACAAAAAGAGATAGCTATATGTTCGTATTATGTCCGTCGCTCTGGTACTATAGCGCATGTGCGGCGGTCATTTTAGTTGCGCCAGAGAGGCGGACTCAGTGGAAGTGTATGTTATGATCCTCCAGCATCGAGTTAGTAAATATTTTGTCTTGTGTACTTTTTGGTCTCAAGTAAGCATTTTTGGCGTTACGAATATGGGAATTTTACTAATGTATTTATAATTTATCCAAAAATAATAATTTATGCAATTTTAACGCCTTATACAGGCTGTTTTTTTGGCATATTTTAAAAAGTAAACATATTTGAAACGGGGTAAAAAGTGCCGTTCAATCGGGGTCAATTGTGCCGCGGTACAAACAACCCCCAGCTAACCTTTAATAACCTATATTGTTTCATTTGATAGTATGAGAATATACAAGAGAAAAACACAAGGGCGAACCACTTCCCAGGATCTTTTACAAAGGGCTGTCAAGATAATAAAGAGAGGACTAACTCCTATGGTTTGATAAATATCAAGACTGATATTTAATGAGGAACAAGAGACGTCATTGACATGACTTCATATCTGAAAAAGCCCATCTATCTCATTCGAACTTCTACCTGAAGAAGTAAGACAACTTGCATACCAGTGTGTCACACACTGGTATGCAATTTAGTGTCCAAGCATTCTACCTTCTTGGGCTGGAATAGTTTTAATAACTCTGTCTAACAGATCTCATTTACATTAAAATTAATTAAAAAATATTAATTTAGAAGATAATTTCAGTATCAAATAGTTAGAAGAATAACAGGTTGTTGTTTTCTTCAATGATGTTTAGTAAATAAACTACTAAAGCTTATAAAATGTTGATGTTATTAAATAATTAATATCAGCTAATGAATGTTACGGATTTTTTATTCCAAAATCCATTCTAATCCGTGTAATTACAAACGGCACAACCAACCTCAGCTGCGGCACAACTTGCCCCAGCGAGGGGTTGGTTGTGCCTTGCGACCGCGGCTTATAAATTTAATTCTCTAAATAAAACTATTAAAAAACCACTAAAACTGTGTATATATTTTAAATCTAGAATAAATTTAACCTCAGATAGACTAGAACTATTAAAGGTAGCATTCATATTTTCCGATTTATTTAGGGATTTGTCAAAATCGGCACTTACAGCCCCGCATTCCCCTACTATATAACCTATGTTACTCGCTGATTATGTAGCTTTCTAATCTTACTAATATTATAAATGCGAAAGTTTGTGAGGATGGATGGATGTTTGTTACTCTTTCACGCAAAAACTACCGAACGGATTTTGATGAAACTTTACAGTAATATAGCTTATATATCAGAATAACACATAGGCTACAATTTATAAACAGTTTTTGTATATTGGCCATAATATATCGATAAGTATCAAGTAACTCGGAAAAATTCCTGCCTTCTGAGAGCTATCTTGGCGTGCGCTGCCTAAACCGTTGAAGTTACAAGAATATAATGTATCATGGGATTGTTTGCTTTGAATAGTTCTAAATAAAAGTCCGCGATAGCATATATCTACCTTTTATGTGGAAGCCAATATACCCTAAACTATGAGCCATAAAAACATTTAAATTTGATTAATTTTTTCAATTGCAATTTTTAGAGTATTTAGCTAATCGTCGTTGCGCCTGCCAAATTCCATATGTGATTTTTTTTGATTTTTGGTTTTCGCACAAAAAATACTCTTCGTTTTATTCTCTATGTGTTACTAAAATCATTTTTGTGATATTCGAACTGGATATGAGTTTAACTAATTCCATATATGTTTTGACCGGTAAGAAAAGCTCCGTATGTGAATCAATAATACGTTTTTCGTAGTCTCCCAAAACTATACAAAAATCACATATGGAACTTGTCAGGCGCAGCGACGTAATTCTTATCAAAATTGATACATTTATCGCTTTCAGTATTTAATATAGATGAACTTTGTATTTTACACTAAGTAATTTGGACGAACGCGAAAAATATCACGATATGATTGCCTTGAGTGCAGCGCCATTAAGCGGAGATTGATGAAAAAACAGCTCGGTTCAAAAATGTTTTCTATAAAAAAAAATCATCAAAAGTCAAAACAAGCCATCTTTTTTAGGTGTGAGTATCAAAATTTGTTTGGAAACTTTAAATGCCATTTACTCAAAATTAGGAAAAGTGCAGTGTGTGAATACAAAAGAAACAATATCTAAAGCCTTTATTCTAGGTCTTATAAATTAAAATAACATAGTTACTAAAAAAAAACACGTGACATAAAGTAGGTAATCGTCGTTCGTCGATCAGACGGCAAAGACAAACTTCAGCATAAAGCGTTTGTATATATATGCTTTCATTACATATAGTTTAGATATTATATAGTAAAATAAATATTTTATGCCCTATAAACGAATTTAAAACCCTAAAAGAAAGCTGTTATAAGAGACGGCCATCTATTTTAAAACTTAAATTTTATATTGGAAAATGCAATTTTATTGTCTCCAAGGATTTGCAGCGGAGCGACAAAATTGCAACATGTTTTATTTGCGTCCAGATATTGTCCGAAAGGGTAACCTGCTCGGAAAATTTAAATTGAACCAGTCATTATTTTGTATCGTTATAACGAGATCTTTTTAAGCCGAGAATATGTTAAAATAAACCTACCTAGTCTTTTACATATGTACTTATAATCGCGCTTATTTTGTTACTTCTTAATATAATATGAAGGTAGGTTCTTATATTTTAGATTAATTTTCATTTAAGTTTGATACTTAGTATACATAACTGATCAGTACCATATGTTAACGCATTCGGTAGATATCATTATGTAGTATTAAGTACATACGTAAGTAGGTATATCATTTTATGAATTTTGAAGTAGCTAGCAGGTTCGTATTTTTTCTGAAGAAGTTTATCTTTCAGTGCTATAGAAAGTAGACCTATAATAATATACTTTTACATAAACCGCTTTAATAACTCACTCATCAAAATCCACTTCCAGCCTCCTTTCGAAATAGGAAATTGAATATCGGCATTAGCATTAACAAAAGAATAAGTTGAAAAGCAAGGATCAATATTACTATATTGAAGGGCATCTAGAAATAAATTTTTTCGGGAATGTGTATTAAAGATGACTCGAAAAATTATCAAATCTATCGTCTCTCGGAGAGACGAAATGAAAATTCCTTGTAATACATATGGCCGAATTCTCGAACGCTAATCAACATTGAGGTGTACTTAAAAGTATATCTAACTCTTTCATTTTACCTTCGTAATACGAAGGTAAAATTAAAGACAGAAACATTTTAAGAAGCCCTCAAGTTTTGATTAACGTTTCAGTATTCCGCGGATAGTCCATTATTACGTTTTATCAAAGTTGTGAACAACAAAATATCATCAGGATTAATCCGGCGTGCGTATCACGCGACGCGATCGCACTCGATAATGGCCGGCAGGGTATAGGATTAAAAACATCGTTAACTCGCAAAATGAAACACAAATAATATTTTATTTACGTGTATCAAAATGGATTACGCGAATACGATAAAAATAATAATGCAATTAGTTTAATAGGTAACGTTATTTGTTCTACTTATAAATGATACATGACCATCAAGAGATATCTTGCGGACGAGTGAAGACAAACTAAGATATAAGATATCGTGATATATATAATTATATGTCGACATCGGCAACATTGATGTACAAGATATCTCGATCGACAAATATCTCTACTTTTGTCATTAGAAGTCAAGTTTAAGTGTAAGTGTCATGTTAGACCCAGAAGACATAAATACGTAATCGATCAAAACACGAGAAAACGATCGACAAAATTTTGTCGTGGTTGGCATGCTAGGCCGGCTGATCTCATAATTACTATCTCTAATAGATTAAGGCCAAATTACAGAGAAAATTACTTACACAACGTAACAATATCGCCAACTTTCCGTTTTCCTATCTCCTCAATGGATAATTAAATTATCCACGAATAAATGAAATACCTACTAAAGCTACAGGAACTTTCTCAATTAATTGGCGGTACGTTCTGACTTATCAATACCTGGATATTTGAGATTAAAAAAATGTATATTTTATATTAATGGTAAAAAGTACCTAACTCTTAATGATATAATAATTAATAGTGCTCTGTAAATTACCAATCACACTTTCCACCATGGCCTAGTCTCCTTACGGATGTCAATATTTGCCAAAAATGTACCAATTAATGCTGAGTCCAGTGGCCTTTGCCCTTTCCATCGGAAGATATGCTTTATATTTTCATTCTGTGTGAAGGTATGCTCTATATTTTCTCTTTAATGGTTTTATATATGTAGTTCCAATAATGTATCTTCTAGTGAATAAACGTTATTCTATTCAATTCTACAATCATTTTAAAGCATATATTGGCGTAGTAAACCGAAGAGCAAACTATAATAGCCATAATAAATTATTAATGTTTGAACTTTTTTAATAGCTCTCGATATGAAGTATCGTTTAATATAACGGGAAGCGTATTTCTGAACTTTTTGAATAAAATATGATGGTGGTAAGTTTTTATTGCTGTTGACAAAAGTATATGATATGAGATATAAAATTTAACAATATTTTCTACTGTTTTCCAAAAGTACTGCCATCAAATTATACATGATAATATCACTACTCTCTACTCTATTATCGTTGATTCAAAGATAAAACTCACTAAGTGTAATTTTGAATAAAAATAAATGTTGCTACTATTTCTTATTGGACTTTTACGATAAAAACAAATTAATAAGTGTGTATTGCGCTTCATAGTTTAGTTATGGACCAGAATACGTAATTAGTTTTTCGTTCTAACCGTAGGTTTACTCTTAAAATGAGGAATAGTAGCAAGATTTATTTTTTCAAGTCACTGAGTTTTACTTTTAAACCAACGCTATATACATGGTACATATTTTAATGGAATTAAATACAAATGAGAAAATAAATCATATGTGAGTCCAAAGTTACCTAACTATTGTTCCGAATCGCAAGGGCAAGATTCTATAAGACCCTAATTTTCGGGAATCCATTCTTCAGTATTGTAAGGGTCTGGGCATAATATATTAATGGTGTAATTACTTAAATACGGAACGGCTAATGGTGTGGTAATGTGATGTCTTTCATTGTTAGAACTAGCTGTGATTAATGTGTTTAATTTATGTTTGCTTCTTATGTGTTTGTTGGTGTCTAACGTCTTTAAAACAATAGGGACAAACTTATACTCAACAGATTTTTTTCTCACTCTAGAACTCGGAAAAAATAGCAGCATATGTATATTGAAAACGTTACGACTAAAAGAGCTTTTTGAACTATAACTGTAAGTACATGCTGTAATATTATAAATGTAAGTAGTATATCTATATTATATTCTTCTCAAAAGTGTTGCGGGATAGGGGAAGGCGGGGCTGAAAGTGCCGGGGGTAAGTTGTTCCGATGCAAATAACTAAAAAACAAAAAGAGATTCGTATTATGTCCGTCGCTCTGGTACTATAGCGCATGTGCGGCGGTCATTTCAGTTGCGCCAGAGAGGCGGACTCAGTGGAAGTGTATGTTATGATCCTCCAGCATCGAGTGAGTAAATATTTTGTCTTGTATACTTTTTGGTCTCAAGTAAGCATTTTTGGCGTTACGAATATGGGAATTTTACTAATGTGTTTATAATTTATCCAAAAATAATAATTTATGCAATTTTAACGCCTTATACAGGCTGTTTTTTTGGCATATGTTAAAAAGTTAACATATTTGAAACGGGGTAAAAAGTACCGTTCAATCGGGGTCAATTGTGCCGCGGTACAAACAACCCCCAGCTAACCTCTAATAACCTATACTGTTTCATTTGATAGTATGAGAATATACAAGAGAAAAACACAAGGGCGAACCACTTCCCAGGATTTTTTACAAAGGGCTGTCAAGATAATAAAGAGTGGACTCACTCCTATGGTTTGATAAAAATCAAGACTGATATTTAATGAGGAACAAGAGACGTCATTGACATGACTTCATATCTGAAGAAGTAAGACAACTTGTATACCAGTGTGTCACACACTGGTATGCAATTTAGTGTCCAAGCATTCTATCTTCTTGGGCTGGAAAATAGTTTTAATAACTCTGTCTAACAGATCTCATTTACATTAAAATTAATTAAAAAATATTAATTTAGAAGATAATTTCAGTATCAAATAGTTAGAAGAATAACAGGTTGTTGTTTTCTTCAATGATGTTTAGTAAATAAACTACTAAAGCTTATAAAATGTTGATGTAATTAAATAATTAATATCAGCTAACGAATGTTACGGATTTTTTATTCCAAAATCCGTGTAAAAGGCCAAACATTACAAACGGCACAACCAACCTCAGCTGCGGCACAACTTGCCCCAGCGAGGGGTTGGTTGTGCTTTGCGACCGCTGCTTACAAATTTAATTCTCTAAATAAAACTATTAAAAAACCACTAAAACTGTGTATATATTTTAAATCAAGAATAAATTTAACCTCAGATAGACTAGAAATATTAAAGGTAGCATTCATATTTTCCGATTTATTTAGGGATTTGTCAAAATCGGCACTTACAGCCCCGCATTCCCCTATTGATATATGCGGGATATATATTTTTATATACTTATACACATTATTATAATCTGTGTAGTTGCATGTTACCCTTCTTCAGTTTCAGTTATAGTGTGTAACAAATAAATATAGGTAACATTTGTAGTATTAAAAAACCGGCCAAGTGCATGTCGGACCATTCCGTACCATTGTCTATATAATATAACTCAATATTCTGTTAATATTTCTAGCGTCTACCTGTTGCCGTTATTTTAGAGCAAAAACGAGCATTCATTCTGTTTTTAGTATTTGTTGTTATAGCGGCAACAGAAATACTTACATCATCTGTGAAAATTTCAACTGTCTAACTATCACGGTTCATGAGATACAGCCGGGTGACAGACGGACGAACAGCGGAGTCTTAGTAATAAGGTTCCGTTTTACCTTTTGGGGAAACTTGGAGCGAAATGAAAGACACAAAGGTAGCACAATACCCAGCGGGCTGGCAGTACATTCTGGATGCCCTCTGCCCCATTTAGGGGACATAGGACATCTTAAGTCAAGTAAATCACGGAACCCTAAAAGTTAAATTGGAGGAGAGCGTGATTTATAAACTTACTCGTATTTTACATCAGATGTGATGACAAACAAACGCTTTCCTATTTAAAAAATTAAAAGAAGTACCTAAAGCACTTAAATAATATAAAAACATGATTTAAATCTGTTATCTTCAGACCATTAGAGAACAGTAAAGCAGATTAATCGTTCCGTGCTGGAGTTACTGTTATTTTATTCATTGCTGATTTTCCTCGGATCATAATGAAGGTTAATTTTGTGCACGTCAGGCGCGCGGTGGGCTTCGGGTAATTGTGGCTTATTGGCTTTATTTTCCCCAACTCACAATGGGCTTAAAGTAATTTATTTGAAGTTTTTTGTTCCATATGTATCCGTCTTTTTGTATATTAATGTTATAAGCGATAGAACTCTGTCTGGCTGTGTGTTATGTATTTGTGATTAAACCGATTTTGATGAATTTTGGCACGTAGAAATTGCATTTCTGTCAAACATACCAATTATTTCACGCGATCGAAGTAGACAGTCTCTAGTAGGTATATAAGGTATGCAGTTTGGTTACTTTTCTTAAAAAATGATGGGATTTTTTTGCTCTATGCAGTTGTTGATTGTATAACATATACATTTAGCTTTTATTAACATATAGGTACGTTTAGCTTTTATTTGGGGTGTTGGGTGAGAAACTAACGTTAAGATTAAAAAAAATTGTTTCAGCCGGACAGGGCGCAGAAGACTCACCTACTTGTTTGTAATCTACTTACTAGCACTTTTTTATTCTTATATACCATAGTTTTTACTCTTATAAACAAAAAATAGCGTAGATAATACCTTTATTCGATTTAGTCTATTCACGTACGTAACTCCATTCAATGTCCAAACAAATGTGCCGGTTTTTAATCTAGAGCACGTGAGTTTCAATACTTTTTGTTACCCTTTAATCTATTTTTGTTATCCTTTGTACGGTAACGGTAACAGTATTGAAACCCACGGCATAGGTACGCTAACTTTCTATAAAATAAACTGTTTGTACTAGTTATATTTATTACACTTATATTTTTACTAAAATTTTGTTATTTTATAAAATATCAGATCCGACTTCGAATAAATTGTTTTATACTACTTATTTTAACCTAAGATATTTAATTCCGTACATTCCTGATGATACAAGTTTTGTTTCAATACTTTTCTTGATGTATAGAGCACATAATATCCGCGTGTAAGCAGTTGCTTACAAATTACAATTCTTAGGTGTCAATTATTGCGCTTCAATTACTCCATTTAATTATTGCTCTTGTATGTACAAGACAATGGCATCATGTAAAAAGGCATTAAGAAACGGATTACAACCAAACATTTTCATTTCTCATTATTACGAAGGACGCGTACTAAATACTAATGAAGTAGGGAAACCTCAATCGTGCTATTTAACCTTACCACATGTTTCTAAAATCCGACCCATAATAACAATTTGAAGCACAATTCGTTTCGAATTTATTTATTATAGTAACACGCCCGGGTTTGCAAGGGTGCAATGTAGATGTACTATAAACAAAATAAATAGCCTATGTTACTCGCTGGTAATGTAGCTTTCTATTGGTGAATTTTTTTTAAATCGGTCCAGTAGTTTTTGAGTTAAATCAACAAACCAATAAACAAACTTTTCCTCTTTATACTAGTTATACAATATTAGTATAGATAGGTACCAATAATAAACTTGATAGTCATAAAATTATAAATATTACGTATAAATAATACTCGCTTTGGTACAAAACAGAAGACATCAGTATTTTTGAAAGATTTCTTATATACGAGTATATTAAGAATTTCAATGGAAATTTGCAAGACATTGCACAAAGGCAGTCTACCCTTAGACGGGGAATGCACATTAATGCCTTGCCCAATACGTGCCACGTGATATATCCGATATGAATGCTACGTGGTCCTTTGCACTTTGAGTGTGGAGCACACGTCTCCGTATATTATTTTACATTGACATTTTCTATAGTTACTAGTTCAAGATAAGGCAGCTACGATATATAAACTACATGACTAAAGAGGGGTTATATTGAAGCTGAAATTAGGGTTTTCATTTGGGTGCACATGACAATAATGGTTATTTTAGTTGTGAATAAATGAAACGTAAGTAGAGAGTCATCTTGTTTCTCATATATTGTCTCAAAATTATTTAAAAAAAACCAGTAAGCTGTTTTTAATTTTTAGTAGATTTAGTAAAACACTTCATTTACTTTGCAATGCATTTAAAACATTTCATTTACTTTGGCAAAAACAATTACTTTCATGGCGAGTGTATTACATAATATTATTTTAATGTTTGTGTTGTAGAGTGTTTTGTCGTTTCCCAATAACATTAGAACATGCTAGATAACGATAGTGTACACTCTTCCGATAACATAACCGTTCATTCTGAGCAAAAGTCCAAGCCCATAATAGGGAATGACCCGACATCTTTAATAAAATCACCACTTTGATGCAATATATCTTCGGCAATATTGCTCTGGATGATGTTATAAGAGGGTATAAAAGTTGGATATATACCATGAATCAAGAGGGATAGAGTATACATCTTGATATATTTTATTTAGCAAAATTAATAACAACAGTGAATATTGTCAAAATATTAAAGTTTGCATGTAGCGGTGCATTATTATGTCAATCAATACTTTTAATATCTAAATATTCTATACTTACTTAAAAAGGAAGAGGAAAGATTTGTATTTTTTTGTATATGAATAAACTCAAAAACTACTGGACCGATTTTAAAAATTCTTTCACCAATAGAAAGCCACATTACTGCAGTTTACGCTGCTAATTTACGAGTATGTAGTTATTCGCTGGGTTCGGCTGGAGCGCTCGATGTAGGCGCAGCGTTCTCATTTACTGTCACATAACATCATTTGAATTTCAAACATAACAATTATCAAGTATCAAATCTTATCATTATCATCAAATACAGTATGGGTTTCGTCTCCGCGCATACAAAATATCTGTCTTATACATGTACCTAATCAATAAATTGCGTAATATTTATAGAAAAAAAACTTCTCTTATCTAGTATTTCACATGGTGCCTAGTACATGTACCTAAACAATAAATTGCGTAATATTTATAGAAAAAAAACTTCTCTTATCTAGTATTTCAGCTGACCTGAATACAAGACCTGATATTGTTCAAAGTTTCCTTCTTTATATATTTCTGTTTTTCTCCAGGAGAAAAGGTTGCAGTGTAAGTAGGTTAGTTTACAACTTTCAACCGAATAATAAATTAAAAGTTTACGAAACTTGAGTGTTGTTTGTGTTTTCAGATAAACTAAGGTATTACTCTGTGAAAGGTATGATGTGAATAAATAAAATGAATTAACGATATTATATATCATTTGAAACCTTAGTAATTAAGTTGTATATTAACTCAACGCACGTGACCCGGTAGCGTTCTAGACGTTATTTTTTACGTTCTACGGCCATTTCGCCTTGCAATTCACAGGTTGCATTTTTTTGTATGGGTAGTATTTTAGGTATATTGTGATTAAAGTTATAAATATTTAAATTTCACATCATTGTCTACTATGAAATCATAAATGTATAAGTGATCATCTAAATAATAAGGTAAACGCTTAAAGTACCTATGCTCTAAAATTTGGACAATTGTAATATAATTATTTATCACAATTTCAATCACAATCAAAAATCTCACTATCCAAATAGAGTTAGTTGGTTCCCTGTCCCTGTGACCAAAATATGTAACTTTTTAATTCCTATGGATTAAAAATGTTATGAATTGGGAATATGGATATTGTCAGTAAATGTTTCAGTCACCAAAGAGATCGATCACGAACATTGTATGAAAACGCTGGCTGTCAAAAAATTTTGTTGAAACGTTGAAAAAATAAAAATAAATATGTAAAAGTAAAAAAAAACGGATTTAAGATCTTTCATAACTGTTCCAATATAAACATGATCTAATATTTTTTAAACGTAATTCAACTTCATGAGTTGCATTTACTTATTTTCTCATAGAGGTGACAAAAGTAGAGTACTATTAGTATGAGACTCGACCTCGTACTTTGAATCCCTCGTTGCGCTTAGGATTCTATTTAAGAATCGCTCGCTCCACTCTTGATTCAAAAATACTCTCGTCTTTTAAATAGTATTCTCCCTTGGTAAATATAGGTATCTTGTGCATATATTTAAATTTAGGTCATGAGGTGTTGATAGAATAATGATTTAGTTAGGAATGGACTATGGAAAATATTTTTTTTACTCTGAAGATATATTTAAAGAATTCCTTTTTTGAAATTGGAATTCTTTAGCTGTGGAACGTAGGCAAACGTTTTACATCTGTCACTTGTGACTTGATTTTCTATTCTTGCCGCCAATTTAAACAGAGTGTAGTAAAACCTTAAAGTCTTGACGTTTAATACACAAGTTCGATTCCCGGGGAAACAAGATTAAAAACCTATTATTTAGTTGCATATTACGAAAAAATCATCAGTGAAACAAAAACAAAAATGTATCTGATACCACACTAAGAGACTACTTTTAGTTCGTAACCAGCTTTAATAACTGAGTTTTTTATAACATAAGTTATAACGCCAGTGAATGAAAAATTGAAAGGTTATCGTTTAGCTTGGTATGGGCATTTATGAGGAGAGATGAAAAACATGTATCTAAAGAAGTTTTGAATATGAAAGTGGATGGGTATAGAGGAAGAGGGAGACAAAAAAACATGGATTGACTGTGTGAAGAATGAAATATGTGTTTGAGAGGTGTGACTGATGAGCGAGTGAAAGAAGAGAATGGAAAAACAGAACATACTGCACCGACCCTAAATACAAAAAGGGAACAGGGCAGGAAGAAGAAGTTTGAAGAGTAACAACTTTTTAAATGAAAAACTTACGTTAATATTATAATAATTAATCAAGAATACTTTAAAAGGTAAGTGTTAAGAGTTCTTTAAAATACGGTGAATATAAAATAAAATTAAAGAATTATTATTCATCTTTTAAATAAAGGATGTACTTATGACTAAATTATCCGCCATTTTGATAATCTTACCATGTTTTCTTCGAGGTTTCAATTTATCCATAAATGCATTTATTCTTATCTATAAGAATATAGCTTACTGAAAGCTATATAATATTTTCACAATCAATCGCCTATGAAGCTGTAGACGGCCGCGTAGTTAGGTATAACGAGTGCTATCATTAGCTCTGGCTCTCGGGAGATTGAAAATTTAACGACTATCATTTTCTTCCTACTGCCGGCCGGTACGCTCCCAATACTGCTTTTGACGTTTACTTTTTTAACTAGCGTTCACTTGGGCGTTAATTTAGTGCTCCTTTTATTGTTTTTAAGGTTGTTTTAAACGAAAGAGCGTGTGTTCATCTAAAAAATATAAAATAGTAGTTCGACTCACTCAAATTAAGTCAAGACCTTGATATAAAATCTACACCAGTAATTAACACTACGCCAACTTGAAAAAATTATAAACTTATATCTTTTAAATTATCTTAAATAATGAAAAGTTAACACATTTTTTTTAAACTGCCTCTATCGTTAAATATACTTTTTGAAGTTAGCGTAGTGTTCATTGCTGATGTTGAAATAGTTTGACTCGTTGTATAATCTCAAATTAAAACCAAAAAAGAGGACAGGACGAATTAACCTGAAATCGTCTAGACGTCGTAAGGTCGTATGTTGACCTTACGAATCTTTAATCTCAAAGTGAAAATTAATCTAGACCAGTATTTGGTACGAAAATACACGCGTTGGATTAACAAAGAGGCTGTCTAGTAAGCAATATCAGGGGAATTTATTCATGTTTTCCGAGCACAAGATGCCACTACAACGTGTAGCTAGGAAATTAATAATATCCTCACAATATGGTATAAGGCGTTGGCAAGAGTCCACAGTAATACATACATTTAAAATAGCCTTCTTAGTAAAAGGATATTAAACATGAATTGATGCATAATTTTTACATTCAAGTATCCTAGAACGATGTGAAGGGTTTGGTCACAGACGGACAAAATTCCATTAGTGAGTTCTGGACGCAAGCCAGCATTAAATTTTAACTTTATAGATACGGCATTTGGTAAAAAGTATTTTTTTTATATTCTGTATGCATGTATAGAGTTAGATCTCGTCAGTAGAAAGGCAAAACTCCAAAATGCTACTCGTGGGAAATGAATGAAAAAAAAACATATCTCTCTTATATTATTCATCTAATTTATTTATATGAAAATAATATCATTGTTAAAATTATGTTTGTTCTACGTTTGCAAATAAAATATATTATTTATTTATTTTGGACAAATTGGCGCTTTAGCAGTTTTGCCTTGCCAATGACGAAATATATACTAGCGTGAGAGAGTTATTCTAGTAAAATAGAAATGTGCTATCAGGAGGCAAACGGGCATACTTAAGGAAAGCGCATACCGCCTAAATATGCGTTGCCGATTTTTAAAGTTTTAAATTACTTCCAACAACGTGGCAGATTAACAGGCAAATACAGTGTTACGCAGTAGTTAACACAGTACCTTAATTATGTACGACTATAAGGTTTGGGTGTACCTGCAGTTATTTTCGGTAAGAGTATTATTTACAATTAGGTTTAAAGAGCTGCACGTTTCGTTACAGGTTTCATTAAAATAATACTCGTAGTTGTTCAGAACTAGTTAGAGTCGACTAGAGTGAGTTTTCATTAGTTCTTCGTTCTTATAATATTAAAATTATGTTTTGTAATTTTAATATTATGAAAACAAATGGGAAAATTGTATTAATTTTACTTATCGTGTCATAGCTATTTGAACATTAACTTTTTGCAGTAAAATGTAAATATTGTACTCCACCTAGGCGTGAAAATATAATATCGACTAGTGCTTCCCCACGGCTTCAGTTATATATAATGTTTTGTATGGAACAAGTAGCTAATGTAAAGAACATTGGCCAAGGGTTTATTTTTCCTTATTTATAGCATGCGTATTGATGCCACGTAAGTTGTTGTTTGCGTCTGCTGCTAATTACGTTTCTGAGTTCGCAAATAAAAAAATCAAACTTAATAAAAATTTTCTATATAGGTACTTGCACAATATAGTTCATGTTCTGTATAGTTTAAGAAAGAGATTTTCTATACATAAAGTGTTTACATTTATTTCTGTGAATATTTACAACTCGAGGAAAATAAAGTAAACTAAAGTATCTAAATTTTTTTTTAATGTTTACCGCAAGTAACAGATGCGGTTAGGCTTGTTGGAACATGAAAATATATCGTATCTGTGTAAATTCCTATTCTTTGCGCCGTCTTTCAGCGCTGTCCACCCTCAAATTAAAAACCGTTGTTAATTTCGTGAAGTGTTGCTAACAAGGAAATCATAACTTTGTTTTTTATTCAGTTTTGAAATTGTCACATCATGTATGAACTCAGAACTTTGTGCATTTATTATGTGCATCGTAGATAAAAAATTCTCACGACGTTTTTGGCAACGGGTATGTTAGTACGAATATAATAGAGTTAGATTTTTATTTTCCTTTGTGTGATAAGAAAGGTCAATGACATATATATGGTTTTGTGTCCATACTTAGGAAGAGCATCGCCCATGGGCAAAATATATTATATGAAGAAATAGAAGAACACCGTGAAGTACATATTGCGCGAATCTCTTTCAGTTTATGGATTTCCGTATGCTCGAAGTAAAAAATAGGTCGACAGCGCATTATTCACTGATTTTCTATGGCTAATGTATTACATTTTTTTACATTTTTGCCCTTGTAATACATGGGGAGTAACGATCTGCAATTAATAACCATTAGGTATTTACTACATAAACTAATCCGGTGCAGCTTTATGAGCTTAAAAAACCCCAAAATGTGAAAAGGTATGAAGGCAATAGTTGGCTTCAATAGGAATAACATCAGTAGCTTTCCTCGTTCCTTCAAAAATTCACTAGTTTTCCTATTTTTCAATTCATACGCTCGACAAAGTTCGCATATATTTTACAACATCGACAGTTCCTAACTAAACTTTAACGGTGAGATCATAAAGTTTGCGCAAACAACAGAGTGCGATAGCAAACAAATATTCATTTATTCACTGCAATCTTTCATGTGGGAGCAAAATGCATCGAAGACCAACTCGCTAGACATGGGTAACTCAGTGAAATTCCCTGCGCCAACTCAGCAACTCAGGCGCAGTGTAGTAAGTCGGCTCCTTGAGTCAACTCAAAATTGCGCCACGACGCAGTTAAAATGGGACGCGCAAAGCGAGCAGTGAAACCTCCGAAACGCACGCAACCCCACGCCCATAGTTCACTCAGTGAGTGGGTACTGCGCCTCACCCTGCGCACTGAAGCGTGCCGGCGCAATTGCGCGGCGCATCGCAGTGTTACCCATGTCTACAACTCGCTACGTACAGTATCGCGATTCAAACTCGTTTCTGAATTATGCATGAGATGAGATATACTCAATCTGTCGCGTTAACCGATTTATTATGACCCTTTTCCGGTTCTTTTGCTTCTTATATTTATGTGTTATGATATTTTTGCTCGGCTCATGTTACGTTGGTTGATGATGGCGTGTATTTGCGTTAAACTTTGACAAATGCTCTTTTGTAGCCCTGTCCTTGAAGATAAGCTGATGTGCTTGGATTGTTCGGACTTTTGGTCGGACTCAGCGGAAACTTAGATAGTGATTTACGTGTTTCATTATCTTTTGTAAATAGCGACATTTTCTCGTCTGAAATAAATGCTTAACAGTTTAATAATAGTTTGTTACTACCTTTTCACATTGTTTCAAAAATAATAGATTTTCATAGTTATTATCATTCTTGTCCAATATATTATAATAATATTGGTATAGGTGAGGTTTTGACGGGCTCGTTGGCGCGTTCGGTAGAACACCTGATGTGCGCATCAATAGGTCGTGAGTTCGAATCCGATCGGGACGACATGTTTATAATTTTCTGTAAGCATGTCTTCCTCACGTCTGGTAACTTCGATCATTAAACGGGTGGGAAAATCGAAACTCCGACCGGGTAACGAACCCCCGTTCATAGATGAAAAATGTGAAGTGTACATAGGTTCGGATTCAGTCTATGCATTTCCGAATGCTCGAAGTAAAAAGTAAGTCGACAGTGCAAATAAAATGAACCTTGTATCTCCACCAACTATCATATTTTATTAAACCTAGTATAGAGCGGACACTCTTGCTTGCTTGCTTGCTTGCTTGCTGTTTTAGCTCACTAATTTCGATGTATACTCTCTAATATTTTCGATTTTTTTAAATCAATCATTCACTTTTTTTCTTTTTAATGTAGAGATAACACAAAACTTTTGAGTATGCATCTTTAGTTTCAGTATTTTTAGTTTCTTTTTACATATTCATATGGGTAACTATAAGAATGATTTTTCTATTATATAGGAATACTCTGAAACTAGAAACCAACCTAATATACCATATAGAACATACTAATATTTCCAATAGCACCGCGCAGTTTAGATTGGACGTGAAATCCCCATTCACTCGGGTTCCATTTGGTTCCAATAGCGAAGTGATGTGACCCAATTAGCATCGTTGTTTATGACATATGAGTTATACCTAATAACCGAATAAATGTGAAAACTCTGAATGTATTCAGTATAAGCAAAAACCATACCGAATTACTTACACATTTATAATATTATAGCAACGCGCCCCGGCTTCACACGGATACAATGTAGATGTACTATACACAAAAAATGTTATGTTACTCGCTGATAATGTAGCTTTCTATTGGTGATAATTTTTAAAATCGGTCCAGTAGCTTTCTAGTTTATTCATAAGATACAAAAATCCGAAAATACAAAAACTTTCCTCTTCATAATATTAGTAAGTACAGATAGATATAGATTAAATTAGGGTTAGGCATTTATATATTCACAACAGACTAGTCTTCTAGTGGAGCATGGAGCAGACACATTTCTATGTTTGTTTCACTGATCATTATTTTTTATTTAATTTTCACGGTATTCGAGAAAAAGACCCTGGGAGTTCCGGTTTTAAACGCACAGACAACTAAGTAACGAAGGCGTTCAATATATACCTACTGCTACTCTCTTGTTATAATTTATGTTAATAGTATTTTTAAAAATGGAACGTTACCCTTTGAAATATAATTAAGGTTGTTGTTCAACGTCTATAATCCCAAGATGTCTTAAGTTGGGGCGCTTTTCTCCGCGTGAATTCACATTCAGATCAAGTATTAGTACGGTACTACCTACCTAATGCTACTCTCTTGTTATAATTTACATTAATAGAACTTTTAAAAATCGAACGTTATCCTAATTCTAAATACAATTAAGGTTGTTGTTCAACGTCTATAATCCCAAGATGTCTTAAGTTGGGGCGCTTTCCTCCGCGTGACTTCACATCCAACTCAAGTATTAGTACGGTACTTAATATTAATTTTATGTGCCTTTCGACAATGGCAAAGTTGACAACGTTATTGCGCTCTTGTAATAATTTTACAGCTATCATAAACATCAAGATCGAGCTTAGGCGGGTTAATTTTTAATCACTCACGGGAACCTTGTTTAATTAGTAAACATAATTTAATATTATGTCGGGTTGAGTAGAAAGTTAGCTTTTGAGTTTAGCTTCACCTTGTTATACGTTGATATGTTTTACAATTTTGAATTAATTTCTGTTAGTATTAATATTACGTGGATTTTTATATATACTTTATTTATTTAGATTAGTTCTCACATAATATAGTCTAGTAGCAACACGCACCGGTTTTATACGGGTGTATAGGCTTATATGTGTTATACGAGTAATATAGGCAGTATCTACTATACTCAATAGAGTATAGTAGATACTGCCTATATTACTCGTTGATAATGCTTTGGTGAGCTTTGGTTTCAAAAATACAAGAATACAAATCTTTCCTCTTTAATAATAGTATTCTCAGTCTTTTGTCTGCCAATCAAACTTCAATATTGTCGGCGATGGTATATAATAGGGTAGGTAAGTTATACTGTTCCAATAAATCGATATTAGTTCAATATCAAACTACTATTTAATTAGGTAATACAATACGGGACGGGACGTTTTCTGGTCCCGTAAATCCCGCGACTGTTCTTGGCTAATCCCGGGATTTTCGGGATTGCCACAAACAGGTTTATTTTGCATTCCGTAGTGCGTTGCGCCTTGACTATAACCTTCCCTAGATTATATTAATAGCATTTATTACATATCGACAAAAACAACTCTTAGATACGCCATACGATACATACCTACCTACAACACAAGTACCTACAGCCCTAATGTATTGTTTGTCGTAGAACTTCATCTCGGAATACTTCAATATGATATTTTTTAGTTAATTACCCAACGGGCTAACAGGGGAATCACCCGATCACCTCATATCATAATATTGTATATAAACTACGAAGCAGGCTTAGAAATCAAAAATTGGATGCTTTGATATTTCTCCGAATTTATTTTATGTATTGTAAAATTCTACATAGTTTTTTATGTTCTTTTTGATTACTTGCAAAAGTTCTCTTCTTGTTTTTAGTGTTTGGTCTATCTTATTTTCTTACTACTACTTTTTCTTTAAGAAATTACCCATTATTTTTCATTTGAGCCCAATTAGAAACCACATAGTCTAATCCCGGGATATCCCGGGTCGTGGGTTCGAATCCCACCGGGACCACATGCTTATAATTTTCTTTAAACATGTCTTCCTCACGTCTGGTGGGCTCTGGTAACTTCGAGCATTGATCGGGTGGGAGGAATATCGAAATTCCGACCATAAAACAACGAAAATAGGTCGACAGAGCATAATTGACTGATGTTCTGTGGCTGAGGTATCACTTACCAACAAGTGAACCTCATGCTCGTCTGTCGATATCTAACATAAAAAAATTCAAATCAAATCATTCCTTTTTCAAATTTTCCATAAACGAAAAACAAAACCGCGTTTAATGACGCAATAACTTCCTTCACAAACTCTTACCATAAATCTTTCTCGGCTGTAAAATTGCATGATTATTAAAAGTTTCACCCCTTAATTGTGAATCTAAAAGCTAAATCCTTATTAAGGGGCTGGGGCCATCCAAAGGTCACCAAGTTACATTTACGTCGATCCCTATTATCCCTTCGGAACATATTGCCGTTATTAGATGACCTATAATGAAAATCACTTCGATATAATAAGTTATTATTATTGTAAGCCTTAGAGAGGTCATCCATCCATTTTATAGCATTTTGTACGGATTGGATTATTTCCTTTGATTCAGGTAGGGAACGAAATTATCTTTACTGAATAGGCAATAATATCAAAGAAATATACGGGTTTCGTTTGGGTTAGCTATTTTGATTAAGGTGATATTATCTATCTTCTTTTATTATACGCATACAATTGTGGATAGAATATTGTTTGGCTTATTTTTGTACTAGCTGATGCCCGCGACTTCGTTCGCGTGGGGTTCACTTTAAATTTTAATTTTTTATAAATTTTATTAGTGGTGAAGATACTGTCTACCTCGATATTTAATTCATTTAATTGATCATTTTCATTTTCGGAATATTTTTTAAATTCCCTTTTCTCGGGATTCCTAAGCTACCCGGCAGTCAGAAGCAATAAAAGCAATGTCGAATAAAGGATTGATGAAAAGATAAACGATCTCATTAGAAATACTTTTTAATAATACTTTTTCTATTTGTTATAATATAGTTGTTGTAAAAAATAAATAAATAAATACAAAAAAATATTGCATAAAGTTCAACTCCAGGTTCGAACTCGCATCTTCAGTTACGCAATGGGACTGCTATCCTCTATTCTACGGACACATATCGAAAATGGCGAAATTATCAAACTATTTCATTTACATATCAAACTGTGATTGACATCTGACAATTCGAAAAAGTTCAACGCGAGTCAGTTTTCATTGCAATTTGTTGAAATGGTGCCTTTAAAATAATATTGAAATGATGATAACTTTTTTTTCCGACAATCGATTTCGATGAAACAAAGCCTATATGTTGCCCCGGACTTTGCTTAATATATTTGTATAAATTACACGAAAATCGGTTCAGTATCTTCGGAGATTAGCGTGAACAAACAGACAGACAGACAGACAGACGGACAGACAGACAGACAGACAGACAAGAATCTTAAAAATTGCATTTATGCATTCTGCTACCCTTCTTTTATCACCCCTCTTAATTTCTGGTAAAAATATTTAGTGAAGCGTAATTTCGATCCTACTCTTTTATTATATGTATAGATTATACCTACTATTTTTGCTTTTACCACAAACATATTATGTGCCAGTAAATCTGTAATTTGAAAGCTTCTTCATATTAAGTATATTTTATCTAACATATAAAATTCTCGTGTCGCGGTGTTTGTGGTTAAACTCCTCCGAAACGGCTTTCCCAATTCTCATGAAATTTTGTGTGCATATTGGGTAGGTCTGAGAATCGGACAACATCTATTTTTCATCCCCCTAAGTGATAAGGGATGTTCACCCTTAAATTTTTTTTCTTAATTTTTGGACGGAATTTTTTGTTTTTTTTTTATAATGTAGCATTAAAAAATACATACAACCCCTGCTTTTTTTGTCAAAAAATCTTGACCCGTGCGAAGCCGGGGCGGGTCGCTAGTTTTACAATAAAATTAAACATTGATACATTAACAAACCAAACAATGTAAAGTGAAAACAGCGGCATTATCATTAAGCAAATGCAAAATTTAAACACAACAAAATCATCAAAATAAAAAAAAGCTTAGTTAAGTATACTAAATCATAAAATTTAATAAGTAAAAATACAAAGGTAATTTAATCATATATCCTACAGAACGAAATGCAATAGGGATTTAATTACGAACGAGTTTTTCAGAGGAAGTAATTGATTTATTCTTATTTTAATAAATACACATAAAAAAGTTACATATAATCAGGTTTTTTATTTGAATTTTGAACAAATGGTACACAGTATACCATTCAATAAATTAGGGGAAAAAACCCCTATATAAGTATTTGTACTCCTTCAATTAAAGAAAGCTACACCAATGCTATACAGATTTACCCAACTTAGATATATTTTTTGACTGTTTTACCTTTATTATACTTGGTAAAAACATATATTGTTCTTAAATGTTAAAAAAGTTGTTCATATTATTTGGAAAAATGTTTGAGGCCACCACTCCTTTGTTACCCAAAAGACTCTACATTCTACAACTCTGAATCCAGCCCTGTGTGTATGCGTTTACTACTGATTGAGATTCTTATGAATTTTTAACATTCGTCGGCAAGTTTAATTTAGAAATGGTCTCTGCGCTACTCTAAGCTGTTAATAATTACCAAAGTCAATCCTAGTCTCTGGAAATATTAGATTGGATGGCTGTCGTAAAAACTAACAGCAGTGTGACAATTATTGTTATTCACAAGATTGATACTAATTCTTGGTCTCATCAGATTTACAGCCTTCTCATCCCTTGCATGCAAAAAACAACAGGTTCATTTTGGAGACTACGAAAATAGCTAATCGTCCAAAATTCTAACATAATAGAAATGATCCCTTGAAAACACATACTATTTATAAATACGTCATGAAAATAGAAATTATTTATAGAAGTTTTTAAATTGATAATTTAAAAAAAAATACATTTTTGTAAAGTCGGTGTATTTTTCAAAACAAGAATTAATCCTGTTATGAAAATATTGTTATAATTCATAGAAGTTTCCGGATTAATAGTTTCACAAAAATGTTGCTACACTAAATAATAATATTATAAAACATATTCGCAGCTATTGCGGGCCGCGGGCAGAAAATTTTAACGGGAAAATTTCATTATCCGTAGCTTTATCAAATAACCCGTGTAATGACCGCGGCCGCTGCGTTTTCATTTTACTAACTCGAATGTAGTAGATTATTTTATAAAGCATATTTTTTATGTTGCACCGCTAAAGATTATCCGCTAGCTTGAGTTTACTGCAATTTCACGTGCTACGAGCAATGTAATTTATAAAAACCCTTATTTATCAAGTATTAGCAGCGCGCCCCGGCTTCACACGGGTGCAATGCTACTCGCTGATAATGTATCTTTCAATTGGTGAAATAATTTTTAAGATCGGTCCAGTAGTTTTTGAGTTTATTCTTAACATACAAAATTCTAAAATATAAAGCATTCATCTTTATTAGATTAGCATTGATATAGATTATAGAAAACAATAGTTTTTTTAAATATCGGCAATGACAAACATACTCCAAGTGAATATAATCAATGTATAGCGATGTGGATATCAAATTATCCAAGAATCTTCTTCTTCCTGCCCAGTTCCCTTTATTTTTTTATTTGGGGTCGGCGCAGTATGTTCTCTTTTTCCATTCTCTCCTTTCACTCGCCATATCATCAGTCACACCTCTCAAACATATATCATTCTTCACACAGTCAATCCTAAAGGCAGAATAAAAAACAATAATTGCAAATTGAAGTAGAAAAAGTAATGAAAAAGAAAAGCGCTATTAACCAAATGTGATTTTTTCACGTTTGATACAATTATATCACATCGAAAAAGTATTTTCGACGTGATTTTCCTTCAATCACAGGAATTACACAGATATTTCGATTCAGTGTGTCGCGATAATCCGCGTACAGATTTTTATAGTATTTCAGAGCTGAAAAACGGGAATAGTTAATTAAATAAATTTCCCATATAAAATGCATACGAAACTTTCAGCCCGAGGCATACATCGAATCCGACACGTGCCCGATTAATGAAATTATGCGATAAAATTTTATCATACCGTAGAATTTTACAAAAACCACACGCCTAGAGTTTTCAGCTCGAGAATATTTTACGCCGCGCTAATCTTTAACTATCATTTTTGTAATTTTCCTTTTAGATTAACCTAGTTTCCTAGTGGCATTTCTGTATAAGTTAACTACCTAGTCCATAGATTTTACAAGGCTAACAATTTTTTTCTGTAAAAGAGATTAAATAATTAAATATCTCATTAATTCTTAAATACTGATGCTCATTTGCGGTACAGTACTATTATTAATTATAATTTATTTTCTTTTAATTTAAAAGATAAATAAGTCAACCTGTTGTGTCAAACGAAATATAGTCAGTTTACAAGGTGTCCTTTAATGAAAGTATGTATACGGGAATCCATGATCTCTGCCTACACCATTGGGTTGAAAGAGGTGTGAAATAATATGTATATTGTATGTAGTAAGTAGTCTAACCCTTTTTAAGGCCGAGGAAATAAGAAGTGATACCAATAATATTGTCTTTTATTAACGCGAGTATCACACATTTAAATAAAATACTGTATACCGGATTAAAACAGTCTCCCGCGACCACGGTTGCTGAAAAGCATCCGAAACGTCGGGATAAATAATTTAAATAATAAATCGCGTTTTAATCCGGTATACAGTATTTTATTTAAGTGATACCAATGTATACCAAAGTAAAAGTTAAAGATAATACTTATATGATGAAAATAATGTATTTTTTTTTGCGAAATTAATTGGGAAAATTTTGAAAAATTTGGTGGCCACAGCCTGTCAAATAAACGTCATTTTCAATTACACAGTATTTGATATAAAATAAAAACAAAGTAGGTATATTATTGCAGATCCATCTGCTAGTTTCCCGTTTTGGTATATTTTATATTTAGATCTGCTAACTATGAAATATATCAAAATAAGGAACCACACAAAGCGGCACTTTACCAGTTGAATATTGTATTTTAATTTTTATCTCTTATTCCGTGTATTTGTGCTACACAAACGACAACGTCACCATGAGCCCAATTGCTCATGACGAACCACGTTAGCGAAGTGTATCACATCTGTCACTCCCACCACTTTTATATACAATCGAAACCATTACTGATTTTTATGATATTTATGTCTGTTAAAGTCTCTGGTTTAGGTTCACACGTCTTCGGAAACCTCAGGATCGTCAGGAAGACTAAAAAAAGCTGCGATTCATCTTCGATTTCATTATCTGCCAAAAATCGCCGCATTCTTACCTACAAAAGTAAAAAACAACAACTCCAACAACAAGTGATGCACCATACACAATAAGGCAGTGGCAATTATATTGCCACCTAAACAAATCCCAATATTTTTACAAGTAGTCAACCCAAACATGAAAATATACCTTTATTGTATCGCTATTTACCCAATATATTGAAATAATAAATAAAACTTTAAAAACAGAGGCACAATTTCGAGGTTGAAGTAGATTTGAAAAAAAGTCTGAAAAAACCGCCAATTTAGAAATTTACATCAACTTCAAATGGCAGTTATGACTTTAACTATGTCGAAACCATTTTGAAACTGACATAATATATTTAACAGGTGTTCGATATATATAAGACAAAATAGACTAAAATTTAAAAAATTGACAGAAAATCGATTAAATACATGGTGGCAACATAGTTGCTACCACCTTAAAAAGGGCTAACGCTTTTTAGTTATTAAATTAAAACTTAAAAACATATACACCTATACTATAAAGAGTAAAGATTTATTTATTTGTTACACTTAAACTCAAAAGCTACTCGACCGATTTAAAAAAATATTTCACAGTTAGAAAGTAACGTCTTCACTGACTAACATAGGCTATATATATTTCCAGAAATATTTAGGGATCCAGACTAAAATTTGAATTAGTAACCCAAGGTGTAAAAAAAAGGTTGTAGTGAGTAATCTCTGGTTCTACTGAACCGATTTTAAAAATCCTTTCACCAATAGAAAGCTACATTATCAGCGAGTAACACAGACGATAATATTTTTTTTATGTATAGTACTTACATCTACATGGCATGCGTGAGCCGGGGCATGTTACTATATTATATATCACTAGCGACCCGCCCCGGCTTCGCACGGGTCAAGATTTTTTGACAAAAAAAGCAGGGGTTGTAAGTATTTTTGTATGTTGTATCATAAAAAAATAGAAATTAAAAATTTTGTCTAAAAAAAAAAAAATTTAGGGGTGGACTACCCCTAACATTTAGGGGGATGAAAAATATATGTTGGCCGATTCTCATAGATACCGGATAAGCACAAAAAATTTCATCAAAATCGGTCAAGCCGTTTCGGAGGAGTATGGCAACGAAAACTGTGACACGAGAATTTTATATATTAGACCAGAATTTTATGTATTAGATAGTCTAATCTTTTGTTAATAATATTTTTGTGTATCCCTTTAAAAATATGCCTTTATACATCGCTTTTAATGGATAAGTATTGTTACAAATACAATATAAACTAAACAGTGAAGTTAAGCAAAGTTTTCCTCCACTAAAGCACGAGGCAGCGAGAAAATTTGCTTCTCAAGCATCTCAACAAATAACAGAGAGCACTTATATTGTTCTCAAGTACCTACGATGGGAAATATTACGAATAAATTTACAGTATATTATATTACTATTTATAACTAGCAACCATGACTTTTAAATAAAATACTGCATATCGGATTAAAAAGCGATTTATTATTTATATTGTTTAAATTATTTATCCTGACGTTTCGGATGCTTTTCAGCAACCGTGGTCACGGGGAGAAAGCGTTTTAGTCCGGTATACAGTATTTTATTTAAATGTGTGATACTCGCGTTAATAAAAGACAATATTATATATCCATGACTTTGTACGGATGTACGTTTTGAGAAAAACACCCTTAATGATTTTCGCTAAAAATTGTAGGAGGTAGGATATTTTGTAATTATATAAAGCTACATAACGACACCATAAATCGCATACGTATAGACTCACTGCATATCGCACCACTCATTTTCATCAATGATTATATGTTTTAAGATTATAGTTTAAATAATTATATTTATAATATAATTATTTTTAGTGAGATTTTACTCACAAAAACATTACAATACATAGTGGATCATTGTTATAGTTTCTCAATTTCAGAATTGAAACAAATTATCCAAATTATTGCGATATATTAAAATAATATAATCGGACAAATAAACTGATAAACCGACCTTGTAGGGATTTAAATAAATAAAATTAATTATCTGTAAATTGTAAGTACAATTACAAATTTAATTAAAAATATAATGACTTCATATCTGCCTGCGTTTAATCAAGTTTACCGCAGTACTTCTATAATAATAATTATTATGCTGGAAATTTTAAAATTAACGAGCCTATTTCGATTCTGATCCTTTGTTTAATCGGATTATAATTCTTATTAACAGCAAATGCCTACTAAAGGTGTAACCCGTTGACCTATTTTATTATTTACTAGCAAAACGCCCCGGTTTCGCACGGGTGCATTGTTGCTAAAATATTTTTTTTTAATAAAAAGTATCCTATGTCCTTTACCTTTTTTCCTTTTTTTACCTCTAAATATATGTGTACAAAGTTTCATGATAATCGGTTGAGTAGTTTTGGCGTGAAAGCGTAACAAACAAACTTATTCACATTTTTAATATTAGTAGGGATTCAAAACAAGTACTAATCTAAATTCGACGGGCTCGTTGGCACGTTCGGTAGAACACCTGCCGTGCGTATCGATGGGTCGTGGGTTCGATTCCCACCGGGAGCACATGCTTATAATTTTCTGTAAGCATGTTTTCCATACGTCTGGTAACTTCGGGCATTGATCGGGTGGGAGGAATATCTAAATTCCGACCGGGTAACGAACCACCGTTCGTAGATGGAAAAGCAGTGAAGTGCATATTGCGCGTTTCGGTTTCAGTCTATGGATTTCCGAATGCTCGAAGTAAAAAATGGGTCGACAGCGCATCATTGACTGATGTTCTGTGGCTGGGGTGTCGCCTACCATCAAGTGAACCTCATGCTCGTCTGTCGATAACTGACATAAAAAAAAAATATAATATAAAAAATATCGTTTATATATAGGTACTAGCAATCCTCCCTTAAATGTATTATACATAAAAAAGCCTATGTTAGGTACTCGCTGATAATATAGATTTCTATTGGTGAAATTATTTTTAAAATCGGTCTAGTTTTTTGAGTTAAAATGTAGTTTTTTTATGATTTCATATACATACATATATAGGTATGTAATCATCAAATTCCAATAGCGTTTGATCGATCACTATGGAAATTGGCATGTATATGTATTTTTTTCATAGAGAAGGTTCTACTTTGGTAAAAGAAACGCGCATGAGCCATGAATGCGGTTATATTTGAAAACATCAGATAAAAAAATATTTGTGAGAAATACTCCAAGGATTATATTCCAAAAATAATTGGATGATATTTGGAATCAGCTTCGGGTAAACCGCCGAATAATAATCACATTAAGCGCTAAAACGGGAAGCTAATGAAATGAGGGCATTGTTAGAGGCGGCTTAAAATCCTGAACATGTCATGAAGTAGAGCTGAGAGTCGTTTATCAAGGGACGGTCGAGTAGCACCGCGTAATTAAACGTTACAGAACGAACACACGGCTGCCGAGCTTGATAAACACTAGAAGTTTGATAGGATGCAAGAAATTACAGTGAGGCGACGTCTTTTCTGGTATCCGAGAGAGAACTAAATTCACCGATGCACTGTGGCTTCCAAAGTAAGGAGGCTAAGCAGTGAGATAATAATATTACCCGAAATGTTGATAGCAGCTGGAGTCAAAGTGTCTTAGATTGAGGGCTACACCTTGGTAGCAGCAGTGTGGGAAGACCAGGCGGTCTTCGGCAGGCGAAAATTGGAGCCATGACCTGTGAAAAGAAAAGATAATGGATGCGAAGAGCAGAGGACAGAATTGCCTTTTGGTCAACTCCGTACCGGTCTTGTAGCATACATTATACACCATATAACGAATAAATTTGATAAAAAAAAAATTTGAGGCAAAATTTTACCTGAGGATAGTTTAATGCTGATACGAGTATTAGTCAACTACACAATATAGGCGAAATTCGAGAAATATGAAAAAAAATTATCCCCGGTTTCAGTGTGTCTCGCAAACGAACATTGCTCCAGACAAGTGAATTAAAATGATAGGAACGGAGTCGCACGAGATGTCCACACTGTCACGCGAGAGTACGCTTACATCACGTTAGTAACAGTAAACTGTATGGAGCCACTATTTTTTTTATAGGATCAGATGGCTCACTAGATGGTTAGTGATCATCACCACCCATAGACATTTGCAACACCAGAGGGCTTACAGATGCGTTGCCAACCTTAAAGGAAGATGTAGGCTCTTTTCTTGAAGGTGCTCAAGTCATTATATGTTCGGAAAAATCGCCAACGACAGCTGTTTGTGCGAGGCAGTAAGTATCTTAGGGATTTTGATTCATTCTTAGGATCAAAATTTGAATCTGAGGTTTAAGGAATACTGAAGAATATATTTAGCTTCTAGAAGTGGGTGTTAGCGCATCCTGTGTGCCTTCTGTGTCCGCAAGAGGATCCTATACAATGGGTTGAAAGTGTTAGGATACGTGCTAACTAGACTGTTTCAATAGCCAAAACTTTATCAAGGTACCAAACCTTGAGTCGGAAGGTCCACAAAGGAGCGTTGTGAATTAACGCTTTAGGTAATATCTATTATTATACAGTAAGTAATATTTATTCAGAAGGTATCCAAGACATAAAAGTACTTTATTCCTAACTAGCACACTTAGGGATTTTTTTTTCATTATATTAATTAATTATAACGAAACTCCCCTGATCCAAGATAATTTTCTTATAATTATTGGTAAGTGACGTCACGTAGGTCATAACCTACATAACATAGGTTTACACCATATCATAATATGGTGTAAACCTACTGTAGGTCATCATTGGCATCTAATTTTATATGCCTGAATTATCACTTACCACCAATTGAGCCTCGTGCTCATCTGCCGATATGTAACATATATAACACCTAGTTTTTTATTGTAGTAAAATGTTGAACGTGGAATGTTATGTTAGGCGTAAATAAATTATATTTTTCGTTAAAATAGAATAGAAGTGGTTGGAAATCATAATTATATTCGTTTTCGTTGGTGTTCTATTTCTAAAATGAATATTATCAAATATATTTTAACAATATCTATGAAATTTATAAAAATAATAAAATACTCAAGCATGCGCATGATGCGCATGCTTGAGTATTTTATTGTTTTTCTTACTTATTATTCAGTATCACTTACTATCAAGTGAGTTTCACACTCGTCCCCTGTACTGTTATCTGATATAAACAAATCTTAAAATTGTCTTTTATTAACGCGAGTAGGAGTGTGTAAAAAAATATGGCGCCGTGAGTGATAGTTGTCGTGCATCTCCTACATTAAACTTACTATATAGAAAAACCCGTGCTCTCATTGTGGTCTTGTGCAAGTGGTGTGTGAGGATCGAAGGCTCTCCAGCATCATATAAAGGTATGTGCCACCTTCCTTAAGCCGGAATTATTTTATTTCATTGTCTTAACTCCTGCGCAGTTCCGGCCGTCCATCTTTTGCATAGACCATTTGTATTTAGTCGATGTTTTAATTACAACGCGTATCCATTTGTTTTTGGTCCTTTTCGAGCTGGATATAGAATAAGTTTCTATAAATATTTCGTAGTTTTAGAATCGAAAGGTGTTGGTCGCCGCCACGCGCCGCCGGTCTACCTTCATTTCGAATAACAAAATCGTTTTTACCAATATCTAGAAATTTCGCTTTCAAATTATATCGGATTTGTCGTTTTAAATCGCTTTTATTTATCGTTTCGTAAATTATTATATACTTAGATAACCTTACTTTGCTTACATCGCTTTTGTACTATTTCATTCGTGCGCCACTCGAATACTTTATAACGGATAATGCCTCTTATATTATGATGCCGAGATCCCGGTTGCAGAAAAGTATCTGAAACGTCGGCATAAATAATATAAATATTAAATCGCGTTTTAATCCGTTATAAAGTATTTTATTTAAATAAACAAATCTTATAAATATCATCATAGGTTAACGTACGTATAGGTTTAAGCAGTATCGTATTCAAACAAAACCCGCATATTATATCCATGATATCCAGTCTCCCACATTTCGTTATCTCCACAGCTTATTACAAGTTCGTGTTATAAAACAAGAACGCGCGCTGAATGTAAATTGTAAAACAGTTACACGCTTCGCAGAGTTCTTCCTTGCGTAAAATAGCTAATGATAACAAAATAACGAGTATCTTTGCCGTGTAAACGCGACCCTAGTTTGGGTTAATGTAAAAGGTGTGTTGGGAAATATTTCGTGCTTTCTAGGCTGTCTTGTAAGACCGTGTTTTGTCGAAACGTTTTGTAGAGCTTACGCTTACATTTCCATGAATAAAATTGCATATTGCAGATAAATTGTGTTAAAATATGTAAGGCTACTGTCGCTGATTAACAGCGGCAATAATATTTATGGAACAAGTTTATGATATATAAAATACAGTAGGTAGGTAAAGTTAAAACAGCGAAAAAAATATCAAAGGAAAAGTTGTTTACTAGTGTTTACTCGTCGGAATTTAAAAGCTTTTGATTTTAGATTTCGAATTTGATTCTATCTCATGAGGTCCGTTTGACTATGAATGTTGTCAAGCTTGCACATCTATACATATATACTAGCCGTCCCCGCCCGCCCGCTTCGCTAGGCGAATTGTAAAGGATAGACGAATATGAACTATCCACATAAATTTGAAAAAAAAATGGTAAAGGGTTGATGGAATTCAAAAAATTAATAGCCTAAAACCTTCTACAATTAATTCCGCGTCGAATGGTCATGGTATCATGCCGATCGGTCCAGTAGTTTTCAAGTTTATCGATAACAAAGAAAAAATAGTTGCTTATATATATATAATATATATAAAAGAAAGTTGAGTTAGTTACACCGTTTATAACTCAAGAACGGCTGTACCGATTTTAACGATATCTTATTTGTTGGATTCCTCTATGTCCGGAATAAGACATAGGCTATTAAAATATTGGAAAAAATCAGGAAAAAATATATGCATACAATTAATTATAAAATAAATTAGATTCGGAACTCCGCCATCTTGACAGCTCTCGTCATGCATTCTTAGCTTTTTTGCATTTATATTTTATAACTTCGTGAGATAGATGATAACGCAATAGCACATGTACTTTTTTTGCCAAGTATCTCACACTAGATTTAAATAATTGAATTTTAATTGAATTTAAATAATTGTTTCTTCGAGAATCTTCCCGGGACGTGGCTTATTATTAAGAGGTGCAAACATGCCGTCGTTGAATACCGTCTACATAATTATTTGTACAAAACATCTCCTAATTGCACGCTCTGTCGACGACACCTCCATGCGCACGTGACGAGTCCAGTAGAGGCTTATTGTGGTCCAAACTATAAGCTTAGCGGAATGATTGAAGTGACGTGAAATAATTTGATATCACTTACTTCTTTTTCTTTTAATGAATGGCAACGTCCATCAAAGACGGATTCTGCCAATGTCTAGTATTTTTGGGAGACTTACCACGAAATACTGAAACGATAATCAAAATTTGAGGGCTTCTTATAATGTTTCTGTCTTTTATTTTACCTTCGTGATGAATAGGTTAGATATACTTTTAAGTTAACCTCAATGTTGATTAGCGTTCGACATTCGACAATGATTTTATAATGTCAGAATACCTATTTCATACACTATTGAAACTTGACGTACGAACCATGATCGAAAGTTAAGAAGTCTTATGCTTGGAGTGAGCTATGTCACTTACTAGTACTTTCGTATTAGTTATGACAACATATCAGTAGTGATATTTATTTGTGGGGTAGAAACATAATAAATAAATCACGTTTTAATAAGTAGTGACAATAAGATGCGATTATGGGAATAGTTTTTTTGTATCCGCTATGACATATATTTTTAAGGTTTATTTATAATAACCTCCAACGAAATATATGTATACATAATACACAATAAGTTAGAGAAATACAAGCAGCAAGCCTTTTTGCTCTTTCAATTACATAGCTTATTATATTATCACTGTTTAATTTTGTAAGCAAATAATTAATTTTGGTTGTGTTAATTTCCCCGTCCTCTAGTGGGATATGGGGCAAACTCATTTCTGTGTCTGTAGCAATGATAATTTTATTTACAGGGAAATAAACCTTCTATTCCCTGCCTGGCTGAAACAATTTTTTTATTTAATCTTGTTTCCCCGGCATTCGAACCCAAGGACTCCGGTGCTAAATGCATCACGCTTATCACTAAGCTACGGAGGCGGTTGTAGGTAGTACATAGTAACAGATTCTTGGTAATTCACTTACTGCGGTTGATTTTTAATCCATGTTTCTCGATGTTAATTGTTTTAGAGAAATATATAAATATTAATCATAGAATATTTTTTTTCGGAAATGTAAAAATCTCATGACTTGTCCCGTATATTGAAGCGACGCTCAAGTTTATGGGACATTAAATCAAATCAAATCAAATCAAAAATCATTTATTCATTTAGGTAACACAATGTACACTTATGAACGTCAATAAAAAATACATATTAAATGCTTCTAGTTTTACATTTACTGCCAGTTCACAAATCAAGGGCGTAGAGCGGACGAGAAGAACTGGCAAGAAACTCGCCGCCACTCTTTTTTAATCGCCAAGTTTTTGTTTTACAAATGTTTTGTAAGGAGCTGCAACCATTACACCATGTTCCACATGACATCTTTAAGTAATTAACTATAATAATCGAAAAAATATACGAGTATATATAAACGAAAAAAATAAAAATAAATAAAAACAAAGATTTGTCCTCTATCAGCAGAATGTATGGTGAAGTAGGAGCACTCACTTACATTCTCGTGGGAACAACACGCAAATACATAGACGAAATAACTAATATCACCGCATACACGAATTCAAGTTCGACCAGTCACCACAAGTAGCACCCGTTCACGAGTATGACGCATGGCCAGCCATCGACCCCCTCGCCATATTTTAGGGAGAGAGACAACCCGACGCATGGACGCCGCCACAAGCAATGACATTTAAGCGAGCATGACGATCCTTGAAATGTGAACTTGGCTACATAAGAAAACAATAATAATATTAATTATTCTGAAATAAATTAGTACTACATGGATCACGGTTTGCTCCCACTTTACATTAAAAAGGTCGTGGATGTTGACGATCGCCCCCGAGTCTGGAATTGCAGCCGAGAGATTCAGTCGCGTTACCTCTATACTGGAGCAAATCATATCCAAGCACTAGGATCGTTTAAATATTCATTTATGTTATAATAGGCCTTAGCAAGTAGTTTTACTTTAACGTACGATTTAAATTTATTTATTGACAACACTTGTATCTCACTAGGGATTTTGTTGAAAAAACGTATACAATTGCCTTGGAAAGAATTACTCGTTTTATGCAGCCTTGTGGTTGGTGCACTAATTTTGTCTTTATTACGAGTACTATAATTGTGGAAGCTACTATTCTTTTGAAAGATATCTATATTTTTCCGCACATATAAAATATTCTCATAAATGTATTGACTTGCCAAAGTCAAAATATTTAATTCTTTAAACTTGCTTCGAACTGACTCCCGTGGGGATAATCCGCAGATCGCTCTTATAGCCCGCTTTTGCACTACAAATATCGATTTAATATCAGCTGCATTACCCCACAAAATAACACCATATGACATAATACTATGAAAATAGCTGAAATAAACGAGCTTTGCTGTATTCTCGTCAGTAAGATCACGTATCTTTTTCACTGCGAACGCTGCAGAACTTAGCCTATTCGAAAGACCTTCTATGTGTGGGCCCCACTGGAGTTTACTATCTAAAGTAATTCCCAAGAACACTGTATTATCAACAAAGTCTATTTCCTCATTTTTAATTATTATTTGACCATTGCTACTTTTTACATTTGTAGTTACAAATTTAATACATTTTGTCTTCTTTTCGTTTAGCTTAAGATTATTTGTATTAAACCAGTGAACTACACTGGAGATGGCACTGTTTACATTCTCAAGTAATGGATCTCGTCGTTTCACTTTAAATAAAAGCGAAGTGTCATCAGCAAACAGTACTATCTCGTGAAGCTCTTTTACAAGAAATGGTAGGTCATTTATATAGATGAGGAATAAGAAAGGTCCAAGTATGGAGCCTTGCGGTACACCCATAGTAACAGACGATCCCATTGAGGTTGTTCCATTTATATTTACCTTTTGAATTCTACCGCTCAGGTATGAATCCATTAGTTTTAGCGCTTTTTCGCCAATGCCATAGTGTTGAAGTTTTTTGATAAGGATTTCGTGATGGACACAGTCAAAAGCCTTTGATAAATCGCAAAAAACTCCAATGGCATCATGAGCATTTTCCCACGCATTTAAAATCTCGGAAATTAATTTAATACCAGCATCGGCTGTGGAGCGACCTTTTGTAAAACCATACTGTTGGCTATGCATAAGTTTATTATTATTGAAATGTATCATTAATTGATCAAGAATCAATTTTTCAAAAATTTTACTCAATGCAGGCAGCACAGATACGGGTCTAAAATTTGTGGGGTCAGAAGTGCTGCCCGTTTTGAACAACGGTGTGATTTTACTTAGTTTCATCTGGTCTGGAAAGACTCCACAATCTATACATTCATTAAATATTATAGCTAACTCTGAACTGATAACATCGATTACTGATTGTAAAACGAATACAGATACACCCCAAAGATCTTTAGTTTTTTTTAATTTGAGTTGTTTAAATGTTTTTATAATATCATTGCAGCTAATGCGGCTAAATATAAACTTATGATTGCATACAGGAACATTCTTTTGCAATAATAAAAGGGCGGCTGATGGTGAAGAATTTAGAACGCTAGTTGTATTCATTGGAATGTTAGTAAAAAACTCTTCAAATGCAGAGGCTACTTCGAGGTCGGAACTAATTACTATGCCGTTTATGTTAACCTTATATTCAGTATCCTTTCTAGAGGTTCTTCCAGTCTCCTCGTTTATAATTTTCCAAGTAGCCTTTATCTTATCAGAGCTATTATGAAACAACGCCCCGACGGGACAGAGTAGCAAAACAATTTTGTCGCGATAGTTTGACACTTTACTACGTGTGCTGTTAAGTTGATGTATTTATGTTTTATAGTTTGCAAGACTTTTATTAAATTAATTTTCTTTATGGCTTTTCACGTGGAATTACCTAATTTGTATGTAAGACATTTGTAAGTAAACTTCTACTACTTGTAAAGGTCTTACATAAAAAAGTAGGTATCTACTATTTAAATAAAATACTGTATACCGGATTAAAACGCGATTTATTATTTATATTGTTTAAATTATTTATCCCGACGTTTCGGATGTCCTGTCTCCCCGCGACCACGGTTGCTGAAAAACATCCGAAACGTCGGGATAAATAATTTAAACAATATAAATAATAAATCGCGTTTTAATCCGGTATACAGTATTTTATTTAAATGTGTGATACTCGCGTTAATAAAAGACAGTATTAGGTACCTACTATTGTAATATTGGTCTACTGCAAAGAAATAATTATTATTATACATATGTTTAAAGAATATCCCATTTAGTACTGTCAAAATTCTAACTCATCTATAAATAATAATACTGAAGCATCAGGAGCATGAATTTTTCTATATTTATTATATATTAGAAAAACAAGATGCAAATAAAATATATATTTCTGACATTCGTCACGAAATAGAAAGAATAGGATACATAGAATTAGGTTATATAAATATCATGGTAAATAAAAATAAGAAGCTAAGAAACGAAATTAAATAAGAACAAACAATATTTCAAAAGTGAGCAAAATAAAATAAAACGTAAAAAAGGAGTAAACAGAAAAGTATCTTTGTAAAGATTTTAAAAGAATCCCGAATGTCTGTTCAGGCGTTTCATTCTATAAGGAAAAAAACCGAAAAGTTTTTTCTTTTGTGAGCGCGGATTGAATTGCGACGGACGAAATCTGTGATGACAATGAATACTAATTTAAATGAGCTCAAATGAACACAGTGAATGAAATAAATTTCAAATTTTATCAAGATCGGTTTTTAATTTCCCCTGTACGCTCAACTGTAAACATGTCGAAAGGCTTGTAAATAATACTTCGATAGAATTTGTAAATAAATTGAGGATTCTTTATTTTGTAACCCAAAATATAAAGTTAAGGTTATTATAAATCAACAATGTTCTCAATAAAATATTAAACCTAAAACTAAGATGGAAAGTATTAGAATCAGCATTTAGGAACTGCACAGTCTTGATAATTTATATAATATTTATTTGAGTAGATCGTCTAAATACATAGAAAAATATTATTGAAGCAATTTTGGATAAACTTCCGTTTAGCCCATACCTCCGACTGAACTGAATATTGGTATACCGATGTATGTATGTATTGAAAGTACCCGGAAGTTTTACTTTCAAGGTCAAACCATGAAAAATCATGACTCCGAAAAAAAATTGATAGTGAAACTAAAATTAAAAAGCAGTGAAGTAAGTAGCGTGTTAATAGGCTTAAATAATATATCAATATTTTTATTTGTAATGCCTCTGGCGTAAAATATACTTTTTCAAGTTAGTGTAGTGTTAATTCCTGGTTTTGAAACAATGTTTTCAGAAAATTTATTAAAACTAAACCCGTAAAGCTCGGATACATTGAAACGAAAAGTAATATCTACCAACTAACGAGCCACAAGTAAGTAAGTCGTAAGTTTTCACAGTATTTTTGAACAAATAACAACCAAATAAACTTACAAGAGGTTATTCTAAGAAACGTACCTTAGCATTGACAATACACAACATTCGTGAGCATTCAGATGACGTCAGGCGTGAGTCGTGTTAGAGTATGAAACAATGAACTTTTGTCCCATTTCTTGTTCTGCTAATCGCGGCTTCTTTCCAGCAACGGGTAAACACTGTCTGTCGTGACATCAAATCCACTTGGTACTTTTAATATTGGAACACTTGGAAATTTTAAATTTTCGACACTTTATTATGGATATTATATAAAATATATTTATGTAAACGAAATACATCGACACTTTAATAACGCAACACTTAAATATAGATAGGATTTTTAATGCATTTCCGATTTTATTCTAATCATATTTTCTTTAAAGGCTTTATTAATATTATGTACTTACTACGCGTGTGTTGCTTAATGGCAGATTATTATTTAGAGGTTCGACTAATCACTAAAGGCTTCGACCTTTGATAGCATAAAAGCTTTGTCAATAAATATATCGATTATCGATGTATAAAAATTACAATTTACCACCTTTTGTACCTAATACATAGACAGGAGTATCGTCACAAGTATATCTTCGATTTTATCGAATTTCTGTATTCGAATAAGGGTTGACCGTATCATAAAAATATAGTTAATTCGTTTAATAATGAATGGCTTCTTTTATCATTGATCCAAGCTCGAACAACTGACAATCTACAACTGCGGATTTTCCGAACCGATACAACTTGGGTATTCTCACCTCAAAAGCGAGCAACGCATCCTCAAGACCTCTGGTGTTAGGCGGTAGACGTTTACCATCAGATGAGCCGCCTATAAAAAAAAACAACTTGTAAGAAAGTATTCGTCAATTGTCATTTGTGTGCATTGTCAATTGATTTGTCATACAACTGAGAGTTTCACGATATACTTTCTCGCAAGTTGTTCATGTCTCTGATAACAACATTGATCAAACAAAATAATAAAAAAAATACAATACAGAAACAGAACATTATATTGCACCTGTGTAATTGAAGTATCACATTCACTGATACGAAAACAAATGAAAAACGATTTTTTATAATATTTTGAAGTAGCTGTAAACGAGACCGTAGCGGAACCGCGATTCCGCGTGGGGTCTCATATATCGTGGCTGCGACCTCGTAACTCTCAGTGATGGATTAGCGCTTTTCCGGCTTTTCAGCGGACCCCTAAATGGCCACTAGAGTCCCATGTGGAGTCTACGACATTCGCGCACTTAGTTGATTGAAATATGTGGGAAGGCGGGAGTTTTGACTTTTATTGTGGAGCTTCTTGTATGAAGTGTCTTTATATTTTATAAGCAATAAGAAATGATTATAGCTTTTAGAACAACATCGACGTCTATTCTATGTACACATATTATTAGTACGTATAATATAATAATGGTTGAATCTTTAGGACATAGGCTATTTTGTATCATGGGATAGCATTCTTATTTGTCCATTGTTAAGAATATTTAATTTAATTTTATTAAATTATACAAAGAAATACACCATTAAAAAACCATAATATATATACATTTTAGAGGAAATATTAAAAATTAAGGTTTAAACTAATTTTAATATTTCAATTTTATTCATTTAATAACCAAATCCAAGATAATAAAATTCATTAGGAATCGCCAAAGTATAGCTGTCGCGATAACAAGTTTCAATATTAATTTCCGCAAAAACTTAACTCCGACGATAAGGGAGAGATGTAATTCCATTTACCCCACTTAAAACTTTCTCTGTTCTTGCTTATCAACGTATTTATTAATTGTCATTTTACAGATAAACTTAGGTATTCCAACGCGAATAAATTTTGACCCAAAACTTCACCGGCGGCGTCAGGCCATGGCCTTGATGGCATGGGGTACAGAAACGATTATGCATAACGGAAGCATAAGCGGAAGTGGGAGCGGAAGCATAAGCGGCAGTGGAAGCATAAGCGGGAGCGGAAGCATAAGCGGGATCGGAAGCATAAGCGGGAGCGGAAGTATAAGCGGGAGCGGAAGCATAAGCGGAAGCGGAAGCATATGCGGCAGCGGAAGCATATACGGCAGCGGAAGCGGAAGCATAAGCGGGAGCGGAAGCAGAAGCATAAGGGGGGCGGAAGCATAAGCGGGAAGGGACCGGAAGCATAAGCTATAAGAGGTAACAAACACGCATCTTGTTTAAACCTAGATTCGAATTTAAAAAAAAATACTTCTCATAAAGGTCCGCAAATGTAATTTAAATCTGAAATGAAGTGTTTTCCTTTGATTCTTTCGCATCGTTCCAGAAAGCTATTAACCATTAAACTTTCCTTAAGTATATTATTAAACGAAATAACTGCGACCTACATTCAAATGTTAGTTCCTTCGTGTAATCTATTCCTTGATTCCGGCTCAAAGTCTGATCTGAAGGCAGATTAGTTCAGTGCTGACTGTTATATTGTTTTAGATTGGATCTTCGAACTTTTGTTAGTGTTTAATGGATAATGGTCTAAAGTGATACATTTATCAAGGCATCTATTAATTTGTACGATAAAGACATGGGGGAAGTCTAGTCTTTATGAGACGTATCTTTTGCGATATTCGTTTGAAGAGTTTATAGAGGCGAAAAAGATAAGCATATTATTAAATTATTATGATTGTTGCTTTTTCATATCGACAGACGTGTGGTAGGATTACTTGATAATATATAACTTCAGCTAAGGAATATAAAATAATTATGCGCTATCTACACTTATTTTATAAATAGGAAAGATTTGTTTTTGTATATTTCGTGAAGTGCATGTTATGCATTTCGGTTTCAGTCTATGGAATTCTGAATGCTCCAAGTAAAAAGTAGGTCGACAGCGCATTATTGATTGATGTTCTGTGGCTGAGGACCTACCATCAAGTGAACCGCATGCTCGTCTGTCGATATTTAACATAAAAAAAAAGTTATGGACCAGAATACGTAATTACTGAATTGTTCTTACCGTAGTACGCTTAAACTAAGCAATAACAACAATACTCCTTGAGTATAAAAATGTTCCCTCAAATAAATGTTTGGTCAACTGGGTAGGAAATGTGGCGTTTCCCACAACGGTCTATGACAACGGGTGGTCTTCACGCTACATTTACTCTACATATTTTTATATCTCTTTATTACTTATTCGATAGAAAGGTCGTGATAAAACATCTACTAGAGAAGAAGCGGAAATGTATCAGTTTCGATTGTTTATTATGTTTTACAACTTTATATTCATCAGTAATTATAAATAATCCTTCTAATATTTTAAATGTAAATGTTTTTTGAGGATCACGCAAAAACTACTGAACGGATTTTGATGAAACTTTACAGTATTATTGTTTATACATCAGAATAACATATAGATATGTATAACCATATTGAGTTAACTGGCCAAATTATAACGATTAGTGTCAAGTAAGTCGGAAAAAATCCTACTATCTGAGAGCTATTTCACCTAACGAAATGAGCACAGGTCAGCTAGTATTTAAATCATAATTGCATATTATTTGCTAAAATTTACAACGATATAATAATAAAAATCATATTAAATACTGCAGTATCTAATACTAACCAAAGTCTTTTTTTATGTTTGATATCGAGAGACGAGCATGAGGTTCACTTGATGGTAGGTGAAATACCTCAGTCACAGAACATCAGTCTATGATGCGCTGTCGACCTACTTTTTATTTCGAGCATTGGGAAATCCATAGACTGAAACCGAAACGCGCAATGTGCACTTCACGGTTTTTCCATCTATGAACGGTGGTTCGTTACCCGCTCGGAATTTCGATATTCCTCCCACCAGATCAATGCCCGAAGTTACCAGACGTGGGGAAAACATGTTTACAGAAAACTATAAACTATGTTGTCCCGGTGGGATTCAACCATCGATGCGCACGGCAGGTGTTCTACCGAACGCGCCAATGAGCCCTTCAAAAAGAGTCTTCGTCTATCCTTGAAACAATATCGTCCTAATTGAATAATAAGTAATTATGGGGCACACATATCTATCCTTTGTTCCTTTATAATCGAGAATTTATCTCATTAGTTTGCGAAAACAATTAAAACATTCGCACACACACATACATAATGCGGAAGGCAAATGAAACTCATAATGATATTTATTGTTTTGCCATTTCGAATTGTCAATTTGTTTACGGCATATTCATGAAATGAAAATACTTTCTCGTCAGTTACACCGTATATATGATACTTTAAGGGTCATTTATATATTTTGTCTTACAAAATATATGCAGCACTGAGTATTTACATCATCTCGTAACCAGCCTTGTATATAAACAAATAACTAGGAAAACAATATTTTGCCTAAATCTGGTCAATGGAGTGCGGTTTCATGATTATTTGAAAGGTTATAAAAGCCTGTCCCTAAGAAGCATTTTACTGTTGTTAGAGAGATATTAAGCTTGTTTTGCTTATTGTAGTGAGACAGTGTTTGTATAAATTCAGTTTTTACTAATTTTAGTTTAGCATTTTTAATTTTATTTAGCCTTATATAGTATACATGTGTATATGGTTTGGAACGTTGCTTTTACCGAGAAGAGCCGGTAAGAGACATAATGCCTAGGTACTCTTTTAAAAACCAAAATTACAAATTATATACCTCGTCGACGGCTTTGTTTTCACGTTGGGTATTTTCATTTCCTTTACAGTAAAAAAAGAAAATTATTAACTCAATTTCATTAGCGTTGTTTGAGTACAGTATTATTTATTGTTCCCATAATCAATTTATAAATTGAAACGAATTCGTTATCGTTACCGAACTGAATGCTAATGAACTGTTTAATTCTGTGACCGATGTTACTTTTTTGATATTTTCGAAATAGTGGTGCTTCCAGCTTTTGTGTAATTTGATTGCCACGATAAGTGGACAGTACTTTGTAGGTACAAACGAATAATTTCAATACGACACAATAAATATATTTGTTGTGGAATGTTTTAAGTAAAGATTAACGTTTTTTTTGTTTAAATCATTAAATAATACATAAAAAAGTAATATATAAAATGTTAATTTTTTATGTATTTAAGAAAGGTCCAATATATATAGTTAAAATATAATGTAATCACAAACATATATGCACGGATATTATGTATGTAGTAAAGTAATAAATATCTCGAGAAAAAAAAAATATTTATAGTTTGAAGTTAAAATATTGGCAATTGGTATATAGTTTCTTTCGTTTTGAGTTACTTTTAATTTTATTGTTTGAATTTTGAAATGTTGGTTGTTCGAATTTCGAATGCCGCAATTTTTTTCTAGCGTGCTATATGCAACCAATTCGTAACCATTTATGAAAGTTTTATAAGTGCGTGAACCGGAAATCAAACTGCCAAATTGTAGAACTACTACATAAATTTCCCACAGGAATCCGGGCAATAAGTACCCATGTTGAATCAATAAAATCACGCGTGAACAGGTCACATTGTAGGAAGTTAACCGACGAATAGAGTGGGACTGATTTATTCGAAGTCCCTTGCCAATATCTTAGTCGGCTGATTAAATTCCTTACAGTTACGGCCGTACTCAAACGTCGTAAAGTTTGCGACGATTAGAGTGTATAATTTCATTGGCAACTCGGGAACTGCGAGGCAGCGTTGAGCAACTCATATGTGATTATTAACTTAGACAGCTATGGAAACGGTTTGATTAAATTTGGCAGTGCGAAATGTGCATAGTATACATATATTAAAAATTAATATTATAAGTCACGATTGTCTTTTATTTTAAACATTCAATCTAAATATGTATTACAATGTAAAACATCCATATTCTCTAAGTACCTTACCTTACCTGTAATTAGATTAAATATTGTAAAGTAATTCAGATAAATAATATCGCTAGAAAAATCGAAAGAAATTATTTGAAGGAGTAGAAAAAGTTTCTTATGAGAATAGGTTGATAAGTCAACTTATAACTACTAGCGTATGTACTTATAACTAATAGTCAGTGGCGGCATAAGGCGTGGGCGACGCGGGCCACCGCCTACGGCCTCGCGAACCACGAGGCCTCGCGCCCGAAAATTATTATGCATTACTTAAAAGCCGCGAACGCGCCAAAAATTTTTTTTTGCCAAAAAAAGCCATTTTTTGTCCTGGCAGAGGGCCTCGCAAAATGACTCTTGCCCACATAAAATTTAGATCTTACGCCGCCACTGGTAATAGTAGTTCAATTTTTATTCAACCTATAAATTAAGCAATCCTTATGCCTAATATGATGTAAACAAATATGCAAGTCGACTTATCAACCTATTCACACCTATTACGGATATAATATCTAACGTTTTCAGTGGCTGTAGTCATTTAACCCTATTTCTATAACGATTTTGTGCGTACCTATTTCGACCAAAAGGTGTTTGACACCTTTGCATTTGAATTTAATAAAAAATATACCGCTAAATAAATTAAAAGTCGAAATCGTGAATAATAAAGACGAAATATTAATTATGAAAGATTTATTTAACCTAGTAAACAATTTCAAGTTAAAATTTTAAAACGTGTATTTTTCGTAGAAATTGTGTTAAAAATAAAATAAGCCTCTATTTGCTGTTCCTTTCATAAAGTTACACATAAAAAAAAACTATATATCTATTATTATCGGCAACCGGCTAATCAGCTTGTCTCTCGATAAAGGCCTCCTCTAATGTTTTCCATTCTATCCTATCCCTTGCAATGCGGATTCATTCAGGAACCCGCTAATTTGCTAATTTTATTAGGTCATTTTCCCAATATTTGACTCCTGGTTCACTATTAAGGTCAGTACTCACATACGGTATTACTCGATAGTTTTACTCGAAGTCGAGTAAAAATCAACGTGTGGACTCAACGTGGAACTCACAGGCTCGATGGAATTAAATGAAAGTAATTTCCTTCGCACCTACTCGAGGCGAGCCGTCGAGCTTGACTCAAGCGTGTGTACGTGGCCGCGAGTGGCGCGAGTCGAGCGTCAGTCCGACATTGTTAATCGTCGTGAAAACGCTTGTAGAATAAAAAAAATGTACGGAGTACGGAGCTTTTGACACCATCTCTTGGACACCACTCCGTAATTAATTTGGTCCATTTTTCCTTATTCTCTCTCAACATAATTATATTCCGTCCATCGCCATTTTAATACTATAGTCGCTTTGCAAGCATTTTTGAATTTCGTTTTTAACACTACTAGTGACTGAAAAAAAAGTAGTTCATAAAATATAATTGACAAAAATTCGAGTTTACATTGCTTTTTGCAGCTTGATGTGAAAATGTCAATTAAAACCAATCCCAATAGGAATACAGTGTACAATGGGGTCGAAAACGGGAAAACCATTTCACACAAGTGCGGTTATAAAAATTCGTAAAAACAAAATGAACAAGGGTAGGGTCGGAGCTTGACGATTAATTATCACTCATCGCTTGGGATTTGAACCCAAAACAATGTACTGTAGCTGAAATTATTTCCATGCAAATGAACGATATTTAATCGCCCTTATTGCTGTTGGAATTTATTTACATTCGTAGTGGATTTACTGTACGATAAATGACATTTGCTTGAATGCAGTGCTAGGGGATATTGATTGAAACAGGAAGGTTATAGTCTATAGTTTTTCGTAGGACAGTTATATAACACCTGTCATACGGAAAATGTTTAATTACGATCAATGTTACAATTTAGTATAGGTACTAATAATCAGCGCGTGTTATGTAATGCTAAATTTGAAATTAGGAACATAGTAATATGGACAAACATATGAATGAAATATTTATTAGCATGAATTGGACAAAGTTTAGCGAAATGGACCCAAACCCCATTGAGTTTTTTCTCTTTTGGGGTTGGATCCATTTCGCTAAACTATGTCCAATTGTCGTATGTACAGCTTTTGTTATTGATAGTCAGAAGCAATTCGCCAATATTAGGCATGCTAAGATCCTATAGACTATCAAATATAAAAAGACTACAGAATGAAAGAAACAAAATATGTTTTTACTTTTTACCATATCAAGCTTATAATATGAATAATAATATAATATAATATAATATAAGCTTATAATATAATACGTTTATGAATAAGGCCGTTAAATTATATAAAAAAAAAAAACATTTTTATATTTTATTATGACCGTGGCTGAGTACTAAGCGTGATGGGCGATGATTCGTCATCGGAGTTGCTGATTTTGAATCCCCTATAAACAAGATAAAAAAAAGGTATGTGTGTACTTATGTATACGCGTTAGAAGTTATACTTCTTTGGTGTCTGAAGTAAAATTTTAAAAAACAAAACTGCAGTAAATATCGAAGCAAAATGTTAAAATCAATCAAATTCTATTCTGTAGCCAACTTCATCATGTCGTTTTTTTGGGACATCGTGCGCGCGCAGGTCATCTGTAGCCAACTTCAACATGTTAATTTTGTGTCACAGATGCGCGCGCATCTTAAAATTTCACTCTCATCATTTTTTCATAACGCGCCTAAAGAAGTATAACTTTAAAAATGTTTCGATCGGGCAGGGCACATAAGGCTTCTCACCTACCTGTCTTAAGTGAAGTAGACGCAGAATTCGGTCAGCCCCATGGTCTACTAGAGGACTCGGGAATTCACTTATTTTAATGTTTATTAGAAGTTATTCAAAATATTTTAACTGTAAAACTTTGTGACTACACTCTTATTTACAAGAAATATAAAGCTCAGACATTAGATAATGGCTTCACTAGGGGACTATAGACTTGACAATATTCCCCAGTAAATAATGCAAATATTTGCTCTTTCAACTTTGATGAAAATAAAGTAGGTATCAGCTTCTCAATTTTCTTTGCAGCTTGCCTCGCGTTTGATCCTCATAAATATTCAAAGGCCGTTCAGAATATAGTTTCTATACCGTATAAATGATGTTTTAGATAATATCAAAGTCGAGCGCACCTATAAAGGAAATATTGCATGGTTTGCAAAAATGTGGGTAGTTTGGAAATATTTACTACTGTGTGTACAAAAAAAGATTCGTTAAAGACCTTGTTACCTCTGAGTTACGGGGGATTAACAAAATAATATTTCATACAGCTCAATATAAAGACATTTGCATTTTAGACTAAATGGAAAGCATTTTTAGTATTCATACAAGCTTCTTGAGAGATATCAAGGCCTCAGTAATTCAGCTTCTAAGTAGTCTAAGAACTTTCTAAAATAAGCAAGATTTGTATCAAAACTGATAAGAATATGCGAGAGAAATATGTAGGTTAAAATATATATTTTTTTACTCCAGATTAACTTAATCTGAGTTAACGCCATTGACTTTATGTCCCTAGTCGTCGGAAACAAAGCTAGCTTAACAAAAGTAAGAATATATGTTACAAATGACCACCGGGACTAAAGGATACACACGCAATTTATCCCAAATAAGGCTAAATACTGGAGTTGTTTTTCCCATTACGCTAACGTGTATATAAATGTGAGTAATAATTAAACGCAGGGCGGACCAAGGCATAACTAATTGCTATAGATGTACTCGTGTTTTTATGGAGAACAAAGCATGAGGGTCCGGAACAAAGGTTCTTATAACGATTTTTTTTATTTTTTGTTTTTTCGTCTATATCTATCTATATATTTTTGTGTATAGTACATATACATTGACTAGTTCTCATCCAAAAAATAATCTCCTAATAGAAATACAATAATGATTTATCGCAAACGGGCAATGGATAATGGTACATTGCTCAGGAACACTATCTATTTAGTGACTCAGCTTCACATGACAGAGAGTAATGGTCGACCGATACTAAGCTACGGTTTCGTAGAAAATGTAAAAATCTCGAACTATTAACGATGTAGAAATACATATTAATATGTACATTGTACATATACACTGAGCAATTTAATTTTATCCTAAAGCTTACTTCCTAGTTTTGTAATACCATAAAATCATATTTCTTATTCAAGCTCTTTATTGTACAAAGATTATTATTTGGTAATACAGTGAAAAGAGGCAGATATGCCGCTTACTAAATACGATTTGGGAACCTCAATATTTCCGTAATTTGGCAACGGACCTGCAAGTCCTCTGGTTTTGCAGATGTCTACGGGCGGTGGTGATCATTTACTATGTATAATATGACCTTGCCTTGTATTCTATATTTAAAAAAAAAACAGAAAAGAATAAAATAATTGTGATTTAAATTCTACTGAGAATCTTAGTTCCTGATAAAGTATGATGAAGTAGCATAGCATTCATTTATATCGGAAGGAAGAAATGCAAAGTATAAAACAATATTATTGTGTATTGTTGCCTTTTTCAGTTGCACACGAGTGGTCAAGGAAGAGTTGTCATGTTTTCACGGTACTATGGACGTTTGACGAGGGCTCTGTCCCGTATCTATCGAACCGAAGAAATCACATAAAAACAACTTGTGGTATTTTAGATATTTATTTAAGAAACAATATTCTGAATTGGTTTATTATTAGCAGTCAATATTGATGTTTTTGTTATTACATTTTCTTTGATGTCAGAGTAGCTCTACCCCGTATAGCTCAATCGGGTGAGTCGAAAAAGTGCCGAACCTTGCATAAATTCTAGGTAGAAATTTTATTGCACCTTTTAGAGGGGATCAGTGAGAATCTAAATTCAAAATTGCGACAATTAAGTCCTTAAGTTAATAATAAACGAGATAATTCTATAAAAAACTTTCCCTTTTTACCTCGCTAAATTCCGAAAATAATTATCGTGAAGATGCGGTTGAAATGAAATGTAGATAATCGCATGAACAACAATTTAAGTCCTTATTATTTTTGTTGAAAAGTTGAAAATGACCGAGTTACCTTAAAATCAAGATGGCGGGTCTAATTTGGTCGCCATTTTGGATTTAGCCCCCTCTAAAGAGTGGTACAATAACATTTCTACCTAGAATTAAGTTATGCTAACCCGACTGGTATAGTATGTGTTGCGATGCTACGATGCTATTCACTTTCGCGGGCGTATGCAGAACAACGCACCAAAATTCCAGCATAATCGGATGAATAGTTAAGGGGTGCATAGAGGGCAAATATTATCATTCCAATTTTATAGGCAATGCTAGTGTAGTCTATATCCACGAAGCCCTGTGCTGCAACCCAAAATGCCCGTATGTAGTGCTGTAAGTTTAAGAAAAATGGAGTTTAACAAGTTTTATTAAAGTCTTAAAAGCAGTCATTTTACTGCTCTGGTGGGTTTAGTGTTAGTACAAAATTAAGAAAACCTAGTGACTATCGTACTTGTAACCTACTTTATGTTAGACAAGAGCATTATTGAACTAACGAGTCCGTTAAAAGTTTCATTTAAATCACATATTATTCAGTTCAGTTGTTCCGTTGCGTGAAATCATTTATAAACCATTACTTTTATAATATTATATTTACTAACATCATCTATCTAAACCTACCAAGATGTTTCTGTTTAAGGGGAGAATATCATAAATTGAAATAGGAAATATAACTTACAGAAGAAACTCTTGAAGCATGTTCGACCTCAAAACGGAAAACATTCTCTGTTCTGAAGAGGTCTTCAACTCCCCTTTAATCGTTACTGCTTTGTAAGAGGTCGAAAGGACCTTTCAACCATGCAGCCGTAGACACTGCGTGCCCCAGTTTTGAATTCTACAAAACTTCATGTAAATTCACGCATTGAATAATATCGTTCCGTTTCTATGCGTAGGCATTACTTGTAAAAAAAAATAGTACTTAAGTGCTCATGGGAAATATTATTCCGTGTAACATAAAAGGCTGTTATGGATATGGAATTTCGGACTATCCATTTGTTTAGGATAGTTTTGATTATGGATATTAGATATTGTAACGCAATTCCACAATGCTATGACTTGTTGCTATAAGCAATAGAAATAACAATATATAAGGGACGTGCGCGGCTACGGCTTGGCTGGGCAAAAAAAAATCTTTCATTACATACATACCTCATTTAGAATTCGCCCCTATCTGAAAATATTCAAAAATTATACAGAGGATTCGGTTACGGTTACGGATATATTTTTATATCGGATATCCGATAGTTTTGGCTACTCCATAACATCATAAAGTTTTATAGTTTAACTTTCTCAATTATATAATTGAAAGATAAATAACCCATAGTGAGTCGAAATTATAGCTTTTGTTAAAGCTTAGTTTCTAATCAATTCATAATACATTATAATACTTAAAAATTGTTAAATATTCTTCATCAAAGATTACATAATGCATCGTCGGGATCATGAAGTGGCACATAGCGAATTCAGGTAATTTAATTTTATAAGCATTCGAATTTGGGTTGCATAATATAATATATCAGGTGCTTGCAGCACTCGTCATGCATATTTAAGAGATTCCTCTGAATAATTCCGTGAATCTAGCGCCACGTGCTTTCCGCAATTATTTTAGGATATGCATTTTGTGTGACTATTTACGGTTCCACGAATCAAATTATGAAATAAAAAAAAATTAGAACTGAAAATACCTATAGTGTTTTTATAGAGCTTATTAATTATCGTATCGCATAATTTATTGACGTCTAATTCCTTAAAAAGCCTTGTTGAAAAAAAATATGTGAGAATTCAATTTTAATAATTCCCCGATAATCTATTTCCGATAACATTATACTTAAAGAGATACCACACTAAGATACACTTAAAGAGAGCTTTAGAATTAAAAAAAGACCAATAGCGTATGATTGATTTATATGACCTATTTTTCTATATATATTCAGAGCAAAATAATATTCTCTTGATTCTAATCTCAAAGAAAGCCTAGAATAACATAAATAAACGAGGGAATTCCATTACGCTATTGGATAAGATTTGATATGAGAATTTCGGCTAATAATATGAAATTTCTTGACTTTATTATACTTTTAAATATACATTTCGAAGTGTTGGATACAATCAAAGCTGCCCAGTGCCCATGCTTTATAAGTAAACTTATTTTTTGTAACTATAACTACTCTTTTTGATTACTTTTTTTTATTCATTCTTGCCTCCTTCTATTCTATTTTATACTTTTGTTTCTCTTCCAGAGGTTGTACATTTTTCATTTTTTGTATGATTGGTATTGTTTAAAATAAAGTATATTCTATCATTTTCTAAAATAAAAAGCTCGACAGCGAATCGATTTTTTAAATGATTGTCATGTGGCTAAATTACATTATACTTTCAAGATCTTCCAATATCTGTATTTGTTTGTATGAAATAAAAAAACAAACATGTTTACTAATTTGCTAAAATATTTTCGTAGGAGATACAACCGTCGTCAGTAATAATGAGGACCTTTCTTCTGATAAACATCCGAGGAGCTGAAATAGGCTCACAGAAGTTGAAAATACAACCTATTTTGTACCACGGGAAAATAGTTCTAAAACTTTTAGAACAAAGACTATAATCGCTTGTTTCGGATTGTATCTCAGAAGCGATCTTTGTTATTGAAAGGCATACGAAACATTGTCGCTTCAATTTGTGTGGTTGGCGTCTGTCCAGCTTGGTAGCTCTCAATAACCTGTGAATGTTCAACTGTAAATGCAGAGATAACTCAGTCCTTGAATACGCTAACTTAGGCTCTTAGTAGACGGGTGGAATATTTGGTATATTTTGCACCATGTCGTCGTAAAACGATTACATGACTTCGTTTTGAATGTCATCGTTGGTCATAAGCATTAACTGAAATATATTATATACCTAATTACTTCATTTGCTATATATGTATCTTATATTTTCACAGGCTTTACTTCCATATTACGCGTATGTAAAAATAGTTTACTAGATTGTCTTTTAGTGTCTTACATTTAAATAAAATAACTTTTACCGAATTGAAACACGATTTATTAATTGCATTATTTATTGATTCCGACGTTTCGAATGCTTTTCAGCAAACGTGGTCATTATGTGGTTCTGCGCGTTTTGATTCCGTAAAAAATATTTTATTTAAATTACCAAATATTTTCAAGAAAAATAGGGGAATATTATACTCTAGTCTGTATTTGCTTTATGAGTAGTATTTCAATCGAAGCACAAAATCCAAGTTGATTGGACTCTATCTACGATACTTTCTTCTGTAAATAATAATTATATAACGGGTGTTTTAATCAGCCAGGGCCGTATTACTTACATAAATTTTGTAAAATATAGAATAACACCATAATATAGAAAATTACAGCAAATCCGTCGAAATAGATGACGTTTGTTTAACTTTATGAAAATTCGTTCGCGTTCGCAGACGTTCGCTGGAAAGCATTCGAAACGTCGGTTAAAATATTTAATAGCTTTTTCATTCGGTAAAAGTTGTTAAATTTTTTGTATATGCTACAAAAGACAATTCTTCCACTCAGATACGACATAGATTTAGTACGAAGTTAAAATAGTTGATAATGACGTCGGATGATAATGCGCTTTAATATTGCACAATCGAAGTGAGTATTTTTTCCGGAATATAAATTTCCATTGAATTCGACGAACATTGAAGTATTTTTGTTTCTGAATATTTTCGTACGTTTCTATTGACTATTGTTACATATAGTTGGTATTCTACCTGCGAATACTGACGCAGAATATTGAGGCCAGTCACGAATAGAAAATCTAAACATCTATTGTTGTAAATATTTTTCTTTTTTGTTTATTTGAAGAGGAAAATATATTTTTTTACAATATTTCCCAAAAATTCACACGGAAATCTAAAAAAAAAATGGTATGGAATTCTCTCAATGCCAGTCTAACTTTCTCCCTTCAAATAACTCCTACATTTTTGTCTAATACTAACATATAAGGAATTAAGTTATTTTTGCTTATTAAATATAATACGGGTCGTTTGCGTCGCGGTCGGCTTCCTTATCTTTACAACAATTGGAAGGAGTATAAAACTTGACATTGCCTTAGTTAAGAAAACAACGAGGCACTTCAACAACCTGTTTTCCCGTATCATGAAACTAGGAACGAAGTTTGTTTAAGCTCGTGACATTCTATGGCACAATAAAGCATGGTATGCCAATTAAGAAAAGTAACTTTATATAACAAAGCTTTCGATTATCCAGTATCACAGGCCATAATAAATTTAAGTATTGTATTACTTCTTTTTTCTTTATATAGCTTCATTGTCGTCGGCTTTGGTTGATGAGAATTTAGTATTAAAAGTATCAAAAGTGAGATAATACAATTATTATTTTCTGATGTACCCATTGGCCTCTTGGCTTGGATTACAAGACACTAGAGTAATTTTTATGACTGTTTTTTTGAGTTAATGTAAATTATCAGTACTGCTACGTTATGTTATAAGTTGATTTTATTTAAGATTTGCCTTTTCTATGGTATTTCATCATCACTAATATTATGTATAAAAATGAAACATTTGTTTGTATTTATGTATGTTTGTTTATTACGATTTAACTCAAAAACTACTGAAACGATTTTAAAAATTATTTCACCAATAGAAAGCTATATTATTAGTATCAATTTTTGGGGCGTGTTACTAGTGTTAAATAAATACAGAATATGCTTATCTTACATACCTTATATCATTATACCATGTCTCAGCCTATTGACAACGGAGACACAGTTTGCAGTCGAGATCGGTTTCACGGTTGCAAATTGATTTCGTGTCACGACTATCGAAAATTTGAATTGGTTTTAACCTCAGTATGAAATAACTTTCCTATGTACGAGTACGTAGCTTTCTAGTTCCTACACGTCACTGTTCGATGTAACTTTAGTACACGTTTTGATGGAATACCTATTCAATTAAAAATGTTTTTGTGTTATGTTACAATGACGTTAAATAGGGACAAGGTGTTAGATATTTTTTTTCAAATTTTATGTTGCTTATCACCTTAAATTTTATATTCGGTATTCTGAAAATCCGAAAGCATTTCTTAATATTTTTTTTTAATTCCATCACAAACAACTTGCAAGAAAGTATAGTTTTCGTATAATGTGTATTTTCGTCATCTGTCAACTGAAAGATAAATTCGTGTTTGGAAGTGGAATATGGGAAAGTGTTTAAATGGAGTCCGCCATTTTTTATGTTCCGATATCAACGTGAAAGAGGATGCAGACAAAACTTAATGTCACAATTTTATTTCTTCAATTAAAACGGATGCTAGGACAGTATCTTAATAATAAGAAAGATATGATTTAGTTAGTTTGGTTTACAATTTGTTAAGTGTAAACTACTTTAGTAAGTTTTTGTTCTGACTGGTCAAGGAAAAATTCAAACTTACAGTAACATTATAAATATATTACTGTAGAATATTAAATTAATAATATTTATTATAATATCTTTTCCGTAGCAATTTAATAAGTATACATAAAAATATAAGTATAATAGATGTGGTGTTATTATTCATCTTCCTTTTCTCCAGTACATTAACGCACGAACTACTTTGAAAGGAGCAGAGGTAAAGAAATACACAAGCTCTTTTCACTCAACGAACCGGTGACCCAGAGACTGTAATAAAAACGTCTTTGCTTCTATAAGTACCATTACATATTACAGAAACTTGTACACGGTGACTTAACTTGAATGTGGAGTTAAAGGCTTCAATTTCGTAATTTGAATTCTAAAAAAGTGGTTAAACAAAGCTAAACATTTGATTTTTCATTCAAAAAAGCCTCATAAAGTTGAAGAAAACTTCTAAAAACTATGAGACACTGTAGAACCAGCTATTGCTGGCGTTTTTCTGGGAACCTTCAAGAAACGAGGCCTCACTTTCCTTAAAGGTCGGTGACGCATCTGCAAGCCTTCAGGTATTACGGATGTCTATGAGCGGCGGTTATCACTTATCATCACGTAAGCCACCTGCTTGTACGTTACGTGAATGGAACAGACAGCCTAGCACGAACGACTATCGACAAAGTATTCGAATCGTCCATCTGTCAGTTGTATGAGAATTCATTTGAAATTTCATATAAATTACAGTTCGACGATACGAATACTTTTTCGATAGTTGTTCTTGCTCGCCCCTCTGAAACGTAAGTGTCACATAAAAGTGACTGAGGTATCGTACAAATATTTTGGGCATTGTATGTGTGTTTGCATTGTTCCTTGCCAGAAGTTAATTTTTCGAACTTTTCGGTATTTTGTAGAGCTATAGGTATACTCGCATTCCAAGTATGAATGAGCCAAGTCTCACCTAGTTACAAGAGTAACAACTGTTAGTGCTAAGATAACGCCGGACGTAATTCCTCGCTTTCCACACTGTGCCAAAAGTGTGGTTCTGTTGAGTATAAATTCAGCTCTTGTCATCTCTTTATTATCAGATAAAATATTACTTTAATTTATGGTAACTCTGGTATTTCTTGGAGCATTAAATATGTACGTTAAATGCATAAAACTCTAACATCGTAATGTGAAACGATATTGTGTAATAACTTCCCATTTGTTTATAACTTCCATAAGTTCTGAATACTGAAAACTCAATTCGTTTAAAGGTATAATTCATATTGACGAAGCGTTATGTTGGTCTGGTAGACTACATAATATACAGGGTGGAAAAAATCAAGGGGAATCTGGAGGAAAACCACTTTAAATCCTTAAGATATATTATTTTACTTAAAGGAACCATTCCTTTATTTTTAAAAAGAAGTAAAACTGCATTCAAAGATTTTTGCTGGTTCGATTTCCGGGTGAGACAAGCTATCACCCGGAAATCGAACCAGCTAAAATTCAAAATTTAAACTTTCGATATTTTATTCCACTAATAGAAAGAATCAATGTTTAGGATAAATTCTCTCTAATAAAGATTTGGTCTAAGAACTAAAAAAAAAGATCATGTTTAACATTATTTTATTTTATCATCAGTTCTGATGCGAAGAATACGTAAACTGACAAAAAAATTTTACCTATCTAGCTAGATATTGATACTCGAACAATTTAAAATTACAATTTTGTGACACTTTAATAATTAATTTAACTCATAAATTGTTTGGAAAAACATCTCTTTCTTTAAAAATAGTAGAAAATATTATTAGGAGATTTCACCACAACACTTTGCAGAAGGCTAAACGAAATGAATTTCAAAAAAAGACAAAGTTTATGTATCTGGAATGAGGACCTTTAAAAAAAATCTTATTTCAAATAATTTACTATCAGGTAAAAGTGTAACAAAATGGTAATAATTATTTAAAAAAGTAGCAATTTCCAGCTAGGTAATAACTTTCTTTCATGTTTACATGTCCTTCGTATTAGAACTGATGACAAAATAAAATAAATGTTAGATTTCATGGTCTTTTTTATTTCTAAGATTAAATGTTTATAAGACAGATTTTATTCTGATTAATGATCTTATCGAATAGTGGATTAAATAGCGAATTTTTATTTGTTGAATTTTTAGCTGGTTCGATTTCCGGGCGAGGCGGACAAATTTTAGAAAATCTTTGAATGCAGTTTTGTTTCTTTTTAAAAATAAAGGAATGTTTCCTTTAAGTAAAAAAATCTATGTTAAGGATTTAAGGTGGTTTCCCTTCAGGGCCCATTGATTCTTTCCACCCTGTATATTATGACATCGTAGACTCAAGATTGTCTAAAATACTAGGATTTTGCGTAAAAAATTATGTATACTGTTGTATAAAAGCGGATACTATAAAAGCTATGGTTAACGTTATCGTTAATGTATATCGTGGGTATATTCCTTCGTATTTTCAAGTCCTAGACTTGAGCAAGATGATCCTAGCTCCGTATTAGCTGTATCAATGATACGTACCTTCAAATTTCATCGGGCCGAGGTGTGCATACATAATTCCTTCTGGGCTTAACCGCAGCCGGGTAGATGAACCCCCAATAAAAAATTATAGCTAGTATATATTGTAAAGACCTATATATTTTTTCATTTGGCAAAATAAAATGGCAACGTTCACAAGGGCGTATGTCACATGGCAAAATACAGCCGATAGATGGCCAGCGACGCTCAGTAGATGTTAAAACCACCGGTACCCAATAGCTTCTTTGAAAGTATCAGATGCCGATCACCGGTGGCACCACAGAGCAGGAAAAATAAGTGGAAGTGCGAAGTAGGCGTGGTACGGGTGTCAAAATTTAGCACGGTGGCGCTAAATCGATCACAGTCAGCCAAAATCATCCTTATATCTTTCACATAAAGTTTAGTTTATTAATTATATATTAGTTTGTTTTAATATTACAAAACGTCGTATGTACTTTGTGCGCTAAGCCAAAGTAACCGTTATCTCCAAGCACTATCAATTGTAGGACCAGTGTGATTAAGCTAGTTTTGAGAAAGAATCGAAAAAAAAATGTAACTGTGTGCAGTGTTAAATACTCCATTCATTTGTGTGAATTGGGCGACGGTCAATTCGGTACAAATTATGACACAGTGCACTTCTACTTACTTCTTCTGTTCTGTGGGTGACACCATGGCAATTTATGTGTTAAAACTATAATAGTAAAATTACATGTCCAGTCGTTAAACGACAATGGAACAAAATTGTACAAATAGTAAACTAAATTAATGCTACATATCCGACAGGATACGAAGTCCAGTCAGGGCAAGCTTCCAAGTTAAAATAAACAACAACCATTTGAATAGGTTCAAGTGCCAAACGGTTAGCTGTATATTTTTATACATTTTACTCGTTCGAAATAAAAAAACGATAAGAAAAGTAACTTACAACCTTCAAACGGAAGAGTCAAACTGCACTCTTTGAATAAAATGTATTTATAACGTATTTATTTTAGTGTTATACTTTTAGCACTGACATCCCGGTTTTGAATCCTATAGTTATTTTTGGAGTCGATGCCAGCCAAAAATGATAGTTTAATCCTGCCTGTGCAACAAAGTTTTGATCGGTACGGAGCGGTGGCGGTTTCCTAGCACCAAGGACTTTATATAAAAGTCCTTGCCTAGCACCGACTTCAAAAATAACTGTGAATAAATATTGAATAGATATATAAGTATCAGTAATTTTGTTGACTGTCCTTTAAGGCTCTTACTTTGAAGTAACTAAAGTACTATTTTTTACTTTTTAGTTTAAGTTTGTACATATAGGTATAGTTATGAAGTCGGTTTTTGTTTCTTTTTAAATATATTTTTTTATTTATATCTCAAACGATGTTAAAACGGTAAAATATACTACATCTGCATCAAGTGAACCTCATGCTCGTGTGTCGAGCATGAGGAGTCGATGCCAGCCAAAAAGGACAGTTTAATCCTGCCTTTGCAACAAAATTTTCGAACGGTAAGGACCGGTGGCGGTTGGCTGGCACCAACTACAAAAATAACTATTAATAAATATTAAATAGATATATAAGTATCAGCAATATTTTTATTGTCCTTTAAGGCTCTTACTTTGAAGTAACTAAAGTTCTATTTAATATTGTCTTTTATTAACGCGAGTATCACACATTTAAATAAAATACTGTATACCGGATTAAAACGCGATTTATTGTTTAAATTATGTATCCCGACGTTTCGGATGCTTTTCAGCAACCGTGGTCGCGGGAGACTGAAAGATGACAGTTGTCTTATATTTGAAATGTCACAAAGTTGCCATATTTAATTCAATTAAATTAAAAAATAATTATATATACATATTTAATTCAATTAAATTTTGTCTTATATTTGAAATGTCACAAAGTTGCCATATTTAATTCAATTAAATTAAAAAATAATTATATATACATATTTAATTCAATTAAATTTTTAATTTAATTGAATTAAATATGGCAACTTTGTGACATTTCAAATATAAGACAACTGTCATCTTTCAGTCTCCCGCGACCACGGTTGCTGAAAAGCATCCGAAACGTCGGGATAAATAATTTAAACAATAAATCGCGTTTTAATCCGGTATACAGTATTTTATTTAAAGTTCTATTTTTTACTTTTTAGTTTAAGTTTGTACATATAGGTATAGTTATGAAGTCGGTTTTCGTTTCTTTTTAAATATTTTTTTTATATAATATTTATAACCCAAACGATGCTAAAACGGTACTTTAACTTGAGAACTTCGTGATCTCTGTCTACCTCAGAAGAAAAGAGGCTTCATGTTTATGTACTATATATTTTATAAAAATCATAATATATTAGTTGATATTTTATGAATAATAGTACCTAAATATACTTTTAAATAGAAGGTACTGTAGTCTAAAGTTATTTAGGGTATGATGGATATAGTAAGGATTTTCTTTTATATTAGAGGAGGCAAACGGACGGGAAGTGACTACTGTCGCCCACGGACATCCGCAACACCAGGGGTCCCGAGGATGCGTTGCCGGCTCTTCTGTTTGATAGATCTTGAACAACATATTAATACATAATATATTTAGCTAATCATCAAACGATAGAAATGTAATGTGTATTAACTAACATTTTTTATTTACCATAGTTTGGAATAACAATATATAGCCATATTATTGATGCTTCTATTGCGCTACTGTCCTTTGAATATAAGTGAGATTAAAATAATTTTGCATCGTCATATATTTATTCATAATTCCCACCATGATAATATAATGGAAAATAGAATAGGGTTACCATGTGTGTGTCTCAGACAATTTGTCTTGTCTATCATTTGTCTAACTATTTGGTTGAAACTCATCTGCTACGGATTAGGGTAAATGTTGTATGCCGCCCGCCTAAGGGATATTCAAGGGTTCCTTTTGTTACTTGTGATAAGATAATTTAACAGTGTTGTTACTGGGGTTTGTATTAGATTACATTTTTGTGTAGCTGTTACATTTTTGTGTAAAGTTTTCGTGAAACATTACAAGCTTTCTTATTGGTGGTAATACTAACGCAATTCTGTATTTAAAAACTAAACAAGACTAAACTACGTACTAAGCTAAGTACTTATCAAGAATACCACACATTTCCTCTCGATATCTGGAAATCCACAACTGCGTGATTCCTAAGACATTTTTACCTCGCATTATCAAGAAACATTATTATATAAATAAACAATAAAATTTAATAATTTTATTGCATCAAAAATATTATACATACGACTTAAATACTGCAATTATAATTTTAGTATATATAGTATTACATTTAAAAAGAAAGCTTAGTTACAACCACTTAAATGACTCTAAACTTCTCATTATCACCTCAATAACAAAAAAAACATGTTATGAAAATTACTTGTAACTACTTGGTCACGTGATATATTATATGTTTTTTTTTTATGTCAGATATCGACAGACGAGCATGAGGTTCACTTGATGGTAGGTGACACCCCAGCCACAGAACATCAGTCAATGATGCGTTGTCGACCCAATTTTTTACTTCGAGCATTCGGAAATCCATAGACTGAAACCGAAACGCGCAATATGCACTTCACGGCTTTTCCATCTTTGAACGGTGGTTCGTTACCCGGTCGGAATTTAGATATTCCTCCCACCCGATCAATGCCCGAAGTTACCAGACGTAGGGAAAACATGCTTACAGAAAATTATAAGCATATGCTCCCGGTGGGAATCGAACCCACGACCTATCGATGCGCACGGCAGGTGTTCTACCGCCAACGAGCCCGTTAAAATTGATGATAATTTTTATAATAATGATATTTATTTATTATCAAAAAAAATAGTTAAGCTTGTAACAGCTGGAAACTTTAACGAGTGATAAGAAGACACGTACGTATAAAAATTCAAATGACCTAAAAACGTATACACACTAATATCTAATGGTTCAAAGGAACAATTAAGATCATCATTTGGTTACCCTATTGAAGATGGGCGAGGGAAGTAAAAACAGCTGTCATCTGCCTCATGATTGATTACTACATGCTGCTCTTGACGGCACCTATTCTTAGCTTCAGCACCCCGACGCTATAAGGAGAACCAAAAAAAATTAAGTGTTTTTGAGCTGTTCAGTCACTTTTTATGTTGGTTGGGAAATGTGCTGAAACCATTGAACTACTATGTATTACTGGCGTAAGTAATATAAGCTCAATGGCTGAAACGGAGGATTATTACTTAGCTCTGGTGATAATGTATTGACTTATGTGATAAACTTAAGATTCTGCGATTAACAAGATAAAAATAATTATTTTTTTGTCGGGCTGGACACAGAATTTACATATTTGTGATACAAGTAAGTGATCAATTTTCTGTGCCTTGCCTGACCAAAACATTTCGATTATTTTAGCTTTTTTGAATAAAATGATAACAAATATTGTGAAAGAAGCTTTCAATTACTTTTTTACCGAAAAATATTTCGGTAATCAATTAAATATAATCTTCCTATTTATACAAATTTATAATAAATAAATGATAGTATATTTATTCTCTATGCACTCCTAAACTATTTATCCGATTATGATGAAACTTTGACAAGTTTTTCTGCATACACCTGCAAAGATTCCTGGGCAAACCCTTTTATATTTTACTTGGCATTGCAACGCATCACGGTTACAGCTAGTTTCTTATAAAACACAAACCATGTAAAAGCAATAAACGAAGGTACGAGAAATATTTATATAAAATCTTAAGGCAAAATAAAGGTGATATTTGTTATACATCAAGCGGCGATTCAAAGGGAATTGAAAACTAAAATTGGCACTATCTCAATTTTCCGCTTCAATAAATGCAGTTTGGTGCACTTGGGTACGGCGAGTACACAGCTTAGCTTTGTTCTTCTATTGAAACTTAGCACGACGCCAATCGAATACGGCAGTGGGCCGGTCGTAGATATATTTTTAAATATACTCTGGATTTAATTTTCATTAGTATACGGTTTATCAATAGATTTTAGATTATAACAATACTAGCAATTGCCCCCGCAACCCCCCTTGTGGGTTGAATTTCGTAAAATCCGTTCTTAGCTGACCTCTACTCGGCGAAAGGAATATTCCTACCATATTTCAAGTCGCTACGCCTTATGGTTCCAGAGATATCGTGATGAGTGACTATAAAGGTGGGAATCTCTTTTATTATAACAATATTATAAAATACTTTATAACGGATTAAAACACGATTTATTATTTATGCCGACTGCCAGTGGCGGATTAACACATTTTTGGCGTATAGACTATTAAAATTTTGCCACCCCTAGCCTCTATAGAGTTCCTAAATTTTCTAAAATACAATGATAGGAATTGTCTTGTAGGTACTCTTCTCTCAGTACAGTCACTTTTAGACTATTCTCTGTAAGGTACAGAAGACTGCCTTAAAAATAAGGAAAGTAAGACTTTCTACAAGAAAGCTAAAAGAAAAACAATCGGTCCTCAAATTTGCCGCCCCTAAAATCTGCCGCCCTAGGCTGAAGCCTACTCAGCCTGCTGGTGAATCCGTCACTGCCGACCGCGAATAGATAGCATTAATATTTCAAATCAAACCTTTCAGTTTGCCCCTGACCACGTTTGTTGAAAACCATCCGAAACGTCGGGATAAGTAACAAATCGTGTTTTAATCTTGTATAAAGTATTTTATTTGAGTTGTTTCTTGATTTATAAGCTTATTAACACCACATAGTTGTTTGTAATTAAGTTGATTTCATTTGGTACGCATGTGGTATTTCCCGGGTATCCTATTACGACAGGCAACACGGAAGAGGCGGGGTAGTGGCCGCAACTGGGGTCATTAAGCTTTGCATTACTCAACTAACTTACTTTCATACTTCCTTATAATCATAAACGTTTAACTTTAATTATTATTAACTACCGATCCGCCTGGCTTTGCACGGGTGCAATCTAGATGTACACAAAAAAGCCTAATGTAGTTTTCTATCGGTAACAAATAAACAAATCTTCCCTCTTTTTCTTTGTGCACTCACATTAAATATAATCTTTCTATTTATACAAATTTATAATAAATAAATGATAGTATATTTGTTCTCTATGCAATCCTAACAATTTATCCGATTATGATGAAACTTTGACAAGTTTTTCTGTATACACCCGCAAAGATTCCTGGACAAACCCTTTTTTCACTCACTAGTGAAGACGATGAGTTTGAATAAGAACCACTGAGTTAAAAATGTTTAAAAACAATCAAATTATATAAATACACATTCGCACTTCATAGATGAAAAAACCGTAAAGTACATATTGCGAGTTTCGGTTTCAGTCTATGGATTTCCGAATGCTCGAAGTAAAAAGTAGGTCGACAGCACATCATTGACTGATGTTCTGTGGCTGAACCTACCATCAAGTGAACCTCAGGCTCGTCTGTCGATATCTAACATAAAATAAACTTCTAAAATAATTTAGTTCTTTTTGTACGAAAATATAAGAACAATCAGGAACCCTCAGCCCGTATGAAGGAATCGCTACCATAATTAGTTTTTGACAGCTCTCGATTTCACAGAAACATATCAATTGAATGTGATATAGAGGGCTATTCACAGAGTAATATGCCTTAAGCCTTTTGTATATGCGCTCTCCCAGTGCTGTCACTCCAAAATATAATTCACTCTACTCTTATATGTATATTAAAAATCTTAATACGTTCGCCAAAAATACACTGAAGGAATATTCTATCAAAGGGTGACCGAAAAGTCTCGTTATATTAACCCCAAAGGTGACACGGCACTGTCATACATAAGTGACAGGGAGATAGACAGTTCTACTCTCACTCCACCAGAGTGCTTTTACTTTCCGATTCTCTGAATTATACATACATTTTTACAAATAAGTTTCTTTAATTTTTTTCTCTAGTGATCCTATTTGAGGGATATAAAAGTAGAGGCGCGACTGTCCATGGATTATGAGTGCATCGATCGAAAAATATTAAGGTGGTTCGTTTTCCATACAAAAAGTCATGATTATTAACGAAGTCAGTTTAGAGTTTCGATACTAAATATTTGTGCAACAATTTACTTATATAAATTAATAAATCCTTCACGTTGTTATATGCATGATTTCTGTATAAAATAACATTATTTTATTAACTCCGCGCAAAGAACTCCCGGAAAGTAAATAGTTGCACAAATATTTAGTATCGAGACTCTAAACTGACTTCGTTAATAATCATGACTTTTTGTATGGAAAACGAACCACCTTGCTGTGATTTGTATTTGTTAACTAATTTTTGCTATGTTTTTTTAAATCTAACACAATAGCGTTATGAATATGAAGCTTTCAAAAAGGCCTAATAGATGGTATTATAAGTTATATGTATGTATATGGGTGAAAAATGAACAAGCTTTTGCTTTTATACCCCGTGTTCAATAAATTCATAATATATTTTTAATCTCCCCTTTTTAATATTGTCTTTTATTAATGCGAGTATAACACATTTAAATAAAATTCTGTATACCGGATTAAAACGCCTTTTATTATTAATACTGTTTAAATCATTTATCCATTTATTCAGTCTCGCCCGTGACCACGGTTGCTGAAAATCTCACCTTTTTAATTTTGTTGTCGGTTATATAGACTTATTAATTATATTAATTCTGGAATATCGCTGAATTTTTCAATTATGCTTTGTAAGCTGCTTAAACTTGAACAAACTATTTTGTTTTTATGTTAGATATCGACAGACGAGCATGTGGTTCACTTGATGGTAGGTGATACCTCAGCCACATAACATCAGTCAATGATGCTCTGTCAACCTACTTTTCACTTCGAGCATTCGAAAATCCATAGACTGAAACTGAAACGCGCAATGTGCACTTCACGGCTTTTCCATCTATGAACAGTGGTTTGTTACCCGGTCGGAATTTCGATATTCCTCCCACCCGATCAATGCCCGTAGTTATCAGACGTGAGGAAAACATACTTACAGAAAACTATTAACATGTTGTCCCGGTGGGATTCGAACCCACCACTCATCGATTCGCACGGCAGGTGTTCTACCGAACGCGCCAACGAGCCCACCAAGTTTAAAAAAATCTCAATCAATGTTATTTGAAACAAATGAATGTAACGCAATATAACTAATTAATTATCGAAGCATAGCGATTGGTCCGATGTTTACGCTTACACTGAATACCGATCCCTCGAACAAACAATGAAATGTTTCGAAAACTTTTAATGGTGATCAAACATTTCATTTCGTTTTCCGTGGCTTGACGGAAAGGGGTAGGTACAGATATTTAAATTTTTCACTCACAGTCCATTTGCTTCACGTTGCATATCGAAATATTCGTTTCGTCAATATTCACTCGATTTAATCATGTTTCGAATTCGTTTTGGAGTATTATTGGAATGTTTTCACATGTCCTTTATTTGGAGAACATTATTAACTGACATCCACCCTTTTCGATACAAGACAGAATAATCTGGAGGAAATTACAATACAATTTTTTTTTAATTCAAATATACTCTGGAATTTGATATAATTACCTTTACGTATTTCGGATAAAAATTAAAATATATATTTACATCATCAAATTATTGTCTCTTGTACAAGTGATTTTATTTATAATAATAGGATAACAAGTAATATCCCTCAATTTCTGTAGAAACAAATAAATATCGAGTAAAATAACCTTTTATTTACAACCCCCTCATCGATTAGATAATTTCTATATTTTTTGTCCTCCTTATTTCTAATACTAGCAACACGCCCCGGCTTCACACGGGTGCAATGTAGATGTACTATACAGACTATGTTACTCGCTGATAAAGTAGCTTTCTATTGACAAAAAAAAAAATCGGCCCAGTGAGGAACCGGGGCGTGTTAATCTAATATATAAAATTTCCATGTCACAATGTTAGTTACCGATTTTTACCAAATTTTATATGCGTATTCAGTAGGTCTGAGAATCGGCTACTATCTATTTCTCATACCCCAAGTGATAAGGGATGTTCACCCTTAAATTTTTTTTTTTTAATTTTTGGACGAAATTTTTTGTTTTTATTTTTTATAATGTGGCTTTAAAAAATACATACAACCCTATATTTTCACTCTTCTATTACCAACCGCTACGTTTTTTTGTCAAAAAATCTAGACCGGTGCGAAGCCGGGGCGGGTCGCTAGTAGTGATATATATTTTGAATAATAGTGAAGGCTGTTCAAGCTTACTCAAAGTTCATCATAACTTCCATCAATTACGATACCGCGCCGTATTGAATTTAATTACGTCATAAAAAATTCTCTTTTAAAAACAGAAAATGCATTTCCTCAAAGTAGAAAGCGCCCATATAAAGTACGAACATGGATCGTAGCGTGCTCAATTTATAAAAGTTTATGAAGCATTTTCGGAAACTTCGTAATCATAGTTTGAGAGTTCTGAAAGAAGCGAGATAGGAAGGACATTAATATGATTCGTCTTTATTGGTTAATAAAAATATTATGAACGTCTTTATGGCGTGTCCGGCTCGTCATTTCGGCACTTCGTCGTTATTAAATTTTCGCATTTTCCTTTCTAATCCTATAATATATACATTTTTAACAATCGGGCACATCGTTAATTATGATATAACACTTCACTTATAAGTAGATAGGTTATAAATTAATAAGATTTACGCTTTTATTTATAAACTAGCTGATGCCCGCGACTTCGTTCGCGTGGGGATCACTTTATGCTGAACTTTTGAGCAAGCTTTCTTCATATTATATATCCTCCATCCTCTGTACTTGGTGATTTCTTTTCGGAAAGAGCTATCAGAGTAGTCATTGACAGTTTCTTTTGCATCATATTATCGACATGTTTAATGGTGGTTGAGGTTGGGGTTCAAATGATGATTTGAAATTCAAAAGAAATACCATAGTAATTGAAAAAATTAACCTGACTTTAAAGAAACTTTAGGGAGATGCATATCAATCAAATTTTACGTCACCAAAATGCAGATATGTGTCTTTTTTCCACTAAATAATCAGAGTTCAGTCGAAGATTGGATTCAATGCATTTTCCGTCTTAAATATATGCACGAAAATTGTACGGGGTTTGAAAATACTTGCGACACATGGAAAAAACGCCAAGAAAATGTCTAAATACGAATAAAATGAAGGTATGGAGAAATGCAACGTAAAATGAATGAAAAAAATAGTATGGCCATGTTGGCCAAATACTTAATTTTTAATAAATTTAATTAGTGTGGAAGATACTATATCCACCTCTATATTTATTTCATTTAATTGATCACTTTTAATTTCAGATATTTTTGTTTAATTCCCTTGGAAAGGAAAGGATTGATGAAAATGCGAAATAAACGATCTCATAAGAAATACATTTTTATATAATAGAATAGTTCAATAATACATTTTCTATTTTCAATATTAGTTCTTTTAAAAATATAAAAAAATAAATACAAAAAAAAATTTCCCTGAGTGATGATTCGAACTCGCATCTGAAATTACGTAGTACGACCGTATATCCACTATGCCACGAACACATATTGAAAAACGGCGAAATTATCAAACTATTTCATTTACATATCAAACTGTGATTGACATCTGACAATTCGAAAAAATTCAACGCGAGTCAGTTTTCATTGCAATTTGTTGAAATGATGCCTTTAAAATAATATTTAAATGATGATAACTTTTTTTTCCGACAACCGATTTCGATGTAACAAAGCCTATATGTTGCCCTGGACTTTGCTTAATATATTTGTATAAATTACGCGAAAATCGGTTCAGTATCTTCGGAGATTAGCGTGAACAAACAGACAGACAGACAGACGGACAGACAGACAGACAGACAAGAATCTTAAAAATTGCATTTATGCATTCTGCTACCCTTCTTTTATCACCCCTCTTAATTTCTGGTAAAAATATTTAGTGAAGCGTAATTTCGATCCTACTCTTTTATTATATGTATATAGATAATATTGAAGTAGCAAATTTTTTATTTGAGAAATTTTTTTTTTAATAGACAAAGCGGGGTTGCTATATTTTATATATTATAGGGTATATTTTTTTAAAGGTCGGCAATGCACCTGCAAGCCCTCTGGTGTTGCGTGTGTCTATGACTGGTGGTAATCACTAACCATCACGTGAGCCACCTGTATATTTGCCCCTATTCTATAAAAAAATTATAATGCTTAGCTCAAAATAACGATTTGAATGTAGTTTTGGTAATTTGGAACTTAGGGTTTGGAATTAATATTCCCTTACTAAAACAATTCCAAAATCAACGCACAGATACGGTTTCTACGCTCTTAACAGTTTTAACCAGTTCAATTCGAATTCATTAGAATATTCTAAACTACATAGTATGCCTTAGCTCTATATGCAGACCGCTTGTCTATAGACTTGTTTCAGTTTTGCTATTAGCTTTAATTGTTATTTATATATAGTTTCACTTTAATATTGCTTAGTACAATCTTGATCTGAAACTTTAACATACGACTTAAAAGTTCGTGCAAAATGTTTTGTTGAGATATGGAAATTTAATCTTTTTTGGACAATAAAATGCACGCAGCGAAAAGATTAAAGCTTTAGATGGGGGAGAGGGGAGTTAATTATAGCAGATGTGGAATTGACATTGATGGTTTTCGTACTTATTTGATAAAAGGAAATCCTAATACTGTTAAAGTAACTTTTAAGAACTCATTTTATCACGTAAATTAAAAAATATATGTATATATATAATCGGTTTAAAGATTCTTTTTTTTTTCCACGAAAAAAATAGTCTAAATGGGAACGTATTTTATAAAATTTTATATAGGCTTTAACCGCAACTTACTTAGATTAGATATTTTTATTACTTTTTTAACATAAGTAATATGTATACAATTGTTTTGTTTTGTGTTTATCTTACAATTAGAATAGTCTCATAATCAACCTGTATGTCAGTATAAAGCAAATATAAAAGCATTTTTTATATTTTTTTAAATATGATATTGAATTTCAACTTAAAATATCATACTTATTAGGAAAACTTGGTGCTAAAATTCTCTCGATATTTATAAATAAGTTTTAAAAAAATCGAGATATTAATTGGAGCTTACTTTTCATGTTCCAATGTCCGGTATTTCAATCCTGTTTTATTATTGAATCGTATCTATGTATTTATCAATTTGTATTTTTCATCAAACCCATGATTAAAAGAACATTAAAGATAGATTAAAGCTGCTAATTGATTTCCATCGTTTAAGAGCGGTTTAAGATTAATAAGTAGTGTTTTAATTGACACTTTGACAGACAACAGTACTGAACTTCACCCCCTGCGTTTCACGGTGCGTTGAATTATTCATCCAAAAGAGGGTGACTGAGCAAATTTTACGTAATTTTCTAAGCTACAAAAGAAATAAAACTCTTTGTTTTAAACAGATCCCCTTTAATTTCTTCGTTGCGATAAAATGGAACGATATGCTTTATTGAAATAATAAATCTGACGTTATTGCGTTGGAAATTTGTGTTCTCTTTATGAGCTGAAAGGCTCATGAATTATTTACAATGCTTTATATTTTGTAACAATTAGCTTTAAAACATTTACTTCTTATTATTAATTGTAAATTAAACAGGGCTGGATTTAGAGGCCTGGTGAACTTGGGGCAACAAAGGGGTCGAGGCCCCCAGGCCCAAATATTAAAGGAAAAGTTGTTTATATTTACTCCTTGTTTGGAGGATTTTTCCGAAGTCTCTATTGTGGGGCCCCTCTTTTGTGGAGGCCCCGGGGCTGTAGCCCCTAAATCCGGCCCTGAAATTTAAATAGCTCATTACTACATTAAAGTCAGTGGTCAACTTAACTACCTATCAACTAAGACCTAACTCTCAAACAAAACTTTAAGCAACACATTAGGACCAAGTTTATCAAGTTAATATCAAACTTTCCGCCTGTGTCTCGGACATTAAATCCCAGATGTTGACTTACAAAAGGGACAACGCTAGCCCTAAGGTATTTGAAGTTTCATTGCACTCACTTTTAATAAGACCGGAACCCTCCGTTAATATAGAGTGTTCCCTAGGGACCTTTGGGGTGAAATTTCAGACGAAAATTCAGGGTCCTCTTTTCGTCTACATGCGCTTTTCGCATCTGTGATTTTTCCGTTGAGTATGTCTAACATAATTAAATTCTTCCAGTATTTTTGTTACAGTGTTTACGTTTTATGTATTTTAATTTAAAAAATGTGTTACAAAGCAGAGTATTATAACGTTTAGTACACAATCACTTTTTGTTTTGAAGTAAGGCTACATTTTGCCTTAAAGTTAAGGAGAAAATAACAAAAGCATTACTTTTGTCTTTTGACTATTATATGTATTATATAATTATTTATATAAAACTATAATTAGCGCGTATATTTTACATTTTATTTTAAATATATAATAGTACATCAATACAATATACAGTAGCATAAAAAAAAACTATACAATAAAAAATATTACCACAGTTAGAGAGGGGACGATTAAAGATGGGAAACAATATGCATAAAAATCAATTTGAACGTTTTGTCTGTTTGTGTGTTTGTTCACTAATCTCCAAAGACACTAAACTGATTTTCATGTTGCTTGGACATATACGTATAGATTGAATTTAGTTTTGGCAACATCAAAACTTTGTTTCATCGCAATAATCTTCATTTATATATTTAGCTTAGAAGCTCAGCTTAAGGTGGCGAACTAGCAGGCACCAACTAGTTTTTAAATATAATATATTTTTAAATACAGCCCATAACCTTATTTTAAACCAAACATTCATATTCGAAACTTTCTATGAAAAATAAGTGTTAAAAGTAAATACGAAGAATAAAATATTTACAGACTATATTTCAACAAGACCCTTGTAAAATTCTCATTCAGTTTTTTTTCGTTTCGGCGCTTGTTTCCTATTGCTGTATCATTGAAAAGTTTATTTTACTTTTACACTGCGATTGAGAACGCCTTCAATTTCAAGTTTTAATGAGTAAATAACGAGGACTGTGAATCTGAGAAATTGCTCTCTTTATAGACGGTATATTATTCCGTGATTTGAATTTACTTTAATGTGAGATTGCGAAGTATAGGATTTATGTTTGTATAAAAGTCAAGCAATGTTTTTGATTGACATTATAATGGATTTGTGGTGTACAGAGTAAATCTTTCAAGTGGTTGTGTGGCAAAATCCGAAACTATGAGGGATAGTGACAAATGTTCAAAGGAGTCTATAGGCCAATTGTGAAGAAAACTAAATCTGAACTTGAAAAATCAATATTTGAATCTGTTGATTTTGAAAAATAAATAAAAAACTGTATTATAACACCATTAAATCGTGTCGCTAATAAGAAATGAATTCAGTGTGGTTTTTTTTTGTTTTAAAATCAACGGGTTCGATTCCAGGCCAGGATTTTTTTTTCAAAAGTCCGATGAGTCAATTATAGTTTTCATCAAAATCAGATCCGAGGGAGTCTTCCCTTGAGTACTTTTCGCTAGTGTCAGGTTTGACCATGAATAATCCACTCTTTATGGTATCTACTAATGAGAGTGTAGAGGTAGACTAGATAGTGTAATCGCTGAACTTTTTTTTTAAGAAAAACTGTTCGCATGATGACTTTTCCTAAACCTAAAGATTTACGGCAACTGATACCTCCCACGTAAGTTGTGGTTACCATCAACGCTTTTTGTTCTATGTTACATTACATTACTATACTTCTGTGGTAATCATTCTTTTTATAATGATACAACTTAATACGTCTTGTATGTATATGAAAAAGTCTAATAAAAAAATGTTTTTGCGAACACAGAAAATAAACGTAAACAGATGGAATACTTTAAAAAACGCTTAACACCAACTTTGTCTTGTCGGTATATTCTCATATCTAAGGTTTTAATTAATCCATTTAACAAAACTAGCAAAACTAATAAACACAGAGAGATAATGAAAAACACATTAGGATTTATGTCATACTTGTTTTAAGCCAAATCTTTGATTCACGGTGGATGCTTTTAAGCTAGAATTTTCGAGCGGAAACTGGAGCTCATACGGAAAAACGACGCAAGCAAAATGGCAGATCGGACAAGTTTATTAGCAAGAATCGGATATTCAAACAGTAAAGCTTGAAATTTGACCCACTTCATACATTCTGTATTCAGTGAAACATTATACGTATATGTAAAGAAAGCATATACGAATTCTTTTCTCAAGTTCGTCTTTGCCGTCTGAGGGCTTAGCATGAACGACTTTCGAACAAGTATTCGAATCGTCCATCTGTCAGTTGTATGAGAAATCATTTGAAATTTTATACTAATGACAGCTCGAGGATACGAATACTTTTTCCCAAGTTTTTCGTGCTAGGCCCGACGTTGCTTACATACTCAAACTCAAAATATTTATTCAGTATAGTATGCTTACAGTTAGTATACCATACAGCTCGTCAGTTAAAAATCTTGGTATCTACATAGACGAACTACTATCTTGGACAAAACAACTGCAGGAAATGCGAAGTAGGTTATTTGCTGCAACTGGCTCCTTAAGACGGTTACGCAATTTTCTGCCAACCCACACCAAAGTTTCTCTAGCACAATCTTTATTACTCCCAATCCTCGATTACGCTGATACTTGTTATCCGGATCTTACCGAAGTACAACTTGACACCCTCGAGCGCCTTCAGAATTTGTGCATTAGGTTCGTCTTTGGTCTTAGAAAATTCGACCATATTTCTGAATACCGCAGTAGACTAAAACGGCTACCGATCCGTCAACGCCGAGATACTCATATCCTGCATCTTTTATTTAATGTTATTTTCGACCCCAAGACTCCCCTTTATCTTAAAGCTAAATTTAATTTCGCGAACTCTGACTTTTTTTCTCTTCATTCTTCTTATAATTTAACTTTAAATATTCCTGTGCATCACACTGATTTCTTCCATTATTCCTTTACTGCTCGTGCTATACAACTCTGGAATTCCCTACCTCTTTCTATTAAAAAAGCTCAATCTCTTCCTATTTTCAAACGAATGCTGAAAGACCACTATCTCTCTTTTCCAACATAGTTACTGTTAAATGTATGTTTAATTATTATTATTATTTTTATTGTGGTTATATTATGTGTACTTAATTATTCTATTAATAATTGAATACTTTTATATACATCTTCATACATACATATAATATCTCAAGCTTCAATTCCTTTCTATCCAGGTTGCCTGGAAGAAATTGCTTTGAGCAATAAGGCCGCCTTACTATATTTCTGTTTTTCTTTATATTAATTCTTTAGTTTAAGTTTTCGATGTCAAAGTGTAAATAAATGAATAAATAAATATGCTTTATAATATTATATATAACTTATTGATAGTCAACATTTTACAAATGTAGAGTAAATTATAAAGAACAAACTTTAAGAAGATATGCCTTTGTTTAAAAAAATACGTCGTGCTAATATTAGTTATATAGTTATATATAAGTAAAATAGTTATGCCATCAAAAACATAAATTGTAAAAAAAGCCAAGTCTTGCAACTCAGTTCTTCTATCGTAAAAAGTTGTGAGATCTATATAATACCAAGTCGGTCAATTTATTCAGTCTCTACTGAAGGATCCTTCTGTCTTAAGTAATTACATAATAAGCTAACCTAACAATATCTTATAGTGATCATATCAATGCCAATATTAAAAATCTTTGATGTTTAAAATAAATAGATTGGCTCGGCTATCGCATGAAATCACAATGTAAGTATCTTTTTTATTTTATTAAAAACATAATGTATCTCACAAGTAATACATATTATATTAAATTAGATTGTTTAGTGCGATTGCCAAGTCAATCTATTTATTTTAAACATCAAAGATTTTTAATATTGGCATTGATATGATCACTATAAGATATTGTTAGGTTAGCTTATTATGTAATTACTTAAGACAGAAGGATCCTTCAGTAGAGACTGAATAAATTGACCGACTTGGTATTATATAGATCTCACAACTTTTTACGATAGAAGAACTGAGTTGCAAGACTTGGCTTTTTTTACAATTTATGTTTTTGATGGCATCTCATTTCTTTTTGTAGACAGTCCTTTTCTTAGTTTATTTGGATAAGAATTAATACAAAGGTATGGATAACAGTCTGATTTTGATCGGCATTTTTATCAACTTTTTAATGTAAAAAAGTAGTTATAGTGACATAACTACAATAGTTGGATATATGGTCTCGTGATGTTTTTTGTAGATTTTGATATGTTCTATAATATTGTTTTTTTGTTCTATCATCAATACTTTCCGCAGCACATGCGATGAAAGACATTTTATGGCTAATTTTTTTACACCTTGGGTTGTTTTTAGTAGGGATTTCTAAGGATCTCTATTTTTTTCTAGTAATAAATACCCTATGTTACTCAGTGATAATGTAGCTTTCTAACGGTAAAAGAATTTTTAAAATCGGTCCAGTAGTTTTTAAGTTATTCATTACATACAGAAATACAAAAAAAAAATGTATATCTAGAAAACTGGACCGAAATTTCAAAATATTTTAGTTTTTCCTTGATTTATAGACTAAACACTAATTGTATTCTAAATTTCAAGTTTCTATGTCTGCTAGAAGTGCCTTAGAGTTTTGATGATCGGTCAGTCAGTGAGTGAGTGAGTGAGTGACAAATTATCAAACTTTGACTAGTTATAATTCTTAAACTACTGGTTCAAACAGAATTATATTTGAAATATACCGAGTTTATACAATGCCTGCTTAGTGACTGAAAATTCAGGATTCTAGTTTTATCCACAACGAAGTTATAGGGGTTCGAAAATGGCCCGAACTACTTCGAGAAAAGGATAGTACGGCCGTGCCGCTTTTTGCTCGACTTGGCGGGGGCACTACCGTGCCCCCAGATAATGGCTACCTGAAGTTTGTTGTGTTTCATTTAGGTACTTGCATGATATTTTATCTTCCTTGCATTCCTTTGCACTACATAATGTTACTGACAGATATGATCTTTATATATATAATTCTTCTGTGAGTGTGTATGTCACTGAACTTCTCTCAAACGACTGGACCGATTTTGATGAAATTTTTTGTGTGTGTTCAAGGGGATCTGGGAATGGTTTAGATTCACAATTTTGTCCGCTGGACAATGTTTTTTTAATTAATTTTTAATTATTATATAATTTCGAAGCCAAAATTGTGGCAGAACAACGTCTGCGGGGTCCACTAGTATTTAAATAAAATACTTAATAACGGATTAAAACACGAATTATTACTTGTATTATTTATGCCGACGAGGACGTTTCGGATGCTTTTCAGTATCCGTGGTCACCGGCAGACAGTCTGGTATAATAATCGCGTTATAATCTGTTATAAAGTATTTTAATTAAATGTGTGATACTCGCGTTAATAAAAGACGATATTATGATATTTTAAAATCTAAATATCTTATATTATAAGTTTTTTTATAAATACCTGAAATAAACGCATTAAATGTTTTTATTTGATTCCTTTGCGATTATCAAAATATGCGGCATAAGATATATAATACATGGCATTATTAAATTTTTAACAATACTTCTTAATTAACATCTAGTTTTATACATTTATGTATAAAGCACCCAAAAGTTGAAGTAATTGGGGTGAGGTGTCCACGCATTATAAAAGTCGTGAGATTGCAAAGTTCAGACTCATCGATCAGTAAGAAGGATGAGGGTTTTTAGACGAAATACGAAACAGGCCTCTCTATTTACGAGGTGACCCTTAAAGTTCAGAGACAAACGTTTATCGTATTTAAATTAAATTAGAAAAGTTAAATTTATTACATTGCATAAAGTGAATTCACTAGTCCTAGTAGTGGGGCATGGGGCAGACCCATTTCTGTGTCTGTTTCTCTGATCATTTTTCTTTACAGGTAAGTAGGTGATCAGCCTTCTGTGCCCTGCACGATCGAAACATTTTTTTTTTAATCTTTCGAACCCCTCCTGTGTCAAATGCATCGCACTGACTACTAAGCATTAGCTTAGTCTTAGTTAGCAGTCGGAATCTCTTCGTGAAGGTTCTATTTTCAAAATTTGAATTTAGAAAGACGAATATTCTACTTTTTAATTGTCTGATTTATAATCATTCCATGATAAGTTCACAAAATTTAAATATTAATAATTAATAATATATTATGTATTTTGTACATAAAATCCAGTCCAAACAGTCTGCTTATTATTTTAAATTATCCTGTCCTGGATTATGGCATAAACTCCGCTAAATAACACATATCATACTTACATATCTTAATGACGAACAGGAATTCAGTGTGGATAACCAAGTAAAAACATTGAATGAGCTAACTCGAAGTTAAAAGGTATTTTATTTAATAGACCAATTACATCCTTAATTGCCATTGAGGATCTCACAACAATTATCCAAATGAAACGCCAATCAAGCTAAAGGTGGCTGGTAATTAGCCTGAGGTCTGGTTTGCATGACAAACGAGCCTCAGGCTTATTAATTAGCTACCGTACGAGTCTTACTCGTACCTGTGCATATGGAATGTGGAATTTGCATAAGCTATAACCGATTATGAATCAATATTTAAGCTGTACAATTGAGGTCACCTGTTGTTATATAGTTTGCTTTACACATGTTACGCTGTCGTTTTTAGGTATTAGAAAGTTGTGAATTGAAGCATGGTAATACATAGTTTTTATATCAGAGACGGGCGTAGAGCTAATTTGACGGTAGTTTATTTAATAAGGGTGACCTTATAATACATGGAAATTCAAGGACTGAAACTTTTTTTTATTTTAGATATCGACAGAAGAGCATGAGGTTCACTTGATGGTGGGTGATACTACAGCGACAGAACATCAGTCATTATGCGCTGTTGACCTACTTTCGCATTCGGAAATCGAAAAAACTTCAAGATTTCTTTATCTCTGGATGGCGGGAATTTCAATATTACTCCCACCGATTAATGCCCAAAGTGAACAGATAAAGGAAATAGTCAGTAAGAAAATCACAAAAAATCCCGACGAAATTTGATCCAGTGATCAGCCGGAAAAGTCAAAAGACACTTCAACAAATAATATACATTACCTTATTATTTACATTAACATTTTCTTTAAAGGCAATTGTTTAAATAGTTTATAATATTATGAAAGATCTAAGTGAGAGGAGAAATATTAGCGCGGCGAGAAGAATTCTAATATTAATACTTAACAGGAATATTTTCTCACGGTATGTATTTGAGTGGTTTGTAAGTTGCATTTTATCGAGATAGACAGATACAGTATAAGAAAAAAAATAACATACGATAATTATGCATGAGAAAAATAACTTCACAGTTTTAAATGAAAGTCATCATTCAAAAATTATTTATGTAAATCCTATTCCATTTCTTTAATAGTGGAAAAGCAAATAGCAGCTAAATTGATATAATATGAAATAAATGTACCGAAAAATATATCTAAAATTACATATTTAAAAATGACCGCTTCCGTAGCTCAGTGGAAAGCGCGCTACAAATGTGCAGCCGGGCTAGCATGACCGCCACGAGATATGTCGCGGACGAGAGAAGACAAACTAAGATGTTAGATATATCGATATATTATATCTCGACATCGACAATTTCGATAGAAAAGATATCTCGATCGACAAATGTATCTATTTTAGATATTAAAAGTCGAGTTTTAAGTGTAATTGTCATGTTAGACCCGAAAGAAATAAAGCGATAGTCGATTGAAACACGAGAAAACGGTAGACAAAATTTTGTCGCGCTTGTCGGGGAACCATATAAAATTTCACAGAAGAATGTTGACTGTTGACTATTTACCTGTAAATAAAAATTATCAGTGAAATAGACACAGAAATATATCTGCTATATGGCCCACTACTCGGGAATTCGCTTATATCACAAGAGTATTGCAGTACCTACCGTCTGTGCCCTTTCGTATTATACGAAAGGGCGCGAATATAACGTTATCCTCAATAACGCCGATGGCTCTCCGATGCTTTGTAGCTGCCATATCAAAGTCTAGATGCTGTCTAGACTGAATTCTGAAACGAAGATTTCCTTATAATTCGCATTCCTCTCAGTGGATCCTTTCATGACATTTATTTGATGTCAGCTTAAGGGAATATAATTTCATTTGACGTTTCAATGGAAGCAATTTCTGTGGCCTCTAGGAAAAAAAAATTTCATAATTCAGAAAAAAAGAATATCATATCCATAACGTATACCTTCCCAAGGGATTAATATGTCTTTATCTAAAAACTAAATAAAGTTATTTACGTTTGTATTTCAAGTGACAAAATTATTACTCAGTTATTGATTATTGAGATTAAGTAATTAATTTAAGGCTTATTCAAATAAAATTGTTCCCATGTATAGTCATAAATACAATTTATAATTGCACCTGCAATTTGCCTAGTCAAACCCTAACTGCTCGGCATCCACTAATAGACATGAATATTTTATTTCACCCGACCTAAAAAGCATAGGATCGTACATGAAGAATATTTTATACAGTTATTATAAAGCTTCATTGGAATATCAATTGAGAATTGATAGCCGTTCGCCAATTGTTCGCCAAATGGCAAAAATGATTCATACATATTTCATACGAAATGTTACACAGTATGTGAAAATTAAATTTTATTGTTAAGCTTCTTGTTGCCCGTTCTGTACTATTATTCGTGAAATACATAATTTAGTTTGAATGGTCATACACTAGATTAGTGAGTATGGTGTTTCATAATTAGAAAAAAAAGAAGAGGGAAAAAAGAAAATAATCAGGGGTTATATTACCTCCGCGACCCGTTCCTTAATGGCTCCAGTGTGCGTGTTGGTGTTTCGTCACCACACTGAGGGGGGACTGACGTCCATTCAGAGGACAAGGTCGTCGTCGGGGCTGCGGTAGTTGCGAAAGCTATCCCGGGGTCCCGACCCAGGAGGGGACGAGAGAAACACCATGGAGTTTAGTCGGTAGGTACGGAGATCGTTTTGACTCTTTGGAGTCCATGATCACGTAAGTCCGGCATCGGTTTGTCACTCTCCCCGGAGATGGCAGCGATCATTAAATGATTCTCTATGTAAAAAAGGCGGGTTATACTACCTCAGTAAAATGCTGATGTCGCCACCTGTCACCCCACTATGCCGCGCTAATGTCCTTGTTGCATTCTACTGCTTGCTGCATAATTTTCTTTATTAATGTTTCTGTGTTTTATTATTTTTACTTTTTATTTTTAAAATGAATGAAATCCATGTAATTAGCAAGCAGAGCAACGTTGACTTAATCGTGTTTTGAGCTCCTTAGTTATTATTTTTTCAACTACACAAATCACATTTTTAGCTTTCATAAATCACTTAATATTAGAATTCAAAACACGAAATTACCTATAAGCCTTTAAATTCCACACACTTCTATTTAATTATTTAACCAACTCTAAGTCAACTATGAGTGCGGACGATACTCTCTGAGTATTTTCGGAATAAATTCTAATGCTGATTCTCATTCAGGTTTGCTAACGAGACTAAATTACTGTAAGCTTTCCAAACTCGTTTATCATCGGACCATTGTATTTGCTCTGGATAGAAACGAAACCAGGATTGAAATTGGCCTATTGTTGTTAGATCGATCAAAGCTCGTTTACTAACAAAAGGATAGGCGCGTAACTCAGGGGAAGGCTATTTCACTACCTTAACGAGGAGTATTGATAACAATGCTTAAATCTGATGGAATCTTAACGTTGGCTGGCTCTAATTTCCTATTGTGCATTTCTAAAGTTATTTGTGTAATAGAATTCAAGATTTACCTATTAAGTACATTTAAATGTGCATAATAATAATCTGTATTCGGAACTTAAAATTTTTCATTTTGAACTATGATAAGTCCTGGCCTCCCAGCTAGGGTCTACACTTTACAGGTGTGTTAGGGAAGTAATTTCCTTCCCACGTATGAAAACAGTAACAGTTTGTTACAAGTTTGAGTAATCGCTTGTTTAAGACAAGAAAAAGGGATATAATATACAAGGCTATATATTTTATCTATATCTTATTATTATCTTTGACTACAATGACCATCAAATAAATAACATGTCCGTCTCCTCATCGCCAACCAGTATTTAATTCATTTTTAAAGAGGTAAGTACTGAGATTTCTTACCTTTGTTTTGCTGCTAACAATAATCTATGTTATCAGCAAAATAAATTATGTTTGCGTGCCTATATATTTATTATGTGTGTATTTTTATCAAAATTTAGTCAGATGTAAAAAAATAGAAAATTACCTACTCAATAAAAATTAAAGAAATTCTTAAAACATTAATTTAAAAACAAAAGTATTGTAAATAATAGACAAATATATTTTGTTTTCAATTAATTAAGCGATCGATTTGTAATATAAAATCTCTCTGCCTTAATACTCATTTGCGTCGTGAAGCGTTATAATTGGGATATAATTCAATTAACTCGTTTAATTATGATTTAAAAGGAGCGGAGTACTTTTTTATAATGAATATTATATTCTAAAAAGCTTGTGATAGAGTTTAGTAGGTATAGTCTATTAAATTGCGCCGTAGTCAAATTTAACAAATACTCGATAGCATTCCAACAGTTGTTTTGAACAAAGAGTACTCCATCATTAATGTTGAAAAGACGCTATCTGCACCTAGTTTATCGTCCAATCTGAGAAATACCTACTCTTAATTTATGTAACAAACTTATATTATTAGAGAGAACAATGAGATCGTCCTGGGAGTAATCGATTCCTTTGTTGTCTAAAAGGTTGATTCAGTGCACTGGAGATGCGGTAATTAAGAACGCTTTTCATACACCGTTAGACAGATGCGGAGTAGACAGCGCCGACATATTCAGATCCAAGAAGACTAGTTAACACTTCCCTAAGACTGGACGCACTAGCTCTTTGAGACCGTCTGTTTATTTCATAACTAACTCCCTTTATTACAAACAGTATTCTAATACGATAGAGGTACAATCATCGGATATAGCTACTAGCACAAAATAATAAAAAAAAACAACGTGACACTTATGTATGCATTTTAATTTTTTCCGAAAAGAAGTTTTGTTGGGAAGACAAAAATAGCTCGAGTATAAGCTTCTTGAAATGTAAGCCCATAAAGACATTATCATAGATCTCTTTAGGCATCTAAAAGCTCTAATTCTAGTATGACAGATAAATATTTACCTAATAGAATAAGAATCGCATTAAGTTCGCCTTTTGGACACCTTTTTTGTTCAGAAAGAGTTAATAAATAGAGCAGAATCAAGTTAAATTATATAATAGAATAAACAGCAAAGGAAAAAACCTTTATTTTTTTATTTTTTATAGTTTAATAAGCATGGTTTAAAATAAAAATCATTCCATACTTACTTCGTAGTGAGTGAGCCGTGTCAGATAAACATGCAAAAGTTATTTAGTCTTAATTTAAATATTTTCGAACTCAGTTTAATTATGCATTACATCGCCTTTGTATTAACTTAATCTCCCATTAATAACGAAGGCTACAAGTAATTGGTTCAACAGTCCAGTTAGAGTTCCGCAGTCAAATAAATATATTGCCTACATAAGTAGGAAACTACTTGAAAAATATGTCCCTAAATTTTATTTTTCATTTAAAGCTCTATGTTAAACGCTTAATTAGGCTCGTTTTTATGGAAATCTAAATGTTAAATGTGTTTAGTTTTTAACAAAACTGAATAGATGAATAAAAATAAATAAAAGGGATGAAGATTAGTTATTAAAAACTACGGAACTCTTCAACTGAAGTGGATAAGCGGCCTCATTATTATGTAAATAGCCTGTATTAGTCGGAATTCAATTTCATAAAATTATAATTCACGTCTGGTAATCCCATGTAGTTGATGGTTATTGAGCGATAATTATACAGCCGTGGTTATAGTTTAGCTGATAAGACGCTTTTACTTGTATTAATTTGTGACTTGGAATATTAATGGAAACTGACGTTTTGATCCAATCTATTTCTTGTGGCGGTCAGTCCTTTAATCTCATGTAAGGACTAAAAGACACGTATCCGGGCACTGAAACAACTTTATAACATACATATTTACAATCATATAAAATAGATTTGAAGTAATATCTGTTTAGTCTTTGGTGAATATCTAATAATGATGTTTTTTATTTTCAAAAGAAATAATACAAATAAAAATGCTGTCCTTGTTAGGCAAATAAAACATCTCGATTGAAAAAACAAGATGGCAGTATTTTTAATACGTCAGTTTCAAGCTACGTACTATTGTACATTTCAGACGCTAGCAACCAGGGAAGTGCTGAATATAATTTTAATCGATGTCGATATTAGTCTAAAGGAAAGAAAGCTATGGATATTTTAACTTATTTTACATATTATATACAGACCTACAGTGCCCAAAAAGTTAAGAGAAACAAATATAAAAGCATACTTAATATTAATACATTAGATCATACTGCAGACGAATTTATCTTTGAAGATAAAAAATACAAGGGACATCTAGAAAATTATTTTTATGATTTCGAAATGCGCCAGCTAGAGTAGCCAAAATGCAAATATCGCAATATACTGCAGTAGAGACATTTAAAATGAATGCGCATTATGTTATTAAACTATACTTCCTTTAAATAAATATATTTTGTACTTTATGTCTATCTAACATTGTCTTTTATATCACACATTTAAATAAAATACTGTATACACAAATACATAGTTGACACCTTTCAGTCTACCCGCGATCACGCTTGATGTAAAGTACTCGAACGCGTTGGGATAAATAATATAATGAATAAGCGTTTTAATCCGGTAAATGTTATTTTATATGTGATGTTTTGCTATCATTTAATAACAGCTTAGGAGCATACTCTCATATTATTTATCCCACCGGGACAACATGATTATAATTTTCTGTAAGCATGTCTTCGCCATGTCTGGTAACTTTGGGCATTGCACGAGTGGGAAGAATATAAAAATTCGAAAACTGTGAAGTGCATATTGCTCGTTTCAGTTTGTTTTTATGAATTTCCGAATGCTCGAAGTAAAAAGTAGGTCGCCATAACTGATTGATGTTCTGTGGCTGAGGTATCACCTACCATCAATGAACCTCATGCTCATCTATCGATATTTAACCATTGTGTATCGTTGATCGAAGTATTTTACATAAAAAAACATAATCAGTTTAGGATCACCAATTTACGAAGCGATAACATAAATTACATACATAAGCCTCACAAAAAGCGTTGATTAATATGTGAAAGCTCGTCCGATAGGGCTTAGCAATTGAACAGAGTGCACTACAGATTAAATGCATTTTGTCGAGAGCAACGCTACATAAAAACAGCGGAGTGATTGGAATCACGGTGTGTTGACACATTCGTCTATTGGAATAACTCGTGAATTGGCGGAAATTTTCTATTTTCCACTCGATTACGGAGGAACGGTTATATTTACGGAGTCTGCGTAGTGTAAATATTAAATTTACATTCATTCTAACTTCGAACAAACAAAAATAAATATTTGTTATTGTATTTTTGAACATTTTACGTAAAGTAAGAATTAAAAAACCAGTAGACGGGCACATATTTCTGTGTCTGTTTCATTGATTCGTATTTTTTCTGTGCCCTACCCAATTGAACAATTTATTTAAATCTTTCTGCACCAGGATTCGAACCTTGGGCTAAACGCATCGCGCATACTTCTGTGACACGGAGTCAAAACTTCAAAAGGGTAAATGCAGATACAAAATTACAAAAAATGTGCAGTAGGTAAGAATAAATACCTACCTATTGTATTTCTTATGGTTTATGTAATTTTCGCATTATGTACCTTGAGAAATAAGTATATACATATATTTCTATTCTATTCTTTTTTACACCTTACACATTCTTTTTTAAACATTTTAGTTTTGTTATATTAAATTGTATCAGAACAAAGATTTGTTATAAGCTCATTCATCAGTTTATGTAGAATATTTTAAGTATTGTATATCATTTACAATTATTTAAAGATATGTTATGTCAGATATGAACAGACGGGCTCACTTGATGGTAGAGGATAATTCATCTACATGACGTCGTTCAATGATGCCCTGTTGGCCTTTACTACTAGATCGGAATGCAGTTATTCATACACCCCTAGTTTTCTATGAACATGTCAAATCCGGATTTGAACACTCGACTGATCGGAATGGAAGCTGGAGTACTACACAACAAAACAACTTAAAGCAATACATATTTCCACAGAAGCACGTCTAATCTATACTAATATTATAAAGAGGAAAGATTTGTATTTTTGAATTTTTGTTTTTTTGAATTTTTGTAGTTTTGTATGTTATGAATAAACTCAAAAACTACTGGACCAATTTTGAAAATTCTTTCACAAATAGAAATCTACAATATCAGCGAAACACATAGGTTATGTTTTGTGTATAGTAAATCTACATTGCACCCGTGTGAAACCGGGCCGCGTTGCTAGTATAGAATATAAAAAAAAACCATAAAAGTGCCACTTATTATTTAATGTCAGTCACTATTATCTTAACATTATTAGATTTCTACCTTACAAATTGTAAGGGCTATGAGAACTGACAAAATAGTTTGTAAAAGGTAACGGCACATTAGGCAGGGAACGACAATGTGCTCAAACAATTTGTGCTCGACTCAAGTTCCCTGCTCTTTGCCATTCGCTCTTTGTAGATTTACAATGCTTTGTTTCGGCGGTTGTAAATTTTTTGCTTGTCCCATTTTGTTGTGCAACTGTAAAAGCCGTGCTTCTAAGTGAAAATACAAATGTGTGTCTCGTTTCAACAATTTACCGTTGCGAATTTACCTGTTACCACATTATTTACAACTCTTTGACTATATAACACTATTATTTAATGCCAAAAAAATATTGGCGCCTGATTGGTAAATTACAAAGAGTATAAGAGCTATTAAAAAATACGGTTTTATAGTAAAGCCATAGTAAAAAAAAAAATAGTGTAAGAGTATTTTTTTTGGAAAAATATTCGCATGATTACTTTTTTTTAAATTCCACAGATTCAAAATGTTAAATGTCAAATAGCGTGCGCCCTTGAATGTGGGGCTTGAAACTTTCAACGTTAAGTAACAAAACATTTCCAAGCGTCATCTCACATGAGAAGAGAGACGTGTTAATGGTTTTCGTGAAAAATTGTTTTCCCTTTTGTGAAGCATGGTGTAGGACAATAACTGAAAAAATCCGTCGTCAACATATGACGCCGAAATCGTGAGGCCTGAGCTGCGCGGATTTTAATACTAGCTATTTTATTACGTGACACAGTTTTTTCTTCTTTTTAACTTTATGTAGTATAAGGCCTTTTGTGTTAAATAGGGACAAGCAGAGTGAAAAACATTCTCAATATTATTTAATACGATATTTTCTTTTTAACTTTATGAAGTACTAGCAACGCGCCCCGGCTTCACACGAGTGCAATTTAGATGTAGGTACTATTCACAATATAGCCTATATCACTCGGTGATAATGAAGCTTTCTATTGGTGAAAGAATTTTTAAATTCCAGTAGTTTTTGAGTTTATTCATAACATACAAAAATACAAAAATTCAAAAATACAAATCTTTCCTCTTTATAATATTAGTATAGATGAGGCATTTTTGTGTTAAATTGGGGGAGGCAGAGAGAAGAACATTATCATTATCTCAATTATTATTTAATTCAATATGTTATTTTATATTTTATTGTATAGGATATACCAAATTACAAATTATGACTGTTTGCTCTTCACATAATATTTCATTATCAGCAATTTTCAGTTGAACAGAATCGAAAATACAAATCAATCGAATAAAGGCTTTTGATTATTAACAAGCTGTAAATTGATGTTCCTGATTAATGAATGGTTTCACACTGAAACGTATTTGGAATATTATAAACTTTTAACACTTTAAAAATATATGGTTGTAATTTCAGGATGAATTAGAAAATAAATGATTTTTTCATTATTATAAAGTACGGTATGGCTGTTTCTGAATAAGTTTTTAATGCTATTTATACTTAGATTTGTTCATCTTCCCTTTACCTGCTGGTAGCCAAAAAGCGGTATCTCAAAAAAAAAGTATTTTTGTCCTATTTGATAGCCTATACCAGTCTTCTTTCAAAAGTTAGTATCTTAAATATTTATAAAAGCCCCTATTCTCGTAAATAGTATATTGTCTTTTATTCCTGCGGCTCATTTTATTCCTCTGCTCTTAGACTTATCCAACTTCAAGTTTTTTTTTTAATATTGTAATGGTTAATACAAATACATTATAACCACAGAACAGAATTTTTCCCTGTTCTGTGATTATAACAGACAAGTCCGGTCAATAATGGATAAAATTCAAATGGTTCAAAGTAGAACTTATTGCTATCTCATATGTACCTAATTTTAATTGTTTAATTTTGCATGCTGTGTCCCCATCGAGAGGAATTAAATCTTTCATATTGTTGTGATTCCTAAATTTAACAAGCAAAATCGTGTATTGTAATCAAATTGAGTGTTAAAAAAGAAATAATTTCAGTTTAATTCAGATGTTAAATTGTTATTATTGTGAAAGTAATATCATTCATTCAATTAATTAGACAGTTCAGTCGTCATTGTATTCGTTCCTTTTAATCATTAGGTAATTGTCGAGAAACTGTATCGACTAATGTCTAGCTTTGTGTCGTGCAACAGTTCTAGTTACCTATTACAAGGAAATATCGTCAAGTTGTCGTAATATATCAACGTCTATACAAAGTGAATATCTATATTTTTATAAAGTGACCACGTGTTGGTAGTCGAATATATTCATGTACGGAAGTGAAATCTGTATTGAAGATAGAAATATTCGTTAGAAATAACGTTTGGACTGTACACCGATGATTTCATTATAATATGAAATGTATTCTACGCTCGCAAATGAATGAAATTCCTGGATTTATTTTCAGACATCACAAATTGTATTACAATTCATATTAAATAATACATGTAAAAATGTCTTCACATAAATTTTTACTGTTTGTTAGCACATGTTGTTGAAAAAATATTCGTAATATTATTTTTAATATCTTTATGATTTGAAATTCGAAAGAACGAACAGGAAGGAACATTATGAAAATAGACGATGGTCTGTCGGCTATGACCCTCACAAAATCTTGATTGATTACGACGACACGGCAGATAAGGTACAGATAGGAATTTGCCTATTTTTACTTTGTCTGAGATTTGAGAAGCTCATTACCGCGTTAGGTAGTAGGCCTATGTATTCCGGTGGGTGGAGGGTTTGAAACCAGATTGGATTTTTTATAGTTTTTAGTTAACATGTTTATCTCTGTATAAAATACCTTCGAGCATTAATCGACACCGTATCATTCATATTCTGAGGCTGAAGTATCATCTCAAAGGTATATACGAGTGTACCTCATATTCGATAACTGACAAAAAGTATTTGTTTTTTTTTAAACATGAATCTTTATACACACACATCTTTATACGCCCACATACGAAAAGATAAAATAAACTACAAAAATACATATTAGATTATTTTCAGAATATAAAGATAATTGCTAGCAGGGTTACTTCAAATTTATATTAAACCTGATTATAAAAACTACAAACAAAACAATATTTGTTAGAATCTGGCTGAGTTTATTAAAATCAATATTCAATCAAGGAATGGATATCTTTGTATCGACAGAGTCCCCTTGAATGAAATATAGAAAGCGACTTCAAACAGAACTCGACACTCGAACGTATCAAATTTAAAGATTAATTTACTTCGAAATTATTATATATTGTAAAATTATTAACAGCGCAACTTCTTCAGAACTCTCGCTCTGAAAACTTTCATGTTTATTTAATACCTTTCATATTTTGAAGGTATTTTGAGCAAAATTGAATTAAAGTATTTGAAGGTTGTCATAATTTTCTAATATCTACAGAGACATCAGGTTATTTTTTCACTATTCTGTTACACCCTGATTAAGACTAAGTACTATAACGATATTTTGTAAACATACAAATACTCGTAGAGGTAGAAACAAGAGGAAAACCTGTAATTATATTGACAAATCATTAATTTGTTTGCAATAAATTATATTCTGTCTGCGACTGGTATATGATAATTTAATTTATTTTTTCAATTAGAAATATTGGTAAATGAATCGGCTGCTTGCTTTTGTAAGTCAACAATTTTATTATTATGTTTTTATACCGGGAGGCAAAAGAGCCGCCTCCCATATGTAACTGCGTCAAAATACCGAGTATGATAGCAGCCATTGAGAACTTAAAGCACCTGCACTTGTTTCTTGAAAGCCATAGCAGCTTTTAATGCAATGTCCTTGACGATAGAACAGGAAAAAGCTATATTCAATGGATCTCTCCTTGGATTCCTGTAAATAAAGGTTACAGTAAGTGTCACAGATAAACCTAAGTTGACCCATTTCCTGCACTGTATGCTTGGTCCCAAACTAACTAAAGCGGCAGCAGCACTGGGGCGACTTCTACCTAATGTGGGCGGCCCTGATGGTACATGCCGAAGGCTTTACGCTGGAATTGTACGCAGCATGGCACTTTACGGTGCGCCGATCTGGGAAGATGCCCTATCTTCGCATAACAGAAGGCTCCTTCGAAGACCCCAAAGAATAATAACAGTGAGGGCTACCAGATGCTACCGAACAGTGTCCTTCGAAGCAGCCTGTGTCATGGCCGGCTCCCCGCCATGGGAACACGAAGCGGAAGTCCTAGCGGCAATCTACCGCCTTAGAGCAGAGAAAAAGGCACAGGGCACAAACCTCACCTGCGAGGAGACCTCACGGGTTAAAGTTCTCGCCAAAGCTGAAGTCCTGCGTCGCTGGAAGGATGACCTCGAAACACCATCGGCCGGCCTTAGAACGATAGAGGCAATTCGCCCTGTACTAGATACATGGGTGAATAGGAAAAGAGGGGGCATAAGCTTCAGGCTCGCCCAAATTATATCGGGACACGGTTGCTTTGGCCACTACTTACATCGGGTGGCCAGAAGAGAAACAACCCCCATTTGCCACGAGTGTGATGCCGTGGATGACACGGCTCAGCACAACTTAGAGGATTGCCCAGCATGGACGCGCTGGCGCCATGATTTGACCTCAGTAATTGGAACGGATCTTTCACTCCCAGCAGTCGTTAACGCCATGCTTAGAGATGAAAGCTCGTGGTCAGCCATGATAACTTTCTGCGAGAAAATAATATCGCAAAAGGAAGATGCAGAACGTAAAAGAGAGGGAGACGCCACTGCAAACGTAATCCGGCAAAAGCGTCGTGGAGCGCGCAGGAGGCGGTACGCCCACCTCCTAGCGCCTCCGTTAGGTAGCTAGATAAGGGGTGCGTGGTGGGGGCTATTGCCTCTGCCACGACGGACGGGAATGAACATTTGTTTTCCCGTCCAGAGCCGAGAGCGGGAAGCGCGGGGGCAAGCGACCCGCTCCACGAATGGCTCCAGTGTGAGTGTTTGGTGTTTCGGCATCACACTGAGGGGGGGACAAACGTCCATAGTAGTTAGGGATGAATCGTCGTTAGGGTCTCGGAGGGTACAAAGTTTTCCCGAGGCCTTAACACCATGAGTCGACGAGAGGAACACCATGGAGTTTAGTCGGTAGGCACGGGGCCCGCTTTGACTCTTCGGAGTCCAGGACACTGTGAGTCCGGCATCGCTTTTAGGCGTCTTCCCCCGGAGACCCAGCGATCATTAGATGATTCTCCATGTAAAAAAAAAAAAAAAAAAAAAAAAATTCCTGCACTGTAAGGAAATCTTTAATGTTAAATTTATGCTGTGTCTTTTTGTTATTTGTACTTTTATTTTGTGTCCTGTGAGTAATATGGAAATCTATTCCTTTTTTTTTACTGCAACTTTTTTATACTACAGAAAATAAACAGACAGGCGTCTAATCTGACAGTAAGTAATTACGAACATCCGTAACACTTCATCATCACCACGATAGGCTAAGATCTTGAGGATGCGTTGCTGGCCTTTAGAGTAGTTGATTCCATAACAATTTTGTAATAATATATTTTTCCTCTCACCAAAATTTATTCAATGTTTACAGTCAAAATACAGCCTCATAAATATTTATAATGTTTTCAAATGCTATTCAGCAACAATGAAACACGGGTGCATAATATCCGGTCTAGCGGTAATGAAAACGTTTCAAAAGCAAAGCTCAGACTATTGTATATTTGAATCGTGTGAGCCAACAGAATTAAATCACAAGAGCCAAGCAAAATTGGATTAAGCACTCCATTGTTGCAAAACGATAAATTTTCTATTCTGGCCGAATAAGCCTCCGTATCGCAACGTATTACGAGAAATGCCCAAGCACTTCAGTGTAAACTGGTGCCCTCGTATTGTTCTCTATTCCACCTTTTTTCCGATTCACACTCGCTAGAAAGGCTCCTCGCTTGCAATTTAATACTGTTAAGTCCGCATTACCGTTTGAATTGCAAAGGCACTAGTGCGAAGGCGATAGAGTGAAAAGATTTAATTTACCACTTAAGTGCCGTGAATTATAAAGCGTTCGTTCTACAATCATTGATTCGGTATCAAATTTTCTATTTCCTATAATGTATGGAAATATATTTTATACCTCGAGTTAAATGATTCCAATGTAGTGGCAATTTTATCTTGACCCGTTGTGAATCCAGAACTTTACTCAATGGTGCGTATGTGACATATCGGTCCAGGTATCTGATGGTTCTCTTTAGATTGGTTGAGATATGTGCGTGGGTTGAATAAACCATGAGTTGTTTTCAATTTAGGGTAAAAGCTTTTTGTCACATAGACTGTCCCAATCATAATTAACGTTTGTTTGTGACAAAATAGTCGTACCTGATTTAGAGTGATTTAAATCGGACTGATTGAAACTCATTGATGAAACCATTGAAGTACTTTTTTCAGTCTATAGATTTCCGCTATATTCCGATATGTAGACTACAGATGCTCAAAGTAAAACATTTGCTTGCTGAGGTATCACGTATCATGAAGTGAAATATACGCTCGTCTGTCGATATAAAAAAAATATACAAAAATTCTAATTGAACTTAAATGTCATTTTAGTATAATATTACTTAAGATTTTAATTTCACAATATAATATAGTAAGTACAAACAATTAAACCTTTAAATAAAATAGTAACAAAACCTCAAAGTCACTGTGGATTTCTTACTGTCTGCAATCTTAGAGTTGAAGCAGGGATCAAAAAGTTTGAGACTTCCTGTTATCAGTGCAGTGGATGTGCGGGTAATGTCAACAAACTTTCAAATATTAACGTTCAACTTTGAAAGTATCTGAGCATTCATTGCGGTGGAGAGGAAATGTATGAATCAGTGGAATTAACTTTGGGAATTCAAGAATTTTTGCAGCTAAATTCCTTTTAGCGGTGCTGAGTTTGTTAGTTTTTGTAACTTTAAGGATTTCATGAATAAATAAATGTACTCCTTAGTAAAAATATTTATTTTTAAATTATATTGTTCATGTTTTAAATAAAACGCAAATAAACACATGGTATTATATTTCTATGTACAACATTAAAAATTTCTTAAATGTGTATTTTTGACCTCTACGAATATGCACTCATATTCATCCGATTATGAGTTGTTCTGCATACGCTTGACAAAAAAAAAATTACTTTACGTGGCTTTGCAACGTATGCCGGGTACAGCTGTAAAATAAAAAAAACTTTTTGAATTATTATAATGGATTCGTATCACAGTTCTACCCGAGAAGAACCATATCTGAAGTGATAGAATATAAAACACAGTATCTGTTCTAATAGTGTGAAATATAAAGCAAGTTTGAGGTTAGATGAGATGAATAAACAATCTTAGCATGATATTATGAACGCGATAGTAACTCTATCTGTTACATTTTCACGGACATTACATTTTCACCGACAAACTGGTCAACTAATTTTCATGCAAATAATAGAGATATTGGATATTTAAGAAAGGAATTACGAAGCCATAATCCTTGAATTAGTGTTATAAAAATCCAATGTCAAAGATAAAATAATGATGACTTTTATTTTTTCAAATAAAAAGCTTTTACCGCATTAAAAATATAAAGATATTTATTATTACGTCATTCGTCAAAGATAAACAGGAATAGACTGGTAATATTTCTATATTTACATATATTAAGAAAAGGTAATATAAAATTTTAATTACTTACCTCGGTTTACCAAGATAGTTCAAGAGAATAGAGGCTAAAATGGTGAAACTGAAATAACTTTGTGTTCGCCAACATTCAGTTCGGACTTTGAACTCACACAAACACCTTCCAAGTAGCAATGGCAGTAGCAAGTTTATCCGGGCGACAGTTTATAGTCACGACGTGTCTTTATGCTGGTTTTCCTTTTAGTTTAAAAGAAAGTTTTGGAAGATAGTGCGAACTATTTGCGATCTAAAATCAAAATAGCCACGATGTTTTTCTTATACGGTAGTCATGGGCTATAAAAGAAGACGCTTTATCTATATGAAGATTTCCCTGAAAATTAGATAATAAAATCGAAAACCTTTATAAATGTTTCAATATATATTTTATGACAGGTTATTAGATACGTTGAACAGATAAAGGTGCAAAACGATACATATTCTTTCGACTACATTTAATATATTAAAATATATGTATATGTATAACAAACTCAAGATTTTTTTTTATCCAATAGATTTTATTTTATTTATATTCTATGTGAATCGATTTCATAAATTAAATATATTGTTTTAATATACCTAGCAAATAAATATTCGCCCTTGAAAGCGAAATAAATATTAATATATTATTTCCATAAAATGATTTTTTATTCCATAAGTTAGCCCTTCTAAGAAGGTCTACTTTATTATTACAGTCTAGATTAATCTTCAAGTCACCTTCCCAATCAGCATGAATTTACTTACTTCACACCAGAAAAGCCCTTATAGATTAGAAGATTTCTTACCACATAGATCACTATACGGACATCCGCCCATCCCGATTTGAAAGAGTGTGAATTGCAGTTATATCGTGATTTATGATGCACGAAGCTGTGAAGATCGAATCGAAATATACGAGAATATTGAAGGTTGCGAACAACATCTTAGAAATTGAAAAAAAAAACATTTATTATAAAGTATCGGCCTTATTCATAAACGTATTATGAGCTTGATATAGTTAAAATATGTTTTGTTTCTTTCATTCTGTAGTCATTTTATATTCGATAGAGCGAGACAAAACATATGTTAACAATATCAAGCTTATAATACGTTTATGAATAAGGTAGACATGGGTAACTCAGCGAAATTTCCCGCGCCAACTCAGCAACTCAAGCGCAGTGTAGTGCGTCAGCTCCTTGAGTCAACTCAAAATTGCGCCACGACGCAACAAAATGGGACGCGCAAAGCGAGCAGTGAAACCTCCGAAACGCCCGCAACTCCACGCTCATAGCTCACTCAGTGAGTGGGTACTGCGCCGTGCGCCGACACATTATGAATGTGTGAGCTGACTCACCCTGCGCAGTGAAGCGTGCCGGCGCAATTGCGCGGCGCAGCGCAGTGTTACCCATGTCTAGAATAAGGCCGTGAGTTTTCAGTGTTTTTCTTTTAATTTGTATACAAGTCAAGATACACGATACAGATTCAGCAAAAATATAAAACTTTAGCTCACGCAACAACTAAAGAACTAATTGGTTGGTGTGAAATAAAGTTACAAGATTATTGTTCCTACTCTTTTGTACCTTGGTTTATAAAAGGGTGTTGAAATAAAGCTTGAAACAAAGCAATTTACGCTTGACGTGTGTTGTATCCAGTAGATCTTAAACCTCATTTAAATATTCAGACACGGTTCGTGCTTATTATTTGTACTTAAGCCTTGGATTCATTCCAAAGAAAAACTCTACAATAAGCTTGTGACTCACGGTTCGTAATATTTTTTCTTATTTAAAAAACTTATTTCGGTGAGCTGAGTACACTTCCAGCGCTGCAGTTCATGCCAATGTTATAGTGCTTATATAATTTTTTTTTTGTTCGATAAATTATTTCTAAATAGTTGAGTGCTCATGTTTTATAATATTTTAAGTTATAAGAATTTACATTCAACTACTTTATGTTTACATTTCATTTTTTTTATTAATACCTGGAAAGTTGTTATTTGTCAATTTTATTACAAACTACACAATAAGAGGTTACAAGTACAAAGGAGAGGTTTAATTTGTGCACTAAAAAATAAAGAGCTATTACTATTCCGGCTAATTACATCAATGAATCGCTGTGAACAATATCTGAACAGAACATACTCGATTAAAACAGTAAACTCACTAAGAACAATTACAAAATAAACCTTGTTTCAGCGTTTATCCCGGGCGAAACATTTTTGATTTAAAACTGTTCAAACAACGCTGAAGCAATCATAAGTTGTTTTTCATTAAAGTTATCGACCTCAAAAACTCGGTTCGGGAAAATTGCTTTATGTTTCGTTCTTATTGGTTTATACGCGAAAAGAATCGGATTTAGCTGAAACTGAAATGTTATAGGACGCAAATGTATTCAGGGGCCAAGTAGCCGTAACATTGAATTACTTTAGGATTTTATTAGGTAAATATTTATACAATATTTCAATATGTAGCTTTTTTCTTTCTTACAAATATATCTTATTTTCAATTCATGAAATAATATGCATAGTGTTATTAAAATACAAATATATGAATAAACTTATTTATTAACTTTGTGATAGCATTAGGACGTCTGCAAAATATCTGATAGATTTTTTTATTCCATACTACATATTATGAGAACTTTGTTAAATTTTGATATCAGTCTTAAAGAACATTATAATGAATACTTAAACATCATTTGTAAAATTGTCCATTGATAAGATAAGAAGATAAGAAAAACATTTATTCAAACATAAAAAATACAAGTACATGTGCAGTTTGAAATACATATGTTTGAAAAGGTGACAGGCTCAGTTCTATTTCTTAGCCAGCTAGGGCTAAGACACTGGTATTCTGCCTGTCACCTAAGGCAGAGCAGGTCAAACAAGAAATTAAATAGAGTAAAAAATAAGAAAACTACAAAATAGACAGTGCAAAGCTAAAAACAATCAAACATAAAAAACTAAACTTAGAAAAATTTACAATTATTTTTTAGTATAGTATAACGTAATAAGAGTGGTTAATAAGAACAATAGGGGCATGCAGTGAAGAATAAAATAAAAAATTTACATTAAATAAAATAAAAAATAAAAAATTACATTTAAAAAATGGAAGAAATTGAAGATGAGCATCGATTAAAATAACAATTAGAGAAGGCATAAAATAACAAAGATACAGTATTAAAATAAAACTAAACTACCGCAGACATAGAATCTTTGCCCCATTCTTCTTTCTGAGCATCAAGAAGAATGGTGCGAAGAGTTTTCTTAAAGCTAAACTTATTTTCTAAGGATTTTAGTGGTGGCGGAATATTGTTCCAGCACTTCGTGGCAGCATATTTAAAACTTCCACGAAATGCTGCAGTTCGATGAGGTGGTATATTGAGTACCTTTGTAACTAAACGTACAGGATTTCTATTTTTATGTCTCCAGTCGAGTTTGGCATATAGATATTCTGGATTCTTGCTTTTAACTAGATCAAATAAAAAACATGCCATAAACAATTTTTGGCGATTTTTAATATTGAGTATATTTGAAGAGTTAAGAAAAGGGGTAACATGACACCTCGGAGCTATATTAAAACTAAACCTCGCACAGGCATTTTGAACATTGCAAATATAATTTTTAAATTAAAAAGGGGAACTTAAAATACAAACATCTACATCACGCCTCTTTCAAATTGGGGTAGGCAGAGATCACATAACTTCATATGCTCCGATCCTTGCATACCACTTTCGTCATACACGCACACATACCCATACACGCTCGTCGGTTTTGAAGAACATCTCCGATCTGATCGAGGTACGTTCGCCTAGGTCGATCACTCTCGACTCTTCCACTCACACCAGCTTCATAAATCTTAAATTTAAAATATAAAGGCAATAAATCAATTTACATTACATTTAAGAAGTAGGTTATTGCTTACCCTTAATGGGCCCTGAATCACAATGGTGGGGGACCTTCTTCCTAACTGCGGTGAAGCCCTAATGGAGGGTAAATTTTCGTTTACATGGATTTGGGGCCCCTGTAGCTAGGGGGCCCCGTATCTTTGATACGGCAATAGGCCCCTGTAAACAGCACATTTTAATATATAAATTGACTCCCAAGCGATTAGATCTGGTAGGTACAATCTATGATCACTTTTGTAGTTATTCTAGCTGTAATTAGGATAAGTGCAAATTCCACTTTATAAAACATTACTACAACAATATTTCGTACATTGAAATAATCCAAGCTATGAATATTCTCAGAAATTGGAAGATAAATGCACTAAACCCAATAAACGTTTCAGTGGCGGAATGTCAGATCCAATATGGTTATCAAAGCATAGAACAGGTGAATTGAATAAGGGGTCTCTTTGACCCAAAGGGCAGCACTTACAACTTTATACCCTGAATAATGGACACAGACCGCACGCTATGAAGTTCTGATCACGACTTAGAGGAAATTGTAATTGATTTGAAATTTATTTGAAATGAAATGAAATGAAATACATTTATTCGGGACGGCACAGAAGCAAGTAAAAGTACATCATAAATAATACAACTTAAAATATAAACTAACAATTAATAAATATAGGAAGAAGTGCCGCCACGAAAAGGGGAGGTACTCAGCATATGTCAGAGCATAAGCTCTGACGCTGATTTTCAGTAGTCCCCAGTGTGGCAGAAGACAGTAGTGGAAGATAGTTAAAAAAAAAATACAATATAGTCGTAATAAAAGCTATACATATAAACTAATTCGAATTGAATGACCTGGATTTTTTTTATATAGAATACAACACAATACCAAAAATTAAAATATATAACAATAAATAACAATAAATAACTAATGAAAAACACATAAAACACATGAAGAACAGAATAGGGAACAGTGTGAGGACTAGAAGAGCTGTTTGTCGCTTTGAGGAGTACAAGCTTTTTGTGAATTAATAAGGTGTCGTTTAAGATTTTTTTTTAAACTAAAAACCGAACCAAGGCAGCGTAAAGGCGGAGGAAGGTCGTTTCAGCACTTTGATGCACTAAATTTGAAGCTACCCCTAAATGCTGTTGTACGATGTAAGGGTATCTCCAGAAGCGTGTTTGCTGCTCTGGTCACATGAGTGTCCCCGGCATCATTTATTAAAATTATTGCATAATCTTCTGTGAATTGAAATTTCCTTATATCCGTTGTAGACATACGAGAAGATAATGCCTCAACTACGTATACAGGATGAGATGCATTGTCTATTTATTTTCGAAAATAAAAAGCTGAAGCCGAAACGAGCTATTTAACTTCAAGGTATATCATGTTCTATTTTCTCTGATATTCTCACCCTTTCAAAAACACTTTAAAACCCACCTTTAAGAAATATGTACCCAGCGAGAATCGAACCTGCGATCTGCGAAAACCATCTATCGCCAAGAACTCGTCAGAAGTTGCCAGAGAATCTTTCTAGAGAGGTTCACCAATAAAAAAGCTGTTGTTAAGAATACTTATATTTTATTTTACTTTATTAGTTTTCCTAGTAAATTTCCTATTTGAACGAAAATAGTACTTAGTATATTATTTCCCAGCCTAAAAAAATTAGTAATAAACATACCGATTGTTAGCGCACATCTTCTAGTTTTATGGATATTTAACATTATTTAGAGATTCTTCGAAAGTTTTGTTCAATATATAATACAAATAAACAGCTTATATATTATATGTTAGGCATTATACTTGAAAAATAAATTACCTACTACATATTATTCTCTTTCTCAGCTATATTCCTCGATCCCCTAGGTATCTTAAAGATAAGTTTCTCTTTCTCAGCTCCAACAGTCTTGACTTAAGATCCTCATTTAATTTTTCTCTATGTATGCCCTCTCACTCAACTAAATTCTTTGACTCTTCTTTTACTGTTAAAGCTATCCGTTTATGGAATTCTTTGCCTGTGAACATCAGGAAGGCACAAACCATTGCTAGCTTCGATTCTCTTGTGAAAACGTATTATCTGTCACTTTAAATTGCCTTTTTCTTATTATTATTTCATTTTTTTTTTTTAATATGTTACGCTGATATTTTTTGACATTCATTAATATAATTTTTAATATTTATTTTAATTTTCTCTTTATTTGTATTGCACCACCTTATTGTTTCTATTTATTCAGCATTTCCTCCTTCACGGGTTGTCTGGAAGAAATAGCTGTCATAGCTATAAGACCGCCTTCTGTACACATATCTAATGCTGATTATTCTATGTTTACTTTTTTCGTCTACTTTTATTATTTTAAGTCTATTTTAAGTTTTTTACTGTATTTTTGTGTGCAATAAAGTATTTACTTACTTACTTACTATTACTAGAATATGCAATTAGTTCTTCATTTTAATACCGAAGGTTTACTCTTAAAATGAGTAATAGTAGCAAAATTTATTTTTATTCAAAATGTCATTAGTGAATTTTTACTTTTAAATCAACAGTATGTTCTTACACACAGACTTATAAAAATGAATATACAATAGCGATATGAGGAATAAAATAGTAGTATAATACCGGAGCTGTGGGTCGGAAGGGTAACGGAAACATACCATCCATCACAGCCCCTTGGATATTTATTATTTACTCCCTTGACCAACTCCTCCGCGGTCGCGCCCCGGGCATGTATTTGAAAAGGTTCTATTGAAGCAATACACTGCCGCCAATATGAAGATTGAAGACGATGAAGTTATATGAAGATTCAAATATATTTGAATGTTGGCAATTTTACTAAACCTTATAATGTGTAGCTTACACACACACCTACAAAAAATATTCGGTATTCTATTTTTAAAAACTAGAACTTGGTTATCTTGAGATTTAATTTCTTTTTAAAGTAGTAACGTGTCGTAAATAATTTATTAAATGTAAAGTTTTTGATGCGTTTGGTAAGAACACCTGCCGTGCGCACCGATGTGTCGTGGGTTTGAATCCCACCGGGAAGATATGTTTTTAATTTTCTGAAAGCATATCTTCCCCACGTCTGGTAACTTCGGGCATTGATCGGGTGGGAGGAATATCTAAATTCCGACCGGGTAACGAACCACCGTTCATAGATGTAAAAGCCTTGAAGTGCATATTGCGTGTTTCGGTTTCAGTCTTTGGATTTCCGAATAGTCGAGGTAAAAAGTAGGTCAACAGCGCATCATTCATGTTCTGTGACTGGGGTATCACCTACCATCAAGTGAAACTCATGCTCGTTTGTCGATATCTAATATAAAAAAAGTGTTTTGCATAATTTTCGACATCCGTATCATCAAAGTATTTCCGACTTGTTTGCCAATTACAGGTCTATTAACGTCTAAAATTCCCCGAAACATCAATATTAGTATGATGTTATAAGATATTTCTTACTTAAGCAGTCAGTTGGACGTTTGATAGAATTTCAAATTATTTATTGAGATAATATTCTGCGAGCTTTGAAAGGGACTTTTTAGATAATTTATAAATGTCATTTTCTTACTCACCTAGCCTTAAGGTTTTATTAACTTAGAGTTAAGTTCGATTTACCTATCTGAAGTACAAAAAAAAAACATTTGTATGTGATGCCGCTTTTTGGCGTATGGCAACAGTATAAGCTTGGTTAAAAGATATTATAAGAAAAATAAATACAATATACAGGGTGGAAAAAATCAATGGGCCCTGGAGGAAAACCACTTTAAATCCTTAAGATATATTATTTTACTTAAAGGAACCATTCCTTTATTTAAAAATATTTAAAAAGCAGCAAAACTGCATTCAAAGATTTTCTAAAATTAGCTTGTCTCACCCGGAAATCGAACCAGCTAAAAATTCAAAATTTAAACTTTCGATATTTTATTGTATTAATCGATAGAATCAATGTTTGGGATAATAAGTGTCTTGGGTCTCTCTAATAAGAGTTGGTCTGAGAAATAAAAAAGATCATGAAATGTAACATTATTTTATTTTATCATCAGTTCTGATACGAAGAATACGTAAATTGACAGAATTTTTTTACCTATCTAGCTAGATACCTATTGATACTCGAACAATTTAAAATTACAATTTTGTGACACTTTAATAATTAATTTAATTAATAAATTGTTTGGAAAAAGAACACTTTTTTTTTAAATAGTAGAAAATATTATTAAGAGATTTCACCACAACACTTTGCAGAAGGCTGAACGAAGTGAATTTCAAAAAAGACAAAGATTATGTAGGTATCTGGAATGAGGGACATTTAAAAAAAAAATCTTATTTCAAATAATTTAGTATCAGATAAATTATTAAAGTGTAACAAAATGGTAATTTTAAATAATTATTAACAAAAGTAGCAATTTCCAGCTAGGTAATAATTTTCTTTCATGTTTACATGTCCTTCATATTAACACTGATGATAAAATAAAATAAATGTTAGATTTCATGGTCTTTTTTATTTCTAAGACCAAATGTTTATAAGACAGATTTTATTCTGAATAATGAATGAATCCTATCGTTTAGTGGAATGAAATAGCGAATGTTTATTTTTTGAATTTTTAGCTGGTTCGATTTCCGGGCGAGACGGACGAATTTTTGAAAATCTTTGAATGCAGTTTTGTTTGTTTTTAAAAACAAAGGAATGTTTTCTCTAAGTAAAAAAAATCTATCTTAAGGATTTAAAGTGGTTTCCCTCCGGGGCCCATTGATTCTTTCCACCCTGTATATACATTTTATTTTTAATAAATTGAAAAATCGATCTTAATTATGGAGCAATTATTATTAGTGTATAATAATAATATTATGTAATATTAATTATTATTATTATAATATAATATCGGTTAGAATTTCGTAATAGATCAAATCTTACTTTGTAGTTATCAATTGTACTTTAAACACGATCTATTTAGACGTAGCAATACCGCAGTAGTAATCCACAACTTTAATTATTGTTGGTCTTGTTTTGAAACTACAATTTCAGGATCCTAATATTCGCGTGTAATAACTACTATTTTAATGGTATTTGTGTTAGAAATAGTTTACCTATAGCATGCATTAATGAATCACAAAACATGATAAGCTAATTGTAGGAAAATACAACTAACCTCTATAAAAATTTCTTTTTTATCCTTTAACTATATAACTTTTAAAGAAAAGTATATTTTGTGAAAAATAAAGTGTTATTTATACCTTATCTCTCTGGAATTTAAGTAAAAAATGTGTGGGAAAACCTGGGAAAGTCAGGGAAATTATGAGTATTACGTAACAACCATGCATAAGTTTTTTGCAAATGTGTACGAGTATCTTTTAATATTATTTTTCCATCTCAATTACTAACATTTTTGTGCTAGATAAAACCAAAACCTTGGCTGGGCACCTTGGATCATTTCCCGAAAATTATGGTTAAGAATCACCCTATACCACATATCAGTTAAAAAAAATTATCCGAAAATATTTTTCGTTTATATAATTAATCTGTGTTATTCTGACATAGATGAACTGATTAGCAACACAATTCCATTTTCAAAAATTTTAAAACGAAGCAAAGTATTTTCTTCAGGAAATATTTTCTTGAGAGGGCGTCATGCATCAGACAGGAGAAGCACTTCGTTTAATGGGAACTACTGTTATAAATTTCTACCACTAAAAGGTTGTCACGGCAGAGGCGGGTAACGAAATTTTTCTTCGAAGATTCAATTTGGTGTCGACTAACATCGCTTATCTAGAGTTACCAGTACGAGTATCTATCATAATTTTGGTACTGCAGTTGTAAAGATGAAGAACATGTCTGGAAATTATACTTCGTCCGTTTTTTTAGATTCAAATACAACTATTGCCCTCGTGCGGTATCGAACCCACATAACGCATTTGATAGCTGTAAGTCTATTGTATAAGTCAAAATGACGCTAACTTCCAAACTATGAAATCCGATCTTAAAATAAATGAACGCTATTTTTCTTTCCGAAGCGATATTTAATACGAAAGTTTCTTTGAGTTCAGAGGCTAAGGTTCGGTTGAATGGAAGATTTATTTAAATCTTGATTACGGTTATCTTCATTATTCCTTCACCCCGTTCGTATTATCGTACACAAGAACGTTTTGGCGAACGCCCGCGAAAATCTGCTACGAATGATAATAGCTTAATTATAACGATCACGTACATAACGCAAAATACGTTATTATTTTTAGTAATTATTTTGTTAATAATATTCCAGTTTTGGAAGTGAGGTCTACATTGTGTGAGAATAATAATTTGACTCTTCAAGATTCAGTATCTTCTCTGTGCGATTGTATTTTTGTTGGAATAAATAATAATAAAATGTTTTTTTTTATGTTAGATATCCACAGACGAGTATGAGGTTCACTGTATGGTAGGTGATACCACACAGAACATCAGTCAATGATGCGCTGTCAACCTAGTTTTTTTAATTCGAGCATTCGGAAATCCATAGACTGAAACCGAAAAGTCAAAATATAAAATATGCCAGTTTTATCCTACTACGTTGTGTGATCATAATAATTCGACTGTTATGTTATGTATCACACATTTAAATAAACAACTTTATAACGGATTAAAAAGCAATTAAATATTGATATTATTTATACCGAGGTTTCGGATACTTTTCAGCAACCGTGGTCAAAGCAGTGACGGATTTACCAGCAGGCTGAGTAGGCTTCAGCCTAGGGCGGCAGATTTTAGGGGCGGCAAATTTGAGGATAATTTTAGCTATCTTATAGAAATCAAGTCTTACTTTTCTTACTTTTAAGACAGTCTTCTGTACCTTACAGAGTATAGTCTAAAAGTAAGACTTACTGAGAAGTGTGCTTACAAGACAATTCCTATCATTGTATTTAAGAAAATTAGGAACTTACATTTATAGAGGCTAGGGCGGCAAAATGTTGATAGCCTATACGCCAGAAATGTGTAAATCCGCCACTGGGTCAAAGGTAGGCTGAGTCCTTTAAAGTAAGGCTTGCATTTCTGTGTCCGTTTCTTTGATTGTTATTTTTATAGGTGGAGGTGATTTATTTTCAAATCTAGGACGTCTGATCCTGAATACGCATGTGAATGAGCTACGAAAGATATTAAAATTATAATGTAATAGGTTTGAATCCGTGATACCTGAATCACTCTACAATTAATTATTAAAAATCTTTCAGCCACGTCTATGAGCAGACACACCTTAGTGCTATGTATGCATTTACAGTACTCAGTGACCGACACGATACGATATGATAATACGATATTATATTATTTACCTTAAAAGTATTAGGAATAAATTAAAATTCCTACATTTAAAAAAAAAACGTTTAAAATAGTGGTAGGTATACCTACTACATTCGTTTCCAAACTGCGATATGTATGAAAACAATAGCTTCTGCCCGCGACTTCGTCTACATAGAATTAATACTATGGGGTCTTTTTTTTTTTACAGAGCGGACAATTGAGCAGTATGGTAAGTAATCATTACCGTCCATCACCCATGGACATCCGCGACTTAAAAGTCTCATATGCGCTGTCGTTCTTATTTTTTGTCTGACCTGATTTTTCATCAATCTCCTTACTATTTAAATAATAATTAAAAAAAATAATATTATATGCCTTACTTAAGAAATAATTGATTCTTCAATCAAACTTCCAATCCCATTCACATCCTTTAAAAGATGAGATTTCCGTCAAAGAAAGCCACCAATTCACCGGGACTCAAACTAACTCCATACCAAATTTCATATTAATCGGTTAAACTATTTAAGTGTAAAGAGGTAACAGACAGAGTTACTTTTGCATTTGTAATATTAGTAGGGATAAACGGTACCTACATACATACATACATACATAGGTCTGACGGTGTAAAGCTCTCATTATAATTATGGGTAGCGTCGCGTCGTGCATCGTCACGTCATGGTGTTTTCATTAGTCGTGCAAACAATTTTAATCGTCTGTCGACACACCCCAAATACCCGACATTGCTTTTACTCATAATCATAAACTCTACCTAATAAATTTTGAAGGCGATCCTAGGAACTCAACCTTATAATATTATATTTTTACATTCCATTTGAATTATCATAACAAATAATGGAAAACTCTTAGTAAACATAATACTAAATAATTAAAAAACATAAAAAAGTATGTACTATGTATGTACTGTAAAAGCCCGTGTATTGGTAAATGTATATCTATACTAATATTATAAAGATGAAATATTTGTATTTTTGTATATTATGAATAAACTCAAAAACTACTGAACCGATTTTAAAAATTCTTCCGGCAATAGAATGCTACATTATCAGCGAGTAACATAGTGTATATAATACATCTACATTGCACACGTATGAAGCCGGGGCCTGTTGCTAGTCTTATTATTATTACATCATCTTTATTTTTTTAGTGGTGAGCCACCTGAGTAAGTTCGCGCTAAGCATTCTTATTAGTTTTCCACACCGATACAGACACAGCCGAAGACGAGCTGTTTTGGAGGTGTGATTTTTTTCTTTATAATTATATCCTTGTATTTATTTCATTCCGCATCCTGCCCACCTAGCATGACCATTTAGATATTTCTCATGGACGAGTGAAGATAAACTAAGATATAAGTAATATATCTCGACATCGACAACTTTTACAATTTGACAAATTTTACTTTTGACTTCAGAAGTCGAGTTTTGAGTGTTAAGTGTCATGTTAAACCCGGAAAATATAAAGAGATAATCGATTAAAACACGAGAAAACGTTCGACAAAATTTTGTCGTGGTCGTCATGCTAGGTCGGCCGTGTCTTGAGGACGCATTGCCGACCTTTAGGTGGTTAGATTAGATTTAGAGTAAAAGATCGCAATGATAGATGATCTTCAAATATTTCGGGCTTATACCATTAAAGAGTTGAATATTAGGATTAACCGTAGTACAGTATTATACAATAACATAATTTAACCGAGGGTTGTAAGCGTGCTTGACTATGAAGGTAACCTTTTATCGAATATTTAGATAGTTGCATCTTACTAAGCCACTATACAAATTACATACTAAAACTCTTTTATTTTTATTCAGAAACTGACGTCTAATGAATGATAGCGTATGTAAAAATTATTTAGTGAATACGCTTCCTAAATATTTAAGAGTACCTACCTGCACAAAATTGTAATTTTATTTTTATTCATCTCATGTAAGTTACTAATTTGAGTTTTTAATTAAAATAAATACTTTAAACCGAACATAAAGGCTTAGCTTCTCTAGAATGCCCATTTAGCGCTCTGTTTATCAAGTAGGTACGCCTTTTTATACATTTACATAACTCCACAAAATATAACGTCGTTATGTTTTCTTTTAATAAATAGATTGTAAGTGAACCGTGCATATTAAATTATGAACGAGGAATATTCATAAAGTAGTTTATGTTATTTAGTTCTCCGCTGCCTCATTTCTTATTAAATATTTATACGAACAACCCACACGTGCATATTAATGAAGATACAGGACGTAGTATTGCACATGTTGTAGTGTCAAATAAATCTTTCAGAACATTATAGAGCCTAATGAGAACACCGGTGCCCTAGGGATATTGAAATACGAATCCGTTCTGAGCTAGCAATATTTGGTTACAAGGGATTTCAGAGTAATTAGCTAACATAATTATCGTGAAATCAGTATGCCCCTAAAAGTATAATTAATATCAGAACAATTGTATCAAATTAGTTTGACGGGCTCGTTGGCGTGTAGAAGGACTATAAATATACTATAAAATACTTTGTAATTTATTAATTTATTTTTGTTATTATTATTTTTTTTCTTTTAGATACTTATGGACATAACCTTTTAAAACACTATATTTTATCCATTACCTAATCTATCACATTATTCAACTTAAGTCTCTTTGAGACGGATAGTAAATAAGATTAATAAGTTATTTGTTATGTGTTTCTGTCAAATAAAGTTTTTATTCATTCATTCATTAATATGAATGTTTCAATTGTTTATTAGTGCCAATATATCTATTTTTGATCAAACTGATTAGAGTGGTATACCTCATATTTTTTTTAAGAATAATAGTAAAAATATTTATTTGCAAAAAACGTTGTATCGGAATATGCCTAAAAATATTTAATATAATAAAATCTTAATAAAATATAAAATGAACATTATATATCCCCACGTTCTAGAACAATCTTTATTTTCGTATATAACCGAAGGCGGTTTAAGACCGCTCGTCTGAAGCACAACAAAAGTCCATTAGGCGGCACTTCAGTATTGGACGGATTAATTAATTCACATACTTCGACATGGCTCAAGACACATACCCTTCGGCATACCCTTAACTATTGTTTATCGAAAATCGTTAAATACAAATATTTTGTAGCAAACTTTACGAAATAGACGTAAAATATGTGTTACTATTATTGTCTTTAATTAACTGCTAATTAACACGGATTGACGCAATTTTACTCTAGTAAAAGTTATTTTATTTAAACGAAAATATATTATATTTATATGTTGAGTTGCTTTGGCCACGTAGAATAGATGGATGAAAGTAGGGAAGCAAAAAAGATTTATGAAGCCTAGGTCTAGGCGAACGTATCTCGATCATATCGGAGATGTTCTTCAAAAGGGCCAGGTCAAAAGTATATATCCATAATAATCGTAACACTGTATTTTGTTAGTATAATTTTTTTATTGCATATCACATAATAAATACTACTTTACTACCAGTTAAAATATTTTTTCTACTAAATAAGTAACAATAAGTCTTCACTTTCTTTTAATTATTTACAGCAAGAAAGGTCTCCAGTAACAGTAGTAAACTGTGGAATAAACAATATAAAGAATATATTAAAATAAATACGTTTTAATTTATATATTGTATGATATGTTTTTTATTTCGCCTCTCCTCGCCTTGAGGCTGTACCACGATATCTTGAGTATTATTAATTGCCACCTTACTTTACTTAATTCATCTATATCTCTATCTCCTTCTATCACCAAGACTTGCAATAAATGCTTTACGAGATTACGGTATTACCAGTCCAGGTGGTGGTAGCCATTTTCCAGGCGTAGGAGGTATTTAAATAGTATTTTTAACTACCTATTTCCTTCTTGAGTTTCTTACCAGTAAATATGTTAATTGTCCTCAAGTTTATTTCGAAATCGCTATAATTTATGTTTCTAGACGAAGAAACGTGTCGGCAAACAGTAGCCCTTTGCATATTTAATGACTATTAAGCTTAACGTTTAACAGTTTCCAGACGTATTTAAGAGAAAACCGATCTGTCAATTGCTGTTAAAGTGTTGATTGATTAAGGCGAGTGACATGGCTCAAACAGGTTCTAATTAATAACATTGTTTATTATTATTATATTATAGTAATCTATACTTAATAAAAAGAGGAAAGATTTGTATTTTTGTATGCTATGAATGAACTCAAAAACTACTGCACCGATTTTGAAAATTCTTTCACCAATAGAAAGCTACATTATCAGCGAGTAACATAGGCTTTGTGTATAGTACATCTACATTGCACCCGAGTAATGTTATGAAGAGAAAATATTTGTACTTTTGTGGTACATTGCACCCATGTGAAGCCGGGGCATGTTGCTAGTTACTTTATAAATCATAGTAACAGTCCCTGGTTAACATAGTAAAATCGGTCCAATAGTTTTTGAGTATATTCATAACATACAAAAGTACAAATCTTTCCTCTTTATAATATTATTAATATTAAATTATTAGTTACTATATTATATACTAAAATATAATATAGAATAAAAATAATTAATTAATTGCCAACACAAAACAACCAAAACATTATCTATAGACCTACTGATAAAATCTTGCTATGATTAGCTATGTACGGATTTGTATACGTTGAATTGTACATTTCATGTAAATTACGTGTACTATAGAAAAAAATCAAAGGTTGGGGATTTTCATGGAATTAAGTAGGTACATCTTTAAGGATTTGTTCGTATTGTGCGTTGAAAGGGGCCGTTGCTAGGGATGGCTGGGGGACCCGATCTCTTCGGCTTTATTATTTTCAATTTGCAATACGTCCCCATTGTAATAAATTGTACAACTCGAAACATTCAAATTAGTTTTCTTATTAAAAACCTTAGCAAAGTATACGTTGACGTTATTGCACCCAAGTAAATAACAGTAAATTAAAGGTATGAAAATGGATTTCTTTGAAAAATATTTAATGTTTACTCTCTACTCTCATTAGTAATAATATTTCCGTCAGTAAAAGGAAATGTTGTCCAGGCCGAGAGTATTAAAGATGAAAAACTACACAATAATTTCAAATGATAAACACTTATAGTTCTATTTATTTACATTATAATTAAATTTACAATATTTCAATATAAATCACTAACGTATGCGTAATATTGCTTAAATTAAATTAAATAGAACAATTGTTAGCCATCAAAAACATAAATTGTAAAAAAAGCCAAGTCTTGCAACTCAGTTCTTCTATCGTAAAAAGTTGTGAGATCCATATAATACCAAGTCGGTCAATTTATTCAGTCTCTACTGAAGGATCCTTCTGTTAATAAGCTAACCTAACAATATCCTATAGTGATCATATCAATACCAATATTAAAAATCTTTGATGTTTAAAATAAATATATGGATTGGCTCGGCTATCGCATGAAATCACAATGTATCTTTTTTATTTTATTAAAAACATAATGTATCTCACAAGTAATACATATTATATGAAATAAGATTGTTTAGTGCGATTGCCAAGTCAATCTATTATATTTATTTTAAACATCAAAGATTTTTAATATTGGCATTGATATGATCACTATAAGATATTGTTAGGTAATTAGGTTAGCTTATTATGTAATGACTTAAGACAGAAGGATCCTTCAGTAGAGACTTTTTAACCAATAGTTTTCTTAATCTCATCAGAATAGTTTATTTCCAACAATCCTATTAACCCATAATAAATAATACATAATATAATATAATACTTATTATGTAATTATAATATCCTAAAAATAATAGGATTAAAATCATGAGGTCTTGGGTTCGAATCTCGTAGAAATAATATTAATAAAAAGTTGCGGCCGGAGAAGGCAAATTAAAGAAAATTGATTACTGAAATGGAGATACAAATGTTTATCCTCCATACCCCGCTAGGGAATTCGCATAGTCATGCATGTTTAGTCTTGAAATATAATCTTACGATTTTTCTTCTCAATAGTAGGGCTCGTTGGCGCGTTCGATAGAACACCTGCCATGCGCATCGATGGGTCGTGTTTTTGCTTACAGAAAATTATAAGTAATAATTTTACTTATAATTTTCTGTAAGCATGTCTTCCTTACGTCTGGTAACTTCGGGCATTGAACGGGTGGGAGGAATATCGAAATTCCGACCAGGTAACGAACCACCGTTCATAGATGGAAAAACGTAAAGTGCATATTGCGCGTTTCGGTTTCAGTCTATGGATTTCCGAATGCTCGAAGTAAAAAGTAGATCGACAGCGCATTATTGACTGATGTCCATTGGCTGAGGCATCACCTACCATCAAGTGAACCTCATGCTCGTCTGTCGATATCTAACATAAAAAAGTACCTGGAGAAAACTGCATGTAATCAGAGCACATTAAATGTTGACGAGACAATGTTCGAGAAGTTTCCCCATATTAACTGCAACGAGTCTTAGGTTATCAGTTCGCTTCCCATCTCGAGAGTGTCATTAGTTAATGTTGCGGGCAGTTCCTACAGAATTAATCTGCAGCCGAGATCAGTCGATCCCCTTCGAGATGTTATCGCAACGTCATTACCGCGCCGATACCACACTACTGTATAACTCTATTAAGATTTACGTCAACTTTTATAGTAGCGAACCGTAAATAGTAATTTGTGTAGTTTTTATGGTTCGAGCGTGTTTGAATGCAAGAATAAAAATGTACTGAGTTTGATGGAAAACGTAAGATTTAATCGATTTGAGTTTTATGATTTCCGAGTTCAGTTTAATTTTTGTTTATGTTAGATATCGACAGATCAGCATGAGGTTCACTTGATGGTAGGTGATACGACAGCTCCAGAACATCAATGATGCGCTGTCGACCTACTTTTTACTTCAAGCATTCGTAAATCTATAGACTGAAGCTGAAACGTAATATGCATTTCAGGGTTTTTAATTTATGAGCGGTGGTACGTTTTCTGGTCGGAATTTCGATATTCCTCCACCCCTTTCAATGTCCGAAGTTACCAGACATGGGGAAGACATGCTTCCAGAAAATTATAAACATGTCGTCGCGGGGGATTCGAAGCTACGACCCATCGATTCTACCGAACGCGCCAACGAGCCCGCCAAATAATTATGTACAATTAGCGTTTTTCATGGCCTAGTCCATAGAGTCTCAAGAGGTCTGTGCAAAATTTCGATCTGTTGATTTATTTTATAATGAATAACAACAAACACTCATATACCCCTTCAGGTTTTAATATTATATTGTATATTACTTATGATTATGTTGTTTAAAGTAAGTCTATTTTTGTATCCTTTTGGTGTTTATTATGTAGTACTGGGTGTTTTGAGTTTGATATTGTTTCGGTTGAGCCGAGCACTCATTACCTCCATGCCTATAAGGGAGATGGGTCATTGAAACAGACAGTGTGTCCGCCCCGTTCCTCAGTAGAGAACGCAGCAATGTAATTTAGTGAAATAATTGTTTAACCTGTGTTTGTATGTATTCAAAAATACCACGATATAGTAACTAAACACTGTATATTTAAGCCAACTATTTTGTTAATTTTGCTGTGCGGTCACTCGAAAGTGCATCATTGTAGGGAAACCACACAAAATTAGCGAATACCACCCGGAAATCAAGGAATTGCGACCATTAGACATTAATTTAGATGTGGGTACCATGTGGGTACACTATAGTATAAGCTTGTGTAATTTTTTACACAGATTCAGATTATAATGAAGGCGATATTTCAACTAAATATGCTTTTCTTAGGTCTGTTCGTGAAGTGAATAAAGTTTAACTTCCAGACATATCAAGCCTTTATTACTCCATAGAAATTTGAATTTTTGACAGTTTTCTCAAAGGTAATCCTTGGAATAATTGATTGCTCTGAAGAAATCTCTAATTTGAAGTCTAGACTTTCTTTGATGATTCTATATCTATATTTTTTTAGCATTCGGCTCTCATTCTCGAACATTCTCAGTAAAATGTGTGAATTCCCGAAATTATAACATATGCTATTTTTTTAAAAATGCAGTAGGTACCAGTCTTCAAGGAGGCTGCATCATACCGTATCATACCAATACCGTGTTAGATACATGTCAGGCAAATTAATATTCTTTGTATTAAAATGTATGAGACTATGCCCACCAGACTGTTCGACACGAAAATTCAATAATTATTATCGATAAGAATATTATGGCCGTGATGACATACGTTGTAGAGAGCATAGTGTTCGTGTTTCTTTCAGTCCCTGAAACGTTCATAGCATGGTCATTGGTCATGGTATGCGAACTCATTTAATGCACTGCACTACAATGTTTTTATTATATTGATTCAAACAATTACCACTATGTAAGTAATTACTAAATGAAATGCGCTGCAAGGTTGAGTAAACATGAAATTCATATATTGTTAAATTATATAAGTTTCACGTAAACTCAAGGGTAGGCCCCTTGACCTTTAAGCGAATCAATAAATCGCTCATTGAATACAAAACTGCCACAAGTCAAACTCCAGTTTTTTACAAAAGGGCTTATGTTTACGTTTTTTGTTCTTTCATAAGCTCTTCTGTAAAAAAGTGTAGTTTGACTTGTGGCAGTTTTGTATTCAATGAGCGATTTATTGATTCGCTTAAAGGTCAAGGGGCCTACCCTTGAGTTTACGTGAAACTTATATAATTTAACAATATATGAATTTCATGTTTACTCAACCTTGCAGCGCATTTCATTTAGTAATTACTTACATAGTGGTAATTGTTTGAATCAATATAATAAAAACATTGTAGTGCAGTGCATTAAATGAGTTCGCATACCATGACCAATGACCATGCTATGAACGTTTCAGGGACTGAAAGAAACACGAACACTATGCTCTCTACAACGTATGTCATCACGGCCATAATATTCTTATCGATAATAATTATTGAATTTTCGTGTCGAACAGTCTGGTGGGCATAGTCTCATACATTTTAATACAAAGAATATTAATTTGCCTGACATGTATCTAACACGGTATTGGTATGATACGGTATGATGCAGCCTCCTTGAAGACTGGTACCTACTGCATTTTTAAAAAAATAGCATATGTTATAATTTCGGGAATTCACACATTTTACTGAGAATGTTCGAGAATGAGAGCCGAATGCTAAAAAAATATAGATATAGAATCATCAAAGAAAGTCTAGACTTCAAATTAGAGATTTCTTCAGAGCAATCAATTATTCCAAGGATTACCTTTGAGAAAACTGTCAAAAATTCAAATTTCTATGGAGTAATAAAGGCTTGATATGTCTGGAAGTTAAACTTTATTCACTTCACGAACAGACCTAAGAAAAGCATATTTAGTTGAAATATCGCCTTCATTATAATCTGAATCTGTGTAAAAAATTACACAAGCTTATACTATAGTGTACCCACATGGTACCCACATCTAAATTAATGTCTAATGGTCGCAATTCCTTGATTTCCGGGTGGTATTCGCTAATTTTGTGTGGTTTCCCTACAATGATGCACTTTCGAGTGACCGCACAGCAAAATTAACAAAATAGTTGGCTTAAATATACAGTGTTTAGTTACTATATCGTGGTATTTTTGAATACATACAAACACAGGTTAAACAATTATTTCACTAAATTACATTGCTGCGTTCTCTACTGAGGAACGGGGCGGACACACTGTCTGTTTCAATGACCCATCTCCCTTATAGGCATGGAGGTAATGAGTGCTCGGCTCAACCGAAACAATATCAAACTCAAAACACCCAGTACTACATAATAAACACCAAAAGGATACAAAAATAGACTTACTTTAAACAACATAATCATAAGTAATATACAATATAATATTAAAACCTGAAGGGGTATATGAGTGTTTGTTGTTATTCATTATAAAATAAATCAACAGATCGAAATTTTGCACAGACCTCTTGAGACTCTATGGACTAGGCCATGAAAAACGCTAATTGTACATAATTATTTGGCGGGCTCGTTGGCGCGTTCGGTAGAATCGATGGGTCGTAGCTTCGAATCCCCCGCGACGACATGTTTATAATTTTCTGGAAGCATGTCTTCCCCATGTCTGGTAACTTCGGACATTGAAAGGGGTGGAGGAATATCGAAATTCCGACCAGAAAACGTACCACCGCTCATAAATTAAAAACCCTGAAATGCATATTACGTTTCAGCTTCAGTCTATAGATTTACGAATGCTTGAAGTAAAAAGTAGGTCGACAGCGCATCATTGATGTTCTGGAGCTGTCGTATCACCTACCATCAAGTGAACCTCATGCTGATCTGTCGATATCTAACATAAACAAAAATTAAACTGAACTCGGAAATCATAAAACTCAAATCGATTAAATCTTACGTTTTCCATCAAACTCAGTACATTTTTATTCTTGCATTCAAACACGCTCGAACCATAAAAACTACACAAATTACTATTTACGGTTCGCTACTATAAAAGTTGACGTAAATCTTAATAGAGTTATACAGTAGTGTGGTATCGGCGCGGTAATGACGTTGCGATAACATCTCGAAGGGGATCGACTGATCTCGGCTGCAGATTAATTCTGTAGGAACTGCCCGCAACATTAACTAATGACACTCTCGAGATGGGAAGCGAACTGATAACCTAAGACTCGTTGCAGTTAATATGGGGAAACTTCTCGAACATTGTCTCGTCAACATTTAATGTGCTCTGATTACATGCAGTTTTCTCCAGGTACTTTTTTATGTTAGATATCGACAGACGAGCATGAGGTTCACTTGATGGTAGGTGATGCCTCAGCCAATGGACATCAGTCAATAATGCGCTGTCGATCTACTTTTTACTTCGAGCATTCGGAAATCCATAGACTGAAACCGAAACGCGCAATATGCACTTTACGTTTTTCCATCTATGAACGGTGGTTCGTTGTGGCAGTTTTGTATTCAATGAGCGAAATGTCCAAGGCTCTATATATACATATCTTAAATATTGAAGCTTTTGAAGAATTTTGCGAAAGTAAGCAAATTTTGACAACGGTAAAATTAGTTAAAGGTACCAAAATAGAAAGAAACATTTTCATATATTTATAGAACTCACTGAAAAATATTTGTACATATTAAGAAACAAGTCGGCGAATCCCAGAGGGGTTGAATCCCTTCTGAATAGAAATAGTTTCCGGGAGAATCAGAATTACGATCGCAACGGGGGTCACGCAAATGAATTTTGACTTCTATCGAACTTTATTATTATAAACTGTATTTTTTATTATTTTAGTAAATAATTACTATAATTACATTAATATAATTATATTAATACATAAAATATGTACAAGGCAGTGTATTGCAGCAGTTCCTGTAGGTACATGTAGCAGGATTTGTGTAGGTATATTATAATGGTCTTCTTCGTCGTTGTTTACTTAGATCGTTCTGAAGTTTCACATGTTATCCTAAGTTCTTATATAAAATACCTTCTTATATATATATATATACGCTTCTTATAAGTATATGTACATTGTACACGATATTATATTGCTGGATTTGGTTCCTACGAGATCGAGTATGTATTAAACATACATATCATAATTATCTTTTGTTCAACCAACAAACATTAATCAAGCGGAAAGAAGACATTGATATACAAAAACCTATGTTTTCACATTAAGAGCAACGAAATTACTTTCGAATAACAAGCCTCCATTCAGTAACGGTAAAACTGTGATGTGTCAATTTCTTATTTCAGGGGGACTGAGTATTATTATGTTGGCTTGCCAATAAGTGACTAGCAGTACTAAATCAAACGCCTCAAATGAGATATGTATGTACTTCTTATGACGTACTTAATCGAAAATGTATGTATTTTAAAATACAATAGTAACATTACAGTTTGATACTTTTAAAAAAATGCCTTAAAATTCCTGTTTTAACACAGTGTGGGATCCGCTACAATATATTGCAACTTCCACGTGTAAATTATGAAAATAATTATCATTCCACTGCGCAAATATTTGTAATGCAGTACAAGACCGGAAGTGATGAGCTTTTGCTTGTTTCACTGTCGAAAATGCAATTTCATTTCGAATATTTGCCAACAATAAACACGCTTGACGCTCCTGTGGTATTTTTGAGTGCAGTGAACGCTAATTAAAGAGAGTGAGAAAATATATATTTATTGTCATAAAAAATATTACACAAAAATTTTAAGAATGCGTTACTCTATCCTATGAAATTTTATTTAAATGAATTAGTTGGATAAAATAGCTACTTTTAATAATTGTATATTTTTCAGTATTTATACACAAGTAAGTCATTTTATATGACCTATAGTTTTTTAAAAAGAAATAATTTCCCCTTTATTCAATACTAGTAACACGCCCTGGCTTCGCACGGGTCGATATAGATGTACTATACGCATGTTATACGCTGGTAATGTAGCTTTATATTGGTGAAATAATTTTTAAAATTGGTCCAGTATTTTTGAGTTAAATTGAAACAAGCAAATAAACAAATCTTTCCTTTTCTAATATTAGTATAGATTTTTGCTTAAAATCATCATTTATGATATATTTACCTATACAAATCTACATGGAATTCGGTCCCAATCGAAATAATCATAAAAATTAACGAAGAGCCAGGTAGTGTTACTTTTTTTATAAATAAATAATACGACCATTTTATTATAATAATCGACGTTGCCCTGTTATTTTTTGGAAAAACATGAGAAAATACCATAAACACAATACGAACGTTATGATGACATGAATAAAGAATTTACGACACCGCCATAAGAGCAATGGAGCAATTTTATTTAACCATAAACAAAGGACAAGTTGTAAAAAATAAATCCTATTTAGGTTGCTATTCTGATAACTTTATCTATTTTGTAATGATATGTCTTTTCAAAAGTAGATCTAAAGATACCTTAAGAAGTAGGTACTTAATCTGAGTTAAGAAGGCCTCAGCATGACAGGAAAGGATCTCAAAATATATATTTTTTTAATCTAAAACGAAGAGACAATTTGACAGGCTCATTAATGCGATTGGTTCGAAAATAACAATAGGTAAATTTAGATTTAAATATATTTTATTCTTATTTCTATATTAAATTATGTTTGAGTACATAGTCTATATTATAAAACGAGGTATCATGCTCGATGTCAGAAAAAAAACATTAATATTATATACTTTTATTAAATTTAGCTCTATTATATATTTTTATGCAATCCCTAGTCATATAACACCAACCTTCATAGAAAGAAAAACCTTGAAGTGCAGAATCACCTACCATCAAATTAGCTTATCTATGGATTTCTTACATAAAAACACAGTACTTAAATATTTAAATTACATAAATCAACAGTAGAATTTACGTAAACAAAATCGAATAGATTTAGGTTAGAGTTACCCTCTTAGATTCTGTCTACCTGTGATATAAATCTAGGGTAAATGCAACGAAGTGCCGTGCCCACGAGGCATTTATCTCATAACGCCGGAAAGTAAACATCCTGGCTGAGATCCTGGTTACGCATTCGCACGACTCTCCCCGCTTTCGAGTGCTTTGAGAATATCCCCTCGACTTTTTATATTTCCGCATAGAGTTATTTCGTTCAAGAGATTCTCATGTTTTTATTACATACGACGTAAAATCAAGATCGAATGAAATCTCGGAATGTGATATTAATATTTAGATAAATCTATAGATTCTGTTCTAAATTCAAATTTCTTATAATTCTTACAAAAAGGGTATAGCAAATTAAGAATTGTGAATGTGCCCCCGGAGCGAAATGTAATTAATATCATACTGTTAGGTATGTTACTAATTTACATTACTATTTATCATTGACTTATATGATGCTATTTATGTAGTTTTTGGCTGCATAAATACTGCTGATACCAGCAAGTTTTTTATACTTTCTTGCTCCAAAACTAATTAGTTTAGTTTAGAGTTAGGAATGTGATTCAAAAGCCAAACTGTTTAGAATATTATGACAAATATAACGATAAATAATTTATCTTAATTAATTTGCTAATAATTAATATATTTATTAATAGAAAAAATGTTTACTTGGCTATTATTGGTAAGTTCTATATAGTATAGATTTCTATAATGTAGATATATGGATGACAAATTGCAAGCCATCATTAATATCCATGATTGTGTGTTAACACGATATTTTTCTTAACCATTTTACAATAGAATAGTGATGTACAAAATAAAAACTAAAGTCGTGGTAAATTCAAGTTCGCAGACAACATCCAGTTACAAAGTAAATAAATATAATTTTATTTACTTTCAATTTTCCCTTTAAAACTGGAAAACTAAAGAGAAATCTACAGCTCCAGTTAGTGACTAAAGCCAGAACGTGACCGGAAATGAATTTCCCGGCGCATCACTAGCCTTCGTAAACTACGCAGAAGAAATTCAATTTGCCTCATACAATATGTATTCCCTTACTTGTGGAGAAAGTAATATTGTATTTATTTGACCTTTAGCGCAACAATACCTAATTACGTCTCCGATATTATATAGGATAAAAAGTTATAATATGTTTTTGTGTATTACAATAGTGGTATATTAAAACTTTTCTTTTTTTTAACTCTTTGGTTATTTTAAATTTAAAACGCATTTATAATGTTTTTTTAAAAAATACATGAAAATCTATTATAATTAAATTTAAATATTATAGTATTTTCTAAACTCTTCTTACAATTTGATTACTAAAATTAAACATTAGTTTTATTAGTTTAATCGAAATGCTATTACCAAATACCAAATTGGTGTGAGAAATTCCAGAAAATTACGATTTTGTCGCGATTGATATTATTTTTTATAGAAACATTTCAGTTATATACCGCATTACATTTTCAGCAGTTTCTCAACAACTTTATCTTTGCTCATTGTAATTACTGGGATCGTACCGCGTTATTGCACCCACTTCGCAAGGGAATGATATATCATTATGATAACGTTCTGATATACGCTCATTCGAAACCCCAACTTGGCTCGGACTGTGCTTATTTTCCAATATATTTTTCAACTTTAATATCTAGATCGATGTCTTCTATTAAAGTAATTATCACACATTCAAATAACTATGGGCATTGAGTACCTATGCACTAAATAACTACTGTAAAGTATAAATAAAAAAATGCGTTTTAAATGGGCAAACACAAAATTATGGGAAAATTTCTTTTCCGCATAGATTAGCTTAAAAACCAAACTAACTATTATAATTATTAGGCTATTTTTCGCCCCCGTACTATCTTGCTCTCTGATACCGAAAGTATCATACATTGACCCCCAGAGGTCTACCAAGATACATTACAGTTAAATATTTCAAAGTTTTTCTTCAGGTATAACTACAGTAATCTATCAAATGGAGATTATTAAACTGTTCTACTTTACTTAATCTTATTTTTCCTTAATTTAAAGTTCATCTATTAGTGTCCCTTAAAACATTTGGGGAATATCAAAATTCCGATCGGGTGACGAACCACCGTTCATAGATGGAAAAACCGTGAAGTGCACTACACCATGTTTCGGTTCCCACCCTTAGAAGTCAAGCACTATGCGTTTTAGGGGGCAATTTTCTTCTACCCAAAACCTTAGTTTGTAATCAGTTGTCGCCAGCCATTATGTCGAACCGATACAACCATCAAAAAGAGAGTTTATTCCTACCACAAAGGTCGGTAACACATATTCGGGTTCTCCGGTGTTGCGGATGTTTATAGGCGGCGATGATATATCCGATGAGCCGCATGCTTGTTTGCCCCATACAATAAATTTCAAGTACATATTTCGATTTTTGTGTTTGAACTATGAAAGCGGCAAAGGAATTAGTTATTATTTATTAAACATAATAACTTATATATTATCTAAGCTAATAACCCTCATCAAATGATTTATTTCAATTGATTTTATTTTCAATTTATACTCGCTTAAGAGCAATAAATTAACGTAAACGATCTCATAAATATTAAATAGTTATCGCCTGGAGATATTTCAACCAGTCATTTGCTTTCCGCATTGAAAACTGAAGACCAATTGTATGATTTGTAGTTGAATTGTAAAACATCATAATTTATAGTAATCTACTCGTAAAATTTTCCAATATTTTCGATATTCATAAAATATCTATTAGCCAAATATAGATCCACTTCGCAGAGCGAAATAGTTCCCAGATAGCAGGTTTTTCTCTGACTTACTTGACACTCATCATTATAATTTGGCCAATTAAATCAATATCGTTTGCATAAACAATGAATGAATGTAAAGTTTCATCAAAATACGTTCCGTAGTTTTTGCGTGAAAGAGTTACAAATATCCATCCATCCTCACAAACATTCGTATTATATAATATTATATTATGTAGTAGGGTTTATGAATCCTAATATCATATCATATGATAAGAATAAGTTTTTTATATGTTTACTGTTTTAAGAAAAATAGTTAAATTATCAATTTAAAGAGCATTGGAAAAATACTACTAAGTTTAAAATGCAACGGTATTAAGAATCTTCACTTTGACTTAGACTTACACAGATTGATTTAGGTTTTGCTACAACACTTAGGTATAATATAATTAATTAACACTTCTAAATATTTTTATTGAAGTCAATATAGTTTTATTCTTGGTTTTCTATTTACTTACATATTAATACCACATATAAAGTATACGGACATGCCGTATACTTTATATGTGTCCGTATACTTTAAATGTCAATAACACTACACAATAGCTTCTATTAAAATTATCTCACGTGCTGCATTAATTAAAGTCCATTATCGATTAAACACTGGTACCGGTTGCGGTTTTACTCACCTCTATTTGCAAGCCACTAGGTCCGAACCACTAGGTCTCAGTACAGTCGCTAACTATACTAAACGCTGCCGCACACTAGGCCACCGGTTGTCGCCACAAACTGTGGAAATGAAATTTCATACAATTATATCGAAGGATACTGAGTGTTCTGGCCGCGAACGAGCCACGAGTTAAATAAAGCTCACTCGCCGGCTTCTCCCCATCCGCTTCATTCTTCCTGTATGCACTTTGGAATGACCGCGACTGGTGGCCCTGTCTAGTGATCGCCTTGTGTGCGGCAGCACTTACTGAACCGTATTACACCAATGGTTCGATGATTGGTATTAATCGATCTGTGGTTTCCTTTAAAACAGCGTTAATGCAACATTTACCGTTAAAATATGCAGATCTGCATAAGCTTGGGAAGGTTTATATATGCCTATTTCGAAAGGGGTTTAAACCTAGATTTCATCATTAATTTATTTATGTGTACTATCAACAGACATGTAAAATTTACCCTATACACCTGAGCCAAACGATATAAACAATGGCATTGTTTTTTTTAAGAATTTTTGAAATATGTTAACGTGCTATAACTCGCAAACCCTCCTCAGCCCTATTTTATCTTTGATATGAATACTACAGTTAATTAATATATTAAATACTAGCAACGCACCCCGGCTTTACACGGGTGCAATGTAGATGTACTATACACAAAAATAGCCTCTGTTACTCGCTGATAATGTAGCTTTCTATTGGTGAAAGAATTTTTTAAATCGGTACAGTTGTTTCAAATTTATTCATAACATACATACATAAAATACAAATCTTTCCTCTTTATAATATAAATATAGATACAGATATAATACCACAGTCTATTAACATATTAAATATATATGATACATATTATTCATCGAAATTCGAATTCGCGACTTCGAATCACCATAACATTGGCTTTCTCTATTAATCTACCGATGTCGGGGTTACGATTATTTTACAAAACTCTAAAAACTATTTCTTGTTTCATTAGTTTACCTGCACCAATGCGTAAACGACAAATTCGTTTGTGACATAACTAAGGTTCATCAGTAAAATATCCGAACTCGATTTAATTAAATCAATTTTAATGCACCAACTCATTAAGGCGCTAGTCGAAATAATTCCAACTCCGTGTCGCTGACAATCAGCAACTAACTGCCGCTAACCGAGTCTTGTTAACGAACTCAACTAGATAGTAACGCGAACGCCACGACCTAATTAGTTTCACCGACAATTGTATACTTTTTACTAGCTATGTTCTTTTGACACCTACATTTACCTAGATTTTATCATGCAGATACTGTTTTCGAAGGTAATTAAGTATATGTGGATTACTTTTGACGGGCTCGTTGGCGCGTTTGCTAGAACACCTGCCGTGCGCATCGATGGGTCGTGGGTTCGAATACCACCGGGACCGGGACATGTTTATAATTTTCTATAAACATGTTTTCCCACATCTGGTAACTTCGGGCATTAATCGAGTGGGAGGAATATCTAAATTCCGACCGGGTAACGAACCACCGTTCATAGATGGAAAACCCGTGAAGTGCATATTGCGCGTTTCGGTTTCAGTCTATGGATTTCCGAATGCTCGAAGTAAAAATTAGGTCGACAGCGCATCATTGACTGTGGCTGAGGTATCACCGACCATCACGTGAACCTCCTGCTCGTCTGTCGATATCTGACATAAAAAAATACTTATAGTAAGTATTTTTATATACAGAGTGAGGCTCATAAGAGATTTAGACCATCCTATTTTTTATCGGAAAACAAATTACAAAATTTCAAAACCTGAACATAACTAAAATTTCAGTAAACGATTAGCGTTAAGCAAAACTAGAGGGAATATAAAAAAAAAATTAACAAATAGCTATGAAAAATTCAATTTCCTGAAGCCAATGTTGTTATTTCTTTATCAGAAGGGCCAATTACGGTATTATTCGAGGACGAGGGATCTTCACTCCTTAACAATTGATTTGATGAATAATTTTCCAATTGAAAGAATACGGATTCAAAGGGAAAATCTATAGTGTTTATTAGTTAACATAGCTACTGTCTAAAATAAAAACATTTCTATTTCGCAAAAAAGACTAAAATTAATTTAATAAACTGTATTAGGAGACTATTTATATAGTTTTGTTTCTTGTTATAAAAATCCTATTTTAAAGCTATTTTGAATATCTGTATATAAATAAATATATATTTTATCTAATTTATTAATAATTATGTATATTTGTCTCATCTAGTTCATTCAATTATGTTATAGTTATTTTAATACTTGACATTTAATTGTTACGAGTTGCTATCGACTATATAATGTTATATGCGCCTATAAATAATTGAAATAGCATTCATCTTGTATTTATTATATTATCTTCTTTTAGATGTTTTAACCACCTCCGTGGCTCAGAAACATCGTTATGTGTTTTTAACTATTTATTGGGAAAAGAGATCAACACATTTTTTATATAAACAAATGATTGCGAATATTAATGGACAAAAATCAAAACTTACTTACCGATACTAAATAAATTAATATTATAAATACATAATTGTAATATCATGAATGGTTTTAGCACAAGTCTAAAAAAATATTGCCTATTCATCGCGGTGCGCGTAATTTTTTGTAGAAGTTATTAAAAACACCCCTGTCAAGCGAATATTGACTTTTCGAGTAACAAAAGCATTAAAGAATCTCGCAGGATTTAATGGCAGCCCCCATTAAGGTTAAGTGCTATTTAAAGCTTATGTGACTTGACAGAAGTTTGGAAGTTGTTCGTTCATTTCTTATTATTTCAGCTGTAGGTACTGGATCTCTGGGTAATAATAACGTTCTTTGGTTTGGTAGCAATAAAATATACACAGTATTTAATTTTTAATGTATTTATCGTCGGCAGACTAGAATGAGGCTCACTTGATGGTCATTCATTCAGTCAGTCATTGATGCGCTGTCTACCTAATTTTGACTTCGAACATTCGCAAATCGAAACGCGCAATGAGCCGGTTTTTTCCATCTATGAACTGTGGTTTGTTACCCGGTCGGAATTTTGATATTCCTTCTACCTGTTCAATGCTGGACCGTTCGATTCAAAACTATAAATAGTTATTTCTGGATCAAAAAAATAATCAAAATTGGTCCAGTATTTTATGAGAAGTTCAATAGCATGTACAAGTTTTATGTATTATAAAAATTATAATAAAATGAAGGTAAATATAATTAAATTAATTTAAAACGACAACTCACAAAAACATACAAAATGTATTTAAATTTAGTAGCAAGAATTTATATTTTATATTTTCTATTAATGTTCTTAATTTAAAAATACTTAATGTTCTATCAAGAAATGAAAATGTAAACATTTTAAGCGCAAATAGCGTGAGAATTAATTTAAACGTAACAGAAAATTGCCTTTAATACAAGTGTTGCCGCGAACCTAACGAGCTACAACTTTTAATTACCAAACTTAACCAGGGACACTATAGAAACCGCTGCCACCATTCAAATAAAAAGAGAACTTCTTTAAAAATTATTTAGATGATAAAAGCGCTCCAAGCCAGTGCGCTAGTCACAAAAACTTCGGTACTTTTTTTATTCCATTTCAATTAGGTTTCATTTTTAAACTCTTGAAGTCCAAATAAGCCACATATTTACTAGCGAACATAGAAAACAAACTAATGACCGTTATGAATATATAAATTAATTAAATTTTACGCTCAGTGGCTATTCTATCTCTGAATAGTGGTGAATAAACGGACGAAATTTCACTACTCCTAACCGCTTAGCGTTCGAAGTGGCCAAATAGATAAATATGGAATAGAATATATTTATTCGTCAGAAGGAATCCTAACTGAAACATTTTCAGAAACGGTACATAACCACCTCTGACGAAAAGTCTACTGGACTCAGCATGGTGTGGTGAGGTTTTGGTAAACTCACGACGAAACGAAAAACACCCACAAAAAAGGAATACAAAATAAAAAAAAAAGAGAAAGAAGTTTTGACGGGCTCGTTGGCGCGTTCGGTAGAATACCTGCCGTGCCCATCGATAGGTCGTGGGTTCGAATCCCACCCATCCCACGGGATCAAATGTTTATAATTTTCTGTAAGCATGTTTTCCCCACGTCTGGTAACTTTGGGCATTGATCGGGTGGGAGGAATATCGAAATTCCGACCGTGTAACGAAGCACCGTTCATAGATGGAAAAACCGTGAAGTGCATGCAAGTAAAAAGTAAGTCGACAGCGCATCATTGACTGAATATCAGTCTGTAGCTGAGGTATCACCTACCATCAAGTGAACCTCATGCTCGTCTGTCGATATCTAACATAAAAAAAGAAGTCAACACAATATTAGAGCACATACAGGAATACACACGTATATGTTTGGTCATATGGACACAGAAATTCACACATATGTCAGACCCGACGGGGTTTGCATAGACGACCCTCGGATGATCGTTATATTTTGCCATTGTTCCAACGAGATAGACAAATTAAATTAGAATAATCCTGCATTCCATACGATTTCCATACGTATTCTGGAAATGTTTGTCTTTCCAGTGACAGTAGACTAATGTGTTTGCCGAAGCTGTGGTCCAGTTTTCCATCCCCTGTTTGCTTTAGACATGACTTTGACTAACTATCTGCGGTCAGCTGAATAGCCATTGAAATTGCATACGATCGATAGGGATTCTATAGGATACATCAATCATTTTATTCACGTCATCATTACTCGATTTTCGTTGTGAAAAGGATACGTCATATATACAGATTTTACGGTGTACATTTGTAAAAGTATTTTCAAAAGTACCTAAAGTACCTTCAAATATTTACCGCCAGACAAAACCCGGTGGAAGACTCTCGTTTCGGCGGCAGACTTGTTTTGGGTCACTGAACCAGCAGAGTAAGTATGTACATTTTAAGCCTCCGTGAATGACTGAGGCCAGCAATAATACCAGTATTATTCAATATAACTTTGACTTTTCGTATTATGAAGTCCTTATCGTAGCATAGAAGTAAATAATTTATAAGCTTAGCATTTGTTTCTGTAGCGGTTATTTTGACGTCACCTCTAAATGGTTTTTGATTCGTGCCGAGACGCCGCGCCGTATTGATAGGAAATAATATTACAGTTTTCTCGCTGTTCACTGTTTTTTATAAGTGAATTTAGAGTCCTCTCGTCGGACAAATATCTGTCTGATTCATTGGTCATTCTTTATATACTTACTTTTTTGAAATTAAAAATAACCAAGGACCCTCCGATGTTAAACGCTTGCCACTTTTATTATTATTATTCGTTTAAATGTTACCATTAAATTAGAGTAGATACATATTTCAATAATTATTATTTATTGAATTGCCCATTAGCCACTAATGAATGACTTATTAATATCACGAATATTGTTTTTGTTCGTTTCCCTTTCTTTTACGCAAGACTCACTCACTCACTGTTTTACTAGATTTTTTGCTTAGAGCTTTGTTTAGGAGTAGTAGAGTGGTTTTTTATTAGAATAAAACTTTTTATCCCGGCAAACTTCTTAACCTTTACAAATACTTCTTATTCTTAACCTTTGCACTTTGATAAAAAAAAGAATCGTTTAAACACGAAATCGACAGACGAGCATGAGGATACCCCAACCTCAGAACATCAGTCGATGATGCGCTATCGACCTACTTTGTACTTCGAGTATTCGGAAATACATAGACTGAGACCGAAACGCGCAATGTGCATTTCACAGCTTTTTCATCTATTTTTGACACCACTAGATTAGAGAGAAGACTCAGAAGGACGAAACCTTTTGAGTTAGTGTAATAATATAACAAAGTAAAAAGTTCAAATAAACATAGTGACAATTATTAGTGTTAGTGTAATAAGACATTGTTTTAAGGACATTAGTGGGTGAATTAAGTAAAATGCCCTAGAAGATTAAGTTAAATAGAACTGTTTATAAGCCTCTGTTGGCTAGATTACAGTAAGTAGTTTTAGAGAAAGAAACAAATCTATTTTTGGCTCCTTTTCAATTATTTATAATATTTTTGTCTTTGTGGAATGCACACTTTATAAGTTTAGGTCCTGCTAATTAACTACTCAATAGGTACCAAACACGGAAAATTAATTATATTAATAAAGGTAAACATTTTTACCGTGTTTCGTGTACTGAGGGTATCTTAGGGTATTCATCAATCATAATTTATTACCCCATTATTATTGTACCCCCGAATAATCGTTCATATCCGAAACACCTAGATAGGGCACGTTCACATTGCCAACTATTTGGTGATCCAAGATGTTTACAGAAATCAACTTGTTCAAAAATTGAATTTCGGTAATTTAGAGCTCTAATAGAAAAAAAAATGTATTGTATCAAATCGCTTTTTGCTTTTGTTTTATAAAATTCGTACAGCATATGATTTTCCTTACATTATTCTCTCTTTAGGGTCCCGTATCACAGAGTCAGGTATATTTCTATATGTATCATCCGAACATCTGTATGTTTATATTATTTTTTATCGTTTCATAGATACAGAAATACTACAGAACACAATATACCTATGTAGTTTTATCTGAGGTTTCTTGGAACACAATTGTGAAAACTTTTTGTCCTCTTTCATATTTCACCATATTTCGAACACACATAGTTAATAAATAAATAAATAAACTATGTGTGTTCGAAATATGGTGAAATATTTATTTATTTATGATGTACATAAATAAATAAATAAATAATAAATAAAAAAGTACATCTGCCCGCAAGATGGCGCAGAGAACTTGCAGGGGACTCTTTTGAACGTTTTCATCAATAGATAGATTGATTCATGAGGAAGGCTATAATTATTCAAGATGTCAGAAGAACGCCCTTGATTTGTGAACTGGTAGTAAATGTAAATTTAATATGTATTATTTTTTATTAACGTTCATAGATGTACATTGTGTTACCTAAATTAATAGATTATTTTTTAATTTAATTGAATTAAATATGGCAACTTTGTGACATTTCAAATATCAGACAACTGTCATCTTTCTGTCTCCCCGCGACCACGGTTGCTGTAAAGCATCCGAAACGTCGGGATTAATAATTTAAACCTTATCATTACATAACGTATTATAATATAATCTTTGACAATAACCAATGTGAACAATGTGAACACGCGACAATCCGCCTTGCGGCCCTTCCTAGTAATGCAAGCGAAGGAAATTGGATTTTCTTTATTCCCGAGTAACTTGATGTAGTGTGAATTATGAAAATTGCGACGCTAAATTGTTGATTTATTGCTGTGATCTGCGTGATTACTTACATGAGTTCAGCTTTGAGTCACATTAGTCATTTGATAAAATTTATTTTGCGAAAAAACAAATGTAATATAAGTAATTATAATAACAAAATATTTCTTAAAACTACAGACCTAAGTGCCCAAAAAACATGCAAAAATACGAAGAGATTTGCGTCATGCGTGTTTATTAAATACATGACACGAGTAAGTAATAAGTAAATAAAGCCTTTATTGCATAAATAAAGCATTTATTATAATTTAAACGTTATAATTACATTTTTTAAAGTTCATTCCACTCTAGTTCTGCTTGCTTGTATCGCAAAAGGCCTCTTAAGTAATAAGTGCATAGTTACATTAAACTAAACGAAACTATTATTACACTTTATTACGAGAAAAATGCATATTAATTAGTTTTTTTAACCCTCTATTTTTTTTTTCATTTATTAATTATTAGTGTAAAATTAGTAGAACGATCTATTATTTTCTGTTTACTCTAACAATGTTTATTTTAGACAATCTTTCTTTAATGCAATTAAGCAAGACCTCTGGTGTAGCAGATGTCTATGAGCAGTGGTGGTGATCACTTACCATCACGTGAGCCACCTTACCATCACCAGCCAGCCGCCAAAATTCACAGAACATTTTTGAATTTTATCAAATCTTAGGCTTTGCTTGAAAATCTAAAAGCCATAGTACTGGCTTTTACAGTACTTATATGATTTTGTAGAATAATGTATATATAAATAAACATTTATTGTAAATTGAAATCCTGCTTTAAACCTTCCAAGGCAGACTAAACAGTTTATAATGTCTTCGTTATACCGTTAGTACTAAGAAATTATTTAGAAGAGCTATCTTGCATTATTTAATTGCAATAAACTGCAGCGGGAGAACCGGGATATCAAATAACGTTTATTTATCACCAACAAGTATACTCTAGGCGTATGAGTTTATTATAACAGACAATCCAATACTTACTACACAGATTGTTACAAACAGTAGAGAAACTCGATATTTAAATGATATTTTATTCAAGATGCTTTATAAAATGTAAATAACTATTCGAATTGTTCATGTTATATTAAATTGTTTACGTCTAGTAATTAATTTCATACATAATTCGTCTTTACGTGTGTATGTCACGGAACTTCTCCTACACCGCTGTACATATTTTGATGAAATTATTTTGAGTTATTGGTTTCGAATGAGATTCAGATAGAACAACGTCTATAAGGTCCACTGGTTTATCTTATATATAAATAAAAAAGACATGTATGTTTATCCTCTATGTACTCCTAAACTACTCATCCGATTATGATAAAAGTTATTGTGCATACGCCCATGGAAGGTAGGTACCTGGTACAGCTAATGCATTTGGGTAAAGTCGGGATAGATGCCCCACATTTCAATTTATCCTCATAACAACTAAACTATACACACAATTTAAAAACATTTTTAATTTCTTGTTATATTGAAATAATTCTGACTTACCCATTAAATGAAAAGTTGCAATGTCCTCAAATATCTAAAAATATTAAACGCGTGATTTTTGGTGTCGCTTAAGTATTCACATCCCTCTGGAACTCACAAATACATCCGTAAGCCAAACTGCTTGCGCATGGTTTATGTGGGGGAGGTGCGTAATCGTCATATAAAGCGTTTGGTTTGTTTCGCCTGTCGGAACTTTGTTAGATAGAAATCGGGGCACCTATCCTAGATTTCCTAACTGAAACCTTTTAATTCTGGATGTCGGCTGTATAAATAGTGCTTGTAAAGGTAACTTATAGTGTATTAGGAATAGGATTTTGTTGCACTTTATTGCTGATTGTATTGAACGCTTTTCCGAGTTGCTGTGATTTAGAAGTTCATTCGATTTTCAACCTAATAATTTATCAGTATAATCCAATTTCTTATATTACATTAACTTTAAATGTTCGTATTTTATTAAAGCAATATTAATGTATGTAACGTTCGTTGGCGTGTTCGGTAGAACACCTACCGTGCGCATCGATGGGTCGTGGGTTCGAATCTCACCTGGACGACATGCTTATAATTTTCTGAAAGCATGTCTTCCCCACGTCTGGTGTCTTCGGGCATTGAACGAGTGGGAGGAATATCGAAATTCCGACCGGATAACGCACAACCGTTCATAGATGGAAACACTGTGAAGTATATATTGCTCGTTTCGGTTTCAGTCTATGTATTAAAAAGTAGGTCAACAGCGCATCATTGACTGATGTTCTGTGGCTGAGGTATCATCTACCATCAAGTGAACCTCATGCTCGTCTGTCGATATCTAACATAAAAAAAATAAAGTCTTGTCAACCACACAAACAAGAATTTGCCAGCCACTTTGTTTACGTTGATCTCGACTTCCACTCCTTAGTCTACCTCGATAGGAGCAAAGTACTTGAGAATATCCTAATCCTAATAATATCCATCTACATCCTAATTAGAATAGAATAAAAAGAGACAAAAAAAAATAATATAATTTGAATAATTTTTTTAGGCAATCTATCATCCAATCTTATTTTAAGCTGACAAAATTTATGAAATACGATACTGGCGACACGAACAATTATGAAGGGTGGCACGCATGATCCTTCGGAAGGAAGACTTATGACAACCCTCGTCAACCAAACGGCCTTCTAGTCTGTATATAGAAATGGACTAGACATTATTTGAAGATTAGAACAAATTTAAAAGATAATATTGTCTTTTATTAACGCGAGTATCACATATTTAAATAAAATACTATATACCGGATTTAAACGTGATTTATTATTTATATTGTGGCCCATGACCATGGTTGCTGAAAAGCAATAAATAATTAAAACATTATAATACGTATTTTTTAAATTATTACCTTCCCCGTGCCTTATTTTAGAGTCTGACGCACTCAAAGACGTCTAGACAACTTAAGTATTCCTTAAGTTGATTTATCTCTGTTAATTATATAACTATAGAAAGAGACTAATAAAGTACGAAGATAATGAACACTTAAGTAAAGAATGTGTGCACTTATCAATGTTACTGAAGCTACTAATGTTAAGTTGATTAAATGTTTTACTCATGTCCTATGCCAGGCCAAAAAAATTTTAGAAGATAATTTAAATCTCATGTTATATAATCATATGTAAGATACATAGGTAAAAGTTTTTTTATTACAAAACAAAGAACCGAGCTGGTGGGTTTTCTGTTGTTAAATAATCACTATCGACCATAAACATCCGTTACTGAAACGTCTTAGATGCGTTGTCGACCTATTATATTTATTTATTTACGTCTTCGGCAGGCGATATTTTTACATCTGGAATTTTTTTTAGTATCTTGAGAAGCTAGTTAAATAATGGAGATGTCGCTTCCATATCTTTAAAGTCGACGTTTAGATTCTCTGGAACCGTTTCACTAGTACTAGCATTTTATTGGTTTCAATTTCACTGTTCCGTTGTCACGGATAATACGATAACGGTTTTTGCTGCTATCATTGGTATACTTTGAGCCAAGGATTACTAGGTTATGATTCATGAATCCATTATAATAGTCTACTGAAATAACAATTTTTCAAAGATCCTTTTAATATTGCCATACATGTTAGTATTAAAAGAGTCTTTATGCTTTAGTGCAGGGCTATAGATGGGAACCTAATAAAAATGGCTGAATAGATAAGGGGGGCGCAATATTTATATACAATTTACAAAAAGCTAATAAAAATGTAAAACAAAATTTCTAAATATTGATATTCATACAATAGAAAAAGAAATAAGAAACAATAACGATTTTGCTTGCGATATTGCCTTGGACGACTCTGATTTAGAGTATACGTAGATACACATACATATATTATATACCATATAGAGTATTTAGAGTAAGTATATATACCATACACTTTTATTGTCACTTGAGTCTTGAGTTATTTTGGGGCGTAATTCTTTAAAAATAAATTAATATTTGGTTGTACCACAGTTCTTAATTTCTACATCATTATTACTTCAGAATCAAGGAAAAGAATTTGTCCAATAATGTATAATAAAATATAGCTTTGATTCTGTAGTTATCAATAGTTATTTTATGTATTTACTGACAATTCATCAGAGTTTCCTAAGTTTTATGAACACTCATCAATTTAGTGCCAATATTATTTCTTCGGCTATAATACTAATTTATGTGTTAAGTTAATGTGAACATAAAATAATAACTATCACTTCGAAGATATGATGATGTAACGTAAGATTCCTTGTACTGCGAAATGTAATGAGAAAAAATGTTATAGGGGTATTCGTACTCGTGTTACATAATATTTAGTTAATCTTTTTCTCATTGGGACAGCTTTACCATAATATTAACTCTTAATGATGTAACATATATGATAATTAAGTGTGCAATATAATTATAAATTAAGCTAACTTCATTAGTCAACGATCAGATGTATTTATCTCAATGCAAAAATCTAAGTTCCTTTTTTAATAGAATACAGTACAAAGCAGGCTTGCGATGTCATCTGATAATCGCCATTTATGGATATCCACTACACCAGAGGGATGGCAAGGATGTTTGATTATACTTTTATTAACTGTGCAGAATAAATGTCAACTCCATATCAGAAACTTGTTTTTATTCTCACAATTTAGCTGGGATGACCTGAGATAGCGATGAATTTTATAATTATAACAATAAAACTGATTATAAAATACTAGCTATATCAGGAATGTGTTACAATGCCACGTAATGTAAAAAAGGGGATGTTTTGGGGCTAGGAACTTTCTAGAGCATATGCAGAACAATTCACCAAAATATCAATATAATCGGATGAATAATTTAGGAGTGCATAGAGGACAAACGGGCAATTTATTTGTATTTAAATATATATAAATTAAAGAAATAAGCGATTAAATTAGAAAAATACAATTATAATACCAATCATTAACATAAAAAACGGTATATATATAATGTGTAGATAAATTCACAATCGTGGTATAGGCTTGGAATAGTTAAACTTTCTTGTTCTTTCAGTCTAATGTGAATACATATTCGATAGAGCAAGACAAAACATACTGTTCGAGTTTTATGCTTTGATAGAATGACTGTTGTATCTATTTTTATTTTACGCTACGCTCGTAGCATCACTCAGCTTGCCGTAGCAAGAATAGATGGAAATATTCTATGATATTTATGCAAATCGCTCGCATATTTTCGTAGCTAGTACTTGTATGTTATTTTGAGCGGTCTCGAAATTTCCATGCTCTTTTTACATTCTATGATATACAATTAAGAAAAATTCGTCACACATTCTTAATGCCTTATCCAAAAAGCCAATCCTGAGTCTCACTTCAGATAAGACTGACTCATGCAAACTTCCAAAAATCTACTTAGTGAAATGGAATATTTGTACATGCATCCTTAGATGTATTTGGTATAAAAGTCCTTCTGTTTGATAATGAATATTTATTCCAGTATTGTAAAATAAGTTGACAGCGAGTAAACAAATTTCAATAGATCCATTCAATACAGAAGAAAAGTCTAAAGTCTAAGTCTATGTCTAGTAGACCCGCCGCTTGCCCGCTAACCTAGACAACCCTGCGCAATTTTCTTCCTTCTATATTCTAATTAACTTCAATACATATAGTCCTTTTTATAAATTTTAATAAGACGTAGATAATTAGAAACATAAGGTCAAGTCGAAGCTCATTATCTATACACAGGCCCAGAATTCTTATGAATAACCTAGATTTTAATATAAACATTAGTGAACACGGCCTCGTTTAAAAATACCTGAATAGAAAATGCTGCTGTGAGTACTTCATACAGAGAGTTTATTTAGTACGTCAAAGAAACAAGTATTTTCGGAGCTGAATCCGGGAAATCTTTGGAACTTCCTGTACGGTCACTCCTGTATTGAGTATTCTACTTAATTCTACTTAAATTTCATCCTGGATAGACTTGAACTTGGTAGAGCTATTTATAAAAACAAAAGATATGTTGTATCTGGTTTAAGTTTACCTTCGAGTTAAAGTTTACCTTTACCTTAAGATCGAGTCTTAGTCATCCTAGAATATTTCTCACCTACCTTCAGTTCTCTTGACAATGCTTGCTGTGAATTTCGAAAAAAGAAAAGTTTTATTCATATTAGCTGTAGTGATAAATAGTTAGCAGCGAAATGTTTTGTAAGTAATATTTTTACTTAAATTAAACATTGTCATCAGAATAAAAATTCACAAAAATTTACAAGAAATTTTTGACGCCATTTCCATCCAATAATTGTGGCTTGACGATCGAACTGGTGTTTTCTATTTATATTCATGAATACCTGGTACTTAATATTGTCTTTTATTAACGCGAGTATCACCCATTTAAATACCTGGTACTTATTCTTTCTGAGACCAAACTAGAAAATAGCAAGCAACGCTTTGGAACTAAAATTGCTCCAAACATCTTCGATTAATAAACATAGGAAATTACTAATACAAAAAAAAGAAATTCTGTTAATTAAATTTATCTTTTTTTTTAAAGGTACGTTACATCTTTACGAGTCAATAATTCCCTGCTTTCCTGGCACTATATTTATATATAGTGCCATGAAAAGATAAATTTTCTATATCATATTTGCAGAACGACCGACACAGGAAATTGGAAGCAAACCCCTATTCTATAACATCCGTTGTGCTGAAATTGCAATTATAATATGTATTTAGAACAATATAATACAACTATAATAAGCAAACCTTTTAAAGACATATTATTACAGGTAAAAGAAGCAAATAATATATTTTGGGAGGCAATGGTTTGTATATCTACTTTTTAATTAAAATGTAATATAACCCATAAAACATATACCAAAATGAAACAAAATTAAGCACATTTTTATCCAGATTTAAAATTTAAACTGATTTACCTATATGTTTCTTTTTATTTCATTTACACGCATGTGAACATCTGTGTAACGACTAGGCCGAAAAACAGCGTGGTGAGTTAGTCACCATCGAACAAGTTAGCCCTAGCACGAACTACTTTCCAGAAAGTATTACGTGTAGTCGATCTGACATTTGTATGAAATTTCAAAAAAAACTCATATCATACAACTGACAGTTAAAAATACGAACACTTTCTCTATAGACTCTATACGCTTATGTCCTCTATTATATGTATACTAATATTATTATATTACAAAGAGAAAAGATTTGTTTGTTTATTTGTTACGATTTAACTTAAAAACTACTTGACCAATTTTAAAAATTCTTTCACCAATAGAAAGCTACATTATCAGCGAGTAACATAGGCTAGAGGTATTTTTTGTGTATAGTTCATCTACATTGCACCCGTGCGAAGCCGGGGCGGATCGCTAGATACTTATACAGGCATTTAACATTCAAGAGAAAGTTCATTCTGATATTAATAAAACACAATCATTTTTGTAGCAAGTTATAAGTAGTGAATTAACCTACGTTGTTTGATGACTAATTCGCAAAGCAATTTCCATATAATTACACAAAGCGGGCAACAGAGACGAGGAAAAACATAATTTCCAGTTTATGTAGCGAACAACTCTTGCACGAACACCTTTAGCTACTGAAATAAGAAAATATAACGTGGTAAAATTGTAAAACAGCAGTAGACTAATGATAAATAAACCCTAATAGGGCAATCAAATAGAACATGAACGTTGAACACCTACAAACAAAATTACAACCCAAATAAAAAAGACATGTAGCAATTTTTTTAATAATTCATTTTTATACCGTGTTTTGCAATAATGTGTTCACGGGTAAATTAATCTATAAATATATGAAAAATCAATGTAAGTTCTAAATGCATTATTCAACTATTGGTGGTATTTATTAGTAAACTTTGGTGAATTTGTCTGCATATGCCCGCAAAGGTTCTTTTTTACTTGACGTGGCCTTGCAATGCTTAGAAAAGCTACTAGTATTTTACATATTGTGGAATAGAGGACAACTTTTAAATAAAATTCTTTATACCGGATTAAAACGCGATTTATTATTTATAATGTTTAAATTATTTACGCCCACGTTTTGGATGCTTTTCAGTAATCGTGGTCACGGGCCAGACTGTTTGGTGAAAACCCTCCAAAACGCCGGGATAAATAATTTAAACAATATAAATAATAAATCGCGTTTTAATCCGGTATAAAGTATTTTATTTAAACGTGTGATACTCGCGTTGATAAAAAAGAATATTAGAGGAACACTTTTTATAATATTTATTATTATAAAATAAAAAGTGGTCCTTATAATTTGCGTATAAATAGAAGTATGATTTTTCAGAAGCTTATTACTTAATGAATTAAACATAAACATTCATAATATGTAAATTTCTATAATATTAAATTACTGAAAGCTATTTAAAACGAATCATTAGTTTTGTAAAGGTAAAGTAATTTACACGAAATTCACTTAAACACTCAAATATACTAGAATTACGAACGCAAAAAGTTTAACTCAACATGCTTATTAGTCAGCTAATAATTAATTTAGAATAGCCCAGTTGTTATAATTATAGCCACCGCTAGTTTAAAATTATAGTACATTTAATGGTAATTTATTTCGTCACGTGAGAACCGGCTATTGGTTCACACGAATACTTCCCAACTATGATTCTAAGTTTTCACGTTTTGAAGTTTTCATTTCTTACTTTTTAAAAAAAACATGGCCGTAACAAAAACAAAACTACGTAACATTCTCTTTCTCATATCTCCAGTATCTGAAAGCTCATTCTATTCTTTCAGGGTTTTCAAACGGCTTGATCCTTTGTCATCACGTAGAGATGTTGGATCACTCTGCATCATCTATTGCATGTATATAATGTGTTCAGAGGGTTTGTTTAGATACAGCCTGACGGCTGAATTTTAAGCTCGGACATCACGACAACACATGACATTTCATCCTCACTTACCACCCCGTTTGCCTTCTCTTATATAAAAAACAATAATATCTTGATTTGATAATCATTTTATTGATAAACTTAATTTTCAAATATTTAGATATCGACAGACGACCATGAGCTTCATTTGATGGTGGTTATGGTATATGTGACTGGGGAGTCACAGAACATTAGTCAATAATGCGTTGTCGACCTATTTCTTATATCGAGCATTCGGAAATCCATAGACTGAGATCGAAACGCGCAATGTACACTTCACGGTTTTTCTATTAATAAGTAATAAATATATCAACAATAATTATCTCTAGTATATTAAAATGAACAATTTTGCCAGAGTTTCATCTTCCATTAATGTCAGCCAACGTTATCAGCCGACGGCGGGCAAACTCCTTGGAGCAAAAATAAGAAAGAATGATGGATTGTCATCGCCAATTTTTGCTTCGCCGATCATTTTTAATATAACCCGTGATATTCCGTAATTCGATATAATTTAAAAATATATTTAATACATATTAGTATAGCAACAAGAACTACGAAAATTTAAAGAGGTAAGACTTAGTTACGAGTACGTATATTTACGGATTCGATTTTTAATTAGTTCTAATAACATCTATTTTGCTTATGACTGCAGAATTATATCCGATCGTTATGATTTTTTTTCTTGAAAACTTCCTAATGTATAATCTTGAAAATAAAATATTTAATGTTACCAACAAAAAAACATATTTTCCTAAAACTCTCTTATATATTAATATGCTTGTATCAATCGATGATCATAGAAGGAAAATTCTGTCGATATCTAATATAAAAAAACACCAATATTGACCAAAAAAATATTTTTATTTACTTTTCTAATCAGTCATAAATAGCATCAAATGGTTTATTAAATTTTAAATCCAAAAAGCCCAGATCAACGGTGTTCATTCAAAGTATATCTACCCATTTCCCGCTTTCAAGAACCTTTAAATAAAACAAAAACAAAATATAAACTTAAAACGGGAACAAAAATAAACGATTATCTTTTGCAGCGTTAGTACCTGAAGGTCTATTGAAACTTTTTCGTGGAAGTGCTGTCTTGACATTATTAGAAAAGTTTTATAAATATATTTTGTATCAATACGTTTATTTCGAGCTTTAATTATAACATCCGATAAATTTAATTTAGCTTACATAGTGAATGCTCGAGTCTCTCATTTCTGTGTCTCTTTTTGTCTTTAAGGGCAAGTAGGTGATCAGCCTTCTGCGTCTTGCCCGAAAGAAATATTTTTTTTTTAATTTTGGTTCCCCGGGATTCAAACCTGCCAACGATAAGAAGCGGAGGCAGTCATTACTAATATACTAACTTAATAATAAAAAACATACTAACACAATATACTAACATTTGAACAAACTACTTACGCATAATTTTTAAAACGCAATGGTGCAAATGTGTAGGTATTTTTTTAAAGTGAACAGACATTACGAGCATTCAGAATTTCCAAAATGAATGCACAAAAAACGCAATTTGTTCGACGCCTTTTCTGTCTAAGATCGATTAGTTACCCAGTAAAAAAGTTACATAAGTTTTTAGAAACCTGCAAGGATTTTAACCCATAACCTACCAGCATACTAGATAGGTGTAACAACATTTTACGCCGACCAGTAAAGAGCTTTTAGACGTTAGAGCGTTAATATGAAAAATTAGAAATGTGTCTGTGACGTGAGATCTTTTTTCTTCTTGATTTTATCCCATTATTCAAGAATACTAGTTACTATGTGTCTTTCATATGATCTATAATAATTTACATTTAGATTTCATATACATTTTTATGATTTTTTATACAATTACTAGCTGCCCATTCCGGCTGCGCACGGCTTTTTTAATCTTTCAAATTCAAACGAGTAAACGAAACAACTTTTCCTTTGATATTTTTTTTCTGCTTTACTTAATATTAAAAAAAAAAAATTATTTGGAAAATAATTTGGGGCTCCACACCTTTGTTGCTTCAAGGCCTCCAAACTTCTAAATTCGGTCCTGTTGATAAGATAGAGTTATAGAGATTGTATAGAAATGAAATGATATTACTTGGAAATCACATATGATCCAGTAAAGAAACCAAGGTAAAAAGGGTGGTTAAAGGTATCATAATATCTTTATTTTCTTTGACGAGAATCATCAAAGTAATGCATCGAAGAACATTAATAACCGTAAGTGATCTGTATCTTTGTTACAAAGCATCTATGGACGCTATTAAGCAATACAGTGTCAGTGTTGTCCGCTCTGAAATAAAAAACAACCCACAAAATGATAAAAATGTAAATTTTTATGCCAATCGCTTCCTTATGAGCATATTTCAAAAGATATATTTATCATTTAATTCGGTTTAATAGCAAAAATATTGAAAAAAAAGTAGTGGCCACGAAACCCTAAAATATTTAGAATATTTAACAATAATGCACTAAATTCTATTACTTTGATTGCTACCAAGAAAAACGATATAAATTTACTGTAATAATAATAATTACAAAAAAAAACTATTATTTCTATTATTTTTTTAAAATAAATTTAATAAAACCTTATTAAAACTTCAAACTCAATTTTCTCAACGCTGTGGGCTGGCAGAGTTGGCACTGTATTGCTTAACAGTGTCCCTATATCTTTCCCCACATTGTAAAAAATATTAACTTTAAATAAATGAATGAATGAATTGAATTAAATTACAAATTGACGACTCTTATACTGTCAATTACGATAGATCGTTTATTTCAAAAAACATACAGAAATGTACACAAATAATAGTATTATTAACCAATTCGAAGTATTAATTTTCCCAAGTAGCAAAATTGCCAAAAGCCCGTCTTGCCAGCTTTAACATAATATGTATTTATATATAGCTTATATAATAACATTATCATACATTATTCCTCTTTTTATGGTTGCATTAATAAGGCAAGCCGGGCTTTTGGGCTTGTTTGGTGGAACCGTCACTGTTTAAATATCAATTTAGACATAGACATTGCCTCTTATACCCGAAACAAAATGAAGCAAAAAAAATTCTCTTAATATTTGATATATTCATTTATATTCGCAATCCGATGTATTATTGCACGGCAAATCACCAGTTCTGTTCAATAACATCGAGCACCGAAAGCGAAAATCGAATGTTTGTAGTGAGTATTCCAATCATCTATCACAGCTTATGTAGCGAAGCGAATCGAATCGATGAGAATGAGGGATGCCCGCGAATATACAGATAAGTCACGTTCTCGTCCCCTACTAGTGTAACTCGATTTGAAAACCTAAGGAACTTTTTGGATTATAATTGCAAGTAGATGTTTTTTCGAATACTAGCTGTACCCGGCATACATTGTAAAGTAGAAAATCACAGTCATCACTAGAAAAGTGTGTTTGCCAGGAACAGGGCGGCGGATGCAGAACAATTCACCAAATTTTTATCATAATCGGATGAATAGTTTAGGAGTGCACAGAGGACAATCATACTACACTGTAACATAACTTTCAAAGACAACACAATATCGTTTTATTTATATTTTAACAGCCTTTAAATATTTGTGACCTTTATTTCTCTTTTGTCGGATATAATCGAAGTTAATGATTATGACACAAATAATCTAAAGTGTATATATTTAGTAAATTAATCAAATTTTACACTAGACGAACTTAATATCGCTATCATGTAAAGTAGATGTTATGCAAGTAACTCCGTTCTACGGTTTGTTCGATATTGACACATTTACGTCGTTAGTAGGATGAAATAGTATGTATAGAGAAGGATTATCGAATATGCGTCTTATTATAAATTCACTTAGAATGTTTGAAGTACGAGACAAGATCGTCATGTTGAGCATCTTATATAAATTCATTCAGTCGCTATATTATACGCAAAATAACACGGATTTTATTTATAACGACACATTTTGAAAATAAATACTTGGTAGGGGCTACCCAAATAGCACTCGTTTAGTGTGTCATATTACTAATGTAGTGAACGGGAACAAATCTCAGATCAATCTATTAGGGGAGCACGATTGTACGAATCCGTCATTTCGACTAATTAATTAGTTCCTCTGATTCGACAGCGAATTCATTTATTGACTTCGAGTTCATTAATCGAATGTGATGATCGAGTTATAAATTACATGAAACAAACGAATGTTTTATCTACAATCATGTAATGTTTTGCGTATCTTAAGGTTGAACCTTACGTTCAATAAATCCTTCATTGTTCCGTACATAATACGGGGTATTTTTTTATGTTAGATATCGACAGACGAACATGAGGTTCACTTGATGGAAGGTTATCACTCATATAACACAACATCAGTCGATGATGCGCCATCCAACCATGGTCAGGCAAAAAACAAAAAATATAATACCGTTTTTAAGTGTGAAACTTAAAAACGGTATGCATCAGTATCAATATTTTTATTTATCTATTAACCGTTTGCATTTGGTAGGATTCAATATTGAATACTATAAAATACAATATTTACCACCTATTTACTATTTTCTATGAGCTGATTAATTAGTGATTAACTCCTGGTTTCGTAACTTAGTTGTCCGCAAATATAGAACCATAGTGAACCATAGTTTACATTTCAAACATTATTTAATAGCTTCTTTTACATAATATATTTATGATAATTAATCGGTGGATAATGACTTATAAACAGACTTAACAATAAATTTAGTTTATCATAATCGGAAGGATCATAAGGTACGGGAATATGGTTGACGGACTCGTTGGCGTGTTTCGTAGAAAACCTACCTCGCGCTCCGATGGGTCGTGGATTCGCATCCCGCCGGGAAGACATAATTATAATTATTTGTAAGCATGTCTTCCTCACGTGTGGTCACTTCGGGCATTAAACGGGTGGAAGGGATAGCGAAATTCCGACCGCGTAACCGTAATTCATAGATGGAAATAAGTGAAATTTTCTATGTCTGAGCTATCACCCGCCATTAAATGAACCTCATGCTCGTCTATCGATATCTAAAGTAAAAAAATGCGAATATATTCATCAAGCTACAAAATGTAGTAGGTATAGTTGAGAAAAGTTTTCAAAAATATCTAAATAATCCTTTAAAAAAAAGTGTGGCTGTATAATATATTATAAATAATTCTCTAAAAAATTAACATATTATGTAGAACTCACTCGTAACCGAATAGTGTGGGTTCATAAAAGAGTGCTAACTAGCGTGGTTAGTTCTGACCGAGACATTTCGTCCGGAAACCATCCATTAGAACTTCCTTTTACGGCAATTTGTGTTGAAAGTACGCGTGCAGACCGATTTTAAGGAAATATTAGTTCCACGGGTTCGTGTCGCTTGTAGAGTATTGAGATTAACATATTTGTGCTATATTGACCACTATTTTGAGTGCTTGGCCAAGTAACTTACTACGAATAGAAAAGTATACATAAATGTATGGGAATGATCTATGCCTTCAACACATCATTCGATTTAGCTAAATGAGCTTGACCGCTTGTGACCGTGTGTTGCAAAGGAGGTCTCAAGTTCGAGACCCGTGGAAACAAATTTAGAAAACGTTGTTTCGTTCGGGCAGGAAGGCCTAGAATTCAGATCACTGACTGACTGATTTCATTGTCTATAAACGATCAATGAAATTGACACAGAAATGTATCTGCCTTACTAATGGACTCGGGAACACTTCTTCTTCAAACATTTTGTAAGATTTCTATTCAATGATATGAAACTTCGATAACACGGAGCGTTTACATGTTTAGCCAACTAATGTCACTCAAGTTGATAATAGTCGATTCACTGGATTGATTCTAATTGAGCTATATTTTATGACGCTCATACTCCTTAAACATAAAAAGGTTTTTGCTATCGCTATAGGGAGAATAAATTTATGTCAAAAAGTATAATAGACTAGCTAATTTCTGTCACTATCTACATAAAACTTCGTCCCTTATCTCTAGAGGCCATGTCTACAATTTGAGATAATTTTAGAGTTTGTAAGCAGACTAATAAAAGAGATACCTCTTATATAAATAGCACTTATATAAGTTACAAGAACTTTTATGGTTTTAATATGGTAAGACTGTACGCAGACTATGGTCAAAAATAATGCTCGCCTTCCATTCAATTGTATCGTCATATAGCCACATACATACATATACATCACGCCTCTTTCCCATTGGGGTAGGCAGTGATCACGGAACTCCATATGCTCCGATCCTTACATACCACTTTTGTTTCTTCTACTTTCATACACACTCGTTGGTTTCGAGTACTTTTGACCTAGCCAAACTAACAAATTTAACCACTTAATGCCGCTCCCAAACACTATATCTATTAAAAATTAATTGCTACTCAATTTGTCGTTTATTTGTGATGAATTTAAATATGTATACTACAATAATAACGCTGGGTTGATACTTAATAATAACACAACAACAATTTTGCGATACAATTTTATTGCGATAAAATATTCTACCAACGTCAGTTTATTATAATTGAAAATTTGAAGCACGCGAAGCATTAACATCTTATCGGAATACATTAAATGCGTCCCCTTTACGGAACGGCAATATGCACCGCGTCCCATATTTTGAGGTAAAGGGGCTCTTTGCACCTTCAGATAAATCTCATCAATCACACTTTGTTATGGTCCGGGAGCCAGCAACAGGTTTTCATGACCAAGTTCCTCTCAAGCGGTAATTAGTAAAATGCATCAGAGTATAGTATTATGAAGCCTCGTGAACGTCAGCTGGCGCTCGGGTGGGGGGATGAGCGGTTGTAGCCTCCCACGCACGAAGGAAAAAAAAATACATTCATTCATTTCCTCTCAGCTAAAAATTTGTCAAATTGTAGTTAATCCAATATTTCAACGAAAAAAAATAATCAGCTGGTTACAACATAGTGTATTATACGTCAGCTGGTGTCTCGAAAATGAAAAAAAAAAAAATATTTTCTGTGATTTCCTCTCAAACAAAAATTTACCTGATGATAGCTTATATGTAACTGTGGATAAATATATAGATCAGCTGGCTGTATCTTGGTGGAAAAACCGTCAGCTGATACTTTGAAAGTTATTACATAGGAGTTTGGCAGAAGCATCTACTGCCAATTTATATGCATCAGCTGACTAGGTTTTCCTCGACTTATTGCTAGCTGATTTTTTTTATTTATCGCATCAGTATATTAACAATCAGCTCACAAATTTTCATCTGAGAGGAAATGACGTATCTTTAATTATTCGATATTGCGCTTCAATATGAGAGTTGAGTTGAAATAAACATTCAGTATCAATATTTTTGAAACGAATAAGTATGTAATCAAATAATTTTATATATTTAAATAATTAAATAATCAATTAGCTTAGTATAAATGAATTAGTTACTCGATAAATAAATAGGGCTTCAAATATTTAAATTTATACCAAAAAAAAAAAAATAACTTTCAAAGTATCAGCTGACGGTTTTTCCACCAAGATACAGCCAGCTGATCTATATATTTATCCACAGTTACATATAAGCTATCATCAGGTAAATTTTTGTTTGAGAGGAAATCACGGAAAATATTTTTTTTTTTTTCATGTTCGAGACACCAGCTGACGTATAATACACCATGTTGTAACCAGCTGATTATTTTTTTTCGTTGAAATATTGGATTAACTACAATTTGACAAATTTTTAGCTGAGAGGAAATGAATGAATGTATTTTTTTCTACAACTGCTCATCCCCCCACCCGAGCACCAGCTGACGTTCACGAGGCTTTATAATACTATACTCTGATGCGTCTGACGAATTATCTCTCGAGAGGAAATAATTAACCAAATTTGCACCTGGCTCCCGGACTATTATGTACAGTCGACGTCTTTCCCCTACGAAGTGGTATCGCAATATTTCACGCTCCGTCTAACTTTATAATCATTGTTTGTTGAAGGGTTGTTTTGATGGGTGATTTGCAAGTGCGAGTTTTACATGTGTTAAACATGCGTGAAAATATTATGAGCCATACATGATTTAAGTTCATGTGAAGATATTGGTATATGGAAATTTAATTCGAACGCCCTAGAACGAACAACTTTCGAGAAAGTATAGGTATTATTATAGTAGGGTATTATTAAAAATGTTTGGATATTATGCAAGAAAATATGATATAGAACTAGCATTAAATAAGTTTAAGTAATTAAATTCTCTTAAGAATATTTTATTTTAGAATTTTGTTGTATAAGTAGTTTAATAAGAAGTTTTACTTTTATCAACACACTCAAGATCTCTTCAGAGAAATTTTAGTGGCCGTATTCTGAAACAGGCGACTTATCTAGTGAATGAAAACTTTTGAAAGCGTATTAAAATTATCTGAATATTCGTGGAATCGGAGTCAATTCTATAAAATAATTTATATTTGCTAGAATATTGAAGCAAATAGGAATTCTAATAATTAAACGACATAAAAGAGTTTAATAAAGCTGCATTGATTTCATACTATGTATAATTAAAAGTTATAGTAATTAAAATTAGTAGTAGGGGAAGAAGGAGGTAAAAAAACACGGATTGACTGTGTGAAGAAAAATGTGTTTGAGTGTGACTGATGATATGGTGAGTGAAAGAAGAGAATGGAAAAGAGAACATATTGCGCCGACCCCAAATAAAAACAAAGGGAACAGGGCAGGAAGAAGAAGAGTAATTAAAAGTAGTACTATCGAAGTATAAGCCCTTTTTATATAATTAACAAAAGAAGACCTTTAACATTTCGATTATTTATAAAGGGCCTTACCGCTACTGTTTAACTGATCTTTTTTTCTCCTCAGGCAAATAGTTGACCAACCGAAACGTTCTTTTTTAATCTTATTTCCCCGGGATTTGAACCCAGTACCTCCGTTGCCAATGCTGCATTGTATGCATGTAGCTGTAGGATGGATGTCCCTCGCTTCAATAGAACACTTCTTAAGTTTTACAACTGAAAGTTGAATGAATAACTTTAATTTTAATCATAGAAAAAGTCAATTAGTTTCTTGGTGTGAATGTACGTGTGCATGCAAAACGATTGCATAAACTGATTCATAATTTATAATAGAACAGAATTTATAATAGGTATTCTCTAGATGTTCGGATAATGTCAACATGTCTGCCATTTCAGGAAATGCTAACGCTGATATGGGACAAACATCGAATGCGCATTACGAGTGACGTGCCTGCAGAAATGTCATTGGCTGATGTGTTGAATAACAAGGCTTCCACATACATTGTACGAAGCTCATCTATATCTATACTAATACTAGCTAAATAATTTCTAAAAAGCAGGGGTTGGTGATAAAAAAGTAAAAATTTAGGGTTGTATGTATTTTTAATGCCACATTATAAAAAAATAAAAACAAAAAATTTCGTCCAAAAATTAAAAAAAAAAATTGAAGGGTGAACAACCCTTATCACTTAGGGTTATGAAAATATAGTAGCCAATTCTCAGACCTACTGAATACGCATATAAAATTTGGTGAAAATCGGTAAAGCCGTTTCGGAGGAGTACGGTAGCTAACATTGTGACATGGAAATTTTATATATTAGATTATATAGAGGAAAGATTTGATTATTTGTTTCAATTTATCTTAAAAACTACTCGATCGATTTTAAAATTCTTTCACCAATAGAAAACTACATTATGAACTTACATTAAAACTTAACATTTCATACTTAGTTTCTCTTGATATTTAATTACTTAGCTGCTTTTTTATTCGAAAAACAAATTATTTCCATTTCATTACTTTAAAAAGCTGAATCTCTAGGCTATGGAGGAATTCCACAAGATTACAGACCGATCCAGCCTTCGGTTCGTTTCACGCCATTCCGCTGTTATTAGAAATGCCGATTGAAATTGCGGAAACTATTGAGCTATGCAAAATACTCCAGCTATTGACTTTAACAATCGACCATATTTTTAGTTAGAGAATATTTGTCAAATATTTAAATAACGGATTAAAACAATTTTTGATTTTTGTCAAAAATTTCATGTAACTTTATTTATTTATAATTTGGCCATCTCCACAGAAGACAATATAATATAAATCATGGTGTCCCGGAACACAGGTTTCAAGTTTTACTGTCTTCGAAAATGCGAGCGCACTACTTGATTAGATGCGCTTTTAAATTTTCTCTTACAAATTCTATATTAACTTATTTAATCTTCTATCTCTAATGTATAAAATTTCCATGTCACAATGTTACCGTCCTCCTCCGAAACGGCTTTACCGATTTTTACTAAATTTTATATGCGTATTCAGTAGATCTGAGAATCGGCTACTATCTATTTTTCATACCCCTAAGTGATAAGGGTTGCTCAGTGCTCACCCTTAAATATTTTTTTTTAAATTTTTGGACGAAATTATTTGTTTTTATTTTTTTATAATGTGGCATAAAAAAATACATACAACCCTAATTTTTTCTTTTTTATCACCAACCCCTGCTTTTTAGAAATTATTTACATGGCAAATCAACGTTTGCCAGGTCAGCTAGTAATACATAAATATTAAACACAAACATCTAATAATAAATAACATAATACAAAAAAGGACAAATAAATAATAATACCATGACATTTTGGAGTAATACGTAAGACGGCCGCGGCGTGGTGCGCGCAGGAAACTTGCATTTTAATTTTGATATTTAAAATGTTTAGTTACCCTTCTGTGAAGCGAAAAAAATATTAACTCAAGGTAGGGACCAATTTTTTTTTTAAATTTTATAATAAACCTCTAAGACCAAAATCTTCGTTATTTTATAGTAGTCAAGTTGGATTTGGATGAAACTTTTCAATTTTAATCTAAATTACTCTCATAGTTAACCCTTTATCGGTCAAATGCCTTTTTATAGTTATGGCGAATGTTTTTTTACATACCAATATATTATATAAATACGTTTTCAAAGGTTTAAAGTACTAAGTTTCTGTGTTCTGCCCGATTGAAACATTTTTTATAAATTTGTATCCACTGGATTCGAATCCGGAACCTTCCGAATCCAAGATACACTAAGCCACAGAGGCGATCAACAGACAAGAAAACCTTTCTCCATAAGAGGTTAATTTTTAAGAAAGAAAAACGATAATGATTTTTATAACTTAGTAATTCTGAAAGATAGTTTTTTAGGAATTATACGACAAATTAAAACAATTTTTTTATAAAGCTTCTTTATTTAACGTCATGTTTGCAAAATAGACAAATATACATTTTCATTCACTTCACTTAAATTCCGCAACATTTAACAATAATTGTTTTAGTACACAATACACACTTTGTATATACTTATATTACGTTAGGATACTTTACAATATACATAAAATTAGGCATTTTCAAAGTCCAAACAATAGATTACAATGATTCAAATAAATTAAATTAAGAAATAATATTATATTTATATAAACATTTTATAAATCTAATTATTGTCGTAAAGTTTGAATTTCGATTTCATGTAGGTACATAAATTATCAAACATTGAACAAAAAAATGAAATAATTATGCTATAATATTTACAAAAACACTTTCGCGAGTCTGACAATTTTAAATGTAGAATCATAATTTAGCACATTTTAAACAAGAGACAATCAAACAATTTCAAGGAATTAAATATTTATTACAAACGATTTCGAATAATATTTAACAAAGGATGACTATTGACTAGACTATAATAGAGTAAACTAGTAATAACATTGATAAATATAATTCTAATTAACTTAAAAATCGCTGCAGGAGAAGACGTGTTTATTTCTAGAATACAAAATAAACTAAAATTAATATTTTACATAATATTATAATTATATATTATGACTAGCTCTCGTAATGGGAATGAATGCAATTCAAATACAAATAAACTTAATATATATAAAACTACCTACACAGACTGAAATAGATTAATAAAATAATATGAAATATATATCGATTGGCATCATCACGTTTAGTGATGGCCACAGCAACTAGTGGCCACAGATATTTCAAACATTTTATATGGTATCAACGCACACGGAGCGTTCGAGTTGCGAGTAGCCAACGCTCGTTCAAGTGTGTGACTATTCCCACTAGACCGTTCCAGCGGCGTAGCATAGGAAACTAGCACCCGGTGCAGATCCCAAATTAGCCGCCCCATTATGTTTGCAATTGATTATAAAAAATTGGGGCTCTTATTAAATAACATTAACCTAACGAGACACTCTGTTATTACGGTGAGGTAGTTACAAAAATAATAAAAAAAACGTTGAAAGAAGATGATCTTTTACCGTTACCTGTGAAATGCCGCCCCCGCCAAAGTGCCGCCCGGGGCGGACCGCATCCTCCCCCCCCCCCCCTCCATGCTACGCCACTAGACCGTTCCGTCATCAACCAACACCGTCAAGTCATGGAATAAGCGTCATTTTGCCAGTGTTGGTGTACGTACTAGTGGGCATAAAAGTCCTTACCATATTTTTTCCGTGACTGATACGGTGCAGGGGGCAGAATCCTTTAGTATGTCATCGAAACATACCGTTTTCCATCCTTGGATGGTATTTCGCTACCTATTATTATTATTAGTTTGGAGGTCTATTATCAAAATCGAACGCCGAAATTTTGGAACGAAATGAAAGAAAAACCAACTTCGTATTTTGACGTATTTCAATTTTATTTCCGATTATAATTACGATGAGTAATTTCAAACGATGAATATACAGTCTAATTGCGAACGACGGATCGATCATCGGATCCGAAAGTTTTTCGTAATAGGAAAATGCACGAAGCCGAAACTTCATACATTGCTTTTGGTAATAGGCCTTCTCCTATATTTAATAGCTCAAGTAGTCGTAGAAATGTCTACAGAACGTGAAACAATACCTCGATGACTTGTGAGCTTTCTCTTAGTATTTAAATAATGAATTACTTCAGTAATTGTATTTTCAATTGTTTTAATCTGTGATTATTAAATTAAGAATAGTCTATCTACGTACGTATCTCGTTCAACCTTTGCTAGTTTGGTCATATTATTAAATACAAAAATACTTTATTACCGTTAACTTTTACATTTAGATATATAGCTACAACGAAATATTAAATTAATAATCGGTAACATGTCATTAAATGGAGCGAAATTATTAAAAACATATTTTATATAAGCTCTATATTATATTCTGAAAAAGATAGCATAGTAATTATTCTGAGTATGATTTTAGCACAATATAACATATAGAAGTAAATATCGTATATACAGTAATATTGTATGAATTATAATTATTACTATTCATATCTAAGAGGTTTCCAAACACAGGACTTTAATAATACTAACTAATAGTTTACATAATCACATTCACAATATACTTTCAGAACACAACAAAATAAATATTATATTATATACATTACATACTATCAGCACTATAAAATAATAAACAAGAAATGTTCGTATAATAGTAAAAAGGAACTTTTTCCATACGTTCCAATTTCCACTTCTCACTTTATGAATTGTCTTTGCATAATCACGTAATACTGTATTAAAATCAGTCTCTAGTATCATTCACTTAAAAGTCCAATAGCCCTTATTAAAACCCTATTAAATTTGAAAGCACCTTAAAATATTTCTCTCTGTTTCAAAGGGTCTATTTATGTGAGGATTAGTTATGAAAAAAAGCAACTTGAAAACGGAATTAATTTATATATTTGTACAACTGGTTACAAAGGTACATTATGATTCGTGTGGTGGGCCGCACGATCTTGAAGAGAAAGAGATTACTCAGATTAGAGAAGGCAAAAAAGGGGCCCCGAAAATTACACATAATTGACAAGTTTAAATTAACTGTCAGTGTCAAATGACGTCTAAAGGTATAGACTAAATGATTCAACATCTTGTAATAAAGTAATTAATTTTCTTTATCGTGCGTAAAAAATCACGATATGAAAACAATATAAGTTAGAACTTTTGTTCTCATGACGTTGAGCACTTATCATAACGTGGATAAAAGAAAGAGTCAGGTATATTTTAAGCTGCCTTCATTTTTAATTAGTATTTGAGTCTTATGTGTATGTACAATTAAGACGTATTATCACTAATCGCACTACACAAAGTCTCTTCGTCCTGTGCCACAGATACTGTTTCTGTCACTCACTACGGATAGTTCTGATCCGTCTTTTTTTCTTCTACACGCACTGCAGAGTTTTGAGAACTGTTGAAGAAATTGATATATTGAATACATGGATATGTGACTGACGTAATATTACGCATGTGCATTATAATTCATAGTATTTTTTAAAAGTCTGATTAAAAATACAGCACGTGACGCTGCTGATTTGAAATAGATAATAATATGGTGGTGATGCAGTTAAGTTACAAACAGCGGGTAGGAGCGCATTGCCGGCGCGACGCTGACGGGACGTGAGCAGTTCTAATGCATTAAGAAAAATCACACAGAACCAGTGATGCCAACATGGAGGTTTTCTCCCAAATTTGGGGGAATAAGGGGTTTTTAGGGGGTATATTTATGTAGGGAGATTTTAAAGGGGGTTCTTTATTCAAGACATTCTATACAATTTATTAACCCTAGAACTTCAAATTTCATAGCTATCATCATTAATATTATTAGATCATTAATTAATGTATGTAAATGTGTAAAATGCACCCACATAAATACAACAGCTATTTTATTTTTATTTAATTCATTTTTGAATTTACCTCTCAAATCGAGTGTAGAACAAAAGCTTTAGGGGTTTTTAATCGATATTCAGGGGTATATGAAGTTGTTCCTAGGGGGAACATTTTGTGGGATTTGGCATCACTGCACAGAGCTCACTTGACGCGACATGCCGAGCGCGACGCCCTTGTGGGTCATTCTCTATATTAACTAACGCATTACAACTGTTCACCTCTCGTCAGCGTGTAGCGTTGCCGTCGCGCCCCGTCCTCCGCTTAACCCAACTATAAGTGTCAAATCTTACCTTAACATATGAACGGATGGGTTGCTGCAGTACAAAAATCGCAAATATCACGACTCCCTGCAGTGCGTTAATAAGATCGAACACCGACCAAACTGACACGGCTGAAGTGCCGGCGCCGGCCGCCCAAGATACCACCTCCAGCACCCAAGATATACCCATTATTACGGATAACAGACAGCACGTTCGAAACCTGCGACAAAAAGTTGACATTTTAAAGTAGAAGGAAAGAAAGAAAGAACATTTAATACACAAAATATTTACAGTATATATAGTATATACACTCATTATAATTTACTGTTATGATAGATATCGACAGACGAGCATGACGAGGTTCACTTGATGGTTGGTGATACCTCAGCCACAGTACATCAGTCAATAATGCGCTGTCGTTCTACTATTTACTTCAAGCATTCGGAAATCCAATTATTATTATTATTATTTATTACAAACATCTCCCGCACAAAATTAGTAGTTAAATATATATACATATGTATAATTGCTCTTTATTCAAAGAGCTTAAAGGTGGATTAACAAACAAGTCGGTTAATCTAGATTGGCACAATTAAGAACAATTCAAATTATTATGCGGGTCAGGTGAACTAAATTAGTTCTAGGTTATTACTCAGACGTTATTCGCAGGCTTTCTCATTTGGCTGTGTATCTACGTATAATTAAGAAGAAGAATCATTTATTACGTATATACACACAAATGAAAATAAAATATGTGAGTATTTACATGAAGACCTCTATTGTATTCAACATGAGGTTTTGGATATGCGAGTAATACATACTGAGTATTCTTATCTCCTAGCCATTATCAAGAAAAGAAATCGTTAATCTAAACTAATATTATAAATAGGAAAGATTTGTTTGTTTGTTACGATTTAACTCAAAAACTACTCGACAGATTTTAAAAATTCTTCACCAATAGAAAGCTATATTAACAGCAAGTAACATAGGCATTTTCGTGTATGGTACGTCTAGATCACCCATTCGAAGCCGGGGCTTTTTGCTAGGTTGCAATAAAATTAAAGGCAGAGCTTTTTTTACTTGATTTATAGAATTTCTTCTTCAAAACAATCTTCTTCGATACTCCATTTGATTTTATGCATAAAAAGTATATTTAGATGAATATGTCCGTAATTATAAGGTAAATAAACATTGAACCACTACTAACGTAAGTAATGTTTTGCCCATTATGATGTAAAAAAATATGCAAGTCGACATATAAATACCTATTCAGGCCTGGTACGGACATAATACCAATGTTATCGCATATAAAATATGACTTACAGCTTCTTATACTTCTTTAACCTCTGGTTGAAGTTCATATGCGGCTCTCTGGCCGGTGAGGAGGTCTCGTTAACAGGTACTGGGTGACCGAGAACAGTCCCTAGCCGCACCCAGTCGTCTGATGTACTGAACTCTGAGTGCGTCAGATCTAAAGCTAAATGAAACAAAAGAAAAAACAAATTTATTTTTATTTATTTGGCCATCGCTACAGAAGACAATACAATATAAGTCAAAGTTTCAGAACACAGGTGCGAAGTCCTACTGTCCTACATTACGACTGCACTGCGTGTTTACATGCATTTTGATTATGGCTCTCACTAATTGCACATTAACATTATAATCTCATAATAATAATCGTCATAATATTATATAAAAAAGAAAAATTAATAAATAATTAAAAATAGCATTACGTAGAGGATTGCGCACACGACGGTACAGGAGACTTGAATGCATTTTTAATTAGATATTTTTTAAGTTTATTAGGCTCAAAAATATTGAAATCAATTTTATTTTTTCCAGATGGTAAGATATGAACGCAATATAAAAAAGTATTACACTCTTCTTCACAAACGTAGCTTGATATAGTTAAAGTATATTTTGTCTCGCTCTATCGAATTTAAAAAGACAAGAACGAAAGAAACAAAACATACTTTAACTATATCAAGCTTTTACTACGTTTATGAATAAATAAGACTGTCAGTGTTTTTTTTGTATAAAAATGACAGGGTTTTTTTGTATTTATTATTTTTAATAAGTGTTTGTTGAGCGTACCCTAAAAATCGAGAATACTTTATTAATATCTGAAACGCTAATACAAAAAAAAAACATCGACAAGCTGTAAATTAATAATGAAAAATATCAACTTTTTGAGGAATTAGGAATTTTGAGGAATAAGTACTCGAATATACATATATAAACCCGTGTAAAATACTTAATAAATATACTACAATACAATACCCAAAAGTATTCGAATAAGTTTATTTCTTAAACAAATTGAAGGGAAAAATGGAGGACAATTATTCGCATTAGAGTCTTTAATCTATATCCCAGAAAATATTTCTTACTCCCAAAGGAAAACTGAAGAATAATTAATAAAATACTCATACATTGCTATATAATATAACAATAGTTACTATTCTCCTTGTTAAAATTAAAAACAAAATCACTCGCTTTTTATGTTACACGACAATAAAAAAGAAACAAAGAGTTGTTCGGGTCTATTGTTTCTCGTATGAAAATTAACTTTCCACTGAAAACGCATGATGTTGAAAATATATTACATGTGGTATTAATAATACTTGAGCAGCTGATAGTACTCGTGTTTTGTACTCGTATTAACATAAATATTGTTAAAAAAATTATTAGCATCGAGGACCTAGATTCTAATCCGGATCAGAAGGATTATCACCTTTTATTTAATATCAGAATATCGATATTCCAGCTCGTTTAATTACCAAGTTGACCAGACGAAGTATTATGGTTTACCTATTTATATAAACATGTTGAACTTGACGGGGTCCGAATCCGCGACCCATCGGTAGGTACGCTCATGCTACTCAAATAAACTACCCCAACGAGTCCGCCAAAAGCCTTTACTTAGCGACAAAGAATAATTTTATTAAAAAAATATTATTTTGCGTATTAATGAAAATCGTAATACAAATATCTGAAATGAAACGTAATTACTATGTTATTACGAAATGATTTACTTACGTGAAACGTCTTTAAGCTTATTATAATGCTTTGCGAAGGCGCGTGAAGTGAACAAAAATATAATTAAATTACTAAAAAGTATAACAGCCACTGGTCCATAGAAATACGGCAGCGCAGCTTGGTCCGCTACAAGAGAAAATTAAATTAGCATTTCTGGCTTAAGGATTAAATTTTTGAATATTTTAATTTTTCAAGTCAGTAAATAAATATTTAAATGAAATAAATTTTACAACATTTTCAAATTTACCTAAAAATGAGGAAAGACTACACAGGAGACACTACGCTATCGAGAAAGTATTGTTATCATCGATCTGTCAGTTGTATGAGAAATTATATGTTTCATACATACGACAGCTTGATTAGAGCAAGTATCAACTCCGTAGAAATGGATGGCGTTAGTGTGGCAACTTTAAAAATTCAAATCAGACAGCTGTCATCAGTCATCTTGCTCTTGACCACGCATCAATAAACACTCGAAACGTTCTGATAAATAATATAATGAATTATCGCGTTTTATTCCGATAAAAGTTATTTCATTTATGTATGATACTCGTGTTAATAAAAGACAATATCAACAATACGTACTTTTGAACCAACAGCCTTTTACACCGAAATTTGGTTTTAAATAAGTGCTTGGTACCGCCGGAGACAAATCCATGGTTATCGTTATAATTAGTAATAGTACTGGGAGTAGTATTGCGTAAGCACAGTACCAAGCGAATCTTCTTCTCATACTCCGTCTACTGACTGAAGAGTTTATGTATCTTCTGAAAGGAAAAATAAATTTAACCACTATACATAAACAGTAACGCTATTTCATAAATACAATAAAATATAAAACAGTACAAGAAGTTTAAATAAAATACTGTATACCGGATTAAAACGCGATTTATTATTTATATTGTTTAAATTATTTATCCCGACGTTTCGGATGCTTTTCAGACAGACAGAAAGATGACAGTTGTCTGATTTTTGAAATGTCACAAAGTTGCCATATTAACGCCATCTATTCCTACGGAGTTGATATTTACTGTAATTTTCTATATTTTGACAATATTGACTAACGGTGTCCTCTTGTTTTTTAGTATGTTTGACAGGTATACAGTATTTTATTAAAATGTGTGATACTCGCGTTAATAAAGTACGAGAAGTATTATAATATAAAATGATTCTTACCGCACGTTTAAATATGTATCAAAACACATAACATTCAGCCAGAAAAAACAGGATACGAACGAAAACTGGATAAGGTAAGCTGCAAGATAAAACAATTAGGATATACCTATATATAATCTATAAATGTTATATTTCAAGAAATATATATAAAGTATAAAACAATTTTAGTATAACATTTTTATTAATAATATTTTATTTGTAATTTTAAATACAATATTAAAACATAATTTAAAAAAAGAAGAACTGCTGATACCTTATTTTTAGAACTAACACATTATATGACTCAAACTCCCGTTCCCAAGTTTCATTGGGTTTGGGAATAGTGGTATTCAACTGTTAATCCGTTTTATTTATCCGTGAATATTTGCAACTTCAGATAAAAATATAAAATCCTTTGAAAAATGGTGTAGAGGGAGTCCCCCCTAGTACCGTACACTTAAGGTTGTAAAAATAAAATGATTTATTATTAAATTATTTTAATAAAATATCAACGATTTTATAAGACATCAAAAAAATATCAACAAATGTTATATATTCATAATGTACTCAAAGTACAAACACTGGTTAATTTTTTGGTTTCATTGAAATTCGGCATCTAGTACCGAACAAATTTAAATTCGAACCCTTTAGACAGCCCATAGATATTTCCAATACAAGAAAATATGAATAACAGATATTCTTACCCATTATGGTACAAGCAGTTTTGGGAAAGGCATGTCCAGCCAACTGCGTCGCAGCTAAACATGAGAATGCCAGCGCCAAACATGTTGAATGGCAAGCTAAAGCTTTTCCGTGGGTATCTCTTAATTCTGTGATGAATGTGTAAACTATAGCTGTCGCCAATAGGAACGGCACAGATATAATTAAACCTGAAATATAATATTTATAAGAACGAAAAATTCTGACGTGGACGCGTTCGGTAATACATGCCGTGCCCATCGATGGGTCATGGGTTCGAATCCCACCGGGATGACATGTTTATAATTTTCGGTAAGTATGTCTTCTAAACGTCTAGTAACTTAAAATTCCGACCGGATAACGAACCACCGTTCATAGATGAAAAAACCGTGAAGCATATTGCGCGTCGGTTTCAGTCTATGAATATCCGAATGCTCGAAATAATAAGTAGGTCGACGCCGCTGACTGATATTCTATGGCTCAGGTATCACCTACCATCAAGTAAACCTCATGCTCGTCTGTCAACATCTAAGATAAAAAAATTAAGATAAGTTCGATTATGGATTCTATGAATAAGTCAGGGTTAATATGATATATACAAAGGGTATTAACAAGTTTGGAGAAATTATATGTAAGATGGTACTTGATTATGATGGTACTTGATTGATATATGTAAGATATCGACTTATGAGCATGAGGTTAACTTGATGGTAGGTGATACCCCAGCTACAAAACATCAGTCACTAATACGATGTCGGCAATTTTTTACATCGAGCATTCGGAAATCTATGGATTTAAATAGAAACGCGCGAAATGTTTTCCATCTAACATATAAACGGTAATTTCGATAATCCTCCCATCCGTTTAATGCTCAAATTGACCACACTTAAGGGAAACATGTTAACCAAAAATTTTAAATATATCCCGGTAGGATTCGAACACGAGACCCTTTGGGACGTAAAGTAGTGTGTGTGCCTCGACGAACTTTATTACCGTATCAAAATTTTCAACTTTTCCCCTTATTTATTTACTGATATACAACCACTACCACTAATTAGTTAACAAATAATGAGCATGACAGAGTTCACTGGCTTGGAAAATAATCAGAATTAGTAATATTCACAAATAAATTAGTAAACAACTTCTACGTAACAATTATCTTTATTAAAATATAATTGGCACGAGACATACTATTTATAAACTAAGTAAACAAGTCATTTTTGTTTTTGTTATTATATTTTTTGTTTTAATATATTTTGTTATAGTTTTATTTTATAACAGTCACCAATCTATGGTATAATGATAGGGTCCAAAAGACTTAGGAGTCTTCGCAGGTGGATAACCTGATGATATAAGCGATCAACGTCGCACAGACATTTATAAAACCGAAGGGCTTGCAAGTGCGTTGCCAACCTTTAAATAATTATAATTATTCCGCTCATCTCTTGAAGGTTTCGCTTTGGTGTGAGAGGCAGTAAGCGTCTAATCGCACGGTTGTGGATTTCCAGAATTAGAACATGATATATATTATCTTAATTACCCTCCATTGTAATATTTGAGCTTAATCACCACTTAACAAATATTATATATTGTAATGCAAAGTACGATCTTGGAATTTAAAAGAGCATACTGCACGCTCGATTTTCATATATGAACATGGGCCTTAACCCTAGATTTTCTTATGTTAGATATCGGCAGACGAGCTCATGCTCGTCCTCATGGTTCACTTGATGGTAGGTGATACCACAGCCACAGAACATCAGTCAATGATGCGCTACTATTTTTTACTTCGAGCATTCAGAAATCCATAGCCTGAAACCGAAACTGTGCACTTCACGGTTTTTACATCTATGAATGGTGGTTCAATACCCGAAGTTACCAGACGTGGGGGAAACCAGGGACTGAATACCGGTTAATTTACTATGGGAGTTATACCGGTATAATAAAGGTTTTTAATATTGTCTTTTATTAACGCGAGTATCACACATTTAAATAAAATACTGTATACCGGATTAAAACGCGATTTATTATTTAAATTATTTATCCCGACGTTTCGGATGCTTTTCAGCAACCGTGGTCGCGGGAGACTGAAAGATGACAGTTGTCTTATATTTGAAATGTCACAAAGTTGCCATATTTAATTCAATTAAATTAAAAAGAAAATAATCTATTAATTTAGGTAACACAATGTACACCTATGAACGTGAATAAAAAATAATACATATTAAATTACTAATATTACTAATATTAAATGCTTCTAATTTTTACATTTACTACCAGTTCACAAATCAAGGGCGTAGAGCGGACGAGAAGAACTGGCAAGAAACTCGCCGCCACTCTTTTTAATCGCCAAGTATTTGTTTTACAATCTTTACATATTAACGCCATCTATTCCTACGGAGTTGATATTTACTGTAATTTTCTATATTATGACAATATTGACTAACGGTGTCCTCTTGTTTTTTAGTATGTTTGATTTGGGGCTTTAGATTTTGAGGAACCATTGAGGTACTAAATAAAGGCCTTAATTTTGCTCCTGCGCCGCGAAAAATACCCTGTGAAGAAATAGTCAGCTACGTTGAGGAATGTATCTACAAGAACACGATTCCTAAAGACGATGCGGAGGCAATCCGGCAAGATATTTCGTGCATATTACGAACTAGCAAGCCGCCAAAACCTAACATCTCTCGTGCGGAATCAATGGCTCTAAAACAACTACGAGCCAATGAAGATATCATAGTACTCCGAGCGGACAAGGGAAACGCGACGGTCGTGATGGATACGTCAGATTATGAACACAAAATGTCCCAGATCCTTGCAGATGTTTCCACCTACAAGAAAGTTGAAAAAGACCCAACAAACAAGGTAATAAAAAAGACATCTGAATTGATCAATAAACACAAAAAGACACTTAATCTTGACAGTAAATTCCTCACACCTGCATGTGCAAAGCCTCCAAAAATGTATGGGTTACCAAAAATTCACAAAATAAACACACCCTTAAGACCTATAGTGAGCCAGATTGACACACCTACACATAAACTGGCTCAACACATGGCTAAAGTACTTTCTCCCCTCAGAGGGAACAGTAGTGCTCATGTTAAAGACTCATACCATTTTGTTGAAACTATTAAAGATCTCAAACTCGCCAACAATGAGACCATGGTAAGCTTTGACATTGAGTCTCTTTTTACAAATATTCCTGTATCGGACTGTCTAAATATTGTTAAGAAAAGGTTATCAGAACACAACATGTCACCAGAATATGCAGATATTTTAGAACATTGTTTAACATCTGGCTACCTAATGTGGAATAGTGAATTCTATATACAGGTTGATGGGGTGGCTATGGGCTCTCCAGTCTCCCCTGTTGTCGCTGACATTTTTATGGAGGACTTCGAAGAAAGAGCCCTAGCCACAAGCCCGGTTAAACCGAGGCTTTACAAGCGATATGTAGACGATACCTTTACTATTCTGCCCACGGAACACATATCTGTATTTCTAGACCACCTTAACTCCATACACAGTAACATTAAATTCACTATGGAGAAGGAGAATAATAACTCACTGGCCTTTCTAGACATTTTAGTGGTTCGGGGAGGGGATGGTACACTTGGCCATACTGTGTTTAGAAAAATAACCCATACTGATAGGTACCTCAATGGTGATTCCCACCACCACCCTTGCCAACTCTCTTCTGTCGGTGTATGTTTGTTTCAGAGAGCCCACCGCCTCTGTGATGCTGCCCACCTCAACGGGGAACTGCAGCATGTTAAGCGAGTACTGCGTGACAACAAGCTGCGGGTGCCTCCACAGCATCACAGAAACAGGAATAAACCACAAACAGTACAACGTCTACCAGCCTACCTGCCTTATGTGAAGGGTGTTACAGACAGGATTGGAAGAATCTTAAAACGAGCTTCTATTAATACAGTTTTCAAGCCGCACAAGAAGATTCAACAATTCTTGAGACCAATAAAAAGTAATATTCCTTTGCAAGATCCAGGTGTATATAAACTGGATTGTGACTGTGGTTTATCCTACATTGGGCAAACTAAACGTAGCATTTCAAACCGACTTAAGGAACACATTGCGGATATCAAACACAGACGTCACTCTAAATCAGCAGTATGTGAACACACTCTGGATAAACCAAACCACTACATACGTTTCGACCAACCGAAAATCCTTGCAAAAGAAAGTAGATTCTTTCCCAGACTAGTACGTGAGGCTATTGAAATTAAAAAACATCCTAACTTCAATAGAGAAGATGGTTTGAGACTTTCTAACACCTGGGATCCAGTTATTAAAAATCTAAAGCCCCAAATCAAACATACTAAAAAACAAGAGGACACCGTTAGTCAATATTGTCATAATATAGAAAATTACAGTAAATATCAACTCCGTAGGAATAGATGGCGTTAATATGTAAAGATTGTAAAACAAATACTTGGCGATTAAAAAGAGTGGCGGCGAGTTTCTTGCCAGTTCTTCTCGTCCGCTCTACGCCCTTGATTTGTGAACTGGTAGTAAATGTAAAAATTAGAAGCATTTAATATTAGTAATATTAGTAATTTAATATGTATTATTTTTTATTCACGTTCATAGGTGTACATTGTGTTACCTAAATTAATAGATTATTTTCTTTTTAATTTAATTGAATTAAATATGGCAACTTTGTGACATTTCAAATATAAGACAACTGACATCTTTCAGTCTCCCGCGACCACGGTTGCTGAAAAGCATCCGAAACGTCGGGATAAATAATTTAAATAATAAATCGCGTTTTAATCCGGTATACAGTATTTTATTTAAATAAAGGTTTTTGTTAATATTCTTTTGTTTTTATTCATATTTACTGAAAAAAATTACTGTCGTAAGTTTAGTGTGTATTACTCTTTAAAACTAATATCATGGTATCTCAGATAGACATGTATTTTGGAAAATAAAAATTAACCGGTTTCAGTCCCTGCAGAAAACTATAAACATGTTTTCCCGGTGGGATTCGAACTCACGACAAATCGATGCACGGCATGACGGCAGGTGTAGTACCGAACGCGCACCGAGTCCGTCTTGTAGATCATTAAAGACTATAATGGAAATATTAAGGCTACAGAAGTATCCACCAATTACTTACTAACCGATTGCGTAAGCGATAAGCGTCGGCGAGGTGCCCGCTTCTTCGATAGGCGCTGAGAAACAGACCAAAGGCAGCGTCACTCCAGCCGGGTTGGATTCGTTCCAAAATGTCTCCATACAAAAATTCCTTGTTCCCAATAATGGAGGCTTACTGAACGGCATGAACAGAGAGCCATTGAATAAAAGATAAAACTCATCTTCGCTCACTTTGTCAGGTTCCAGTTTGTATCTGCGGACATATCGGATAGAGTTATCTTCTGGCTTTGTTCAAGTTCTATAGGTTTTAAGGGTAAAATTGATTTCATATATTCATACAAACTATGTTTAGCAACCTATTTTCTGTCATTTTTTTGCCTTAATGGTACTCTATTAACTCTTTTCCGTCGTAACCTATGGAACACTCTACCTAATACTAATACTATATTTATATACTACAAATTAAAAGAACTGTCCTTAGGTTACTAAGTAATTTAATTCCGAAGTGAAAAGAACTAATTTTAAAACTGTTGATTCAGGTGAACACAATTGAATAAATAATAAATCAATATACTTGAATTTACTAATAAATATATTTGTACATAGGATTACTGAATATTGTTTGCATAGCTGAAGTAATTAAAAATCACGACAACCAAGATATTCTACGTGTAAATATATACTATGTGGCGTATAAAGGCACTCTATTTTATATTGGGGTAATTGAAACTAAACAGCAGTCTTCGAATACAAGGATAATAGAGTGGTAGAGTTGGTAACACTGTCACTCCTATTGACCAGTACTGAAATTTATTGTATGGCAATTTTGGCTTACGTTTCTTATTAGATATAGTAGTAATAATAAGTAGATAGCATATTTCTATCTATCATGACCGCCTTCGCGATGTCTAATACAATTCGAATTCCGTGGAAAGAACATTAAAAAATTGTTTCGGTCAGGCAGGGCACAAATAACCTACTTAGTTGTAAAGAAGTATGATTAGTGAAACGTAAATGTGCCCGCTTCATACACCATCAGGTACTCCGCAATTCATACTTTATCTGGACGCTGATAGCAATACAGTGTCATTTTGAGAAAATTCAGTTTGAAGTTTTAATAAAAATTTAAAATTTCTTTTAAAAATAACAGAAATAATAGATTTTTTTATGATTACACTAAATGTATATCGTTTTTCTTGGTAGCAATCAAAGTAATAGAATTATTTTGATTACTACCAATTAGCATTATTGTTAAATATTCTAAACATGTTAGGGTTTCATGCCCACTAGTTTTTTTTTCAATATATTTGCTATTGAAAATATTTAAATGATATATTTAAATATGTACTGCTCATAAGGAAGCGATTGGTATCAAAAATTACATTTTTATCATTTTGTGGTTTGACACTGTATTGCTTAACAGCGTCCATCTGTCAAAAATGTAACCAGTCTTACCTATCGTAAGCACAAGGGTTCCCCACGATAGTTTCAAACACATTGCTATCGTAACTCCATATATGCGTTTCGTTAGCTTTGTGAAATATCGGCTGAAATGTCAAGCTGGATCGAGTGCAGACTGTTTTGATATTTCCATTTTCAAAAGTGACACTCAAATTTTGCCCGCTCGCACAACATTTTGGTACGACTGGCAACTCTTTTTTTTCCTCTTCATCCTGTTGACAAAAGAAAGGAGTTTTTAATATTTGTGTGTTAGTGTGTTTAACTCAGTTTACAAAATAAATAAATATTTGCACGCAAAAACGGTGCAAATGGAATTGTTAGGACAAGGATAAAATTTAATTCAAAATTCGAAAACACGAACGAATCTAGTAAATAACGTGTACATTATTTTAATTATAGTAAAAGTTCTTATATTTAACTTGAATTATTATTTTATGATGTCCTATACTTTTTGACTAATATTTTATATAAAATAACTGTGATTATATTTTTAGGCTTAACATATTGAACAGCGTGCTAATTATTATCATATAACAAATTATAGCAAAGTACATTTCAAACAATAATCTTATACAAAGGTTTTTTCACATTTTCGTCGACAGAGAATTATAAAAAAGTTCAGAAAAATAAGGTCAACCCACAAAGATAAGGACAAGCTAATTTGAATGTCATTTAAAAATGATAAATTGTAAGGATCATGATATGACAAGCTAATATAAATTCAGGATGAGTGCTTGAACTCAGAATGTTTTCGTCGAGATAGGGGTTACCTGGTTCAAACATCATTTTAAAAATTGCTCACGTAAATACGAACTACATATATTATGTCATTGTAATTATTATATTATATGGGACTTGTATTAAGACTGCACTGTTACTTCCAAGCTTAACACTTACCACACATTTTTCTTTGAATAGTACCTAATAATTGAATAGTATAATGTAACCAATTTAAGCTATTTTAATTAATGAGTAAAATACAGTACAAGAAACCTTTTATATATTTAGAAAATGATACTAATGTATATAACAATAATAACATATAATATCCGGTGGCGGGACTACCAAACCAGCTCAAAAGCCCAGCTAACCGAGTTCTACGTAAAACGTAATACGTAATTACTTTATAATATAAGTTATATATGACTTATATAATTACGTTAAGGGTACTGTTATTTTTCTTTTTATACTTGTATTAATAGGACAGGCCGGGCTTTTGAGCTTATATGGTGGTCCCGCCACTTAGCATGCCTAAAGTTAAAATAAAAATACTTAAGTATTTATTTTTGACTAACGATCCGCCACGGTTTCGCACGGGTGCAATGTATAAGTATGTACACAAAAAATGCCTAGCCTATGTTACTCGCTAATAATGTAGCTTTCTATTGGTGAAGGAATTTATAAAATCGGTCTGGTAGTTTTGAGTTTATTAAAAAATACAAAAATCCAAAAATACAAATCTTTCCTCTTTATAATATTATTAGTATAGATATAGAAGTATAGACAATACATTAAAACAAGTTAAAATGTTTATTTAGTATATATAAATCTTATCTATCACTTTATAACATACATACTTTTAAATTTATCTTACAATAGAACTTGTTATATATTAATGATATAGTTGAATACGTGTACTTTGTAACCAAAAGATGCACCTTATTATTTCTTATCAAAATAATCAAAAAATAACGAACGGCATTCTTTAGATCGTATGCAAGATGAAAATTTTGTCGGTAACATTGACTGTAATTACGGGCGGAAAAATTCAATATTGTCACCGCATTTAGCTTGTTAGGGACGTGCTTCTGATGTAATGATACATAATGATACGGACAACTCAATATATGGAATACTTTTACAAATAATGCCACCATTTCAAAAGATTAAATAAATAAACAGAAAGGAAAGTCCCTTCCAAGTCCCAAGTCCCCTAGTTGAGCATGAGGCAGACATTTCTGTGACTGTTTGACTGATCATTCTTCTTTACAGGTAAGTATGTATTCTGTACCCTGCTCGGCTAAAAAAATATATCCCCGGAATCGAACCCGTGACCGTGTTAGCGCTAAACGCAACAAGCACAACACACCACCGTACTACCGAAATTATCCATATTATATCTGTAAATATAATATGGATAATTTCGGTAAGGATAAAAAAACTTAAATTATTGTGGATCTAACTTAGATATTTTCATATTATAATAGGTTGGCAAATCTAAAAAAAATAGTTCTGCGTGGTAGTGAACTATGCTTTAAATTTAAAACGCTGAGTCAGCCTTTTATTAAGTCCAAACTAATAGACATGATTCCACTATTTAATAACTGACCAATATTAAGAAAACTACCAAGTTTTCATGATAACATGCCTACTGCCGTTATAGGCGTAATTTAAGTTTTGAGATACTTGAGATTTTGTAAATGTCGATTTCTCACTAATATATTATGAGATATGAAAAATCTTATGAATTTTTATTAATATTTAAGGCAAGTTTTTTAGATATAATGAATTAATGCATAATAGTGATAGTAATATACCAGAAACACAAAAAGATGAGGTTATTTTGACTTATGGCGGCAGTATATGGAGAACAATAAAATACCTAACGTCAATTGTGTGTGAAAGTTTTCCTCTTAAACAAATCTACTGATGATAGACACTAGAACTAATCGTAAAAACCACAAGTCTTATTACTTAATATCAACAAATTCTTATATCTATAAAATTAGAAATAGATTTTGTTTTACTTATGGCGGCACTGTAAGGAGAATAGTAAAATACCTAGAATCAATTGTACGTGATAATATTGCTCGTAAAACAAAACAAATCTACTTATCGTAGATACTAGAACTACTACTCGTAAAAAATATACCACATGTCCTGTTTATTAATAATAACAAACCCTTAAAATATTGTATATACGGAGTTCCTAAAGTCATACAAATACTGAAGGAATAAATTGGATTTCAAATGATGGATCACGTTTCAGTATTTATGAGCTAAGTAGTATTTGAGTCGTGATTCGAGTACGGTTTCGTGATGGAGGCGTTTGTTTACCGGGAATAGGTCCTAAATGTATTTGTCACAGTTAATAAAGTCTCTTTGAAATATTGCATTTATTTCTGCGTCGCTACTTTAACATTGCTGTTACAAAATAGATTAAAAAATCGGATACCGTTTACATTTCTGTAGCACAATTACTGTTTTTCTAGCAAATAGGTATTATTAATCATCTAATTTGTAGTGGTCTCGAAAGCCAAATGCGAAATTGTTAGATTTTCAAGTAAAATCGGTATATTTGGACCAAAAATCGATAAATGAATAAAAAAAGTGGGTTACGTAATAGTTAAGCACCCATGACCATCCTTAATTAAGACTTAAATGTCTCAGGTGTCGGTTTATTAAAAAAGGCTCGTTTTGAAACCAACGAGGTAGTTAGTTGGAAACAGTATTAATTGATTGAATATCAAATTCAAATAAAATACTTTATACCGGAAAACGCGATTTTTATAAAAGATATCAAATTATAACTGGCCGACATTTTTTAACTTTTGACAATCATTTGTGGTTGTTACTGTTATATTTTTATATATTGCTCTTTAAATTATTACGTAAAAATTGAATGCAAAATCCGCTAAGTACGGTGTATTTTTTTTTTTAATACAGCTAGTTTGTTAGTACAACAAGTGTCTTTAACCATATTCCATTTTTCTTTACAATAAGTAAAAAATAACCATTAAAATACCCTATTTACAAACAACAAAACAACACACGTTTTATCTCTCCTAACTAACCAAAGAAGTAACAAAATAAACCTAAACAGAGTCGAGAAAAACAAACATCAGTCGAGAAATACGAGCGACCTCTGTCCAAAGTTCCCAACTCTGGCGTAAGGTGAGGTTGATACAATTTGTTTTATAAGGTTTTCCGGAATATCCCTGTGGAAGCCTGCGTGACGTCACTGTCAACTACCGCACGAGGAAACCATGCAAACTTTGTTCGAGTTTATTTTCTTTGTTGTTTTTGTAAGCACTTCAAAGGCACGTTTTAACTTTTAAGCAATGTATGAAAATACATCCACATTTCACAAGACTGTAAACAAAACATCAAAATGTGATCATATAATAATAATTAATGGAAGTGTTTTTCTTTCAATTAAAAATAACAAAATGAAGATACATATTATATAGATTCGTTAACATCCATAGATTTCAATTCAATTTCAATCAAATCTTTATACATATATATGTATAAAGATTTGATTGAAATTGTATTAATATTATAATATTATACTCGTATTAGCACGTCATACACAAAACAAAAACTTTTTCCTGACATACGATTTCGATGAAACAAAACCTATTACTTGCTTCAGATTAAGCTTAATCAACACATGAACAAACAAACAAAACTATAACAATATATACATTATTTGTATATATTCAAGAATAGAATTGTAACCTTATGCTTATTGCTTTTTATAAACACGAGTAATTTTAAACCAATAATTTCAAATATTGTACATATTCAATTCTAGGCCTTTTTAACAAGTATGTAAAACCTAGTCTATTATTAATATTATTTCTTTCCTGGAGATGCAATAAAATATTATTTAGTTACTAATACACTATTTCACTATTTTGTATCATGATATTTAAAAACTCTTACTTTTGGTACCTAATTAATTATGTTATATTTCAATATACAAGTCACGTTCCAAAATATAGAATTAGGCGAATAATAAAGGAAAAGGTAAAGTCGAGACCAGCTGATAAAATCATGTCTAGACTACCTATAATGCAAAGTTTCGTGAATTGCCTAATGAACTCATTAATTCAAATGTAAATAAACCTGTAACGTTTATAAATGCCATTAGATATTTAAAAAAATTATGAAATTATTTATAAAGATTAGACAAGAGTTGGTACATGCTTTTCAGACGGGAATAAGCATCATGTTTGCCATGTAGTAAATAATTTAAAAAACGGATATTACAAATGTGAAAATAACAGTAATATTTTTGCAACTGTCCATCAACATACTTTTATAGAGGGGAAATACTCCTTATCCACTTGCCTCCCCAACGGTTGGTGCAATGCGGGGGGAGTGTGGTGATCAGCTAACCTACGACTAACTTAATTAAAATGCTTCCTTCCTTCCTTTGAATCTTCATGATTTCGAAGATTCGAAGGAACATTTATCATTATTCACTTTTCTTTTAAGAAAACACACACATGCGTTTATGTGATGTAGATACATACATAGACAGGTAACGTTGTTTCTCAACTACAGTTCTCAACATAAGACCAATCTGTTCGATATAGAACTTTAAATAAAAACTGCGGTGCAAAACTTATTTTGTATTCCGACTTTTTTAGGAAAATTATGGTTGGGCTATTTTAGCACGCGCGAACATACTAAATAATGTAAGGGCCGAGTTTCAGAGGTCGAAGGGTCAAAGTGTCACAAGCTGGAAATAGAATAATTCAAATATCGTAGTATCACATGAGTAGACATTTATCGGGTGTTCAAAATAAATATTTCCCGGGTATTCCCAATGTTACCAATTTTTCATTTTACCATTTTTTTATTCACATTAATAGTATTAAACTCATTTTGGACTTCGAAGCGAATTTTTCCACTTTCATCAATGCTTTCATTTCGAGTCCTCTTTACCTGGCCCTTTTGAAGAACATCTCCGATCTGATCGAGGTACGTTTTCCTAGGTCTCGATTCTTCCAATCACACAAGCTTCATAATTTGTTTTCGTTTCACTACTTTCATCGATCCATATACTTTCTGATGATAAATATATTTTTAATAGATAAAGAATAGATTTAATTTCGTTTAAGTGAAGCGTGACTAAATTTTTTTCCAATAGCTATCAGTTATATAAAACCTTTTGGTTCCAAAATTATATTCATTCGATAGATATCAGTAAAATAAGTGTATTATCTAGAAACCTCATCGCAATCTCTCTAAGTGGGTTCCACGGAGACGAGGCTTTATCGGGCTTTATTAGTTATTTATTCTAACATATTGCTCCGAGCTCTGGAAATGTCCTTCATGTAAATTGCATTGTTTTTCTTGCGAAGACCGCTACTAGTTCTGTAGGTAATAATTTATATGGTACGACTTAACCTTAGTTTTGGAAATTAACAGTTATACTGCTGGTAATCAAAGTTAAGAGTTACTTAAAATGTTTCTGTCTCTCATATTACGTATCAATGAAAGTGATGGGAACAATTTTAAGTAAAACTCAATCGATAACCCTTTGAGTAGGTATACGACTATAAGGCATGAAGGAGTGCAAATAAGGAATTCTCATAAAATAAGAGGAAAAGTTTAAGAAGTGAAGCTTAGGTTGTTGAAAGTTATCTGATAAAAAAATTGAATCCTTTTCAGGAATCGGATCTTTTATGAAGCAATACGACCGCTATTACCTGTTTTTTCATTGCAGTGGAAATTTAAGATTTTTTTTAATAATATGTTATTTCATCGTTTTCCTATATTTTAAGAGAACGCGTGATTATGTCAATTTATAACCATGCATTTTATTTTATACACACATACACAACACACTTAAATGAAGACAGCTTATAAGAAATAAATCTATTATAGATTAGATTTATTTACACTTGACCAAATAAGAACTAAATTAGATTGATAACGTAAAATGGGGTGAATTGAACTCATGAGGTCATATTGCGATTCAAATAATACTAAAGTATGTATTTGTAATTGGTGGTACTTTACCATGGACTTTAATAGGTACTGTTATGTATTTTACATTACATTATGTCTTTAGCCGCTTGGTGGTAGGTACATAATTATTCCAAATCTAGTAGTAATTGACATTTGACAGGCAGCCGCCTTAATCGCATTAGACACTCATGAATTTTATTTCTGATAATAATGAGCTTACGTCTTAATCCAAGTGAAGTCTCAAGATACAAATATATTATTAACGATATCCGATATAATTATGGAAATATTGTTAGATTAAAAGAATATTGAAGACTTATTATAATTCTTAGATTCTGAGAAGTTCAGACGAGCGTTGATATCTCAAGATATAATACTGTTATAGAAGACATTATTGTTAGCAGAATTTCAGTAATATTGATTAATAATATGTATATTGAAGAATACTTTGTATTAATTTAAAAATAGTTTTAGACACTATGATGGACATTCGATATTCCTCTTACATAACTCGAAATTGTCAGATATAAGCAATATTTATTTAAAAACGTGTTAGACCAGGCGGAGATCGAACCTTCCTATTGGTATCTACCCAAGTCAATAACCATTGTACAAATGAACCCGTGAATTTTCGGATTTGTATTGTCTCGCAGTTTCGTGGCCGGGAAATGATTAGGGGTGAGGTTAGGTTAGGTAAGTATATTAGTATTTCTTCATATCACTAGATACGACTACCTATTTGATATCTATTGATATTATTATATTTGTTTAAAACCTAAATTTTTAAATAATATCACATATTTTCACCTTTAATTGTTTGTTGTTGTTGAAATTAATGACAATGTTAGTGAATCAAATAATAAATAAGTCAACAGCGATTCCATTATCTTATAAGGAATTTCGCGAAACCCCTGGTTTCCTCAATTCCCTACGACATATACAAAGTAATACAACTAAGTCATAACGAACCAAATGCTTATAACACAACCAAATTGAATATAACTGTAATATTATCTTAATTCCTTACATCATTAGGGAATGTTCGTTAACAATATAATATTACGATGTACGTGCAAGGAGTTCATAAAGGGCTCCATAACACCTATAAAATGGCGTGTTGGCTTATCTTGAGGCGTGACATGCAAGATGCGGAGGCTGCTTATTGACAACTGATAAACACCTACACGGGACTTGAGAAATTATGAAGTTGGGCTACATGATCTCTTCTAACAGGTCTCAGCATCAATTCAAACATTTATTCCACATACTCCATTGAAATATTAGAATACATTAATAAAATTTCAGTCTAAGAATTTCCAAATGCTCGAAGTAATAAGTAGGTCGACGGCGCATCGTTGATTGATGTTATGTGGCTGAGGTATCACCTACCATCAAGTGAACTTCATGCTCGTCTGTCAATATCTAACATTAAAAAAAAACTTAGCCACGGAGGGATTATAATTTTGTGTTACTATAATATACAGAAAAGTTATAGTTCTGAATTTAAATGAATATGATGATGATTCAAGCATTTATATAGGCAAAAAAGTACGTAACAGAGTGGTGTCCAAGACATCACAAAATAAAGAAAGGGAGACAACGTCACAGAAGGGATGACAATATCAAAACAATAACGGGTATTACTTGGAGAAGGGAGACATATCATCAAAGATGGAAAGCCTTAGGAAAGGAGTACCTATGCTGGAAAGCATAACAATATTGACCGCAAAACCAGTGTCAGATATCTAATTATTATCTATGTTTTTTTAATCATATTTATAAGATTGTTAAATAAAAGTTATTATTATTATTTAAAAATCTAACTCTACCTAGTAGCGTAGGTTTTAAAGAATAAAAAATAGAATGCGTGTGCGGAAACTTCCCTTTTTCTGAGCGACTTTTAGTTCATTTTTTCCTAATAACGCCTTATCTCCAATCAGAATACGTGTCAGTAAAAGCCAACTATCGTCTTTCAAGACATCGCACCCACACTTATCTTCATAAAGAAGGCTTGACGTCTACATACTTAGAGTGTCGCTTAATTGAATGGGAATCTTTTATAAACTCCCAATAAATATGATAATTTGACATTGAATAGCATTTTTTTGAGATATGCAGGAAATTTACCGCCCACTCAGATGCGTGCTTGACAAAGCACAGGTACTTAGTTCAATAGAAACTCTAAATATTTGAGTATTATTTAGTTTGATATGAACTCATACACTATTAAGATACGAGTATATAGTATGTATCGATTAAGTAGTTTAGTTGAGTTTTAGTAGTAAGTAGAAAGTGACCATACATTATGAATAATTCCTTAAATTTTCTTGCCTAATTTTAATGACGACATCAAGCTTAAAGTTCCAATAACAATAATTTAAAAAATATACAATAATAATTATTATTATAAACATACGAGTATTTAGTAAATATAGCAATAAAACAAATATTTAAAAAAATAACAAAGAACGAACAAAAATTGGTCTCGCCGGGAAAAGATTCCAAACTTAAATTCGGAATTCCGACATTCATTTTCTCCTAATATTATTACAGTTTCTCTTGGAGATTTAGATTTTCACTTTCGATTACGCAAATTAGAATACATTTTTTTTAATTTAAGGCGTTATAGGAAGTATTTTTATAAATTAAAAAATATCTGAAATATATAATAAAGTATTCTCAAATATTTTTTAAAACTGATGATACTTTAAAATTAATGTAAAACCATACTATTTTGTATTAATCTATAATTGTCTCAAATCAATAAATGTATCACGATACAACATTGTCTATAATGTGTGAGATGGACATATTATAATATACTCAGTCCATAAGGTTTTCGTTTTCTATAGAAATCTTCAAATTTGTATGAACTATGAAGATATCGTCCATTCAAAAAGTATAAATTTCAGTTGGACTACACTACTATCACCCGTATGCATCTCTAAAATAAACTACGAAATACAGATATTAAATCTCTTCTGTGTTATTTTTAATTCAATAAATTATAAAAATACACTAGAAGTGTTAGAATCGAGCTTATTTTTATCGAATTAAAAACCAGTGATAGTTAAGATGCAGCACGCGATATGAACTCCACTAACGAAGCATATTTATAAGCACTTCACGTCAGATCTACTAAGGCAAATAAATAAAGCACCAAGAGCTGTCATTCATTACTTACTGAAATAACATCGCAGCTACTTTTCACGATAAAAGATTTATTCTCGATAGCTTTTATCGTATAAATAAGAAATAGTCAAGTTCGATACATTGGAAGTGTTTTAACAAAATTAGATGATGCTTCGTCTTTTATTTGGAAACGTGATGTTTGTAAATTTTGTACTTCAACCTTATAAGGGCATTGTATTATTGTAAGGTATAAATAAATTATTGGTCACTAAAACGTCGGCTGTTTCTATTTAAAATGACATTTGAGTAATTTTGTAAGTGGGATTTAATATCTTATAGGATAAAATCTCTTTGATAAAATTATTTATTATTCGTTAACGTTTTAAACACAAACAACTTAAATCAAAACTTCTCATCTTGAAACAAAAGTCGCAAATATTATTAATAACACACAAGAGCACACACACACACATAGAACTCATAGATAATAAAATATTTTATAGTGCGTACTGCAATATTTATATTAATAAAAATAAAGTAATAGTAATTAAAAATATAGTATAATACTGCAATTTTTTTTTTATAAAAAATAAGACCATTATTTGGCTTTAATTTATAGACAAATTGTAATTTATTTATATATGTATAATTGTGGTGCTGTGTACCTATCTCAATAAATATTTTTTTTTAAATAACATCAATTCTCTAACGCGTGAAAACGCTATTTATTCATTATATTATTTTCCCGACTATTCGAGTGCTTTTAAATAAGCATGGTCATAGGCACTGACCTGTCTCCTTAATATACTTACTATAAAGCATTCTAAACGACGAGAAATCGCCGTGTATAAATCGTGTTTCAATCCAATTAAAAGTATTTTTTTAATGTCAGATACTCACGTTAAGCGAAGACAACATAATCAATTTACTGTACAGTTTGTACAAAGCTGCATTTATTGGGTAATTTGAGGTCAACATTTACAACGATCTTCTTGTATTCCTATGAAATGAATTATATTACGATACAAAATTCAATTTCACTCTCATAATTAGGTACTCAACTAAATCTATCTATATAAAACAAAGTCGTGTTAGTTTCACCATTATTTTATAAATCAAGAACGGCTGCATCGCTTTTAATGATATCTTATTTGTTGGATTCGTCTATGTCCCGAACAACATAAAAAAATGAAATCCCGAGTCCCTAGTCCCCACTATGGTGCAGACCCATTTCTGTGTCTGTTTCACATATATTTTTTCTTTAAAGGCAAGTATGTGATCAGCCTTCCGTGCCCTGCCTAACCGAAATTCTTTTTTCTTTCCGAAATCACCGGTGCTAAACGCATTGCGCTTACCACTGAGCCACGGAGGTGATCCCGAATAACATAAAACCTAAAATATCGGAAAAAAATCAGAAACAAAAAAAATATTAATTTAAATTTATTTTAAACTAAATTAGGTTCTGAACTCCGCCATCTTCCGCATTTGACAGCTCACGTCAGGCACACTTAGAGCTTATTTGCAGCAATTGATGGCCACTGCAAACCAGTGGTATACTAGACATTATAGAATAGAAGTGGGAAAATAGCATTATGAAATCTAAAAATATTTTATTTATTTTTGAAGCTATCATTCTGGCAGGACAGGTTCTGTGGGTTCCACTAGTCAATACTAATATTATAAAGAGGAAATTTTTGTATTTTTGAATGTTATGAATAAACTCAAAAACTACTTGACCGATTTTAAAAATTATTTCACCAATAGAAAACTACTGTTTTGTGTATAGTACATCTACATTGCACCCGGGTGAAGCCGGGACGCGCTGCTAGTATTAAATAAATGACGCATCTGACAGCGTGGAACAATCGTCCTCAATCTAATTACAATTACAAAGGCGATACAAAATGAACAATAAAGTCTCATTACCGTTATTCGAATCGTATCATGCTTCATAGAGCCGTTTAAACTTTAACCCGGCAATGCGGAACGACACTCAAGTCTTGAAATTCAATAACGCTTCGATTGTTTGATCCCGGAGGCTTTGAAGTTGTTCTAAACTAGACCCGTTCTAGTGTCTTATCACTGATCTGTTATCTTTATGATATAGTACTGAATTGAATATAAGGAAAATGGTTAAGAATTAGCCTGTGTAAAATGCCTGACTTGCGGTTTTGATATGGTATGGTTTGGTAAAGGATCTTACAATTTTTTAATTTTTTAAGACAATAAGGATGCCAGGGATTTCGCTCTCCTGAATCTATCATTTGACTCACTATACGTGTACATCATATATATTGGGTATCGATATATGCTCTACACTTAGATTATGTTATAAGTCGCTGGAATTGTTTTTAACACAAAACTATAACAATGTATGTACGTAATAATATTATTATTTATTATACTTTTGTAGTCTGAGAACAGCTACAACACTGCAATAGAATTATTTAATTTAAATTTGATGAACTTACACGATTTTGAAGTATTTTTGTTCAATATTCATTATCAACTGGAATCCATATTTTTACCAGATAAGCAACCCCGAAAACATAAGATCATAGCATTTTTTCTCTCTTTACACATCTTAATCCTCACATACAGTAGCAATATAAGATTCTATCTTTTATCTTATCTTTAATCTTAAGAATAACATTTATAACAGCTCTGGCGTGTGTAAGTTATGAAAACGGATAATTGTAATTTATGTGCCAGTTTATTACTTAGGATGCTGTCGTTAAAACTAACAAACGTAATCTATGGTCGTAAGCTGCTTATATAATTCAACTGTGTCAGAAACTATATATTTGTAGATTACACGTTTTACTTTATACTTTATTAACACGAAGGTGTGATTAAAAGCACTTGTTGTTTGTTTTTAATTCGATTATCGGTATGATTTATCTAGATGTTCACTTGTTTAAGATATCGGATGACGAGCTTTAGTTAATACTTCATATAATTAAAATATATGTATATTATTAAGGACTTATACTAGTTACCCATTATTATTAGTCATAATATATATCTAATATATAAAATTCTCGTGTCACAGTTTTCGTTGCCATACTCCTCCAAAACGGCTTGACCGATTTTGATGAAATTTTTTATGCTTATCCGGCATCTATGAGAATCGGCTAAAATCTATTTTTCATCCCCCTAAATGTTAGGGGTAGTCCACCCCAAAAATTTTTTTTTTAATTTTTGGACGAAATTGTTTTTTTTTTATTTTTTTATAATGTGGCATTAAAAAATATATACAACCCCTGCTTTTTTTTTTTCAAAAAATCTTGACCCGTGCGAAGCCGGGGCGGGTCGCTAGTAATATTATAACATTATAATATAAAGTGGTCTTAGGAGTTAGGATCAGATACAAAATTCACGAAAAAAGTGTACCATTGACATAAAAGTCCATGTTCTAACCTATTAAAATTATACGTAATTCCTAAAAGGCTGTTCTTATTCTGAAGAGAAGATTTAAAATTGTATTTTAAACCTTTTCTTCAATAAACATCAATTATCGACCTAAAAACTCATTATTTCTTAACCCTTAAAAGATTACGAGAGTTTTATAAATATAACATTGCACCCATGTGAAGTCGGGAAATGTTACTAGATTTTAAATTATCTATTAAAAAAATGTTTTGCATTTCATATCTATAAGTAAACAAACAAACACGTCTTAATAAAAGGCTAATACAATCGGTAAAGAATAAAACAAATGAAGATAAAAGGATCCAATCCACTATCTCACTAATCAGTAATTCAAACAGAAAGATAACTGTTAAGTATATTTGCTTTAGAGACTTATCTCATTCAATTGGAGATAATAGCAATAGTGTACGACCTCCAACCATAGATAAAGACCCTTATTGAGAGTAGTTACACAGGTAATAATTTAGATACAGGTGTGTTATTTGTAGGAGATCGATATTAGTAAGTCTATAACAAAGTTGTTTGATAGCTGATATGGCATCTAACGCTATCTTTTAGATACGGTAAATGGGTAGCAATGTGATTTACGTTATTTATAAATAGAAAAGGATACTTACTCAAACTAACACACAAATTACACAACTCTACTTGTATTGTCTTTTTTTTACAAATTGGTCCCCAATTTAGAAGGGTTGTTGTACATTCGTCACAAAATAACATAGAGCAACACGGGCCACCGGCGAACCGGAGGGGAGTAGCCATACGCAGGCGTTCCCCTCTGTCAAAGTACAAGTCCAAATGGTCCTATGCGTACAATAAAACTAGTTGTAGCCGCACTTTTCACTAGACTAAATCCAGATGCGCGACTGAATCGACCTCCTAAAAAAATGCCGAATTGTTTGTGTTTCTTGTTGCCAAAAAATATCTGCCACGTCAAATTTACAAAAAGATAGCGTTACCTTTCATATGTAGGTATTTTTTAATCATATTATTACTATTTACTTCTTTAAAACTTAAAATATTACAATATTATCGGTCGTGTTGTTTCGGATTTTTTTACCAACACAGTTGCTCGACAGATCCGCGTATTGTATGAGCCCTCATACAATACACGGATCTGTCGAGCGACTGATCCGAGTTTATTTCCGAGAAGTCGCTGTCACCGAGCAATAGTGTTGTTGTCGGATTGTTTTAAGTTATCGAAAAAAAATGGCAAAGGAGTCTTCTATACAGAGACAGTTTTGAGATTAAATTTTCTGATTCAAATATTATATTGTGATAATATACATTGTTAAAATATAATATAATACTTACGCGCGTTAGCACATTTATTAAAATCACTTAGTGTAAACTTCAACCATAATGTTTTTTTTATTTCCTAAAAATCCAAAGGATATGGAAAATTGTGGGCCCAAATTTAATAATTGCGATATGATCTAAAAAATGACATATTTTTAATCTTATAATATAAAAAATCAACTCAATTCTCAATCTGGGAGAGGAGAAATATTATGAGAAATATAGTTTTCCTGAGATTCTCGATTAATTGAATCGATTACACAATCACAAAAAAAAACCTTTGGACAAGGTAACTAACTCAAAAGTAATTAAATGCACTTTAAATACAATATATTGCATATAATTACAGTTATGTTATTAAATAAAATATAAATTATTAATTATAGAAAATGAATATGCATGATTATCGATTAAAATCGATCTTTTATTTTAGTCTGTCGTTGGCATGCCGCATGACAGTTGTTTACTCTGTGCTAATTCGTTTCGTGTTTTCTACGTTTTGAGTCTGAGTGCTTTTCCGATTGTCGTCATTTAGGAATTGTTACGATTTGACAACTACAAATATCATTGATCACAGATTTATGATATATATGTCAGTTATTGATTGTAACATAACCTTACTTTTACTCAGTGGCGGGACTACCATACAAGCCCAAAAGCCCGTCTTGCCGATTTTAACATAATATGTGTTTATATATTAATATAGCTTTTATAATTACGTTATCGTTTTTCAAATTATTTCTAAGATTTTATTATGTACCAACTCATGGTCCACTCTCCGTGACCTGCTACGTGCGCATTACCCGACAAGTTCATTTGTATTACGTAATAAATTAACTCCATCTTTAAAATAAATAAATTAAGTCGAACTTATAAAACTAATTTCCCAAACCCAGTTCTTGAAATTATCGATACTGCGTATCGACAGTTGTTGCAACTACGGCTAAAAGGACTTGTCAATGTAGTTGCGCCATTTAATTATACTGTTATGACACGGAATGTTTAAATGTGTGTGTGAAATTGTTAGTGTATTTTTTAATTGTCACGGTGTGAGTTTCGTAGTGACAGACGATTGCTTGTGTGTGCGAACTTGAGTACGCACACATAGCGCAGGTTTCCCCCCGCAAAATATGACAGATTGTTTGGTATCGGTAACGAACGCTATGGCTACTCCCCTCCGGTTCGCCGGTGGCCCGTGTTGCTCTATGCAAAATAAAGTCACGAAAAAATGTATGTGTAAATTCGCCACAATTGTAATTCAGGTAGTAAAATCCCAATATATTAATGTTGATAATTATTATAAATTCGTAACGAGAAGGCGATGCAGACCATTTTAATTAGAGCTATTTTAATTATTTATTTTATAATTGTAGTGTATTTTATTAATGCGAGTATTATTGAAATATAATACTTTTACCAGATTACAGTTACAGTCTGCCGTTGCTGAAAATTTTTATTCATATTATTTACCCTCTAGCGATCCGCCCCGGCTTTGCACGGGTGCAATTTAGATAGACTATACAAAAAAGAAAATAGCCTATGATGACGCTGATAATTTCTGATATTTTGAAAATTGATTGAGTCGTTTTTGAGTTAAATCGTAATAAACAAACAAATCTTTACTCTTTATAATATTAGTATAGATATAGCCATATATTTTTATGCTCAAGTTAAAATCACGTAACTTTGTGTTAGGTTCGATATAAACTATGAAGCTTTCCGGGAGCTGGTTTAAAACAAACATATATTTGTTAGAGGTGTTTGTTCAGGTTCACAAACATTAGTCCAAGTATTCAAACAGTGATCGAAAACTGCTTAAATATTAAGGCATCGCACTTAGAGGTACGATCGAGCTATAGGTAGGATATATTTTAAATTGGGATTTTTTTTATTCAAGATGTTAATTCGGAAAACGAACTTCAAAGTCAAAGAACCCTTAAATATCAATAAGTATGTATATTCAAATTTAAATATTTAATATTCGTATGTGAGAAGTTTTTTTTTAAGTTTTAAATTTTTAAAACGCATTTTATCCACTGTACCTTAGATTATTTATATGTCTAGATAGAGTGTCGCGCTGCAAACGACCTAAAACAAACAATCCATGTCTGTTATAATAGTGTGCGTGACAGCTACGTCTTACACTCGCCATAAGTCATTATGCGTTCCTAGTTGGCGTGAATAATGTTACCAGTTGTGGAAAAATTCATCTCAAAATAGGGAGAAATTAATCAAAGTCGAGAATATATTTTTTCAATTCACAAAAATATGTAGTATGAAAAAATAAATTAATTGGAATAAAACAACAATACTAACAATATTTCGAAGGTCGGAACTCAAGTCATTTTCATTCTTTGCATATAAACGTACCAATTATTATTTTTTAAAACTTCTGGGTCAATTTTGAAGAAAATTGGAATATATAAAACTATGATTTATGTGGATAGATAAAAATAAAATCATAACTTATATGCAAATGCGTTTGAAAAATGTTTTTTAACTTGGAAAATATAATATTATTATGTATATTTAAACTCATAACATTTGTTTTAACTCTATTAAAAATAATTATTTTTTTAAGATACATCTTTCTTCGATTGAATATCTGACAATAATTAAAAAAGAATACCTTTTGAGGCCACGTCAGAAACAAAGAAATCCGTTTTGTTTTTTTTTTTTAAACGAACGAAGGGCAAAAATTATCGTCATTAAACTATAATGAAATACAACATCACACTTATTTTTTTTTATTTATTATATATATATTGGCTTTTTCTAAAATTAAATAACAAAATAAACTTAGATTTCATATTTAAAACAATCATACCAATATCCTCAAAATTTAAAACAACTTCAAAAAAAAATATTGTAAGAACGACTTCCAGGTACTAAAAAGTAAAAAATAATTGAACGGGGGGTTTTCATTTACTATAGAGAGATATTTTCATTTTAACTATAATTAGAGTTCATACCTTGACATATTTACTTAATAGATATTCATATTAATTTACTTTTATTTAGTATAAATAATTAAATTTAAAAAAAAAACAATTAATATTAAACTACTTTTTTATTTAAAGTCGGTTAAAAACGGCACCCATGTCGACGCTAAATCTATTTCTAATATCTTTATGAATTACATACTAGGTCATATTTTTAAGGTATTTTTGGGTTCATAAACTGGCAACACACGCGTCAAACACAAAATGGCAGAAATAAATAATTATTTAATTTCGAAATATTTCAATGGCTTAATTGGCTGGAATTGATACGAAATAATGTTACTTACCGATGATAGGTAACTTATTTTGTTGTTTTAGATCGTCCTTTGTAATTTCTGCACACTTTAATCACACAAACCGCCATTGTAAACAAGATAATTTTACAAACAAACTCGAGCGTATCCATTGACAGCACAACTGCTACTGAGCGCGGGGAAGGTATAAAGAGTCTAACAGCTGGACACAATATTTTTTGACGCGTTTTCAGCTTCGACATATAAATAATCAAAGCACTGTACCTAGTGCTGGTCACATAACTTGGATTCTAATAATTAAAAGCAAATACTCCAAGTCAAAAATTACAGCAAGTACCTACTCCTAAAAATAGATGGCGTTAGTGTAGCGACTTTGTGAATGTCCAATTCAGACAGCACCTTGTCACCTTTCAGCCTTCCCCTTGAAATTGCTGTAACTATTATTTTTATTAATATGGCAAAGGTTTTTTATTAATAAGATGGTAATACTCATTAAAAGTACTCCCATATCAAATTGTATTATTTTGTAAAGAGAGACTACCATGTTTCTTGCTGTGTAAAAAAATGGCGATTCAAAAATAATTATTTTAAAAGTTTACTTGAATATTTGAATTTGAACTAAACGATTTAAAAAATATTATAAAAATAATACAATAACCTAGATATTAACTAATTATAACAAACTAGCGACCCGCCCCGGCTTCGCACCGGTGCAATGCTGATACTAAATACACTACAGAAAAACTGTTATTATTATACATATAAACCTTCCTCTTCAATCACTCTATCTATTTAAAAACGCAAAACCGCATCAAAATCCGTTGCGTAGTTTCAAAGATTTAAGCATACAAAGGGACAGAGAAAGCGACTTTGTTTTATACTATGTAGTAATACACCCTCAAGTATATACACCCTCAAGAAAACTGCCATGCGGTATGGTTTCCAGGATACTAGCACTATTGCCTCGCTGAATGGCGAGGCTGATTCGCTGGGCGAAATAGGTACCAGCTCTGGGCTCCCAAACATATTTAAATTTGTATTTATATTGTAAGGTATACGGTTTTACCTGACAATTTAACCTCATGCCCTTAATTTTTGTGTAGTGAGATGTCGTAAAATCAACAAATTTACGTCTAATATTGACAAACAAGCGTGAAGATCACTGTGGTATGTGACACCCCAGTAAATCAATTTTGCGCTGTCAACATACTTTTATTACCTTAGGACATTCATTCATTCATTATTTGATAAATCAGAATGAATTACAATTTATTTATATGACTATGCCTATCCCGCGGCTTCAGTCAAAAAAAATATGTTAGGGCCTATCATAAAAAAATTAATGGGCAAATTATAATTTATTTCGATTTTTATATACAAATGCAGATTGCAGAAATGTTAGACTCAGCGGGAGTCATACAATCAATTAATGAAAGTAACTACATATAATTTGGTGATGAGTCCGTCAAAAAATTAAGAACTTAATTTTGCCGACCTTTAAAATATATTATTATATTATAAAAAAAATAATATATTTTAAAGGTCGGCAACACACCTACAAGCCCTCTGGTGTTTCGGAAGTCTATGGGCGGCGGTGAGCCATCCGCCCGATTGCCCAAAATAGAAGATTAAAAGGAATACATTATTTTTGGATAATTTTTAAATTCCAAATTTAAAAGATATTTGATGAAAAAATTGCCTCTAAATCTATAACATTGACATTTTTACGTATTAGCACAGCTACGGCCACTTCCAGATCACTAGAATTGACCTAAGTATATGGCCCTCTCGTTTTATTTCCAAATAAAAAAACAGGATATAAAACATAAATCATGTCTAAGTTTAGGAAAGCTTTACGTAACAAGGCGTCTGTGTAAGAACAAACAAACAGGTCCATTAGCGCTAATTGTGTTAGCTGCGGCCATCGGGTTTTATTTACAGCGTACACATGCATTATTGCACCTTTCGTGGAAAAATGTAATTTCTTATGTATAGTTTAAAAAACGAATTTAAAAATGTGCTAGTGAGACCAGCCGATACATCAACTCTTCCGTGCTAGGAACGTCCTTAATTTAGCTGTTATCTGATTTATATGGGTATGTTAAGGAGATGTTATGCAACAATTTCGCGATTTGTCTTCAATTAAAAGTAGTTTAAAAAAGCTATAAACATGATATATGAAGTTAAAAAAAGCTCATAAAATGAAACCTTCCTTCTAAAAACCTATGGAACTCAAAACATGGTTGAGTCAAATTTCTTCTAAAAAAAAATAATGAAAATCGTCAATTTGTTGAAATTGAAGCTTGCACCATTGGTAATTAAATCAATACCATTTGAAACTATTGTAAATACGTCAGTGAAAATTATATGATATATTTGAATTCTCAAGGAAATTTCACTGATAACTATGAAACACATTTTTTTTAAACATTTATTTTTCTCAAAAATGAACTAATTAATTAAAAATGCGGTAAAATTACGAATGGACGAAATCAAGATTGTTTTGTTTTGCTAAACAGATTGTTTTACTATAGTGTTAACAGAGTGGGGATTACTGGAGGCCTATTACCAAAACAAAATACGATATTTCGGATAACGGATCGTACATTTTACTATTACGAATCTGATGATCAATCCGTCGTTCCCAATTAGACATTATGTCTTTCGTTTAAGATTACTATGATCGTAATAATAATCATAAATAGAATTGAAAATGTTTTCTTAATAAGTTAAAATACAAAGTTATTTTTCCTTCGTTTCGTTCCGTTCGTTGCGTTCGACTTTGGTAATAGACCTACTGTGCCTGATCTACGGATAATTTTACTTTACAAGCACCGAACTTTTACCGAAGAAATGTTTTTTTTTTAGTTTGTTTTGGGTCTCGAACCCTGGTCCACCGACCTAATACGTTATCAGATAGAAACCATTATCTCTTCTGCTAAAAGCTTATCGGATTTAAATGAATTTTAAATAAAGATTTGCGTATCTTTGGTTTGCCATACACAAGACTTCATCTGACTCTAATATGTTTTGCTTCGACAATAATTCATGACCAATAATGCATTACAACCAGATGACATCAACGTACAACAATGGTATGACGATGATAAATATGAATTACTGACTAAACTATAATAATCTTTATATTAGATATGCATGTATGTTATTCTAGTGCGCGTGTATGTCACTGAACTCCTCCTAAACCGCGTAAATTTTGGTGAATTTTTTTGTCCTGTCAAGATACACCTATTGAATGAGTAAAGACCGGTAGGAGGCTCTGCGATTGAGGATAGGAGTTAATCTTCTGGCAGGACAATCTCTGTTGAGTTCGCTAGTCGAGTATAGCGGACTCGACAAAGGTTTTCCTGCCAGAATATAGGCTTTAAAAATAAAAATAAATATTACTAGATGCTATTTTTCTCACTTAATGTATATAACTATAATGTCACTCATTTGCAGTGGACATCAATTATTATATTATAAAAAAGCTATAAGCGTGCGTGACTTGAGCTGTCAATTGCGGAAAATGGCGGAGTTTTGAACAATTTCCGATATTTTAATAGTTATTCTGTTATTCGGAACATAGATGAATTCAACAAACAATGTATCATTAAAATCGGTGCAGCTGTTCTTGATTTATAAATCACAGAACAGAAGAACTTATTCCGTGTTATAAATGGTATAACTAACACGATTTTGTTTTATATAGATATATATATATGGATAGAAAAGAAGATAAAATATATAGTTTTGTTAGCAGTAGAACCAGCTATCGATAATAAAACAGAAATGTAAATAAGTGTGGCATGTCGTTAAAGTAAGTATGATGGACGCTGTTATAATGACATCATCATAAGTCCGCTTGTGTTTGTAAAATAAGATACAAATTGAGCTATTAACTTTCGTATAAGTAGCAGTTCCACTACTGGTTCTTCTGGCAACAATAATAATTATTAATATTACCGTTTTGAAATCGTATCTTCAACTTCAATGTCGCTTTTTTTTTAAATATTTGTCACTTATAAAAAAGATACAAAAAATATTAGATAAGTATTGAATAAAAATTTGGTTAGTGTAATTATTGTCACTTATGTATTAACAAAAAAAAATATTAAAAAAGTATTGAATAATAATTTGTATAGTGTTATATATTCTTAATTTTATAATATAAAAATATAAAATTAGAGAATTCCTTACAAAAAGTGTACTACTTACAATATAATATGTTTAAAAATATATGACCTACATTTAACTAACTTAAATCATAAATAATCTGTATGTAAAAACAAAATTAAATAAATAAAATATTTAATGAAAATTTATATTTTCTCAGGAAAACCGCTATACCCAATATGGTATTCCTTAATTTAGCAAATCAATTTAATTTAGTTAAACAAAACAAAGGCCAGCAACGCACCTGCAAGTCTTCGAATGTTACAGATATCTATGGGCGCCGGTAATCACCATCAAGTGAGCCGACAGCCCATTTAGCATAAGCTACATAAAAAATATTATAACATCCTACTTATGAAACCCTATTACATAATTTGTTTATCCGCCATTGCGTGACAAAACGGATTAATGAATCGTAAATATATTTTGCATAGATACGAGTATAGTTGGAGATTCGGGAAGTAAGTGATTATTTTTTAATCTGGAAAAAAATGAAGTTTCTGCAATGCAGACGAAGCCTCAAGCCAATACCACGAATTTCATATTTCCATATAGCTTCCGTTTTGTTCCACCGCTGGCGCTGACTCATAATATATGACTCCAACATTATAAGAAACGCAGTACCGTTCAATTGAAAACAATTATTGTATGGACGCTCTGACTATTATCTGCACGAACGTGTGTGTTACCGAGAAAAATACGTCAATCCCCCTTTTTAAATGATATGCAAAGATTGCTACATTGTACGTCAAAGGCTAGACTTATAACAAGCGAACTATTGTCTCTTATTGTTGTGTACACGATTGTTGTAAAGCACTCGAAATGTCCGAATAATAATGTAATAAATAAATCGCGCTTTAATCCAATAACAGTTTTTTTTTTTAATCATTAATCGCGATATTTAAATTATTATTATCCTCCAGTTTGAACTATAATAAATCAAACATTATTTTAAATTGTTTTATAGTTTCTATCAAGACTGTTATGGATATGAAATTTCGGATCTAGATACGGATATATGAAATGTATTACTGGATTCAGATACAGTATATTGGAATTATTTCAAATTATTCGGATGTTTCAGTTATGGATGTTATGGTAATAAGTAATTGTAAAAGTATTGTGTATATTATTATATAAGTAGACAATGATTTATGTTTATTTTTAGGTTATCATTTATTTTAATAAGCTTATAATGGCGGAAAAATACTTAGTCTTACAAGTGATTATTGCAGATAATAATGCTCATTTAGACTTCACCCCCTGGCTTACGTACAAATAAAAATAATATAATATCGTTTGTTCATTCGAATTTGTAAAGATAGTTTTCATCAAACAATGACTACTAGTTTATTCTACTTAACTAAGATCCTTAAGGTACTCAGTAGATAAATTTTCAACAAGATTTCAGTGAACATTTATTGATACTGTGCAAAGATTTATCTGTAATTTTTACTAAAATCATCAGTCGTATAACATCGATTAACTGTGATTCTAATAGCCATTTAAACGCTACAACATTAAAATTATACTTATAAAGTTATAAGTAATGCTATCACATTTATTAACATACATATTATGTGAGATGTATGGATTTGGATAAATAGAACCGATATATCAGCAGACTCATTTGTAACATCCCTTTGCAGTTGATATGGATGTAATTAAAAGAGTTTAATTACATCCATATCAACTGCAAAGTGCAAGTGTGCACTTGCACTTTTTAAGTGCTATCAAGTACTTCAATACAAATGTGAAAGTTCTAGATGTTATCATAAGTTTATTTTAACAGAAATTTTTATTCATATTATTTAGTGAAATCTATCTTTTTTTTTTGCTTTGTAACCAAGAATCAGTATTTCTACAGCCTTTTCATAGTTACTATGGGTTTCACAGATACAAATACCGCGAAGTGTTATAAGTGTATAAGATACAATCTATGGATTGCCGAATGCAATCGCATAAAAAAAAAGATAAGCGACTCAACGTGACTGATATTCTGTTGCTGAGGCATCACCTACCATCAAGTGAATCTCAATATTTTCTGTCAATATCTATACTAATATTATAAAGAATAAAGATTTGTTTGATTGTTACGATTTAACTCAAAAACGAATGAACCGATTTTAATAATTCTTTCACCAATAGAAAGCTAGATTATCAGCGATAACATCGGCTATAGTCTAATATAAAAAAACACGACAAAAAATTCATTTACTCAAATACATCAGCAATTTTTCTTTCCAAATTTATAAATATCATTATTTCTATGAAACGTATATTATTGTTGTAGAAGTAGTTAAACTAAGTTTAGTTATTAATTTAAATTACAGGCAAAGTACAACATAACGGAATTTTGCGACACAAACAAGAACCTATTCAACGAAAATAGCTCCAAGTTCCTCTCATGCCAAACTCAGGTTCAAAATTAATTAGTTATTAGTTGGAGCGTTAATTAAGTTTAGATTAAGTATGATAGACGAGCGTTTTCTTGACATCATATTTATAGATCACGGAAATTTCCCTAATTAATAAGGTAAAGAAGGTAGGAGAAATATTAAGTTCGACATCAAATCAATATACTCAAAAAATGTAATTAATGGCTTATTTATTACTACCAAAACGCCCCGGCTTCGCACGGGTGCATTGTTGCTAAAATATTTTTTTACCCTCCATAAAAAAAAAAAAAAAAAAAAAGTATCATATGTCTTTTTTAATACCTCTAAGAATATGTGTACAAATTTCATGATAATTGGTTGAGTAGTTTTGGCTTGAAAGCGTAACAAATAAACTTACATTCAGATTTATAATATTCAGTAGGGATGTATTATCTCGACGTTTCAAAAGTGTCAGGAGATGACACATTTAAACCCCCCATCGAGCCAAGCCTTGTCGTGGCGAGGGGGCTCAGTGGCCTGCTGGCTTTGTGAAGCCAACTGGACCGAGTGGGGCCGCTTCCAATGCCCCTATTTCTGAAGAGGAAATATTATAATATGAGCCCCCAAAGAGCTCACATCACTGGTAGGGTGAGTATCATACTTCCAGCGTGCTTCCACCACCCTGACCATACGCGAGAAAGTATTTTAATCGTCGATCTGTCATTTGTGTGCAATTTGAAATAGGTCATACAACTCACAGTTGGACTATACAAATAATTTCTCGCAAGTCAGCTTGGCCCTCAGTTAAAACATATTCATTAAAATGTGTAATGAAAGACAAAATAAAATGTAATTTACAGAAAATTTTGTTTTGTTAATTATTCATATATAATTGCTTTATACTATACTATATCTACACTTCAGGTAAAATTTAATTTCGATTTCCTTACATTGTTAATGCAAAACTATCTTAATGAAACCATCATCTCATATGGCTAAGAAAGATAATAAGGAAGCGTAGCGAAAGTGTAAATTAACAAGCCTCTTCAATGAGGAAAAGATACCATCAGTTGGGAATGCTGTTTCATATTATTGAACTGATAATGCATTGGTAATTTTTACTCTTATTATTATTGATACAAATTTAATATATTTTTTCCAGTTTAAATATTAGGCAAGTATCAACACTAACGAGTAAGACTAAAGAGAAATCAATACAAAGTCTCACCTATCTTTCAGATTAACCATTTAATTTTAGTTTTACTCTTTATATAAAATAATACAAATCATAAATTCACTTCTATGACTACTTCATAATATATATAAGTACGTAAGGCTCATCTCAATCAAATAAATTATTGAGAAGTATCAAAAACTATAAAAAAAATTGACACATTTTAAAACTTCAGTCAAACTTTAAAGTCCATTTTAAACAGTTTTTGAGACGGTTAATAAGAACATTAGTACGCAATAACTCTTCATTTGTAAAATTTCATAAAAGTTTATTGTTATTGCTTACTCATTATGTCTGAATTCACCGGGTTCAACAATACGACTTTAATCAGAGGTACAGAACCGATTGTATAGTTTTTCATCTTTGACTGTGTTTTCGATATTAATTTTATGGAAATAAACAAATTATTATTTAATAATCTGTCTCACGCTATTAAGTTTTCTTTTCTTTTCCTTTTTCACGTTGATTTAGACTTTAGAAGAGTGATAGTGCATTAATTATTGACACATATAAAAAGATTTGCGTTCTTATCAACTTACTTATATCGATCGATCGTATCGATCGATACTGTTCGGGTGGGAGGAATATCGAAATTCCGACCGGGTAACGAACCACCGTTCATAGATGGAAAAACCTTTATTTAAAATAAAATGACGACTACTATATATTCGCGGAAATCGTTATGATATTTCGAATCTTTAGATGTAATCTTTCATAGTTAGCAACACAGTGCCATCACGTCGCCCTCCAACATTAATTTAATTATTTTTTTTATTTTTTTAAACATTAATTTTTTTCGAACCAGCAACCATTTTGGGAAAGTCATTATTAAATATTATTATTGGTCATATAGATATAGCGTAGGCGTAGCATAGCCAAAAAAAAATTATTTGATCATATTATTTTCAAGTTAAAAATATTTATCAATCTACAAATTGCCAACCACTAGTCCAAAGTAATTCACAAGAATCTCACGTAACCCGGCACTTATATCTGCACTTGAAACATCACTATCGGTACATCCTTGTTTTTTGCGTCAATGAAGACATTGTGACTGCACACCATGGCATTTAATCTCTCCACTTCGTGTCTGTGACTGGAATTAATTATGGAAAATTCACTTGAACTGAATAATGGACATCGATAAATTAAGAAATAACAACCCATTGTAATTTTGACATATTCAGTTCCTTATGGTACCTTTTTTAATTATTACGTAGTGACCCGCCCCGGCTCCACACGGATAGAGCATATTATGCATATTTTGTCTGTCGTAGGGTCGCAACACGCGCGTAAATAATATATTTGCGATAGCTTCTAAGGTCTTAATTTAATTTATAATAATGTGTATGAAATGCTAACTAACGTATTTAAATTGATAAGGATTAATACCGTCTAAATACAATACCAATTTTAGCATTATACGTGATCTTTTTTTCACAATAGAATGGGTAGGTATTACTATACCCTTCGCAACATTGAATCTTCTACTTGCGCTAATCATATCGTTATCGTCACAGCATTTTATTTTATTTAATTTCTATGATGGTAGGATGAGGTTTTACCAAACGCACCAACGAGCCCGTCAAATCTGGTATATAAGCGCGAGAGACAAGATAATATCGAATTAAAATGTACGCTGACTAAGCCGTTCACATTACTGGTTAGCACAATTCCTCTTAACTTCTAATTGAACATCAAATAACCTTAATTAACGTTTTCCTCCATTAAGTTCTTAAACTTAATTGCGATTATTTAAGCTGACTGTATAGAGATAGTTAATACGGATTAAATTCTTTATCAACTTCAGGTACACCTATAAAAATGACGATACTAAAGGTGTTTTTTATTGCAGAGCGGACAACTGAGTTATCAAACGACAAAAGAGTAAGTAATCTCTTCTGTCGTTTGATAATCATAATTTTAAATATCAACTAAAAAACGTTTTGCTTAATTTGTAAACTCAATTTCCTTCTTAACGGTTCCCGTATTAATATAATTAATTTTATAATACTACTTTACATAACATTCCTTCAAGTTACCTCATTAATTCACCATATTCACTTCACCCACCATATTGTATCTATATCCCTCATATTTATTTATTTATTTACAAGTCGGCTTTTTAAAAATATATAGGCTCGTTTCTTAAAACCAACGAGGTCGTAGTCAGATCGTAGTAGGTAAGTCGTTTCAGTTTTGTTGTACGAGGAATGAAGTAACTAACTTTAATAAGTGTTTACTGACGTATAACTAAATCTTGTACCTTTCTTAAAATTATTTTGTAATAATTCAAAAATTATGTTAATACTTTCTTGTCACTTAAGATTCTTCTGGTTAATTCTTGTACCTATTACCTGTAAGCTTTTTAATAAAATGACCTTAATCTTCTAAGTTGAAAATATATGTGACTGTGCTGTCTGATGTGTCAAATAGATACAAAAAATTATACCGATTCCAATACTTTTGTCAAGTTCCATCAGACATTATTGACCAATTAATATTATTTATAATATGTCGCGTCGGAAAGCGCGTCGGCATCTTTTATATTGAAATTAATAATTACGTTATTGTCCTAGTTATAGTAATGTGAGTTTATACTTTTTGTGACATAAGATCACATTATTGACCAACTGGTTTTTTAGTATGTTTGATTTGGGGTTTGAGGTTTTTAATTACTGGATCACAGCTGTTGGAAAGTCTCAAAACATTTTCTCTATTGAAGTTAAGGTGTTTTTTAATTTCAATAGCCTAGCATACTAGTCTTGGTTCTCGTCCGTTCCGCCCTTGATTTGAGAACTGGCAGTAAATGTAAAATGTAAGCATTTAATATGTATTTTTATTGACGTTCATAAGTATACATTGTATTACCTAAATGAATAAATGATTTTTGAATTTGAATTTGGAAATAATCTACTTCCTCTTGCAAGTAGTATCCATAGTATGAAAACAAAATACTCAATATACACTTCACGGTTTTTCAGTTGGAATTACACTATTCCTACCATCCCGTTTAATCTCCACAGTGACCAACCGTTAGAGAAAACGTATTTACAGAAAATGATAAGCATGACATTCAGAAATTCGAACCTGTGTCCTATATGAACGCAAGGTATACATCCCAAGCTTCCAGCCCATCAAAGTACCACTCTTAATTCGAGTCCACACTCAAATATGTCCGAACCAAAACAGGAACGACTGATCAAAAAGAGAAACACACAAGTACACAGTATTTTACGTAGAAACTTTTATGACATTCATAAGGTAGCTGAATAGGAATTACTCGTACATTAACGAAACAAATCAAGCTTTCATACTATTAGTGTACACATTGCAATTTATAAGGTAATAAAATAAGCCGTTCTGTAACATTAACATAATTGAATAGTTTCTAGATTAGCGACCACCAGTTTATGCAGGTTTAATAACCAACTTAATGCCACTGTACATGTTATAAAGTACCTACTCAGTTGAGGTGGTTTGGGCATGTAGAAAGAATGGATGAAAGTAGCGAAACGAGAAAGATTGATGACACTGGTGTGAGTGGTAGAGTCGGGAGTGGTCGGCCTAGGCGTACCTCGATCATCATTGCGGCGAGAGCGACAAGATGTTTTAGGACGGTGTCGTTCACTGCGGCCTGTGCTTTGGCGGGTACTCCGCCCTGGGAGTGGGAGGCGGAAATCCTGGCCTCCGCCTATCGCTTCCGGGTGGAGAGGAGAAGGGAGGGCGAAATCGCGACTGCGGAGCAGCTTAGGGCGGTTTGCAGGAGGGTGGAAGAGGCGGTGATGGACCGCTGGAAACAAGAGTTGGCGGAGCCTCAGGCGGGCCATAGGCTGGCGGAAGCGATTCGCCCTATCCTCAAGGAGTGGGCGACGCGCAAAAGGGGGGGGTTGACGTACCGGGTGGTGCAGGTGCTGACCGGACATGGTTGTTTCGGTCGGTACCTGCATAAGATAGCAAGGAGGGAGCAGTCGCCAGTGTGTCAGGAGTGTGATGAGGGCGTAGAAGACACGGCCCATCACACTCTGGCGGTCTGCTCAAGGTGGGCAAGGGAAAGGCACGATCTAAGATCGGTGGTCGGTGCCAACCTGGATCTCCCCGTACTGATGGGGGAGATGGTGAGGAGTTCTGAGGCATGGAACGCGGTGGTCTCCTTCTGCGAACGAGTAATGTTGCAGAAGGAGACCGCCGAGAGGCGAAGAGAGTGCGCCGCTCCAGCGGGCACCATAAGGGCGAGGAGGAGAGGGGAGCGTAGGAGAAGGTTTGCCCATCTCCTTCGCTCTCCGTAATGTGTTTTTCTTTTTGTGGACACGGTTGTGCCATATCGTGGCAAGTCGCCGAGGTCGCGGTAGTTTACTACGTTATCCCGCGGCCTCAACACGGCGAAAAGAGGGGCCAGAGGGGGTTTAGTGGGTCGGGTTACCAGGCTGTCTGGCTAGCAGACAGTCGCGAGTGACTCAACCCCACACTCTCCCGGCAGTTTCAAAAGAGCCCCGCCGGCCGCCGGTGAGGTTAGGTTTGTTGAAACTTCCCCCTCTATAAAAAAAAAAGGCGTACCTCGATCAGATCGGGGACGTTCTTCAAAAGGGAAAGGTCAAAAGTACTCGTAAACCGACGAGTGTTTATGAAAGCATTGATGAAAGTAGAAGAAGTGGTATGTAAGGATCGGAGTATATGGAATTCCGTGATCTCTGCCTACCCCAATGGGAAAGAGGCATGATCTATATGTATGTATGTTCCTACCTACTCCATTAATCCAACAAGCAATAAATCTACGAGGGTTATATTATTTACATCAACACATAAGTACCTACTTAACATTTTAAGCAATGTGAAACACGAAAAATCCCGCGCGAATTACAAGCTTTTTAACCGAAAAAGTAATTAGTTATTAATTAAAAAAGGGCCTTGTTAGATTTATCTTTATTAAATATAAGGTTTAAAATTCATATCAGGCTGTAATTATAATACTCGAAATTCTATAGTTTACTATATTATATCTATTTACTAAACGGTATAGAAATGTATACTTTTTATGTTAGATATTAACAGACGAGCATGAGGTTCATTTGATGATAGGTGATACTCCAGCCGTATCTCAGTAGTATATCAGTCAATAATGCACTGTCGACCTACTTATTACTTCGAGCATTCGGAAATCCATAGACTGATACCGAAACGCGCAATGTGCACTTCACGGTTTTTCCATCTATGAACGGTCCTTCATTACCCGGTTGATGCCAGAAGTGACCAGACGTGGGGAAAACATGCTAACAGAAAATGCGAACATATCGTCCCGGCAAGATTCGAACCCATCGGAGGGCATGGCAAGTGTTCTACCAAACGCGCCAACGAACTCGTTAAAATACTGTAGACAGATTAGCAAAATGTAATTAGTATCTAAACCGTGCTACAAATGTGATTAAAGGAATTACGTATAAATATGTAGGGCGTAAAACAGATATAAAGTTACAACTTCACGTATGTAGGTCACTTTGCCGACTGGTTTGTAGGAGTGGGCGTTAATTCAACAAGCAGCTTTTTTTTAACCGCTTTTCTAATGCTAACAAATTAGCTGCTTTTCGTTTATCGAAAAAGCTGTTCAATATATTATATTAACTGTTTCATTGAACGATTTTCGAACGCAACGCGCAGATTAGCTCAACGAACATTCAACGCGTAGTGCTAACATAATTTGAAGCAGCTTGTTTATTTAACGCAAAACCAGTTGAATTTATAAACTGTTAATAAAATTAGCTGCTTTTTTTACAGGTTATCAGTTTGTAATTAACAGTTTCATTTCATTAACACAAAAACCGTCAACGGCCCACCTCTACTGGTTTGTCATTCACGTGTGAATGTTTTTGTGAAGTGAAAGGAGTAAGTTACGCTCACTCTACGCTTACAAAGCTCAAGTTGCAGAGGTACTAAAGCTCAATGGGCGCTTTGAACTTTTGTGCTAGTATGTCGCCTTCGATTAACACAGCCTATTAATGGAAAAAAATATCCACTTAATAAATGGCAAGTTCGCCAATTCTGTATATAATCACTTATTGACATATCAATAGTCAAATAACCACGTATGATCGTATGAACAAAATGATTTCTATAGCTAAATATAATAATAGGTACAATATAATATTGTATTTTATTAAAGCGAGAATAATACTTTTAAATTAAATAATTGTACCGAGAGCACACGGTTAGCAAATCTTGCCATAATATAGAAAATTAAAGCAAATATCAACTCCGTTGTGACAGATTACCTTTGAAACAATTTGAAATATTAATCGATACAGTTATTTTATTTTATTTATTAATACACTAATTACTATATACTTAGTCTCCCCTTAAAAGTACTAATAAATTAAACGATCTGTCAATATTTCCAAAGATCCTTTTTTCTATAGAGATGTTTAAACTCAATTTTTACCTTTAATTCCTTAAGATTTTTAGAATTATCCATTTCGATGCATTCGTTCGGAAGTTATGTGTGTACATATATTTCGGCAACTTTGTTTATATATTACTACTAGCAACACGCCCCGGCTTCGCACAGATCTAGATTTTTTGACAAACAATCGTCTCTGCTAAAATATTTTTTTACCCTGCGTAATTTTTTTTTGATAATATCTATCTAAATCTATGTCCTTTCTTACAATATGTGTACAAAGTTTCACGATAATCGGTTGAGTAGTTTTGGCGTGAAAGCGTAACAAAGAAACTTGCATTAACAATTATAATATTAGTAGGGAAGTAGGGATGTAAAGATAACCTAAACAAAATTTCAGATTATTTTATATCTAAACAAGATGATACAGTTCATTTTTAATGAATGCGAAATGTTTGTCATTTTGAAAAGTATATAGAATGAGTTCATCCTTTAGAAACGTCATAAAAAGATGATATGAAAGAGTGGTGTTATCACTATCGGGCTGCTACGAGTATGTAGGACGAACTTGACGAGGGTCAGTATAATCATTACACCTCGCGAACTAGGGTTGGCTCATCATATTATTTTATATTTATACTTATATTATAAAGAGGAAAGATTTCTTTGTTTGTTACGATTTAACTCAAAAACTACTAGACCGATTTAAAATATTATTTTACCAATAGAAAGCTACGTGATATATGCGAATACCAATATACCTATATGTAATGTTATATATTATAAAATAGGATAAAAAAGGTAACAATTTACTGTTAACTATTTATTTATAAATAACAGTAAAGAATCATGAAAAAATAACTACATACAAGATGCACTTATATGCACTTCACGGTTTTTCCATCTATGAACGGTGGTTCGTTACCTTACGATATTCCTCTCACCAGTTCAATGCCCGAAGTTACCAGACGTGGGTAAGACATGTTTACAGAATATATATACATGTCTTCCCGGTGAGATTCGAACCCACAACCCATCGGTGCGCACGGCAGGTATTCTACCGAACGCGCCAACGAGCCCGTCGAAATTTCTTATCTATCTATCGAAAGAACGAAAATATTATTATTGTAAATATGTAAATTCCTATTATAAGAACTCACATACACATTATTACCTACATGTAAATTGCAAAATTAATACCTAGAGGATCCTAATATATACGTAATTTTACTCAGAACGTTTCGTTTGAGTACTGCGATGTTAATGAACGTCCAAGTAATACCAATTTTGCGAGTTCTTTGGTAGACTGTAACTAGAGCATGTGAATGATATTTACAGTAAGGCTTCGGTGTGCTAACTAATAACATTAAGCGTTGTATTTCATTACAAACTAAGATTTTAATAAATATGGTATGAGACAAAAATTGTATATCTACTTTCGTAGTAAATATTAACTGATTCAAGTCTATTTATTAAAGTTCGGCATTGCACCTGCATTTTTTCTTTGTTGCAAATATCTATGGGCGGCGGTAGTTTTTATAAATTAAGCGGGAATGAGCTAACCATTGCCCCCTAATTTATAAAAACCTATTCTTTGACATTGAACATAATATCTATTAATATTATAAATAATATTGTCTTTTATTAACGCGAGTATCACACATTTAAATAAAATACTGTATACCGGATTAAAACGCGATTTATTATTTATATTGTTTAAATTATTTATCCCGAAGTTTCGGATGCTTTACAGCAACCGTGGTCGCGGGAAGACAGAAAGATGACAGTTGTCTGATATTTGAAATGTCACAAAGTTGCCATATTTAATTCAATTAAATTCAAAAATAATCTATTAATTTAGGTAACACAATGTACATCTATGAACGTCAATAAAAAATAATACATATTAAAAGCTTCTAATTTTACATTTACTACCAGTTCACAAATCAAGGGCGTAGAGCGGACGAGAAGAACTGGCAAGAAACTCGCCGCCACTTTTTTTAATCGCCAAGTTTTTGTTTTGGCATATGTTAATGCTTCATTACAATTGTGATTTAATCATGTATTGGTGTGCTCTATAAACCAGCCCTTTGGTAGATCGGATCCTTACATGTAGGTTAGTTTAACATTCAATTTATGCTAACTCTATTCTCCGATCGGTTTCAGTCACCCGTATAAATGTGGGACGCATCACACTTTTCACATGACAAGGGTTCTTCACATTCATTTCATACGCTGACGTCATTTTGTAGGGTTCATAAGTTATAATTTCCATTCGCATTATACATTACTTAAAATTTATAAAAACGTTCTTAAAGACATACGGTCTTATTGAAGTGAAACTTCTTTATCGACGTATGGGATAAATTTTGTAAGTATCGTCACGTTTTTCGGTTACGCGCCATGTTGCTTTTTTTATCAAAGTTTAGTATAGTGACGTAAAGAATATAATGTAATATATTATAATAATAACAACAATATATTAGTTTTGAAGTTTGGTTTGAAATAAGAATAACAATAATATATTAATTTGAAAGTGATAAAATCTTTTTTCTTAAGGCTTAAGCCTTATCTACCCCATTTTCGTGAAGTTGCAAATAGTACAAAAATGATATGTCGTAAAGAAGTTTCACTTCTTACCTGTGTACTCTGGTACACACACACAATTTTTATAAACGTATAAGCTTGATATAGTTAAAATATATTTTGTTTCTTTCGTTCTGTAATCTTTTTATATTCGATAGAGCGACACAAAAGATATTTTAACTACGAGTATATCAAGCTTATATTACGTTTATGAATAAGGCCGTTAAAATACATAGAAATATTAAATTAATCATAACTAATGTGACGATCAAAATCTTAGGTAATTTCTCCTATAAAGCACAACAACTATGATTAGAATATTGAATTAAAGAAAATATACTGCTCGCCTTATGACTGATACAAACGATCAATTAATTATAACCATCAATAATACGTGTCACAATAAAACCCACCCTTAATTAATGTTGTTGATAAGTGAGACAGTATACAAATCAGCATTGATTAATCAACACTAAATCGACATTTACGCAAACTAATCTGGCACCTTCAACTCAAGTGTCGAAACCAACGGGCATTATCTAAGAGAGTTAACTGGGTAATTTCCTGCACCACCCACGCGTGATATCGAGTACGCAGGAGCTAGTAATTGGGACTTTCTCGAATTATATAAAGATTTAATAAACGGCACACAGAACGTTTAAAAACCTTTCATTTAACGAACGAAATTATTAGGCGATCGGATTCAAAAGATCGATCGATCGATAAGTAAATTCAAATAAATTGTAAATACTTACGAGTAAAGAATAAATATAAAAGGTTATTGAAGAAATAAAATTGTAAAAAAAATGGTTACACGATTAAAGTAAAGTTAACGACATTTATACAAATAAAAGACACCTTTATTCAACGAATATAGGGCGACTAACGAGAGCAAAGAAACTGTTTTGAGAATTTGTCAGCCCTGGAGGTGTGAAGTAGGCTTTGGTTACATAATCGTCATAGCCGCAGGGCATTGGGACTCTTAACTCCGACTTGACATGGCCTATTTTTGCGAATCTGACATCCTTTCTCAACTGTGAAGAGCTCACGGAGACTGCGTCAGGAAATCCAATTGTGTTTAGTGCTTGTACATACAAAGGAAAAATTAACGCGAAGACTGTCTTTCTTTAACTTTTTAATAGGTTTTGGATGAAACAAAAACTAGCGCATTTCATAGTTCTTATATGCAGAAAATAGAACTTGAAATATACGAACAAGAGTAATCTTACCCGCTTAGTAAACTTACCTTTAAAAATGTAGGTAGATGTCTCTTAAATTTAAATGTTATCGTTGCGTAAACGACAGAACGTAGAATCTAGATGATTGAAAATAAATTGCTCACAAATATCACTATTGTACATATTATTCATTATATGTAAAGTGGATTAAAATTCGATTTATTATTCATATCGACGCGACGACGTTTCGAATGCTTTCCAGCAAACGTGATCTCGGGCAGACTGATGAGGTGATAGCTGTCTGATTTGAATTATCACAAAGGTGCCATATTACAAACGCCATATACTCTTTATTTTATTTTAAAGCGTTTAAAAAAGTAGCGAGTTGCTTTTTGATCTCTTCTCGGTAGATGTAAAATTCCGAACCAGTACAAGATTAAAAATTGACGATTTAAAAGTGCTTTACAAAAAAGCTTTTTTAAGTTTCAAAAACATAAACAAAAAAAAACATTAATCAACAATTTTTGGTAGAACCTATCGTCATTTCCTGTGTAAGCTGAACTAATTCACCTTTCGCCTCAGTTCCGGGATATTAGCTTTTCATGGTCACTCCATTGTTATTGAAATTACTTCCTAGAGCAAAGAATTTAATATCAAGATTTAGAATTCACGTAGATGCAACGGTATTCATAATAATTATTTGTAATATCACAGTTCATTATCCGTATTGCTGTCGGGTTATAGAACGAAATTATATTTAATAGATTTTTTTATTAAATACCTTTAAGAATACGTATATAGTTGATTTAAGATTTCCTTAAATTAACTCTATTCGCTGGCTTTTTCTTCTTTATTTTTCTAAAATTCTATATAATAATAACCAGTGAGAAGAAAATCATTATTGAAAATAATTAGAATAGTTTTCAAACTATGAGAATAACTACGAATATTCTTCTTCTTTCAAATTATGAAATATAGTTTTTGTCATAGCAATAAAAGATGCAGCATTTTTCTCATGGCACAGATCATGTCATCTTTGAAGAATAGTATGTTATTGTATCTACTTCTGAAGATGTCAGTTGATTTAAATAACTATACGTACTCGTTTCAAATATGTATATATCATATAGTTATATATGAGGGTGCATATTTCATTGTACCATGGATTCAAAGATTACAGATACTTCATACCAAAACCTATTGTCAAATGAAAATGCTTTCTTAATTTCATAACCGATGGCATGATATACCCCCGGGCCAGTTTAATACCTTTATTCCACGCTGAATGTCACCGCTACATAATTTATGAGCTGGAGAGCTTACTGCTCGTAGGTATGACTTATTGTCCAATCGAATAATGCCTTTCATAATCTAATGTCTATGAAAATCGGGGGAAATGACGCGGAGCACTCGAGACCCCAACGACATTAATACGTATAATTTTAAGAGGGGCAGAGTGTTTGTAATTCCATTGTTATGGCTCGATTATTTGAATAGGTAACGTATTATAAATATGTATTTACTTATAAATGTGATTTATAGATAATAATCCATATGCATAATATATAGTTATCTGTCGCTTTAAATTTGCTTTTTTTCCTTTTTTTGTATTAGGTATGAGACGTATTTATTTGCAATCATTTTATTTTGATATTTTGATGAATTTACTTGCCTTGTTCTGCTTCGCCTTACGGCCCATTTACACGAAGCAAGTTTCTTTCCTGTTGCATACAAATAAATTGAATTGTTCTAAACAACACGTAATAGTCTCGAATCTCGATCTCTCATACAAGTTTTGTTTCAATACTTTTCTTGGTGTAAAAAGCTCATAATATTCGCATCTAAGCAGTTACATACAATTCTTGTATATCAATTATTGCGCTTAAATTATGCTCTTGTATGTATACAAGTTTAATTAGCGTGAGGAGACTAGGCCACGGCTGAAAAACAGCGTGGTGAGTTTAACCAAAACTTCACCACTTCATGCTGAGTCCAGTGGCCTTTCCATCAGAAGTGGTTAAAATGTTTAGTTTATACTTTCTGCTGAATAAACGTATTCTATTCTTTTAAATAAAATACTGTATACCGGATTAAAACGCGATTTATTGTTTAAATTATTTATCCCGACGTTTCGGATGCTTTTCAGCAACCGTGGTCGCGGGAGACTGAAAGATGACAGTTGTCTTATATTTGAAATGTCACAAAGTTGCCATATTTAATTCAATTAAATTAAAAAATAATCTATTAATTTAGGTAACACAATGTACATCTATGAACGTCAATAAAAAATAATACATATTAAATTACTAATATTACTAATATTAAATGCTTCTAATTTTACATTTACTACCAGTTCACAAATCAAGGGCGTAGAGCGGACGAGAAGAACTGGCAAGAAACTCGCCGCCACTCTTTTTAATCGCCAAGTTTTTGTTTTACAATTATTACATATTAACGCCATCTATTCCTACGGAGTTGATATTTACTGTAATTTTCTATATTATGACAATATTGACTAACGGTGTCCTCTTGTTTTTTAGTATGTTTGATTTGGGGCTTTAGATTTTTAAAAACTGGATCCCAGGTGTTGGAAAGTCTCAAACCATCTTCTCTATTGAAGTTAGGATGTTTTTTAATTTCAATAGCCTCACGTACTAGTCTGGGAAAGAATCTACTTTCTTTAGCAAGGATTTTTGGTTGGTCGAAACGTATGTAATGGTTTGGTTTATCCAGAGTGTGTTCACATACTGCTGATTTAGAGTGACGTCTGTTTTTGATATCCGCAATGTGTTCCTTAAGTCGGTTTGAAATGCTACGTTTAGTTTGCCCAATGTAGGATAAACCACAGTCACAATCCAGTTTATATACACCTGAATCTTGCAAAGGAATATTACTTTTTATTGGTCTCAAGAACTGTTGAATCTTCTTGTGTGGCTTGAAAACTGTATTAATAGAAGCTCGTTTTAAGATTCTTCCAATCCTGTCTGTAACACCCTTCACATAAGGCAGGTAGGCTGGTTGACGTTGTACTGTTTGTGGTTTATTCCTGTTTCTGTGATGCTGTGGAGGCACCCGCAGCTTGTTGTCACGGAGTACTTGCTTAACATGCTGCAGTTCCCCGTTGAGGTGGGCAGCATCACAGAGGCGGTGGGCTCTCTGAAACAAACATACACCGACAGAAGAGAGTTGGCAAGGGTGGTGGTGGGAATCACCATTGAGGTACTTATCAGTATGGGTTATTTTTCTAAACACAGTATGGCCAAGTGTACCATCCCCTCCCCGAACCACTAAAATGTCTAGAAAGGCCAGTGAGTTATTATTCTCCTTCTCCATAGTGAATTTAATGTTACTATGTATGGAGTTAAGGTGGTCTAGAAATACAGATATGTGTTCCGTGGGCAGAATAGTAAAGGTATCGTCTACATATCGCTTGTAAAGCCTCGGTTTAACCGGGCTTGTGGCCAGGGCTCTTTCTTCGAAGTCCTCCATGAAAATGTCTGCGACTGTTTTAATCCGGTATACAGTATTTTATTTAAATGTGTGATACTCGCGTTAATAAAAAGACAATAGTATTCTATTCTATCCTTTATATTCTACAGGAAACTAGCATCATATGAATTGGGCGTTATTGTGTCTCCTACAAATCGCCTTCTGTTTATATTAATTACGTTGTTAATTCTATTTTTAAGTTTATTGTGTGCAATTAAGTATTTACTTACATACAAAACCACAATATTCTATACAACACTACACTACACAATTTTAGTTTCAATATCACTAAAACAGACAGAATACCTGTGGTTTCTAAATGAATGTGGTAAGTAGGATAATTTTAATTTCAACCAATTCATATCTAATTCGACCATTAAATTATATTTTATAATCACATTTCCAATACCTACTATACTTCCGGAAACTATTCAAACAGAGATAAAATGTAATCAGATTAATTTTGTACATATTCATGAAATGCAAATTAAAATCAAACGGTAAATTCAAATAAAGCATAAATTAAAAAGTACCAAAATCATAATAGATAATATTAAGCTTCGTGACCAATACAATCATTGATAGTTTTCGAACTCAATGCTCCTGTTTTATGCGCTAAGTACCTACATAATATAATAGTTGTAAACAAACAAAATTTGAGTTTGTCGAGATTTTGACAGTAATATAAACTTTAAAAAAAGAGATTTAAAGACGATGTAGTGACGAGAATTGAGAAAGGTAGGTATGTTGAGGTAGTTTGGGCATGTAGAAAGGATGGATGAAAGTAGGGAAACGAAAAAGATTTATGAAACTGGTGTGAGTGGGAGAATTGGGAGTGGTCGACCTAGGCGAACGTACCTCGATCAGATCGGGGACGTTCTGCAAAAGGGCCAGATCAAAAGTACTCGTAACCGTCGAGTGTGTATGAAAGCATTGATGAAAGTAGAAGAAGCGAAAGTGGTATGTAAGGATCGGAGTATATGGAATTCCGTGAGCTCTGCCTACCCCAATGGGAAAGAGGCGTGACGTATATGTATGTATGTATATAAACCTTGAATATGGGAACTGATTCGGGTTTGATAAATTTAAATTAATAATAGGATAAACAAAATAATTATGTATTATGTATTAAAATGTTTATTTGTTTATTTTCTTATTTAAATGTTTTTTTAAAGGAACTTTATTTAAGTTTGATCGGGTGGGAGTAATATCGAAATTCCGACCGGGTAATGAATCACCGTTCATAGATGGAAAAACCGTGAAGTGCATATTGCGCGTTTCGGTTTCAGTCTATGGATTTCCGAATGCTCGAAGTAAATAATTAACCAGTGCTATTAATATTAATTCGATTAATCATCACTAATTCTAACGGAAGATAATTTTCTTACATGGTAGTACTAAAATTAAATTTTAAACAAGTTGAGAAAACCTATACAAACAGGAATGTACTGTTAACTTTCTCTTCATTATATTATTACTTTGCCTCATAGTAAAATATTAGCTAATTGTACGACCTAGCAGTATTAATTGTGCTATTTACGAAGAGCCACTAAAAGCCTAGTTTGCTTTCGTTTCATAACTGCTTACTGTGTTTATATAGATGTCATATATAGGTACATAATTATATTCATGGAAATTATTAGTTGTGCATAAACAAAATTTAAATATATTTACATTTATTAACTAACGGTATTATTTTACTATACACACAGATCGGATTCGGCCGGGCTCATTGGCGCGTTTGGTAGAACGCCTGCAATGTGCTGTGATGGGTCGCGGGTTTGATTCCCGCCGAGACGACATGTTTATAATTTTCTGTAAGCACGTCTTCCCCATGTCTGGTCACTTCGGGAATTGAATGGGTGGGAGGAATATTGAAATTCCAACGAGCCCGTCATTTCATTATATTATTAGTAACTTGCAACATAACTTAATAAGTTAAAAAATCTTAACTAATATTATAAAATACATATAATGTTTTATTTGTTTGATTGTCACGATTTAACTTAACAACTGCTCGACCGATTTTAAAAATTATTTGACCAATAGAAAGCTATATTATCAGCGAGTAACATATTATGTAACATTTTTGTTTGTATAGTGCGTATACATTGCAACCGTGCGAAGCCGGGGCGTGTTGCTATATTTGTATATTTATTTTACGAGCGGTTTTATTTTTTAATAATAAAACTAAAACCTCACTTACAATTTATGACGCCAATATAATAACAGGATGTTCAAATCTTTATTCTTTAGTAAAACCTCTTTGAATAGTCATTTTGCAACCATAAAATTGTGAGTTGTATAACATAAAATATACTTTGTAATTCCGATATTTACAAACAATACAAAATATTGTAAGTGTCGATCGATTTTGTATTTTATAATTCACCTAAAACCGCACTTACAATGTATGACGTCAATTTACAAACTATTCAAATATTTATTCTCTAGTAAAACGTTTTATATAGTTTTTTTATGTTAGATATCGACAGACGAGCATGAGGTCACTTGATGGTAATTAGCCTCATAGATACCTCAGCCACAGAACATCAGTCAATGATGCGCTGTCGACCTACTTCGAGCATTCGGAAATCCATAGACTGAAACCGAAACGCGCAAATCAAGGTTTTTCGATCTATGAAGTTTTTTTTATTATAGTAGTTTTGCAACCATGATCTAGTAAAACCTTTTTATATAGTTGTCTTGCAACTAACTTGTGACTTGTGTAAAAAAAAAAGTATAATACAATACAAAATATATTTTATAATTCGGATTTCCTAGAAAAATATTGCAAGTGTTTCATCTTAATTACACAGGACAATTAATGGAACGTCATTTGCAAGAGCACAACCGCGTTTCATAAAAAAAGTTAATTTCCTTAATTTGGCCGCGTTTTCCTTTAGACGTTCCAATTCTTTCGCGGACCAACCAACTGTAAAAAATTCTTGCTTGTTCACATTTTATTCTTTCATTTTGAGTTTTCTGATCCGGTGACAGCTGGCTCTATTCATTTTTGTTAGGGAACAATTAAAATGCTTTTTCTTTTCATGCTTTCATCCCTCAAATTTGTTTAATGATCAACTATTTTTGGGTAAATATTGAAGCGCATTCTGCTGCGAGTATATTTTTAAATAATTGAAAAAAACAATCTTTCTTTACTATTTTTTTAAACCTTAATGTTACAGTTAATCAATCAGAAATAAGTATTTTAAACTAATAAATTTATTTATTTAAAAATAAAATAAAGAAGACATTCTAAATAATTTAAAAGTGAAACTTAAACTGAAACCTTATGACTAAAATAGAAAAAAATATATGGTGATTTATAAAAAAAAACTACTCGGCATTCGTTAGGATCTATTTTCAATAGGCCTCAACATTTATTTTCAAAAGACCCATCGAAATGAATATTTAAATCTCTATTCATATGATACTGCATTTGTTGTTCCGAAATACGACCTACGTTTTTTCAAAGCTTGTAATTCAGTATTAGTTAGTTCCTAAATATTAATTGGCAAAATAAAGGATAGTTCACAATAAGCTATATGATTGATAATTAAAAAGCGGTGCGGCGGAGACGCCTTAAAAATTCTGTTCCAAACATTATCTACATTAGATATGGGTGTCAGCGGATATTGATAACGGTGCGTATGGTTTTGATTAGTACCTACATTAACTCTATATTTACAAGATGATTAAAACATAAAACTCTAATAGTACATACCTACAGCGAAACTGTTATTGCGGATAGTATTGCTACATATTAGTCTACAGTTTCACGCAATAAGATAGAGACTTTTCTGCGTCTCAGATAAGAATCTAACTCAATGAAAATTATCACTAAACTAAGGACCATTAATTATAACGGCAACGACATGTGAACTCAATATTAAACTAAGTTATAATATTGATGTTGAACACAAGATCATTTACAAAATTGCAATATTACTATTATAAACGAACCGTTTATAATTGTTATTTATAAATTCCCGTAAATTAGAACGTTAAATTGTAAGATTTATAATTGTCTGTGTTCAATTTTTTGGGCGCTTATAAATTGACGCGGCAAATTATAAGCGAACGGTTCGTACAATAATCCGGTAACAGGATTATGCACATTTCATAATATAATATACATATTATGTTTTTTTTGGAATTTAATTAAATATTAATTGAATTGAAGTTATTTAACTGTTGACAAATAATATAATTTCTTAATAATACTTTTCTTAAGTATTATGACTGGAGGGTACTTAGAACTTAGAAGGAGAAACCCACGAGGATCCAATTAATTTTCTTTCTTTGTTTTATAAACAATATTAAAATAATTATAGCAAATTTTAAAAGGGGAATGCCACGACTTTCCATTTAATTTCCTTTCTTTGTTTCAATAAGCTTTGAACGATATTATAACCGATAAATTCGACATGTAGACTGATAAATATTCTTCTATGATTATAAATAAATAGCACTCTTTATGAATCATTTGCAAAGGAAATAATCTTATTATAAAAAAAAATTGAAATCCGTCTGCTATTTCTATTTAATAATTAGAATCGATATTGTGAAAACAAGTGTCAATATCCTGTTTACGCTTGCTTTCTAGGTACTAGTTATATATTTTACGTATCTTAATGTAAATATTTGAATACTCCGTAAATAGTTTAAAGAGAAAATTACAGCGTAACAGCGCTGATAGATAAGATATAATAAGTATGGTTGATAATTTGTTAAAAGAAGTGAATTTCTAGTAGGTCATGGGCAGACCAATTTCTGTGTCTGTTTCACTGTTAATATTTCTTGAGCGTAGTTGTTTTTCTTGATCAGCCTTCTATGCCCTGCCAGACCCGACCTTATTTCCCCGGGAATCAAACGCAGGTCCTCCGGTGCTAACCAATCACATCGCGCTTACCAATGAGCTACTAAGGCGGTCAATTTGGTAATTAATTATAATTCTTCTATCGCATATGAATGTATATTCTTATATATACATATACATATTTATATGTAACTGTATAACTATGTAAATTCTTCTATCGCATAGGTATGGAGTATTTTAATGAAGTGTTCAAATCTGCCGTCGAACATCAGACATCGCGACTTACCTCCAAGCATTCTCACCACCTTCACGTTACTCTGTGGGTTTTCTTAGGAATTTTCTGCCTCACGCACAATTACTCCGTGTAATCAGATGTCACCAGCAGTATTTCCAAATCGATACGACTTAAAAAAAGAACCTACTCATTCGTTAAGGTTCAGCAGCGCAGCTAGTCTACTCCATAAAAAATGTACATGTAGACATGTGACAGTTTCGTAGGCATCAGTCACGCTGCGGAAGTATGACGTATCAACAAAATATGTAAATACTTTACATGACTCACATTTTGCTGTAGTTTCATACTAGTCTCTTATCCGTATGACAACTCTAACCAAATTGTTACCTGCTAAGACACACGACATTAAACAGGATAACATGTCACTATAGCGATACGAATTCACTTCTTCCTATCCGGTGCACTCTTGACAGAGCGGTCGTGATCGCTATGAAGTAGTGGTAGGGGCAGATGTGATGCGCTTCACGACGTTTCGCCATCGTTGCCTATTAGAGGTCATCCTGCTGCACTGATTGAGTGAGTCTCCTACGGCAGACTTGATTTGGTCAGTCCAACGCGTAGGTGACCTTCCGCGCGGCCTAGTGCCTTCCACCTTCCCCTGGACGACAAGGCGTTCTATGGACTGATCACCACGCCGAGATATTTCTATTATTAGACGAATTCATTAGATTTTTTTATTAGACGAATTCACTATAAATGTATATTTTAAGGTTTATGCTTTTCAAGAACTATGGGAAATTTTCGAGTCCCCTAGTGGGTCTATTTATATTTGGTAGGTTTAAGAATTGGTCCTACAGTACATATATTTCAGGTGTCCCTACCCAGATTTTTTTTTAGTCAAAAAATACCAATATCCCCAAATTTTCACTTTGTCCAGCGAAGCAACTAATAATAATATAATTTCACTTTAAAATCCTATTTCACCAGATTCGAACCCGTATATCCGATACTAAACGCAACCCGTGGAAAGTATCATTGTACAAACACTATGTTCATTTTCTTCATCGTAATAGACGATTTGATAAATCGTGAAAGGCTGTTGCCTAATAATAATTGTTAATGTAAATAATTGTCCACAGCTACTTCAAACTAGCCTGTTCAGGTCACGTAAATAAGTAATAGCCTCGGGTAATTCTACATACGTAATTTTCTTTGAATTTCCACAAACAACCTTTATAACTTAGGCGTAATCATGCAATATTCATAAAACATAAACCATTTTTATTGTCACATTGTGTTGACATTCTACAGTCGTTAGAAGGATTATTCAACGTCAAATTCGATGATTATCTAAATAAAATACTGTATACCGGATTAAAACGCGATTTATTGTTTAAATTATTCATGCATCACAGAAACAGGAATAAACCACAAACAGTACAACGTCAACCAGCCTACCTGCCTTATGTGAAGGGTGTTACAGACAGGATTGGAAGAATCTTAAAACGAGCTTCTATTAATACAGTTTTCAAGCCACACAAGAAGATTCAACAGTTCTTGAGACCAATAAAAAGTAATATTCCTTTGCAAGATTCAGGTGTATATAAACTGGATTGTGACTGTGGTTTATCCTACATTGGGCAAACTAAACGTAGCATTTCAAACCGACTTAAGGAACACATTGCGGATATCAAAAACAGACGTCACTCTAAATCAGCAGTATGTGAACACACTCTGGATAAACCAAACCATTACATACGTTTCGACCAACCAAAAATCCTTGCTAAAGAAAGTAGATTCTTTCCCAGACTAGTACGTGAGGCTATTGAAATTAAAAAACATCCTAACTTCAATAGAGAAGATGGTTTGAGACTTTCCAACACCTGGGATCCAGTTATTAAAAATCTAAAGCCCCAAATCAAACATACTAAAAAACAAGAGGACACCGTTAGTCAATATTGTCATAATATAGAAAATTACAGTAAATATCAACTCCGTAGGAATAGATGGCGTTAATATGTAATAATTGTAAAACAAAAACTTGGCGATTAAAAAGAGTGGCGGCGAGTTTCTTGCCAGTTCTTCTCGTCCGCTCTACGCCCTTGATTTGTGAACTGGTAGTAAATGTAAAATTAGAAGCATTTAATATTAGTAATATTAGTAATTTAATATGTATTATTTTTTATTGACGTTCATAGATGTACATTGTGTTACCTAAATTAATAGATTATTTTTTAATTTAATTGAATTAAATATGGCAACTTTGTGACATTTCAAATATAAGACAACTGTCATCTTTCAGTCTCCCGCGACCACGGTTGCTGAAAAGCATCCGAAACGTCGGGATAAATAATTTAAACAATAAATCGCGTTTTAATCCGGTATACAGTATTTTATTTAAATGTGTGATACTCGCGTTAATAAAAGACAATATTCGATGATTATCATTAATAGTTTTATGATGAGAAGAAAGATGAACGTAAGGTTCGAAAGCAATACAATACAATATATATTTGTATATACTTACATATACATATTTTTAAGTAGGGATTGAAACCGGTTAATTTTTTTTCTAATATACGTGTCTTACTGAGACACCATGATATAAGTCAGAAATACACACTGAACTTAACACACTATTTTTTTCAGTAAATATGACTAAAAACGAAAGAATTTTAACAAAAACTTAATTTCGGTTAAGCTCCTATAATAAGTTAACCGCTATTCGGTCCCTGTTTTAAGGTATCCAGGACAGACTAGAATGAAGCCTGTAGGTAAGTTATAGGGGAGAGTTGGATAATACCGAGCCCCTAAGGACTTGGACCTATAATTAGGAAACTGTTTGATATTAAAAGAAACAAAATAGAGTATTTAGTAGGACATTTATTCAGGTACGCATACAGTATAACAAAAACTTCCAAAATTTAAACAAAATGTTTTATTGTCAATTTCCAAAAAAAATGTAAAACGCGGTATTGTCAAACTGGTCTGATAATATCGTGCCCACATTAATTCCATACAAATGGGTAAATAATAAAAGTAAAAATGAAAAAAAAAGACCCAAATCTTTTTCTAGAAATTAAATCAGTAGGTATATTAAGTATCACGCAATAAGTATTAACAAAAACTTAAATTCTTTATGACAACTAAACGTAAATATTTTTTTTAACTAGAAGTCTTAGTAAATTTTTAAATTATGTATATATGGACTAGTCAGTCTCAAAAATACCAAATATCAATTAATTATCAGACAGCAAGTTACAAAAATCACATAAAAAATCTTTGGCAGAATCTTTCGCCCCAGGCGCGGAATTATCAAACTAGATCATTTTATTTTTTACCCTCAAAATTATATGGAGTATATTATAATATGTAAAAACGTATTCTGCCATAAATTCTACAGTATACAAGCATTAAAAATGTATAGTATCAAAGTATTAGAATACAGAAATACAGAAATACAGTATTACTTACCTCTTTCCGAAAGTACAAAAAATTATAAGGAGTGGCGAAAAAAACATCTACAGCGAATGCTATCTCCGTCGTCGAAAGGACCGTAATGGCGGTGTGCGGGGTAGGGTTTAGGCATGTTCGGCTTCGATATTTACGCACTTCATCGCAGAACTAGTGGATAGTTTTTGACTTACGCTGCCGCGCGGAATTATCAACCGCGCGGTATTATCCAACTCTCCCCTACATCGACCATGGGCATCTATAATGTTTTATCGATGATATCCATACTTCTGTACTAATATTATAAAGAGAAAATATTTGTATTGTGTTATGTATGTTAGTATCGAATAAACTTAAAAACCACTGGACTGATTTCAAAAATTATTTCTCCAATATAAAGCTACATTATTAGCGAGTTGGTAATAGTGGCTATGTTTTGTGTATTGCAGGTACATCTACATTGCACCCGTGCAAAGCCAGGGCGTGTTGCTAGTGGTTATATATAATAACTATATTTTTATTTCAAGCATTTCCAAATAGCCGTCACAATATATTCAATACTTCAACTTTTCCATCTATGAACGGTGAGGTCTGTTACGTTTATTATTTGAAGAAACCAATGCTATACAATTCTACTTATTGGAGTTGTATACCGTTGAAATATCAATATCACAATGGACTGTTATATTGGAAGGTGCGTAACACGATACGGGTACCAATAAATGGACGCTGATAATCAATACAGTGTCAAGCCACAAAATTGTAAAGAAAGTAATTGTTGGTACCAATCGTTTCCTTATGAACTAATTTAAATAGTTTTATAAGCAAAAATATTGAAAAAACAGTTTTCACGAAACCCTAAACGTTGTATTGATTGCTATCAAGATGCTCGACGCGACGTATAATTATTGTAATAATAATAATAACATTTTTTTTATTATTCTTTAGAAGAAAACTAATAAAACAAAGTTGAAAATTCGATTTCAATTTACTCAAAATGGCAACCATGTGGCACATTGTATTGCTTATTAGCGTCCAAATATCACTTAAATCAAAAATCACGTTAAAATCAAAACACGAATATAAACAAACAAATCACTGTGTGGTCGTTCGTCATACCTTATTTGTGAATGTAATTCGAGTAATTTACGACTTTCCGCTCAGATTTACGAAGACACCACCGCTTAAGGTCAGCAGCGAGCAGTCAAACGACCGTGAGGATTGTTTATGGCTTTCTCGTATTATTTATATATCAGGGAATCTCCATTTTTTTATGTTAGATATATCGACAGACGAGCATGAGGTTCACTTGATGCTAGGTAATACTTCAGCCATCAGTCAACATCAGTCAATGATGCGCTGTCGACCTACTTTATACTTTGAGCATTCGAAAATCCATAGACTGAAACCGAAACGCACAATGCACTTCACGGTTTTTCTATCTATGAAAGGTGGTTCGTTAAACGGTCGGAATTTCGATACTCCTCCCACCCGATCAATGCCCGAAGTTACCAGACGTGAGGAAAACATGTTTAAAGACAATTATAAACATGTTATCCCGGTATGATTCGAACCCACGACCCATCGATGCGCACAGCAGGTATTTTACCGAACGCGCCAACGAGCCCGTCAAAATTATTTATTTTAGAGTTATTAATTATCCACAGACATAGACAGACATAGACATAGAATAGGACACTAGGAGTGCATCTGTCATCTGTCTATTTAAATAAAAATCAATGTAAGTATGCTCTAGTTACTCCTAAACAATTCATCCGATGATGATGAAACTTTAGAGAGAAGTTCTGGATACTCCCGCGAAGGTTTCTGGACAAAAACTTTTTGTTTTAACGTGGCATTACAAAGCATACACAACCAGTAATTATACAACTTCTCATAAAAATGTGGTTTTTAGTCGCCTCATACAACAAGCAGTAGTGCTATTCTTTGCATGAAACTATAGGGGTATAGGTATGTGGTTCCCAAGTGTATAATATGGACTCGAAGTAGCCAAAGCTAATGGGAGGATGGGAGAACAGCTAAAATCCATCCGAGTATAGAATAAGACGTGTATAGCTGTGAAATCGACAATGTATCATTAAAGTACCCTGTCTACGGTGATCTCGAAAGTAAGTGAATATTTCGATAGATTTAATTTGATTTCTATTTTTTTTTTCATTTACCGATTTTTAATCCAAATTCACCGATATTACTGGGCAATAATACCGATTTCACATTTGACTTTCTAGACCAATGTCTGGCTAAATAAGCGTCTGTCGACACATGGCCACCCACAAAAATCTCAGTTAGTATGTCAGTACATATTGTACGTAATAATATTCAATTTAAATAACATTACACAACATTCAATTATGAAAATGTTGTTTTATTGCGGCTACAATGTAATGGACTCTCATACAGGTCCATAGTATTCAAGACATCATTATTGTTATGAATATGTTCAACTATAATAATAGATGTCGTAGAAATATTATGTTTCTAAATACTAATGCTACCTTTTCCTCTACCATTCTAAACATAATGAAACCAGTATTTTAAAATGAAAACATTTGTCATCTGGGTGTCAGTGCATATAAAACAGCATTATACTTTACAAAAAATTTGCTCCATACAAAGTACCACACATTCTTTGTTATGCCTTTAGATGTGGAAATTCAAACAAAATATTCCTCATTGCATTCCTAAGTATTCGAGGAATATTTTCTGCAAAATTAACGATTTAGGATATTAACTAATTATGGCCTCGTTTCAAAAAACGACACTATAATATATTTTTTTAATTTTTAAGTCTCAGATGTCCATTGGTGGTGGTTATTTAACATCAGGTACCCACCTGATCGGTCGTCTCTCTCATTTAATAAAAACAAAACAGACGAAACCATAAAATTCTTAAATATTCTCAAAACTAATAATTTATAACAACCTATTAAGAACAAGAAAACCCCATAATGTATTTTGAAGAAAGAACAAGTATTAGTAAACTTCTCGCATAACGTAATTCGAGCACAAATTGTTGAAGATATTGACAATGTGAAATTGAAGCAAGCCTATACGCTATTACCGAATAAAATTTCATAGAAAGCTTCGCAAACAGAGCCTGATGGGGCGAACCATTAAGGCCCATGCATAAATTGTTGGCTTAGAGACGACAGTAGCAACGTCAAGCTAAGGTATTCTATCGGTGTTGGCTTAGCCGGCCTACATTTTACCGAAGACTATAGTGATTTAAAAAAAGAAACTGATAAAAAACTTTCAACATTGGAATGATTTCTTTAAATAAAATAATTGATAATCGGAGAAGGCACAGATGAGTACTAAGTGATAAAATACAACAAGATTATAATTACAGCTGATTATATGTAAATATAATTGTTAAATTAAATAATTAATTACTTACTTTCTTTAATTACTTTTTTATGTTAAATATCGACAAACGAGCATTAGGTTAATTTGATGAACCAGACGTGGTGAAGATATATTGTCCCGGTGGGGTTCGAAGCCGCGATCTATCGGAGAAGATAAGTGTTCTACCAAATGCGCCAACGAGTCCGTCTAAACTTGTCTTTATAAACGCGAAATAACTCTATCCATGACACTGAATTGGGTTTAGCAATAATCTTTCTAATGAATGATCTATTTTTATATATTCCATAGTTTTAAACAAAAATACAAGTATACATATATTTTATAACTATATATACCAAAAAAAGTATATACAATGATTTCTGTTATCAGCAGTAAGTGATGACTCATGAAGATTTGACGATCGATATTGATAACATTATCTAATACAAACTACAGGAATTACCCTTATGCCTAATAAAATAAATAAAGTTAACAAAAATACATTAAATTTATAACGTTTTAAAATTAAAACCAAAACGCCTACAATAAATTGACTCATCGAATCGGGGCATGCATTCCGTGAGTAATTTTTGAATATTCATCTGCAACTTACAGTTTAATAAATCACTGTATCGACAGCGATGATCGTGTAACAATAAATCACATGCATTATGAAACAATGGTGGACAGGCGGCAACTGCTATCAAACACCAATCCATTAAATCGTTTGACCATTTCATAGAAGCATATGCGCTTAATCAAATATCGTTATTACTATTGTTTTATGTAAGCCTATGCTATCAGGTTTTTGTTTGCTTTTACTAAATCATCGAGGGGAAAATTATGTGTTTCATAATGTATAGATACCTACACGTGTAGGATTTTTTTTTATGTCAGATATCGACAGACGAGCATGAGGTTCACTTGATGGTAGGTGATACCTCAGCCATAGAACATCAGTCAATGATGCGCTTTCGACCTTATTTTTACTTCGAGCATTCGGAATGTTGATTGATGATTGTATGTTCATTCGTCATTTGTAGTTTATACGGCTAAATCTAAACTACCTCATCTCACTGTTAAGGCATATATATACGATTCAAGTTTTTTTTCTGTTTCATACAATAATATTGAAGCAATTAATGAATTGCATAGTCTAAACATTTCGTAACATTCTTAAATTATTGCACTCAATTATTGTTCTTGTATGTAATTTTTACGCATTTAAGTTTATGTTTATTTTCGTTAATCATGATTGGGTATTATTTCACTATTTCATATAAGTAGGTACATATTTAATTCATGTAATTATAATATTAGGTTTTTAAACCTAAGGGAACAAAATTTACCTAAATTATAATAGGTTTTATCATGTGATTAATCGTCATCTAATTGAGAAGCAAATTCTCATTCTTACTACATGTAAAACAACTATCTAGTCTCATCAGTCTTGGTAATTGTTTGATATATTCCGATGGGATGTAGCTATCAATATAGACAGGAATCTATTCTATATTGTAATTATATTATAGACCGCCGCCATGGCTTAATGGTAAGCGCATTGCGCTTAGCACCGGAGGTCCTTGGTTCGAATGCCGGGGAAACAATAAAAAAAAATATTTCGGTCAGGCCGGGCACAGACGGCTGATCACCTACTTCCCTGTAAAGAAAAATGATCAGTGAAACAGACACAGTAATCGGTTTGCCCCATGCCCCATTAGGGGACTCGAGAATTCACTTTACTTAATGACATTATGTTTTATTAAAAATAAATCCCCTGGCCTCATTTTACAAATATATGTAACAACACATGCATACATAAACATCCGGTTTAAATTATTTAAATTCAATTCAATATCGAACGATTATGTTCAAATTTCTTTTGAAGTTTTCGATAGTTGTTCGAACAAGATCGTGAACACAATGTATACGTTAATATCGATCCATTATGCATAAGAATAGCTATTGTGACAGCTATAGCTAAGTGACAAATTGTTCCAAGATAGTATTGTTTGGTAACAGAATAGTCAAGTGGCTTCCATCATGCCACTTTGTGAGGAACTAGTGTGGACTATGATTTGATGCTTCTAGGATTCTCGTAGGCGGTCCGATTCAAATGCTCAGAGCACAGATTATAAATTGATGACTGTCATTGTTCCTATAGAAAAAAAATATGTCCCATGAATATTAATTACCCCGTACGTCAACAAGAGAAAGACTTTTTAAGTAAAAAAAATAATACTACATCGTTATTATATTAATAAAAATAAATACATACATACTAAAATATATTATTCTTGAACTTACTGCACAACTTTTTCTATATATATAAAAAAATATTTTTTGAAATATGATTATTATAGAAAAAATTGTGCAGTAAATTAAGAAAAATTAAAAACTGGAATTTAACCATTTTTATTAAAGTTTCAAGGTAAGGTAGATTTAGTGTTAATAAATTATTAACTTCAATATCTCATTAGCGTAAGAAAGTGTACCAACCATTTAAGAAAATAAATAGAGTCCTCATTAAAATTCAAAAATCCGTGAAGCTTGCATGAATATGTCCCATACTTTATACCACATTGGCTCATATGTCTTACTCGGCTTTCATTAGCATTATCAATTATGGAGAAATGCAGTACAACTGACTCATATAATAAATGTATATTGTATTGCTTAAATTTTAAGGTAGATTTTAGCCTGTAGTGTTAAAACATCACTATTATTTAGTACACCTTAAAACGTTTAGTTCCTCCCACGCATTGTCCAAGCTGGAGGACTTAATTAGTTGTTTCTCAGCACTGCGGGATATTTATTGTTGGAGGCAGAATTGTACTGATTTCAAACGTACCATTCATAATAATATAACTAGCAATGTTATAGAGATATATAATTGTAAATCTATGTTCTTTGATAAGACTCATAATTTAACATAGCAGCAAGCATGAAGCAACTTTAAAAAGTGACAATAATTAGAACCTCTGTACTGTGTTTCTTCTTTATATAAAAAACAGATACAAAATTTACATTTCCGTATACAGATTATATTTTAAACAGTTGAAATAAAAATAAGTAACATACACTGTAATTTTTTTCTTTATATAAAAAAACATACATTTACATTTCCACACACAGATTATATTTTAAAAAGTCGAAACTCATTCCAAAGATCCATGAAGGCTTTGGGCTTAAAAGCTTCCATACAGATTAAATATATAAATATATATTTCCAAAGATATTATATTTAAAAGCCAAGTGTTAAAAAATTTAACACCATAGATTATAGAAGATAACGCTAGTTCCAACTTCCATAGCCTAATGAACTTGAATGTTATATTCGAAGTGTTTTATCTAATTTATATAGTTTTTTTAGATTAATACTAAATCTTATCAAGGTATAATTAACAACTCTAATTATACGATTTATCAACTGACAACTGTGAGTTGTAACTTCGTAAGCTTCGAATACTTTAGATTAATTTTATTAGAGATTATAGTTGTTTTTTTTTCTTCATATATTTGGAAACGTTTTTTTTAACTTAAGCAGATCATTAGTTACTAATATATTTTATTTTATGAATTGATAATAACAAGTATCAAGTATGTGGAGTCCTGTTTTCACTGTAATTTTTAAATATTAAGGTTTTATACAAATTATTGTTATCTCTCCAAGGTGAACAAATTCCACTTTGTTTATATCGGCCAAATGCACATAGTGGAATAAAAGCCATTTAACCAAATCAATGATACCTTAATATTATAACTTGGCGATTATAAAGAGTGGCGGAGAGTTTATTGACAGTTCTCGTCCGTTCTACGCCCTTGATTTGAGAACTGGCAGGAAATGTAAAATTAGAAGCATTTAATATGTAATTTTTATTCACGTTCATAAATGTACATTGGGATAGTGTCTCTAATTAGGTAAAAAGAAGTATTTTTTTTCTGATATCTATTGATTTAACATCATCTCTCAGTATAACTGAACTTTGTGACGAATGTTACAGAAGTTAAGTTTTTCGGGCATTAATCGGGTGGGAGGAATATTAAAATTCTGACGAACCAGCGTTCATAGATGGAAAAACCGTGAAATGCACATTGCGCGAATCGATCTCAAGTGAACCTCATCTATCGATATCTAACAGAAAAAGAAGTTAAATCTTGACAAAATACAAAGAAAACACACATGATGCTATCAAATAATCTTTCCGTAATTTGTATGCAAATATTCTCCCACGAGGCCTTTATCATTAATCTTTATGTATCACTTAATTAATTAGTATCTGTTAAATAATCTGAAACTGTATCAATAATATAATAATTTTATTAGGTCAGTTATCATTAGTGTTGCCAGGTCCGATTTGTTTTCAGTCGGTACATGAGGTCAAGAAAATCGGGATTTAGGGTTGCAGATCGGGACAAACAAAAAAACAAGGTGTTTTTAAATTAGGGTTTAATTTATTGCATTCTTGTATATTAATAGTGCAAGTTTAGTTTTATATTATCTATATCAAATATGTCTTTATTCTAAAACAAGTAGTCAGTCTTGCTTGCTGTACTAGTGAAAATTAAAAAATAAAGTCGTATTTAAAGTGTACTTAAAGTATTTATATTATTTTTTATTAAAATTATATTTTTCATTGGACTTTGCCGCCTTTAAAATGGCCTTGTTTTTTAAAGCATATTTATAAAATTCATTACAAGTCATACTGAAGTTAGTTTTTATCCATTACATTACGCTCTCTCGTTCATGCAATGCGAAGTGACGTGAAGCTGATGCCATTTTGAATTTGAAATAGTGACGTGATGAGTAAAAAATTAAAAACTACGCACCTAAAAAATTTATGATTTTCTTTTTCACTTTTTGATTTATCGGGACATTTGGCGTCCCGATTAGGTATAAATCGGGACGCGTCCCCAGACCCTTGAAAATCGGGACGTCCCGCGCAAATCGGGACACCTGGCAACACTAGTTATCATCCATGTTTACCGCCTACATGGCTACTGCATGCATCCTGGATTCGAGACCCGGAAAAAAAAAAAAATATTGTTTCTGTAAGCCAGGACATAAGAGACTGATTATCTACTTGCCTGCAAAGAAAAATTATGAATGAGCCAGACACAGAAATGTGTCTGTCCCATGCCTCTCTCGGGAGTTCACATTTTTTTCATGTCAATCCTTTATATCCACAAAATATTTTATAAGAATTTCTTTGGTTTGGTATTGACTAGGGGTTGGCCGCTCTCGTAAAAAGAAGGAATGTTTTCCGGGACAAGTCTTTACAAGTAAGTATTACCTATGTAAGTAAGTATTTGTATGTTATAAATAAACTCAAAATCTACTGGACCGAATTTAAAAATTCTTTCACCAATAGAAAGCTACATTATCAGCGAGTAACGTAGTATTTTTTGTAGCACCCGTGTGAAGCCGGGGCACGTTGCTAGTAATTAATATAATTATCAGTTTGTGTGTTTCGTTATTAATAAATTGTATATCTTCGTCGATATCTAATCATTAGAAGAAAATCAATCTTCACTCCGTTCTTACATGAAAATATATCAACTTATACGCATACACGTAATCGTATTTTATAATGAGAAGAGATTTCATTTTTAAGTAAATACGTATAAACTGTAATTATCCACCATACCTTTAAATTGGGTAAGAAGTGAATTATAATAAAACTTTCACGGAAATTATCCCATTCGTTATTATCAGACATCTACCATATCATTATATTGAATCTCTTGATGCTGAATATTTCATTGCACACGATTGTAATCGTGTAGAATTCTCGCGAACCTTTAAAAATTTATCTGAATTCAATTTACAGTTATATTAACAGTTCACCATAATCATATAGTATCCTTTTTACATACTTATCTTTTTATGTAATTCTTCGGTACATGTGTATGAAATGAACTCCTCTAAAAAGTAAATCCACTTTTGATTATTTTTTTGTATATGAGTCGAAGCGTGATGCTGCGGAGAGTCCCAGATTTTTTTACTTAATTATGGAAGGCATTTTCCGTTCAAGATAGATTTGAATTTAATTTTATTAGAAAACATTTAATAGATTTTAAAATTTCGATTAATATTTTGATAAAAAACAATTAAAACAAAATGGCCATGCGAGTCTCGAGTACTCGCACACCGAGGGTTCCGTACAAACTTTTAGTTAAGTCAAAATTTCCCCAATAAAAAAAAATACGGTTTTCGGATTTTTCGTTCACTTGTGCTATATGACATTGTTTCATACCAATTTCATGATTCTAGGTCAACGGAAAGTACTCTATAGGTTTTGATTCCCTTGCGTGTGACAAAATATGCGGCATAAACGGAGCATAAATGGACGGTGTTAAGCAATACAGTGTCAACCGACATGGTTGCCATTTTGTGAAAATTGAGTTTGAAGTTTTAATTAGGTTCTATTAAATTTCTTTTAAAAAATAACAGAAATAATAGTTTTTTTTCTTAATTATTATTATTACACTAAATGTAGGTACATCGTTTTTCTTGGTAGCAATCAAAGTAATAGAATTTAGTGCATTATTGTTAAATATTCTAAACATTTTAGGGTTTCGTGCCCACTAGTTTTTTCAATATTGTTGCTACTAAATCGATTTAAATGATATATATATCTATTGAAATATGTAATCCAGCTCATAAGAAATCGATTGGTATCAAAATTTACATTTTATCATTTTGTGGGTTGACACTGTATTGCTTAATAGCGTCTTATCGACTTAGAAGTTTGATTTTTTCACTGCTGCAAGGAATGCAAACCTGAGTATTTGATATTATTTTTAACTTCATAGTATATTATTATTATTAACTCGATAACTTCTCGAGTTCCTGAGAATAAGAAGGTGTTGACAGACGAGCAGACGGAAATACACAGTGTGTATGTCCGTCTGCGTGTGTATTACACACACCCAAACAGACTGACAACGAAGTGACCCCATAAGTGTTCCGTTTTTGGTACGGAGTACGAAACCCTAAAAACATTAGTATTAAATACTTTGTATCAAACAGCTTTCGAATTACTTACTGATACCAATGACTTGTAAAATGTATCTGACCATCATAAACCCATATAAATCAGCACCTTGGTCGTATAACCGTCGTTGGTATATTCAAATATCCGAGTTTATACCTTTTTTATAGAATATAACCTTATCCTTGTCATTGAAATGGCTAATTGGACCTTGTCCTTTTTACTCTTATTGAAAGACGTTTTACACTTTTCCAATATACATATTTAGTGTACACAACATCTTAAACAATTTTTAAGATTTTTTTCAATTCAAAATTCAAATAAAATCAATATCATAATATATTCATTTAGGTACAGAATGTACACTTATGAACGTCAATAGAAAAAAATATATTAAATGCTTCTAATTTTACATTTATTGTCAGTTCTCAAATAAAGGGTGTAGAACGGACGAGAAGAACTGGCAATAAACTCTCCGCCACTTTTTTTAATCGCCAAGTTTTTTTGGTTTACAAAATGTTTGTAAGGAGCTTTGTTACACTTGACATCTTGAAGTAATTAACTATAATAATAAAAAAAATAAAAAACAAAGGTTTGTCCTCTATTTTTGTATTAAGGACGTACAATATTCTAATAATAATTACAGTCATCTAGTCTTTTAAAGTTAAATTGCACTCAAGCATAAAAATATATTATAATCTGTTTCAAAAAACTTAATTAAGTTAATTTTAGTTCCACGCAAGTTTCCATAATCTCACTTATAATGTATAGTCACGCGATTCAATAATTTTTGAACTTGAAACTTAAAACTACCGGTAATTTTATAGTTAATAGCTACAAAGGTAAAATTACATCGGTCCCTTTTCATAGGACACCCTCAAACTACGCCATAAGGTGTATACTCGTACTATGGATTATATTTAATTAGGCTCTATATTTCGTGTGGGGTGTTTTATTAATAAAACCTTGTATATATGTATTGTCTATTTAATGACTACTTTCGTTTATATGTATGTTTATAAATATAATTGCAGTAGAATCCCACTAATCCGGCACTTATATATAATAGAATATTTTATAGTATTTGTAAAACGACAGCTACTTAGCGACTGAGGTTTTAAAATAATAAAAAATATTCTAATGATTGTACCTAGGTGTTTTAAATTACACACACTGAATTACTTCAATCATAAGTAATTTGGTAAGTAATTCAAAACTCACAAAGGACAACGTTCCCTGGCGGAAATCTAACACTTTGAGAACCGGAAGACCGCTCTTATCTTTACCTGCTACAAAGATACTTCATATTCGTTTTCCGAGTTCTGAATCACCTTCACTTTATATACTTATGATAGTATATACGAGTATTAATTGGGCATAAAAAACAGTACAGTAAAAATTGTTTCAGAAAAAATATAGCTGGGAGCTAAGTTTACAGATGCTTACGAGATTTTTTTCCGGGAATCGAAGCCAACCACTCATTCATGGAGGCCTTCCTATATAAGGTTACACATTCAGTACAACAACAAAAACATTAAAAAAGATTAAAGTATTTAATCATATTTTAATTCGATTATCATCAAATTTTCAAAAAGTTAAAGTTAAGCTAAAAACTACTGGTATGTGAACTCTTGAACATCATAAAGATGCTGTAATACGAAAACAACATTACGTGACTATTTATCATACATAAAGACGTGTGAACTAATAATATAGTAAATATATCTAGTTTGTGACATCACACTATATAGTACGTGACTATTAGATAAATAGCTGAGATTTATAGAAATATTAGAAGAAGACGCTTAGTTAACATAAGTGTTTATAAAATTAAATAAAAGTGTATAGATATAACCACACTGGTCATGTCAAATCGAGTTCTATACAGATATCTTTCATACCATTACCATATGTTATATATGGTAAATGCCATAAAATAGTAAAAAAAAGACAAGTGAATATTCTCATAAGTCCTCGAATGAAAACTCAAGTCCGGAAGGAAAATATATTGTTATCCGCTAGTTGTATTTATTTGAAATTTTTATTTTAAAAGCTCTTTGGCATTCAAGAATAATAAGCTAAATAATTATTTAGCTTTGACACAGACTCAAAGCTATTGCGAAATGCGATTTCTTGATACTTTGCATATATTTACAATTTTCAAGTTAGTTTAAGTATATTTTTTATTTAAAGAAGTGTTTTTATCATGATACATAAAATAAGACTTTCATAGTAGGTATATGTATGTATAGTGATCCGAGAAATCATTGGGATTAATTCCAACCACTGAATTACACCATCGTACATCGTAACTTAACTTTAAAATCCATCCTCGCTACCTCAGTGTAAGGAAATACGAGTACACACCCGCGTTTCTTAGAAATTTTGCCTTCTACAAATTTCATTTTGCCAGGGACCTCAAAGAAATTTACTTATTTCCTATAGTTCAGAAACGCACATATAAAACATCTATTGTTGCAGTTGTCTATACCGGTTATCACTAGCAGCCAGCCTTAAAATAATAAAAATAAAAAACCCTCCATCTTTGATGTCGGCCTAATATATACCTTGCCGAGAGGTGAAAAGTAACTGGAGAGTTAATAGCCGACGCCTTGGAAATGTGTATAGAGGCTAGGGCGCCAAAATGTTGATAGTGATAGATAGAAAATGTGTAAATCCGCCACTGACTGTACCTCTCCATTTACCATTGAAATATAACACGTGACGGGACAGCGAGTCAATCAGACTCTATTAGTTTCGCGTGGACAGTGTGAGGGAAATTATTGATTTGTGTCTAATATCCGGTTGATTGGCGATCGACAGCCTGCGGGCGGGAGGCGTGCACGCGGTCACGAAAGTTATTACATTCCATATATCGATGCGCGAATGTTTTCATTCGTTTGCCTTCAAATATGAACGAATCGATGCTCGAATGTTTTCATTCGTTTGCGAATGAATCGATGCTTTGATGTATTCTTTTAATTTTATAGCTTGCCAGCTACGGGCTACCCAAAAAGGTATTTGCTTTATGCATTGTGAAAAATTTCGCCCTTAGGTATGTTGTAAATTTTTCATTATAACTGTTAACTGCAGTAGCCAAATTAATATTATTTTCGTTACTTTCCAAAACATAAAAATAGCCTCTTATTATTACAGTTAAATTATACCGGGATTATTGCTTCAAAAATAAGGAAGTTCATCAAAAGACCTGTCTCTCTCATAAAAATCTTACAAGTTTAATTTTACTTACTTCCGTAATTAAAGTAAGCTGGCTCGATGATGAAATTAGAAGGCGAAGATGAATTAAGCTTATTTAATTAATTTAAAAAAATATGTAAGCTCATTTTACATTCTCAGATAATCATGTTACCCTAATAGTATTTATTAACGCGAGTATCACACATTTAAATAAAATACTTTATAACGGATTAAACCGCGGTTTATTATTTATATTATTTATGCCGACGTTTCGGATGCTTTTCAGCAACCGTGATCGAGACTGAAAGATGACAATTGTCTGATTTGAAATATCACAAAGTTGCCATGTTAACGCCATCTAGATTTGACGGTTGCTGAAAAACTCCGAAACGTCGGCATAAATAATATAAATAACTAGCTGACCCGGCAAACTTTGATTTGCCATGTAAATAATTTCTAAAAGCAGGGGTTGGTGATAAAAAAGTAAAAATTTAGGGTTGTATGTATTTTTTAATGCCACATTATAAAAAAATAAAAACAAAAAAGTTCGTCAAAAATTAAAAAAAAAAATTAAGGGTGAACAACCCTTATCACTTAGGGGTATGAAAAATAGATAGTAGCCGATTCTCAGACCTACTGAATACGCATATAAAATTTAGTAAAAATCGGTAAAGCCGTTTCGGAGGAGTACGGTAACTAACATTGTGACATGAAAATTTTATATATTAGATAAACCGCGTTTTAATTCGTTATAAAGTATTTTATTTAAACATGTTACTCCGTTAAATATGAAAATGTATCTATAGGAAAGGAAAGGCTGCAGACGCGGTCAGGATAAAACCTATTACAGCCCAATCTCTCACTACATATCGATATCTATGGGAGGGTCCTAACTCAATCGCACTCCAATATCCCCTCCATAATCAAGTTACTTACATCATATTTAGCAAACTCTTGAACTCTGTTTTGAATTTCGTGTTAGCCTGCGATAGAATATATGTAGATGAAAAAAATAAATCACATTTTTTAAAATAAATTGTTGTTAATATATGAAGTTTAGGTTTATTTGATAGCGGTGGGCCACATTAATTCTATTAAAATTAACAATTATTAAAATGGAACGTATATAAGGTTTTATTAGTGTTTTTTGTAATATTGTCTTTTACGTCGGGATAAATAATTTAAACAATATAAATAATAAATCGCGTTCTAATCCGGTATACAGTATTTAAAAGTATTTTTTTTTGTGTTATAGTTATTCGTTATTTGCACCGTCGACTATTTTTCTCAATATATAATTTATTTCTCTGATATCTTTGTCCGGGGTTGCCTGGAAGTAGTGTTGGGTAGTACAGGACTTCAAAAAGAGTTTGTAAGAGTAGCCTCTTTTTCGCTCTGAGCCAGTACAATGTCCCACTTCAAATGAGGCGAGGCGTATGAAGCTCGAAGCATAATTTGTACTAGCCAGTATTAATATTATGACATTTGATGGTTTTTTTTATGGTTATTTAGGACTCAAATACATCGAGAAAAAACGAGCGCGACATAAAATTTGAAGTAGTACATTTTATAATTTTGAGCCGCTCTTACATTTTGACGATTTGTCCGGGACAAATGTACCGCCTCTTGTATGTCCTACTCAACACTACCTGGAAGAGATGGGTACTAAGCGATAAGACCGCTTTCTGCACTATGTATTAGAATGTATTTTATTTCTTTTGTTGTGTGTGCAATAAATATTTTTTATTATTATTATCTTCATTTAAGAACTTAAAGAGGGAGTGCATGTGTGTGTGAATATTAATTGCTTTATTTAAAAGTAATCTTATTCCGAGTTGAGGTAATGAAAGGACCTCGTATAAACATAAAAAATATAATTCATTACTCACCTTACGGTAAGATCACTGCCACCCATAAACATTTGCAACACCGGAGGTTACAGACGTGTTGTCAGCCTTAAAAATATGTAGATACTATATTTCCCGAAAACATTGCAAAAAATTCATGTCGTCCGCCATTTATGTCAACACGCAGATGGCGTTAATATTAAGTAACCGTAATTGATTATTTTCCTTTACTACAAACAATAATAATGCCTAATTATAATTAAATATCTAGAATAGTATTATTATTGTTCATTTTTAATATAAAAAATATATAATTTTAAAAACATTCATTTTAGTTTACTTGTAGCGCTATTTTCTTTTGTACTTAAAATAGTACTCAAATCTTATAGTTTTTTTGATGTTTTTTTGATAAGGAACAAACAATTTTTTTTAAAATATTGAGAAAAAATAGGAAACCATTGACTTGGTTAATTTAACTAAACAACTATTAGTATTGAATTTTAATATTTTTACTACTTGTACCTACTTCAAGTACTAACTCATTAAATTGATGGTTGCCGAAATTAAGTTATTACAATGTCGAGGACAAGCTGTAAACGTTTCCTCTATATTAATTTAATAACTTTAACTTCGCCTGTTACAAGAGTAATTTGTAAATTACATATTTTGAAGTACCTAGTGTGGAAAAAGAGCTTCTTTATTATCTTCAATTTCAATAAATTAGAACTAAATTTTGTTTTTGTACTTCTCCTCCGTTCTATGCCTTTGATTTGAGACTTGGCAGTAAATGTAATATTAGATGGATTTAATTTTTATTTTTATTGACGATCATAAGTGTACCTAAATGAATAAAAGATTTTTGAATTTGAATATATTTTAGACTAATTAACTTCGGTTTATAATATTTTCTTTAAATAACGCTAAAAAAATTAATTTAAAATAATTTTTCATTATTTCTTAATTCATAGGAAACGAGCTTTTTAGTAGATTACCATCTCAGACTTTATCACTGATAACGTGAACATTTGAATGGAAAAATATGTCTATACTGTTGATAGTTTAATGATTTTATAAATGATTCTTATTATTATTATATATGTTTATATTTTTTGAGTCAACTTAAGTGCAAGACAAGCTGCCAATACCACGTTTCCTGTAAAGCACCCGAAGCGTAATTTATATAATACATATAATGAACAATAGGTAAAGTGAGCTCTATATTGATGAACTCAACGGGCTCATCCTCACTTGTTTTGGGTTCAATTTCGCTGGATCTCTCACATTTGTAGTTTTCGCTACATTTAAATCGGAATAACTACATATATCGAAATTCTGTCCGCGTCATCTATCATACTGTACTTTTATAAAATTGTCTTTATAATGATATGATAGGGAATCCTTTTCATCTATATAAAAATACCGCTGAAATATAATGTACAAACTTATGTATATAAATAATAAAATTCTAATACAACCTGACCTACTTTTCCTTATAAAAAACATATACAAATATTATGGGTATTTTTTGTTTGGTAGAGTCGTAATAGAGTCGAGGGAATAAAGCGCTGTCTACTCATTTCAAGTACACTTAACCTCGACTCATTTTAATAAATGTAAATCTCATTCTTAAAAATGTAGTCAGCGAGTTTTTAAGGATTCCGTAATTAGCTCTGGAATTCTAACTCAGAATATTTTAAAACTTTAAAGAGCTTCTCATACTTTAACTATGATACAGATTAACTATGTTTGAGTTGGCGTTTCTTGTTTTGTAATCTCTTATTAAACCAGACCCTTATGGAATTATTTTTTTAATCATTGTTTATTAATATACTAACTATTGCCCATGACTTCCATTCGTATGAGCTTTATATTAATGTATGAAAATAAAAAAATACGTAGAGTCGCAACGCAACGATAACTTTACTTCCCGACATTTGATTTCAGTTAAATAAATTCTACATGTATTTCCAAGCTATTTACCTGTGAGTGCATGAAAACCATTTCAGTAGTCGGAAATTAGCGTGAACAAGAGACAGACAGAAATAAATGTTTATTATCTCATTTTTTGTATTAAATGAAATAAATAGCTTTTTATATACCCCTTTTTATTTTGTAACAACCTAACCTTTAGGAAGCCTAAGCCTTAACCTAGAGCCAGAAGTAATAGTCAGTTTGCTGATTATTATTACTTTCGGCTGGACTCTTGTTTTTTTAATAGTGGAATTTATTTTAAGACTTATCATAAGTTTTTAAAACTTTTTCATCATTACTGATTGCTGACTGATATATGAAGAAGTATGTTTTACTTTTTTAAGTTTTATATAATAGTTATATAAAATATCAGATTTTTAATAAAAAAATAACATCTTATATATTGTACCTGCACAACCGCACAATTCTTATAAAAACTCCCCTGGTCTAGTAGTCATCCCATTGAATCCTGTTTGCTACAGCATAGGATCTTCCCTACCTCATGCATTCTTAAGTATTGACTTTTTATAATTCACACATATCTAACTTATCTTACCTAAATTTAAAACAGCTGTAATCAAAATGATAACATTCAGATATAAAAAAAAGAAATACTATTATGAAATTCCTTTTATCTTTATCTAAGATATTCAAAGCACAACACATCTATAGAAATTATTAAAAATGTCGCAGACAAAACAGAGATTCCTATAGCTCATTCAATGGAAATTAACTTCCTAGAGGCGATGATAAAGATGAAAGGAGTTACATGCAGTTTGTTTTGGCTTATTACCTCATCCTGTCGGAGCGTCATCGGCGGCAACACATCACGTTGCTCATACACTTGGTAACTCGCACTTGGATCACTCACTGCACTGGCATTCTCGCTACCAGCTCCTTCTATCACATCCCAGGGCACATCATCATCGTATACCGCAACGTTCATCAACTTAGACCCTGAATGAAACCTCCAGGGAAGATCAGTCCCGCTCTGACGCGGCCTTCGCCTCTTATGTCGCACTTTATGCCTTGCATATCTTCCAACACCATGCTCGTATTCATCACCCATCATAGCATCGTATAGAGATGATAAATCAACTTTTGTTTTATGTCTCCCGATTTTGGGTTTATCTGTAGCAATAGGTTCTCTGATGAGTCCTTCCGCGTCCCAAAGTTGTATACGCAGGATGTTATCATGTGAGGAAAGTGTCATGTGAGCGCGCACAGTTACGAGCGCGACTACGAGTAAGAATACGAACGCGCGCGAAAATCCGTCCATCTCTGACGACAAGCGCGAGCCTACTGAATATATACTAAGCGAGACCGGTCGAGACCGTCGTAATCGCTAGAGGGACTCTGATAGCCTCTGCTTTTCCCGCGCTTTTCCGATAACAAGGCCGAAGTATTCGACATCAACGCACGGCACACCTCGGCCAAGATAAACGCCGGCTTATCGTAGCGTGATTATTTTGTTTGATAACAACATATATATCAGTTATCAGAGGAATGTACAATCAAACTCTGATACGAAATAATTTGGTAATAATTATTATTTTTATCATACAATTTTAATAACTGAATTAATATTTGACTGATAGCATTTTTTGTCTATATAAAAATGATTTTATCACATATACTACTCGTATTAAGATTTTTTTTTGAAGTTTCTCTTCTATAGACTCGCATGTTCATGGCATATGTTCTTTAAATAAGGGAAATCCATTAGGATAACAACATTTTCATATTTGTTTAGATTAAGAAATAATTTAATATTACTACCGTTTTTCCTTTTCATAAATTATATAAAATTATTTTATAAAGGCAAGTAGGAAAAAATATGGAGCAAAATATTATAAGATATGAGTGATATGAATGACGCATAGAAAATGGAAACTCCCTCACATATAGTATACGTCCGCTTTTCAAATTCCTTTAAAACCATAGATTAAAATGATGATTCAGGTATGCGGCTAATTAATACGATATTAAGCTTTCAACTACAATTATCATCTAGTAATTGTTTAGCGGAAAAGCTATCTGATCAAACATTTCTTCCCATTAAGATCAAAGAAGACTTCAGAAATTGAACACGTTAATAATATGAAACTATTTCCTACTTAGTGTGAGTGACTATAAAACTCTCTAAATAATGAGTTTTAACTAATATGGTCTTAGAAGAACCTTAAGAACGTTTTAAATAGCTCTACCTACTTTTACCATGTTTAGAAAAGAACATTAGATTTTCATTTTATCGATGAATATAATTAAAATTATTTTAGGATTATCTCTATATTCTTTAATTAATTAACATTATATAAATAATAACTTAAAAGTGTTTGGGTAGTAATTAACATATTATGTTAATATACACACACATTTTTCTCTTTAGGGTAGGTACAGAACACGGAATTCCACATGCTTCGATTCTTGCATACGACTTTCGCTTCTTCTACTTTTTTTAATGTCAGATATCGACAGACGAGCATGAGGCTCACTTGATGGTAGGTGATACCTCAGCCACAGAACGTCAGTCAATGATGCGCTATCGACCTACTTTTTATTTCGAGCATTCGGAAATACATAGAATGAAACCGAAACGCGCAAAGTGCACTTCAGGGTTTTTCCACCTATGAACGGTGGTTCGTTACCCAGTCGGAAATTCGATATTCCTTTCAATGCTTTCATACACACTTGTCAGTTTTTAATACTTTTGGCCTAACCCTTAACAATTTTAGTAATTAACAAATCCTTTAATTCTAAATTTGAAATATTAAGTAAAAATCTCAAATCATTGTGGAACATATTTATACATTTCAATACTAAAAATCTTGTACCTTTTGTGATATATTGTATAAATTATTTGCATATTAATTAAGTTTCGGTGAATATATTTATAGGTTTATGTTATGTTAAAATAAGCAAACGGTAGCTAGATATACGTTTGTTGTTGCTTACTTTGATTACCAAACTGAGATATGGGTCATAAAATTGTTTTGTTTGTGGAGTTAACAAAACAAAACTATTCTCGTCTATTATCCGATATATACACTACATAGAATACCGCTATTAAGTGCTTGTGGTCCTACTGATCACGTAGTTCAGTAGGTCAGTAGTTATATTAAAAACAATAAAAAAACTATGTACGACGCCTTCACATCTGACGCTGACTGACTTAATCTCAGTCTTATATTAATAGTTATGATTGTAAATTTAATTTAATTTCATATTTCAATTTTATAATTTTAATTTTTAATTTTTAATTTGTGTTTATTTTAAAATGTTATCTATCGATTTAATATGGTCTGAAATAAGTGATTTGATTTGATAATAAGGTAAACCATGTGATTAATTTATTTACATATGTGCCGGCGCCGTCCATCTCCCGAAAAATAGCTATCTCCATTCCCAAGTCAAACACATCAACAACAAACAGTACAAACGTCTTATTTCAATTGAATCACTAGTTTACCGCATTTCAATAAGAAATCCATGGCAAATGGTATCTTTGCGTATTTTGCGTACAGGTAGCGTCTAAAAATTGTCATACCTATACAATTTAAGTATCTCCAGAACTTCATTTAACGTCCGTGTAGGGAAGCGCCATTTTATATTTTTTACTATTTTAGGAAACATCTCATGCTTTTTTTATTCTTCTAAAACAGCGAATAGGACAGGCCATGAGTGCAACCCACAAAATTTTAAAAAATACAATTTTCAATCGCTTTCTCATGACCTGGTACATAATTCAAAAGATATTATATCATTTGAAACGTTTTAATAGCAAAAACAGTTGTCACAAAACGCTAAAAAGGTTTAGAATATTTAACCATTAGTGATCCGCCCCGGCTTCACACGTGTGCTATATAGATGTATCATCTACTATACACAAAGTCTATGTTACTCGCTGATAATGTAGCTTTTTATTAGTGGAAGAACTTTTTAGAATCGGTCCAGTAGTTTTTGAGTTAAATCGTAACAAACAAAAAAATCTTTCTTTTTTATAATATGAGTATAGATATAGCATTCAATCCTAACAATGATAATTGCAAACATATCTATTATTTTTTAAAAGAAACGTAATAAAACAACGTTGAAAATTCAAACTCAATATACTCAAAAATCATGTGGCTTGACGTGGTATTGCTTATTAGCTTCCAATTTAGTTTCCTTTTTCAAAATTATGTGTATATACTATTATTCATACAATAAACAAACACATAGTAATATGATCGACAAGCCTGCCACCTTATTTTTCCCTGTTCTGTGCCTGCCACGAACGACCTAAGAGAAGTTATTGTCAATCTGTCAGTTGCATGCATTTTCAATTGATTTCTCATACAACTGATACAACATACACGCATACTCGTACAACATAAAGGCAAAAATAAACAAATATGTTGAAAAATATTTTTATTGATTTTTCATAAGTAACATCTACCCGACTTATTCTAATTGTCACTATGGCATTGCAATAACAATAATAAAACTACTAATAACGTATTAATTTTTCTATGTATATTAAAATAATGTATCGCACATTTGGGAAGAAATGCACTTCTTCAAAAGTTTTTTGCAAATTTTGAAATCGACAAGCGGTAATGTTACATTATATCAAGTGATCTGTCAAGTCAAAAAAATGCTTATTTCTGTAAAGTTGGAAAATATGCAGTAGTTTGTTTTTGTTTTTTTTTCCTTTTTGTTCCCAAACGTGCGATATATAATTAAAACAAAGTTGAGTTATGCTGAGTCACCTTCCATCCCAAGTCACAACCCAGCCTAGGCCTTGTAATAGGAACCAAAATACAAGCCTAAAAGCCGCATTAACGTGATTATATAAGTTATAATAGATGAATTAATGTCTTTAAGGTCATTATAATTATTCTTTATGGTTGCATTAATAAAAGGCAAGCCGGGCTTTTGATCTTGTATGGTAGTCCCGCCACTGCTAGAAAGTGATCCAGAATTTTGGAATTACACAGAACATTATCGGATCTCTTATCATTTCATCACGAGGCTCCGCTGATGTTATGCGCTCATGAACATCCGCAACACCAGACGATCTACAGAGGGCCTAGCACGAACGACTATCGACAAAGTATTCGAATCGTCAAACTGTCAGTCGTATTAGAAATCATTTCAAATTTCATACAAATGACAGTTCGACGATACGAATACTTTTTCGATAGTAGTTCGTGCTAGCGCCTCAGATGCGTTGCCGTCATAAAATGCTAGTCATCTCGAAATATTATGAACCCTTAGATATTTGAATTAGCTTTTTTAATTATTGTATCTTTACTTCTAGTAAAAGCACTACAGAATCGAAATATACCTAATGAATGTTTATAATAATTTTGTCTCAATTGCATAAACATAATTTATTTCAACTCAGTTTTAGTATTAATTATAGATATTCAAGTTATTATTATATAATCTATGAGCATGGTACATGAATAAAAAAATGGAATGCAAGCAATTCGAATATAAATATATTAGAGATATATTTTTTTTATATTTTAAGCCTGAGGCAAGTACACTACGTAACCTTATTATGTAACTAATATTGCAAAAGATGAATCGATATATTATGAAAACTAAATAAAAGCCCTATTTCTCAATCGCTTGATAATTTTATCGAGATATTTTAATAAGCTGGATTTTATAATTCCCTATGGAATTATAAAAAAAGTTACTTAGATATAACTATAGAAGACAATGTCCTATCGCTGAAATGACAACTTCCTTGTAATAATATTTGAAACCACATATATCTATAATAACACAACAATAACTTATTCGTTTAAACTAAGGCAATCTAACATTATTACACACTAAAGTTGTAGTATGTGATATAATTTTGATTTGCGAAAATTTCGCCGAGAACAATTTGTCGACAACAATTCATCGAGAACAATTCGCCGAAAACACAATTCTTCGAAAAAAACAATTCGCCGAATCACAATTATTAGCAACTCGTCTAAAACAATTCGACTAAGTGATATGAACCAACATAACCTAACCTTGATGGTGGCTCCTTTTTAGGGTATAGTGAACCATTCGATAAGGATACGGAAGCGTATTGTGATTCGGCGAATTGTGATTTCGGTGAATTGTGTTTTCGGCGAATTGTTCTCGACGATTTGTTTTCGACAAATTGTTCTCGACGAATTTTCCGCAGACGATAATTTTATTACAATATTTTTATAATAATTTATTAGCACATTACCACCATAATACGCATACTTAGGCCCGTATTCCAAAACCTGTCAAATTAAAATCCGTTCTTGAGAACTGTCACATATCTATACTGAAAAAATATATATTTGAGAAATCTCAAAACAAAATTCACACCTTTGTCACGTTTTAGAATACCTTTTTCACAATCTTTAATTGTGGCCGTGACATTTCAGAGATAAAAACTGACATTCCTACTTAGTTGTGTTGAATATAATCTCATTTTAAAATACTATAATAATAAAAATAAATAAATAATAAAAACTAATGTAGTTATATCATAGAAAATAGATGTACATAGAAGAACAGGCCTTATAGGCGCGCTTGGCACGGTTTCTATGGGGTAAGAGTAGTTCTTACCCCAGCCACCGCGGCGCTATTAGTATCCGTGAACGCACACTCTGACGCTGGAGCGCGCACTCGCTCGCACCCAGCCGCTTTTAGAGCGTTATTGCCGTTCGCTCGTAAGAGCAAGCGAGACAATGCGAGGGGAAGAGTCAGCTGACTGCTTAGATGTGTGTGTCACACCGCGCGCGCTCTACAGATAAAAAATATGTAGAACTACTTTTTCTATGCCAAAAGTCTGAAAGGGCCTGTTCTTCTATTAACATCTATTGTCTATGGTTATATATATATTTTAATATCATAAAGGTTCGTGATTTGTGAAAATAAGTACATACATAACATTAATTCCATTCTTATATGATTTTATTTTACATATAATAAACTAGTAATCCTGCGCGGTGACACGTTCTGTCAGACACTTTAAAGCATGTTTAGAACAAAAGTTCGAGAACTGTTATTACATCAACTTAAGAGTGACGTCATTGTTGTTGTAATAGAATATCACTTATGTTAAGTCAGTTTGTATTTGAGGAATATAATAATAATTATATTCAGTATATTCAGTCATTCAAACAAATTATGCTTCTTTATTATTTGTTTTTCCGCGAAACAATTATCAGACGATTGGAAAATCAACCCTTATCTTTGTTAAATAATGTTAAGAATTAAATACAATTAAAACCTCAAAAAATAATATTATTATACCTATGTATTTGCAACACAACCCATATCTTAACTTACTAATGTCCAGTTTCTATATAAACTTATGGTAGATAATTTACTAACGTTGTTACTTGGTAAATTAAACCATAGACAATTGAACAATTATACGATGTATTATCTATCTATGACTATGTGTTAGTTATAAAAGAAATTCTAACAAAAAAGTTACCAACAACAATAATTGTACTATATTCATTTGACTGTCATAATTACAACACAATTCATGGCAAGTTGCTTAAATAAATGCCTTTCAAAATCAGAATGATAACAAAAATAAACAAGTTAATCTCTTTGTAATACTTACATTATATAAAAATTTAAAAAAGAAATCAAAAACTGTTAAGTACCTACGCAAAATGTTTTGATATCTACAAACCGTTAATAACGAAAATTAAACTGCTAAAAATCTTATATATTTTATAGATAATTTTGTGAAACGCATTTGTGACTTAGCAGTTAATAGTAACGGTGGGCTTATGTACTATAGTGATTAAAGGACTTTTGTTACATAAGAGAGCAAATTCTATTAATGGTATAATGAATTCTACTTCAAACCTCTAATAAACAGATGCTAATAACCAGTTATAGAAATCAGGGATGTTTCGGAGCTTCGATTCCGAAAGGTCGGAACTTCCGATTAATTTTGCAGCTCCGATTCCGATTTCGGTTCCGATAAATTTGAATTGGCGGTTATAATCGGAGGTTACAGCGGCTGCGGTGGCCGCGGTCAGCGCTATTTTTTAATTTACTAATGTATAAAATTTAAGAAAATTCGTTTATTTTATTTTCAACACCCAGGAAGATGTTTTATTAAATTTTTGAACTGATATGAATGATGAATAATGTTTGAAATTTTATTTTATTACACATCTCTCGTTTGCATCTGCCACCGATTCCGATTCCGACAAACCAAATTTAAAAACTCCGATTCCGAATTCGGCTCCGATAAAACCACCTCCGTAGCATCCCTAATATAAATATATTAATGTTCCACAAAGAATATATCAAACCTCTATAGAAATATATATATATAGGCTGACCCGGTTCTGCTTTCACATACGTATTAACACGTTCGCGGACGATCACAATTTAAATTGTATCCAAGAATGAAAGAATAAATTCCTGCCGTAAATAATATTGTCTTTGAACGTCATCAAACGTCGCCGTATCAAAATCTCAAATCATAACGTACAATCACGTTCGGTCCGCGAAAGAGTTAAACAAGTATGTAAATTACACTACTTATATACATTCTGTTATATAAAACTACAAACAACCCAAGACACCCCAAAAATATTGCTGTCTCGCTCATTAGAACGGTACGACAATACATTCTAATGAGGTTGAGATTTGTACATTTAAATTATTACAACTACATATTTAAGGCAAGGGTGAATCACCGTATAGGCTTATATATTGCATTAAGATGAAATGGCCGCCTATTCAAATAAAACTGTTATGTTACATGTGTAACAAATAATGGACATACAAATGATGTATTGCTATTGCTGTCTGGCTAAGACATCAAAATCAAATATTAACTATTTTATTGTCTACAATCGTAGTTTTTCAAAGGTGAATCATAACACCCTATGTATTACTCAAGGCCTCGAGGGACTGTACCACGACCGTTATACGATGAACGATATATATATTTATATATCTAATGTTTTAAAAGAAAGCTATGACAAAACTAAAATGTTCTGTAAAAAAATCTAACGTAAAGATCGCTATTATTGCCATAACAAATAAATTATGAATAATCCTATCTGATTGTATGATATGAATAAATGATTTGTGTCCAATCCTTAAGACTCAAACGTGTAATACTCTTGTAAAAACATTATAAAACCCTCCAATTCCCTAACTACCCCCATCTTTGCGTCTCAATGCCGGCGACCGCGGCAAGTAACCCTTTAGTCAGTCAATATTTAGGTCGTTGGAGAAATGGCGCGATAGTTTAGCCACATCGAGGCCAGTAAAGTCGGTAAAAACGTCACTACTCGTTGATGTAGATCGGCCTCTACCGGGCGATGTACTGCCAGACGCCTCCATACAAGGATCCAGACTTATCATTTGGTCTTCTTTACTGCTCACCTCAAACGGCTCCGAAATACCTGTGGAATAATATTCAAATTCAAAATCATTTATTCATTTAGGTAACATAATGTACACTTATGAACGTCATTAAAAAATTCAAAATGCTTCTAATTTTACATTTACTGCCAGTTCTCAAATCTATTATATTGTAAATTCAATAGGTGATAAGGATGCCTCTTTCATGGTATTTTTTTACTAGTAACACGCCCGGCTTTGTACGGGTGCAATATAGATACACAAAAAAATTCAGCCTATGTTACTCGCTGATAATGCAGCTTTCTATTAGTGAAATAATTTTTAAAATCGGTCCAGTAGTTTTTGAGTTTATACATAACATACAAAAATACAATTCTTTCCTCTTTATAATATTAAAGTAATATAGTAATAGTAATATAGTAAGTATAGTAATATAGATATAGAAGTATACAAGAGAAAAAGAGTGTAAATTGTGGGATGTTTCAACGGTCTAGATGATGATGGCCTTTTATCACCTTAAAATAAATAATTAATATTTAAGAAGATTTATTTATTTATTTATATATCTTACAAAAGCGAATCATATCGGTGATTTAGTTTTCTTCATCAAGTTTCGACATTATATCATAATTTTGTAATAATAATTTTTGGTATTGCAATATTTTTTTTAAATTGTCTATGAGACTTCCACCATATTTCCGTCATAATTTATCTGTTTGTTACATGCTCACAAGTTACTTTAAAATATTACGGCTTACACTATATTACGTTTACAATGTCAACGTTTAACCGCAAGTTTATACTTAAGAAATCATAGGCGATACGATTTTTTAAACATTTTCGTGAACAATACTTACACGTCTCCATCTTTTGCATAAATTAATTTTTACGGATGGGACAAATTAGGAATTTTTAGTTAAGTGTTCAAAAAAAGCTCATGATTTTTTACAGATTTTTTAAATAGTTTTCAATTGGTGAAATAAGCGAAAGACACGAACGACGCATCGTTAGCTTGAACGGTTGCTTAAAACATCGTTGGTGTATGAGAGTTAAAAAATCAGTGAAAATAGAGATAAAAATAAAACTTGAGACACCTCACCTAGAATACTCTTGACGTCTTGGCTAGGCTGGCTGAAGTAGATAAACCGATAGAATCCCGGCGTGCGTACTCCACTACCGACCGGGAAGCTAAGCGTGATGGTGCGAGGCTGGCCGGGCTCCGCGGGCTCTTGAGGAATGCTCACCTTACTCAGGTATTCATATGTAATGTAGTCGTCTAGGTTGTGGAAATCCGCCTGGAAACATACACCTTATATCAAATAACATGGAAGTGAAACGTTCACCACACCGGAAAGAGGAAGGACCGACCTTATTAGTTGTGTGATGTGTCACACAGTGCTTTTATTGAAGCAAAGGTGGTTATTAACGATTTTAACCATGCTGTTAATAATGCATTGTTCGTTATTAACGGTTAATTTACCGCATTTTATGCTTGTTATGTTTACGTAAAATGACTTAAATAACTTTTTAAACTCCGTTATTTAAAAAAAAGCCTAAAATATGATACTCTTTTTGGGGAAGTCGTGTAAAAGCACAAATACAATACCAATCGCAGTCGGATAATTAACCGTTAATAACTGCATTTTATGGGTTATTAACCAAAGATTTGGTTAAATAACGGTAGCTGACAGTACAAATGTCCGAAAGAATTGGAGAAGCATTGTCAGTCAAGCCGTCGCTCTTGGGACTACTCTGTCAAAAATGTCCGACTAAGAAGATCACATACCACTAAGTCCTTTGTATGTCTGTGCTCTAAGGAACGAAGTACACACACAATGAAAATTCCTAGAAAATGCCTTAATGCTCTACAGTAACAATAGGACTAACGGATTAACTAATTTTTTTTTTTTTATATCTATAGTTTAGATTGAATGTCCCCAAACTTGTATCTCTTGTTCTTTTGCCCTGTTTTCCACTTTTAATAAACCCCACTGTTTCTGGGATAATCACGATTGTTCAAAAACTTTCCGTACCGATATATCAAGCTTTCTACCATTTTATACTAACATTCTAATCGTAAATTCCCGAAGAATGCTCAATCCTATCAGAATTGTGAAGACAATTTTCATATCCGGTAGAAAACGAAACACTTTCAGTGGGAGCGCATAGATTTCCGGGCGGAACGATTTCAAATGATCGTGAATAACCTACCTGTTACCTTAAATTTTAAGGAATTCATCAACATCAAATGTATATTATTTATACTTAGAAATACAGTATTTAAATTTCAAAATACAGTATATCGTTTTGGGTATCATAAGTTTAGGTTCAATACTTCCGAATTAAATCTTATATGCAGTTAACAGTTTTAAAATTCTATGTCCTGGTGCTAATAGATAATCATTATTTTCAGTTATAAGTAAAAACAATGAAGCAACAATAAGTTATCGCATATTTCTCAGTATAAAAATGTAGCACTAAATTGGCCTTTTAATATCTTATCAAATATTTCGATAACATAAATCTATTTCCCAGAAATTAATATAGATATATGGTTATATCGAGGATTAGATAAATATATAGATATACATTTATGCATAGACAAACATATTTTTTATGAAGAATTCGATAAGAGGAGCATGATGTTCACTTGATGGTAGGTCACCAGCCACAGAACATTTTTACTTCGAGTATTCAGAAATCCATAGACTAAGACCGAAACGCGCAAACTTCACGGTTTTTTCATCTATGAACGGTGATTCATTGGAATATTTATATTCCTCCCATCCGTTTATTACCCGAAGTTACCAGACGTGGGAGAGAAATGCAATTACAGAAATTTAAAAACATGTCATCCAGGTAGGAATCGAACTCGCAGTAGGTATTCTACCTAACGCGCCAACGATCCCGTCAAATTAGTATTTACGCACGCATCAAAGAGGCAAAAATAAAATTTGTATCATGTATTTATGACATCATACTTGTAATCTACTTTTGTGCAATCTTATCGTGTAAAAATACACCCTCTATTGATTTTACCCTACTTTAAGTGTTCATTCTGGAGATACTTAGATTTAATGTAGCAATACTTTATATGAATTTACGTTATTTTAAAATACAACATCGAAGCAATCTGTATGTAAAGAACACTAGAGAATAAAGCATTTTTAGGACACTTTTAAAACACGCTTTTTTATGTCAGATATCGACAGACGAGCATGAGGTTTACTTGATGGTAGGTGATACCTCAGCCACAGAACATCAGTCAATGATGCGCTGTCGACTGAAACCGAAATGAGCAATATGCACTTCGTGGTTTTTCCATCTCTGAACGCTGGTTCGTTAACCGGACGGAATGCCCGAAGATATCAGACGTGGGAAAGACATGCTTACTAAATTATAAACATTTCGTCCCGGTGGGTTTCGAACCCACGTCCCATCGAGGCAGGTGTTCTACCGAACGCGCCAACGAGCCCGTCTTTGGGTTTAGCAAGAAAAATATATATTTCTTGGGCGAATGCACCACAGTGCATTATCGCGACATAATTATTATTTGTGTATATCAATAATTTATTATTTTTATGATTACTGAGTACTGACCGACATATGACTTTAACCCGTGAGTTCGTCGTATGTCGCATTATAGCGGCACGCTCTATTTATCCAAATCAACAAACCTTAATAATTATCTCTATATAATATAGGTTACACTTAATTCGTCTTACTACCAATGTTCTACATAAAACAAGGAATTCTAAAGCTTATTATTAATAACTAGCGATCCGCCTCGGCATCGCACGGATGTAGATGAACTATACACAAAACAATGCCAATTTTACTCGCTGACAATGTAGCTTTCTACTGGTGAAAGAATTTTTAAAATCGGTCAAGTAGTTTTTGAGTTAAATCGTAAGAAACAAACAAACAAATCTTTCCTCTTTATAATATTAGTATAGATGTAGACTAGCTGACTCGTGTCCACATCGCTTAGCGAAATAGCTCTCAGATAGCAGGTTTTTTTTTCGATTTGACACCCATCGTTATAATTTGAACAATTAACTCAATATAGTTATTATATATATCCTATAGGTTATTCTGATGTATAGATAATAATACTGTAAAGTTTCATCAAAATCTGTTCAGTAGTTTTTGCTTGAAACAATGACAAACATCCTCACAAACTTTCACATTCATTATTATTAATTACTAGCAACGCGCCCCGGCTTCACACGAGTGCAATGTAGATATTATACTAAACACAAAACATAGCCTATGTTACTCGCTGATAATGTAGCTTTCTATTGGTGAAAGAATTGTTAAAATCGATCCAGTCATTTTTGAGTTTATTCATAACATACAAAATTTCAAAAATACAAATCTTTCCTCTTTATAATATTATAGTCTTAGATTATTTATATGTCTAGATAGAGTGTCGCGCTGCAAACGACCTAAAACAAACAATCCATTTCTGTTATAATAGTGTGCGTGACAGCTACGTCTTACACTCGCGATAAGTCATTATGCGTTCCTAGTTGGCGTGAATAATGTTACCAGTTGTGGAAAAATTCATCTCAAAATAGGGAGAAATTAATCAAAGTCGAGAATATATTTTTTCAATTCACAATATGTAGTATGAAAAAATAAATTAATTGGAATAAAACAACAATACTAACAATATTTCGAAGGTCGGAACTCAAGTCATTTTCATTCTTTGCATATAAACGTACCAATTATTATTTTTTAAAACTTCTGGGTCAATTTTGAAGAAAATTGGAATATATAAAACTATGATTTATGTGGATAGATAAAAATAAAATCATAACTTATATGCAAATGCGTTTGAAAAATGTTTTTTAACTTGGAATATATAATATTATTATGTATATTTAAACTCATAACATTTGTTTTAACTCTATTAAAAATAATTATTTTTTTAAGATACATCTTTCTTCGATTGAAGATCTGACAATAATTAAAAAAAAATACCTTTTGAGGCCACGTCCGTCAAAAAAATCCGTTTTGTTTTTTTTTTTTAAACGAACGAAGGGCAAAAATAATTTTATTGGTCATTAAACTATAATGAAATACAACATCACAGTTATTTTTTTTATTTATTATTATTATATAATATATTGGCTTTTTCTAAAATTAAATAACAAAATAAACTTGGATTTCATATTTAAAACAATCATACCAATATCCTCAAAATTTAAAACAACTTCAAAAAAAATATTGTATGAACGACTTCCAGGTACTAAAAAGTAAAAAATAATTGAACGGGGGGTTTTCATTTACTATAGAGAGATATTTTAATTTTAACTATAATTAGAGTTCATACCATGACATATTAACTTAATAGATATTCATATTAATTTACTTTTATTTAGCATAAATAATTAAATAAAAAAATAAAAACAATTAATATTAAACTACTTTTTTATTTAAAGTCGGTTAAAAACGGCACCCATGTCGACGCTAAATCTATTTCGAATATCTTTATGAATTACATACTAGGTCATATTTTTAAGGTATTTTTGGGTTCATAAACTGGCAACACACGCGTCAAACACAAAATGGCAGAAATAAATAATTATTTATTTAATTTCGAAATATTTCAATGGCTTAATTGGCTGGAATTGATACGAAATAATGTTACTTACCGATGATAGGTAACTTTTTTTGTTGTTTTAGATCGTCCTTTGTAATTTCTGCACACTTTAATCACACAAACCGCCATTGTAAACAAGATAATTTTACAAACAAACTCGAGCGTATCCATTGACAGCACAACTGCTACTGAGCGCGGGGAAGGTATAAAGAGTCTAACAGCTGGACACAATATTTTTTGACGCGTTTTCAGCTTCGACTGTCTATCTAGACATATAAATAATCAAAGATTATAGTATAGAAGTATAGATATTATGTTATAATTTATTAAGTTTCATCAAAATCCGTTCAGTAGTTTTTGCGTAAAAGAGTAATAATCATTCTAACAATAATATTAGTAGGGCTATCAATAACTTACATCGAATATACCGATCCAGTCGCTTGGTTCGATCTCGACGTCTGGTGACAAGGTGCATTGAGTTCTGAAGTCGGCGTCTCCGATGTACCAGATACGAGAGATGGGCGCAAACTCTACTGTTTTCTCCGTGTAATTGGCGAAGGTCTATAACAAAGATATAAGAAATATTCTAAAAAAGTATATTATAATAAAATACCATACTTTTTAAACGGTTATGGTCTGAATTTCGATATTGCTCCCACCTGTTTAACGTACGAAGCGACCAGGAAAACACTTATACAGTAAATTCACGTAAACAGTAAACATTCTCCTGACGAAATTTGAAATCGCGACCATCGGAACGTACAGTACTTCCCAGCCCACCAACAAGCTCGCCAAGAATAATACTTACGTTTTTTGCTCTTATACAGATCTGACAGGAAGTTATTAAAGCGAATAAGTCGTAGTAAAAAGCTTAAAAACATGCCAAACAAAAAACATGCAAAATAAACAAAGCAAACCTCGTCAGTTTCTGCCTCCACAGAATCTACTACATCATCGTCAACCTCTTCTCCGAGTTCTACTTCGAAGTCCCCATCACATGTTGAGCTATTGTTGACATCAGAATCGACGGTATCAGCGTCATCGGGTTCGTCACTCATAGGCATTACTAAAGCAGAACGCATTCGTATATTCGCCCTTGATATTTTTGGAATAGGCTCAGCAGCCAGCACTGTGCGCGGGAAAGTTTGACGTATCTAGCGTGCAAGGGTTAAAAAAGCATAAACAACATGCTATATGGACGCTATTAAGCAATACAGTGTCACATGGTTGTCATTTTGAGAAAATTGAGTTTGAAGTTTTAATTAGGTCTTATTAAATTTCTTTTTGTAATTATTATTATAACATTAAATGTATATCGTTTTTCTTTGTAGCAATCAAAGTATATGTTAGGATTTCGCGCCTATTAGTTTTTTTTCAATATTTTTGCTATTAAAACGATTTAAATGATATATATCTGTTTTGAAATATGTACTCCAACTTATAAGGAAGCGATTGGTATAACTTTTTTTTTTTATTATGTGATTTGACACTGTATTGCTTAACAGCGTCCATATTATAGTTTCTCAAAGTGACAATAGTGCCCCCTGTTTCCGACCACATTTTAGACAACCTTTTTTATATACTTTTTGTTTTTTTTTGATTTTGTCAGAATTATTATAACATTGGTAAAAAAAGACATTCTATTATTCAAGTAAGAAATATTCATATTTTTATTTCTCATTCAGTCTACTCAGCCCATTGTCTCCATCGCTATCATCCCTAGTAAAGCCCTTTGTCGTCGGTATCGAAATTGAAAGTAGGGAGCCACTAGTTATCAGATTCAGTCATATATTATCGTCAGTAAAATAAAGCTATGTGTCATTTTGAATAAAAATATTTTTTACTACTATTGCATATTTTAAGCGTAAACCTACTGCAAGAACAAAGCACTAATTGGGTATTGTGGTTCATAGCAAAACTGCACAATACGCACTTAGTAATTGCTTCTTATTGTAGATGTAAGCTTAAAATAAGAAATAATAAACAAGTTTATTTTTATACAAAATTACACTTATTCTTAGTAATTTTTACCTTTTAACCAACGATATGGACTGTGGACTGAAAGCACCACAAGTCGTGTATTGTTTGGCTGTTTTCTATACACATTCTTTAGCTCTTTTGAAGTGGATCTAATAGGTTTTGGAAATATTTACAGCGGACTTGACAGAAAAAACTATAACCTACAAAATTCTGTTGGGACTTGATCTTCGAATTTGGCTGGGATCGTGAACTTAAGTTTAAGCAGTTGATTTAAAATTTTTACTGGACCTTCTACCAAAGTCTGGAGACGACTATTTACCACTTTGAGAAACTATATGATATATCGATTTCTCACTTTATCAAATAACTTTTCAGTTCATATGAAAACCTTGAATGAGAAATCAAAGGCAATTGCAAATATGATTAGATAGTAAAACTAAGCAAGGCACAGAATATTAGTCATGATTAATAGTAATTCATAATAACAGAAATTATAATATATTTATTATTATGAATTTTGTTATTTTATTGTGAATTTTGTTTTTATAATATAAGATTAAATAATAATATAAAAAACTAGTATTTTATGGTAATGAGTCAGTTGTTTACGCGAGTTACATATGTATATAAAAAAACTTTCAATTTCAACATGACACGTTACATACATAACTTTAAATCTAATCGTAAGATCAGAATACATAACCGAAGGTAATATTATGTTGCATAACTTTCCAAAGTAAAAACAGTTATGCTATTATATGTATTTTTAGTATAATAATCAATTTATGAGCACGATGTACGATTAAAAATAATCAACATTATTTTATTGATAGAGAAAGAACTCTACATAAAAACGCACGTTCGGTAGAACTGTTTCAGTCTATAGATTTCCGAATGCTCGAAGTAAAAAAAGTAGTTCCACAGCGCATCATTGACTGATGTTCTGTGGGCCGAGGTATCACCTATCATCAAGTGAACCTCATGCTCGTCTGTCGATATCTAATATAAAAAACATGCATATTTTCTATACCTAACAACCAACAAATTAAGTGTCATGAATAAAATAATTATGAATGTGTAAAATGACGTCTCTAAACGTAAGAGATAATAAAACTGCGTAAAAAACTTGTTTTAGCCTCACACGTATGAGATTGACGTAAAAATGTAAGTCCTTATTAGTAAAGGTTAAAGAAACGAAGCTTCAAGCTTGACTATAACGTTACACTTTTCATTCAACTATGTTCTCAATAACTAGTTTCTATTCCATTACTTTCATCAACAACCTCGTCAATAAGGTAAAAAATGTAAAAACCAAGACTTCAATAAATTAGTTACTATGAATAATACATATAGCCTTGATTGATCGATAAACAGAATAAAACACTGAGTACCCAAAAAAAAGGTTAGGAAATTTTATATATTGCATATATTATATTGCTTTTTAATAATATAATTTTAATATTAATGTTTTTTGTTATTTAGGGTAAAAGGTCAATAGAAAATGTTATGCGCCAAGCGGAATAAAACCATAGGCGTGCACAGAATCCTATAACAATGTTAGATAAAGTACTAGGTCACTACGAAAGTTTTGAGATTCGTGCATTTAATAATCTTTACATAAATTGTAACACTAATATATTAGAGCACTACTATCTGGTAGCATATCACAGTTGACAAAAACCAGATATCTATCCTCAGTTATTTTTAATTAATTTTAGAATTCAGTATTATGACGGAGTTGACGCGTCGTGATTAACATGTCATTATTGTCTATAAATTCAAGCGCGATTTAAATGCCTATGACTGCGTTTTTGAATGAAATCTGTATTTTGTGAGATAGCATCATTCCTTATCAGTATTTATAGATGAAATAAACAATTGAAAAGAAGAAATTTTGTTTTCTATGGCGAATTTCGTCCCGGACGGCCACTTAAAGCAGTTTCTTCAGAAAATATCGCAGCAGTTCAAAATCTACTGAAAACAGATTGACATAATAACAGAATAACATATGATCAGATAGAGGAGATCCTCAAGATTGGTGCACCTGTAGTTCATTACATTTTACGCGACCATCTTCGAGTAAGAAAAGTTTGTATGCTCTGGGTGCCTCACAATTTCAATAATGCTCAAAGGGAATGTCCTATCAAATAGTGTTAAAAAATGCTGAAAATGTTGGATAGCGGCAAATCACCCAATGTTCATTCAATAGTAACAAGTGACGAATCCTGGATATATCATTTTGATGTGAGATCTACGTCGAAGAATAAGGTATGGGTGTTTAAAGATGAGAAAATTCCAACGACCAGCAAGCAGTTTAGATCAGTAAAAAAGAAAATGATTGCAGCATTTTTTGGAAATCGATGCATTATTAAGAGGATTTGTTTAGATGACAAGTAGACTATTACCGCTATATGGTACACATAGGTTTGTTTGCCTGAGCTTATCACATAGCTAAAAAATCTTCGTCCGAATTCACACCTCAACACTTGGTTCTGGAACCACGACAATGCACCGGCACCTTGAGCAGGGCTGACACAAGGATTTCTCAATAAAACTGGCCTAGTTTTACTTGAAAATACATCTTATAGTCTGGATCTAGCATCCTATAACTTTGGTTTGTTTCCTATAATAAAAGTCAAATTAAAATGACAACATTTTCATAGTAATACCGACTTAATTCGCGCATCGGATACAACTTGTGAATAAGTTCCAAAAGAAACGTGGGAGAAACTTTTTAATTATTGGTTTCGGCGCATGAAGAAGTATACTATCGGTGAATGAAAATATTTTGAAAAATTATAATGCTAAACTACTAAGTCTCAAAACTTTCGTAGTGACCTACGTATGTATAATCTACTTGTATATCTATTTATAAATTACACAAATCCTTCATACGACTATGGATCAAGCAAACTTGTATATATAGAAGTAAGTTATGTATTTAAAAATCGAAACTAATATCAGTCGCTACCTAATAATAACAGCCAATAATAATACACAGAAACATTTAAATCCTTAACTAAAGCATACTCTTAAAGTGGCGTCCCTGAGCAAACTTAATTCATTCTTATTATTAAACTAGCAACGCGCCCTGGCTTCACATGGGTGCAATGTAGATGTACTATACACAAAAATCCTATAATATAAGCCTATGTTACTCGCTGATTATGTAGCTTTTGGTGAAAGAATTCCTAAAATCGGTCCAGTAGTTTTGGAGTTTATTCATAACATACAAAAATACAAATCTTTTCTCTTTATAATATTAGTATAGATATAGATGAAAACTAAAAACAAATTGAAAATAGTAATTACTGCAATACATTCCACAATTATTTTTTCATGATATATTATCGTATCATATCTACAAACAAAAAACTACTATAAATTGATAATCTTATAGATTTCATGCATATCTAACGGATAAGTAATCAAAATACCTTACGTTTTAAAATATTCCAAAGACAATTTTATTTTTTTCCGCCAATAAAAAAAATCTAATCTCTATGGAATTGAAAGTTCAAGGTAACTTGCTCAGGGCAACCTCTTAACATGCAGATACACTGCATTAATATTTTCACTCACCTTGACGTTAAACTGCGCTACTACCGGCTTGTGGTCACTGACCATATAATGCGGAATGTGATTATACGATATCAAATCCGCTCTCAGTTTAATGTTTTCGTAATTATTCGCAATCACTTTATATAACACTCTGTCCGTCCAAGATGGCTTTCTCCTACAAGAGCAATTATTATTAATGAGAAGATCGAATTAATTATTATTATTATGTATCTGGTAAACCGTTTCCATGGCTCAGGGGTATATCTGAGCATCAGAGGTCTTACCGGGTTCGAGTACCAGGAAATGGGAAAAAAAAATTGTTTCGGAAAGGCACAGAACTGATCAGCGAAACAGATCGTCGTGATCGTAGAACAACGACGGTTCTGATATTTTTACGATTTTAGTTCTAATGTATTAGTCATAACATGAAACTCCTTGACAGTTCTATATTGTATAATTTAGAACTGTCTAAAAACCCTTTATCCACAGAACAAATAAAAAAATGGAGTTTGATAATAATTAGTCAGATAGTTTTATGCAATAAAACTAAAACCATATAGAACAAGATGTATGTATATGCCGCATGCACCAACAAGGGAATTCTCATACAGTTTAAATCGTTTATGACGTCATCGATTAGAACAACATACCGTTTATATCGACCAAAATCAAAGGTCCCGACTGTACTTTGTACCTGGAAAACATCACCGGTTTTTACGACCAAATATGAGTAGTCCCTTCGATGTTGTTATAACAGATTTTGACTTTATATATATCTAGTAATATGACAGCCTCCTTCGCGTTTAGTATCGAAAGTTCAGAATTTGAGATACATTAAAAAATAATATTTTAGTCAAGTAAGGTTAAGCAGACGAATCACCTATTTATCTTATCATTATCACAAAGCAGACACAGAAATGTGTCCGTCCTCCATCCTCTAGTGGGGCACGAGATACGTTTGTTTATATTTTTACGATTAGAAATGAATATTAATAAGCCAACCGGTATTGCCAACGCCATTTATTGCGGTTTAACTTGGGCAAAAACAGGTGTTTTAAAAATAGCCAGTGTCATTAAACGACAGGCGAACGAATGTGGGGGAAACAGACTATTTATGAAATCGAGGGTACAGTGCTAAAACCAAATTTAGTTTTAAGTTAAATTTAATTTTACAGACAGAATTACCTTAAATACTTATACAAATAATATCGCCGTAATTATAATAATATTTGTGATGTGATATATATTTGTACAAATATCTTAGGAATTTTTGTCCCTAAGCTAGTAAAATTGAATTTAACTACTTATAACTAAAATTTCATATTTATTGGGGTTTAACACTATATTCTCGAACAATTTACAAACTTTAGAACAATATGACATTTTATTAATCTAGTGGGTTTTATTGGAATTTTGAAGAAAAAAAAGGCATGACCAACCCGAATTTATAGCTCGCCAATTATTTTTTTCGAAACCACTACATTATTAAGCTTACAAAATATTATACCTTTTACTAAGCTATTATGTGCGACATATCGTACCTACGCAAGTTTTCTTGCATATTATACCTGAAAGATATTATTTTTATTCCATTTTACCAAATATTATTCAGTCCTAATTTGTTTAACTAAACCGCCGTCGAAGCTCATCATTTACACAGGTGCCCAATAAACCAAGAATCAAAACCATACTAACTTTATATCATAGTCATCGGTGCTAATCAAGAACTTATACGTCGGAGGAAACCTTATCTCAGCTTCCATAAACTCTGAGAATGCTTCTCCGCTGTCCATTACAGCCGTCAACTGATCATATTTCAATAGCGACGTGTATTTATCCTTTTCTACTGCCTGTAGAGTCTCTATTATCTCTTCAGCAGATGGACCGGCTGGATGGTCTATCCGAAAGTTTAGGTCACCTATCCAAAATACGTAGCTGAAATCAATCAAACATCTTAGTATCGCGAGAATATATCAAAAAATAGTTATTACATACAGTAACCGGGGGTAAATACGGAGCTTTTTTTATTTTTATGTTAGATATCGATAGAAGAGCATGAGGTTCACTCACTGATATCTCAGCCACAGAACATCAGTCAATGATGCGCTGTCGACCTACTTTTTTTTTACTTCGAGCATTCGAAAATCCATAGACTGAAACCGCAACGCGCAATGTGCACGGTTTTGCCATCTATCAGCTTGAGCTAAAGGGAAAGACAATAGGCTAGTTTTGTAGTGACGAGATCACTACCTGGATCAAAAATACATTTTGCAGTTCACATCAAAGTATAATCTCCACAAAAAAATGAGCGGCGAACATGCATATTTAAGAGGTGAAATTAATTCCTATATTTTTTATGAAAATAAAGTAAATAATAAATGTTTTTTTTACAACATATTATTATAGAGCACGGATTTTTTTTTAAAAATCTCATAGTTGAAATTACACGACATTATACAAATTATTTATCGTATCTTTATAGATACAAGAACTCGCCTAGTTAAACACACCTTGAACATTCATAGATGTTATGATAAAGTTACGTAAACCTACTTGATAGCCGCTGATAATATTTACCTACTTGTATTTCTCCGTATCAGAAGTATCATACCTATTTTTTGAATTATTAAATCAATCAGTATATACATGAATTACAGTTTCCATTACCAGGGTTAAAAATAAAATCATAAAATAGTACCTACTCTTATGATGCAAAATGTTAACATACATGGTTGTTTTACTAAATGAGAATTGAGTAATACTATATGTTAATCACGGAGTCACGAAAATTGATCCACCTATTTTAGTACCTACAATTTACACTTGACTAATTGACTTTGGTACCAAAAAAATATATAATTTTTGAGAATTATTAGAGTTTTAATATGATATGTAAAAATGTTGTATTAGGAAATATTCACTTGTATATATGTATATAAAATATCAAACGTGACCAAAGGTAACACAAAATTGAGCACTCAAAAAAAAAGTAATAAAAAGCTATACTCACTCATGGTACAAAATATTTGATGTCTCTCTAATATGGTATGTGTGATCTTTGATAATAGTATTATAATCAGCTATTCTATCTGCCAGCAAATGTTCATGTGCTGTCAGATGACTGTTTACAAGGCAAAAAGAACAGCCATATATATTAAACCTTACACTGACAGCGCCCTTATTCCCCTGAAAATAATTTTAACATTAAGGATAATTGTTTAACTTGTTAAATATCTAAAAGTATGAAAAATAATTGATATGGCAACTTTATACAGCAACTGCCACAAATAAATATGATGCAGAAAGCTTTGCAATATGCTATATCACCTTAATTCATAATTAGAAATTGATGAGTGCAATGGCAACTGGTCACCAGTCAAAAATTACAACCAACAAAAATACTGCAGCTCTTACAGGCAAATAAAATATTTTAGTATTAGCTTTTTATATCCTATTGTCTGAGATAGCTAACACCATAAAACATAATTTCATAAAAACAAAAATTAATATTTCAACACTAACTTGAAAAGGTATGTCTACGCCAAATGCAGTTTAAAGATAAATTGTGATAACTTTTTAAGTATCTTAAATAATCTTAAAGTTATCACAATTTTTCTTTGAAATCCACTGACATAGAATATACTTTCACAATGTTAATTGCTGGTGTTGATTTATAACAAGAGCCCATTATAAATTGTCGATAAAAAATTAAAAGTTTAAGAGTCTCATTTCTTTTTCATTATAATTTCTTTGCATCTGAATGCCAAATAAAAATCTGAATTTTTTTGACAGTTTATGTCTATACAATAATGCTCACCCATAAACCACCTAAACCCGTCTTAGTGTATTGTGCTTCTATATCCCGAAGATGTATGATGTGTTTCATCTGTGTGTATACAAAAAGAATTATTCCTTGCAAACGAATACTCTTAGCAATAACAAAACCCTGTCTGCACAAGATCTTATTAAACCCTGATGTCCACTGGTCTGTAAAAAGACTGTCCATAACCATGTTTTGAGGCTGAGACTTGACTTCTTGTAATCTGAAAAAATATTTATTTTATCTTGATACAAATGTCTTTTCCAGAATTAATTGTTTATTTATTTGATATAGGAATCTTGGATATATAAACATAGAGTACTTACCCAATAACATAAAAGTCAGGTAATGGTTTATGCTTATTGAACTGAGATGGAAAGTCCAAAAGGGAATTAAGGTCTTGACCTGGAGACCTAGTTGCCACATTCCAGGTCACAAAATAAAACCTGTAAATAATGTATTAATAATATTTAACTCGATCATTAAATACTGCGCAAGTAGCTACTTATTACCGAAGAGTAAGTCAATATAATAAATTAATAAGTCAAGAATACTATATGCTCGATTAAATTAGCACTCACCTCAGATTGTCCATTCTTGCAGACTTTTAAACACAAAATCTTTACTCTCACTAAATCAGTCCGAACGATCTTTGTAAATGTGTATCAATTGATAAGATAGTTAAAAGTATGAATTAACAAGTCCATCGTTTCAAAGAATTTCACGAAGCAAATAATAATAAAAAAATTCACTGATTTACTACAGTTAGCAGTCACTGAACAGGGCGCACTGACTTAGCAAGTTAGCAGTTCTCACTTCTGTTAACCACCAAATACTGAAGAAAATATAATACCGCTACACAACACATAACACAAAGAATTATTATAAGAAAAAATCTGTTCAAACTTCAGAGACCAGTTTCTGACTGATAGGCGATAGCTATCGCCTATCATATCACTGTCTAATTTAGGATGACAACTTTGACAGCTCACACCCATGAAGTATTGTATTATTTTCAGTATAATGTACTACAAAGTTACAAACATAATGTCGTACTTTATTGACTGGAACCGCCCACTTATCTTAGTGAAGTCGCTCACGAATCGAACAACTACAAACTATTTACCAATTAATCGAATATATAAACATTAAAATTTTGATAACTTTAAAATTTTGGTATTACAAATATTTGCAATCTATCTATCAATCTATCATGCAACCATAATATTATGTATTGATAAATCACTAATTAAATAAATAAATGCAACTATCGATTCCATGTTCTAAAAGAATAATCATCGATAATCGAACAGATTCTTTAACGATCATACCCTACCTCATCCCTAACATAAATTGTCAAAATTACTATGTACCTATGTATTATAAACAAGGACTTTATATATATAACAGGACTGAGCACTGCCAAAATTTAAAATTACAAAAACACATCTTAAGGTATAGGTATTAAGACTCAATTTTGGCTTCCAACATTGACAGAGGCAAAACGAGCCGAGCGAGATATCTAGTACGGAGGCTGTTTAGCTCTTTCTAACACATGTCAAGCGATAGAAATTAATCAATGTCAATCAATCATTTGATGACTGATGTGTCATGGCATGTCATTGCATTTATGCGATGTAATGTCATAATAGTTGTTTTTATTTATTTTTCGTAATTTAGTAAGGTTTCTTCGAAGAAATGGTTGTGTACAATTGAAAAAGTGTTGTGTACAATTTTGTAAAAGTGAATCCTATGATTTTTGCAGCATAATATTTTACAGGTAAGCCGAAAAAAGGTAATTTTAGATTTATAACAAATAGGGTAACCATATCATGCGGGATTTCGGGATTAGTTGGTCGGAGTGTCTTATGATCCGTTTGTTATACCTACGATTGCTATCATCAGCGTGTAATATTGTTATTAGTTATGTAAACCAAATAAAAAAAATAAGGTGCAAAGCCATTCATTTAATTTGTTTAACCAACTTGAAAAAAGGTTCCGTTATCCCTGGTGTTATCATATGCCATGACGTATTATTATTTTTATTTCTTTGACAGTTTTCCGAAGAATGAAAACTAGAAAAAATATGGCTAAATGTTGTTCTGATGTCATAAAAGATTAGATAAAGCTCCGTTGTATGTAGCCTTCACTTTAGTACAGCTAATTCCCAACAGTTATTGAAAGCCGCAATACCGTCTGTTTTTACGGTAAGCCCATTATTAGCTGATGGACACTTACCTACTTACATATATTAATATAACTTTCTGCACGCAAAACACAGAAAGTCTACTTTTTGAGCAAATGTATAAAATTCATGAAGTTATATTATTATTTTGTTGCAGGCACAAAATAAGCAGATAAGAGTACTGAGTAAGGCCCCGTTACAACCCGTCGAACAATGTATTCCTGATTCAGAAATACTATCAAAAATAAGATTTTGATGATACTAAAGCATTTATTTTTACAAAACTTAAATTAAAATTTAAATTTTGCCCTCCAAATCCTGTTCAATGTAATGAGGAACCCATAAGTTGCAGTTAGTGAAGGCATTAAGTAATTCATATTTCAATTTAAGAATATTCTATCAAAATCAAAATCTAATTACTTAAGAAAAAAATAAATTCAATGAATACAGTTTCTTTTATTTGAATTTGTTATATCATCCATACTTAAAATTAAGGGTCTAGTGGCTAGCCGGTTAAGCACAGGCAATCTGCCCCCAATGGAAAAGTCTATTCATGACTATGCCGTCGTTTTGAGGAGTTTATATGTATACTTATTTTGGACTAAAACCAAGTTGTTGTAGAAATATTTAACAAAATATGAAAAAAGTAGACTTTTTTAAAATTGTGAAATGATTCTAGTGATGGTAGACTTACAGGAGAATATATTATTTTTCATACCAAGCTTTGTTATTAATAATAATTATAATGGATATGTTTATATTATATTTTAGGCATTTTTATGGGGTTATTATAGAGTGAACACCTCCAAAAAAATAAAATAAATGTGATATAGTAGCCTTTATTAGCATACAAAATGTTATTGAAATCTTGGTTTCTGTAGGTTTGTTCCCGATTTGTGATTACAAATATTATAATAATTACAAGCCCCACGTAACAAAAATATTGTGGTCACCCTATTAGAAAGTGACACACCTCCTCCGTACTAAACGTCCTGCTCGGCTCGTTATCAGGCTGCGAGTACTCAGTCCTGTTATATATATAAAGTCCTTGATTATAAATTAGACAACTGAGCGATAAAGAATAGTGACAACTGACAGGCGTGACGGTCATTGTTGCCACCTAGCAAATAATTACATATATCACTAGATTTCAAGTATAAATTATATTTAACTTACTATACTAATATTTACATTTATATTTAACTATATACTAATATTATAACGAGGAAAGATTTGTTTGTTTGTTATGATTTAAATTAAAAAGCTACTAAGATTTTAAAAAATTACCATTAGAAACTACATCTTCACCGAGTAACATAGGCTGCATTAATTATTTCCAGAAATAATTAGGAATCCCTACTAAAACTTGAATAATGTAACTCAAGGTGTAAAAAAAGGTTGTAGGGAGCTGAAAGCTACATTTATCAGCGAGTAACATATTAAGCTTTATTCTTTATTTATACATTACATCTACATTGCACCCGTGCGAAACCGAGATGCATTAATAGTGTACCTATCTATATTGGAATTAGAGATAATATCATAATTATATAATATGGTTTCGAAAAAATCTTAAAAAGTCTTAAATATAAAAGAAAAAAACAAATAAGTATAATGAAATAAAACGTTTTAATTAAATTTTTGACAATATTGTTTATTAAATTTTGGGCATGTAGAAAGGATGGATGAAAGTAGGGAAACGAAAAAGATTTATGAAACTGGTGTGAGTGGGAGAATCGGGAGTGGTTGACCTAGGCGAACGTACCTCGATCAGATCGGGGACGTTTTGCGAAAGGGCCAGATCAAAAGTACTCGTAACCGTCGAGTGTGTATGAAAGGATGCAAGTGGTATGTAAGGATCGGAGCATATGGAATTCCGTGATCTCTGCCTACCCCAATGGGAAAGAGGCGTGATATATATGTATGTAAAATTCAATATTTACAATAGCGATATTGAACTCCTAAAATTCGTAAATGTTGCGATTTTTAGAGTTACGTACTCTGTACCCAAAATGGAACTAGGGTCCTCGCACACGGGCCACTGGCCACAACCACAAAACGCCTTCCTTCCTGTAGTTTTCATACATTTTATATGAACTCGCCGCACATGGTTGACGCCAGTGGCTGCCATACGCTACAATTTGTCGTCGAATAAAATGTACGAAAACTACAGGAAATATGCCGGGGGCGGCGTTTTGTGGTTGTGGCCTGTGGCCCGTGTGCGGGGACACTTATAGGATTACTTCGTTATCCGTCTGCCCGCCTAGCATCAAGAGACATCTCGCGGACGAGTGAAGACATACTATACTAAGATATCTCCATAATATTATGTCTCCACAGTCTACATCGTCAACTTTGATAGACAAGATGTTTCGATTGACAAATATCTTTAATTTTTACATTAGAAGCCGATCTTTAAGTGAAAGTGTCATTTTAGACCGGAAGACATGTAAAGAGATATAATCGATTAAAACACGAGAAAACGCTCGACAAAATTTTGTCGTGGTTGTCATGCTAGGCCAGCTGCTGTTTCCCATATCTATAGATTATCGAAACCAAACTTAAGCCCATTACACAATGAAAAAAATAAGGTATAAGAGATAAGGAATAAGGAACAAGGAATAAGGAATAGCGGAATCCAGCGATGGCAGCACCGTTAATCAATTCATAATTCAAAAATAAGGAATAATAAATAAGAATAAAATTTCCGTCGCGGTGGGAATTTGTTTCTTATTTCTTATAGCCAGCCAATCGCAGGGCATTTTTTCAACAATTAGGTTATGTTTTTGACACTCGTGCTTCGTGCACAAACCAGCTGCAGGTATTCAACCGCTGTGATTGGTTGAATATTGTAGCATAACGCCTATTGTGTTTTGGTTGCTGTGCTATTCCTTATTCCTTATCTCTCATACCTTATTTTTTTCATTGTGTAATGGGCTTTAGGGAAAAAATTATTTGCTAGGTAGCAACACTATTTTTGGCGGGAATTGATGTTAATTGTCAGAACTCAGAACTGTCAATTTTGTTTGTAGCCGCTCGTTCCGGTTCGATTGTTTGCGAATTTGAGGAATTAGTACAATTCCAATTGAACTAAAAGCTCCGATATTATCGCAATTAGCGAATATAATAAAACTTAAAGAAGATACTTCGTAAGAAAATTATACTTTTTACTTTCTTATTTGTAATAGATCCAAGCTTTTACAAGTGCTTTCATATTCTTCAAAACAAAATGCCAATTTCATGATCTTCATACAAATAATATTTCAGAAAATGCCACGAACAACGAGAAGATCATTGAAAACCCTGCAGCACACTGCCACTGATACTGAAAACTTAGTGGGTAGACCAGCAAAAAGCTTAAAACATCAACTAACCCAAGAGACGATTGTGTAAGCACATTGCTATATTTTTCAAATACCTTCATAACATTTCAGCTAAATAGAGATATTAGTTGTTTAAAATCAAAATCATTGTTATATTTTGTTACTGCTGGGTTTATTTTGTTACCTCATTGTAAAGTAAGATAAGCCTTTGATTCATTTTAAGTTATTTTTGTTAAATTGAAATAGATATTCTAATAGCCTTTAATTTTTATAAGACACTTTCGTGTTTTACCTTTGATAAGAATCACTGTTGGGAATCCATGGACAGAGATTTTTTAAAACTCTTATCAGTCCAGAAAAACCACCAGCAATTACTGGCAGGTGAGTGGTTGTGTGATGCAGAAAGTGTCTTAGGAATAACGCACTTTCAGACATGGTTTGAATACTCTTATACAAAAGCCCTTACTATGTTGTCCAAAAATACATTGATATACTATTTATTTAGTCAAAGTAGATTGACATGAATTTATTTGTAGTTGCACATCTTTCTATAACACTTCCAGTTTTGAAGTCCATTTTTATTTTATTTTTTAAACAATTCATGTATTTCATAATATTATTCTCTCAAACTTCCGAAATATCAGAACTTTAGACAGTCTATTTCTGAATTTGATGAGAGTCATACATCTATCATTAATTAGGACAAATAAATCAGAGGTTATTTAAAAGAAAATCAATACTTATAGTTGCATAAAATATGTTTTGCACCTTCTGTTAAACTTTTTGATAATTACTGTCTAACAGTCCTGTAAGGAAAATATTGAGTTTTTGTAAATCTCTTAGGAGGTCCAAGGTGAACAGTTGTGCCAAGGGAGCTCAATGCAGGGGTCTAAGCATTATTTAATTATGATTTCACAGGGATGTTGAAGTTAAAAGAAAGAATATATCCACAAAGGAGGTGCAAGTGAATATTAAGGATAAAGTAACAGCTGATGATCTAACCAACCCAGAAGGTGCTTCAGAGAAGTATTGGGAAATATTAGCTGAAAAGCGACAGTAAGTATTTTATAAATTATTTATTATTTGATTAATCTGCTGACAGTAATAAAATTATTGGAGCTTTGGTGACACATTATAATAATACCTATGTTAAATGAAATCCCTTTATTAGGTCACTAGTGAACTCGACAAACTTTTTCCTTATCAGAAGTCAACATTCAAAAACAAAAAAGATTTAAATATGCTGTTTTCCCACTTAGACAATCGGGACATAGATGAATTCAACAAATAAGATATCAATAAAATCTGTGCATGCATTCTTAAGTTATAAATGGTGTAACTAACAAAAAAAAAATTTACATTTACATATTGTTATGAATTCTATTATTGTATTTCAGGCAAGCTTTACAAGAGGCCCTAGATGAGAATGAAAAATTACGGAAAATAGTTGAAGACTTGAAAGAAGAAAATGCTCAGTATAAGCAAATGTTGGATGAAGCAAATAGCTTTGTGGAAGTTATTAAGGTACTTTTTTACTATATATCATATTTTGTGCAGTATGTGTGTGTTTACATTATTATGTATTTGAATATGAATATACTAATCCTAGATATTTTAATTGGTTCAGGTTCAAATGCAGCAATCTATGTACAAGGACACTAGTTATCTGCAAATATAAAATGTCAATGCATAATTTTTTTTAAATATATTTTGACTGTTCAGTCCTAAACTTGCTTTGCGTTCTGATGGTTGCGGATTTAAATTCCGTCTTAGAAAAATAACTCAAAATTGCATCATTGATGTATTATATGCCATTGAGTGAACCCTGTGTATCTAGAATTTTTGGAACTGACAGGGGCATCTATTCTACAAACTAAATCTTTTTTGAAAATGAACTTTGTTTTATGAGTTGCTAAACCTTTTTCTCCCTATAAAATAGGATATGTCGAATGTAAATGAATGAGTTCTCCATTTTTTTTTGTTAAGTTCAGAATAAAGATTATTATTAATTGAGATGAATAAACATTTCGAGCTTAATAGCATTTTCAAACTTACATTTGCCATGTTCATGCACTATACATAATATAATATATGAATAATGCATGAATTTAGTATTATTAAATTTGTTTGGCAGGAGGAACTTGCAAATAGCAGTAATAATGACACAGGCATTGATGTCAACGATATCAGCACAGCTGATGATACAGTCGATGAATCACATGAAAATCAAGATGAAGAGGAAAAGACTGAATAATGTTTTCTCCAGTAGAATTAATATATCACACATTTTTTAGAGTTTAATATATTTTAGTTTCTTTTGTGTACCTGTCTTTTTCATATTATTTTTCTTGATTGGTAAAATCATATTTTGTTTTACTTTTAAATATAATTTGTACTAATATTTCTTTCAGCTATTGATTAAGTTATCAATTTATTACCAAAGTTTTTTCTTATAAGAAGTGTACCTTTAAGTTTTGCACTTTTTTCATGAACTTTGCAACTAATAGGTAATAAATGATATAATAGTTTGTTATAAATAAGTAAAATTAGTTAAATATCTACTTTTTATAGGACTGACTAATAGTGTTTCTTAAGATATTGATCTTAATAAAGTAATAAAACTACAACATCTTTTTCATTTAATTATTGTATATTAACTGCCAAATGTTTAATTATTTACACATTTCTTTAATATAAAGGACTTAAAATGTATATAATTTTGTGTCACAATTAACTAGTCATAACTATTAAAGATAAAAAATAAGTATACAAAATATAAAAGAGAACTATGACGATAAAACATTATTTAAAAATGCCTTAAAATGTTCATCAAAATTAGTTTCATAAGTCCAAGGCAGTAAGTCTGGATACATGGATATATCTGTTAAAACATCAGCATTAGAGTTTTGAGGTAGAACACTCCTAACTTTCTCATTGAGACATCCTGAAGCATGAATATAGTGATTGACAATTAAATTATAAATGAAATTAACATACTTAAAATCCAAATTGTCATTGGTAGTAGGTGCCTGTGGTGTATAAGTTTTAATTCTATTCAAGTATCCTGAAGTTATGATTGGCACTATGAAGTGCGCCTGCAATGAAAATAAAAGGTAAGAAATAAATAACTGGCATAAGTAGTATTTCTGCATATTGGAATGTTCATCTAAACATTTCATAACAAATTGGCATAATGACGCAAGGGGCAGACACATTTCTATGTCCATTTCACTGATCATTTTTTTTATAGTCAAGTAATCTTCTATGCCCTTTCTGAAGGATGCATTTTTTTAAATGTAATTTCTCCAGAATTTCACTTTCACACTGGACAACATGCTAACCACAGCCTTAGAGGTAGTTAAATAGTTAATAATCTCAAATCTAGAAATTATGAAATCAAAATCTATGAAAATAATAATAGGCTTGGCTTTAACATTATTTTATAGTGTATTATTTATATAAACTTTATAGAAGAGATCTTGTGATTGATGGTGTTAATCTCATCAAAATATATGGTGTACTTTTAGAATACATAACTAAACAAATAAATAGGAGAAGCACCTATTTTAATTACCTTTTCAAAATATTCTCTAATAAATTTTTCAGGATTTTGAACCACCTCCTCCCTTTTACCGTTCAGAGTTAATACTGTAACTTCAGGAAAGTCTTCCCAATTGTTTACATAATGCTGAATATTAATAGCAGTGTCTAAGCCATCTTCAGTGTATGTAAGAAATAATACTGGATTTACACTGTCTCCTTTGTTTCTCTCAGTGTTTGTATACTGCCTTAATGATGGTTGAATTGGCTTATCTATCTTTTTTACATATTTTTTATTTAAAGCAGGTGGCAAATCATTGGGTACATTTTTAGTGAGGCTTATAATTTCTCTCTTCCCTGTACTGCTGTTGCTCTGATAGCCACTATCATCCCTATTAAAACACTGTGCTAATTTACAAAGTGGATCTTCAATAGCTTTAAGTATATCATACCTCTTCATTTTTATTAGTGCATCTAAGATTTTGTCTAAGGTTGCAGATTCATTTTGCATGTAAACTTTTAGAATTATGTCAGCTGGATCAACTTTGACAGAATTGGCTATATACTGAAAGGATTTAAAATAATGTTTAAAGCAAATTCACTATAATTTTACTATGAAGTGATAGACATATATGTATACTATATAAATATGCATATGCAAATTGTCATGCAGGAATAGTATAGGCAAACAAGATAGATTTATGTGGAAGCACAGAGCCCATGTTAACTTTTGGCACTGTCATCAATTGCCACACACATCTGAGCAGTCGGCTGATCCCTTGCGCTCGTGTCGCGCTTGCTCTTATGAGCGAACAGTAATAACATTCTCTCGCAGTATGTTCTTTTGTACAGATAAGGGACAATGGTTGGTTTCTTTGAGTGCAATATTAGAAATAACTGCACTAGTACATCCATCATGTGAATATCATACTTGGCAGCCATGTAATTCCCAGATTACTGTTTAAAAAAAATTAAGTATCCTTGCATACTTGCACTAATGCAGTCTCACATGAAAGTGTCCTATGTCTGGCCCATGAACATTACTGGATTTGAAAGATACATATATCATTTGTAATTGACATGGATTGACATTCATAAGTTTAGTTTAAAAGTAATATCAAATAAAATATGCCATCATTATCATGTTTTGATAAAAACTTACATCTAAATCACCCTGATTTATACCTAAAGTGTATCCCAAATCTTTCCATGTATTAGGAGACCCACCCACTTTCTTCACAAGTGTTTGCCATGCTTCAAAACATGTAGAACCCATTAAAGACTTAGCGTTTCGATAATACAACAAGTTAGTGTGAAGGTTGCAAACTTTAGCACTTAAACATTTCAGTTGTGATATTTCTCTTGCTCTTTCCTCTAGTACCATCTCCTCGAGGGCCAAGGTGTCAATACTAATAGTATCAGCATTTTCGTAATCTTTCAATGAGTCCCTGAAAATACATATATTCCACAGAAAATAAAAATAACACCTAATTTATCCATAAACTTAAAGGGGATTCAGTGACAATAAACTTACATAGTGATAATGTAATATTCGACATTAAATAATACATAAAAACAAAAGAATGTATCAATTTAATTAATTACTTAAGTCTGCATTAATTACAGATCCTAATTCAAATATTTGACAACAAGGAAAAAAGCTTTAAAATTATTGTGACAAATATATTTGAATTTTGTAAATATATAGAATGAATTTGACATTTTTTATCAATAAATGACATTGACAGGTACACAATAGTAATTGCCAGCATAAAATACATACTGGCTTTGTTTTTAAAATACCATTATACATCACTATTAAATAGTTGAATAATGAATTCGATTATTTTGTATATATGTACTACAAAGTTTATAAACCAGTATTCCATTTTTGACTTCTTTTCCTTTATAGTTTTTAATTATAGTAATATTCTAAGACATCCGGTATATCCGTTTCCGTTATATTTTTTGGCGCCAACTGCCAAATGCCAATATATTTTAATTAAAGTTATATGCACTTATTTGAATTAACCTTACATAATAATTAATTTATTTTGTATTGCATAGTTGAATATTCATAATTGTATTTCAGACAAAAATTTGCAATGAATAGTAATTTACATTTGTTAGTATATACTATATTGATATTTATCAACTAAGTTCATTGTTGATATTAATAGTAGTTTTTTATCGATTTGTTGTTTACTTTTAGATCAAACTTTACCGATGTTTTAATTGGCGATGATATAATAGATGATTCGCAGTCAATGTCGTTAACTACATCAAATACAACAGAGGTAATGTCACAAGAAAACTTTGTGAATAATTTATATGAATCTAAAAATAAAAGACCAGAGCGGTATACTGGACAAAAAGGACATTTTCGAAGTAGGGAAGAAATTGGTAAGATTTGCTTTCTGATTTTGCGTTAAAGCGTTTGTATATTTCTTGATAATGATATTAATTTTCAGATGAAAAATATCGAGATATTTTTTCACATCCTTATTTCAATCTTGTTCAGTCTAGGATTATAGATGATGCATTATACTCGGGTAAGTTATTATTATGAAACAAATTCAATCGAAAAATCTAGCGAATTTTAAATTAAATATCCTATGACCTATATAATACATATATATATTATAATACGTAACAATCTAATCTTCAAATAGATAAATCGTTGGTTATATGCGCTCCTACTGGTTCCGGAAAAACCGTTGTTTTCGAAATGGCCATAGTTCAATTACTAATGGAAATTGAGGACAAAAATCTTAATCAGGATTTCAAAATAATTTATAGTAAGTTTTACAACAATACTTTTTGAATAAAATATTTATTGGGTTAAAATAATATGTAATTCAAGTGAATTTTTCTTAAAACATTTGGAGGAATAGTCTCAAGGGAAGTATGGGCGCCATCTTTATCAATATAACAATAATTCTAAGATATTGTTTTGTGTAACATGATATTATAGAGAGAACTAACTTTTTAGTGGCACCTGTTAAAGCTTTGTGTACAGAACGTTTGACGGAATGGTATCCTAAGTTTACGAGACTCGGTCTACTTTGTATAGAAGTGACTGGCGACACTGACGTTGACTTCCCACAACTAAAGCCGTATAGGTATTCAATTATAGACATATTAGTATACATATTAGTAGTTATAAAACGTACCTAAGGGCTTAAGTGCTGCCGCATATATGGTTATCGGTAACCGCTACAAGCTGATATGATATTTTATATGGCATTAACCTAGCACGAACGACTATAGGGAAAGTATTTTTATCGTTGATCTGTCATTTGTATGAAATTTCAAATAATTTATCATACAACTGACAGATCGACGATTCGAATATTCGTTTTTGTATTTTATGAATAAACTCAAAAAGTACTGGACCGATTTTAAAAAATCTTTCACCAACAGAAATCTACATTATGTGTACAGTACATCTACATTGCACCCGCGTGAAGCCGGGGCGCGTTGCTAGTACTATATAAATTCAATGCACAGACACTTTTTTTTCTTAAAGACATTTCTTGTCTTAAAGGCCGGCAACGCATCCTCAAGACCCCTGGTGTTGCGGATGTCTATGGGCGGCGGTAGTCACTTACCATCAGGTGAGCCGCCTGCCCGTTTGCCTCCTCTAATATATAAAAAAAAAAAAAAAAAGACACCGATTCCTATGTTTTAATATACCTATAGATTACATACTGTCTTAGCATAAATTGCTGTCGAAATACTACTTTATACGAGTATATCCACTAAGACTGTGTATTGTTTAATAGAATAATTATAACAACTCCTGAAAAATGGGATATGTTAACTCGTCGCTGGAAGGACCACAGCAGCCTGGTCGAGGTCGTAAAGCTATTTCTCATAGACGAGGTTCATATCCTCAACGACCAAGTGCGAGGGCCCGTGCTCGAAGCTGTAGTCAGCCGGATGAAAACTATTGAGGTAGTCCTAATAACATGAATGTGAAAGTAAAAGTAATGCCGATAAGAACCTTCTATATGAAAAAACCCTTTTTCGTGAAAATTTTCATGATGTTCGATTAAATGACGTCCGAGTTTAGCGATTTCGTTTATATATAAATTGATACATATATACATATAGGTTAGTACGATATCGCTTTTCAAGGATATATATTTTTCATATTTTAAACTTTCCGGGAATTGAATTTTAATTTAAAAAAAATGATTACTGGATTAATGGAAACTGAAAATTCTTAGTTTTTCTTTTTTAAGGTTTTTTTAGTTATTCCTGAATAATAGAACTATTTGAATTATTATGTGCTTTAGTCTTCCTTTCTTAATTTAAACCAACTAATTTACTCGTAACCGACGAGCGTGTATGAAAGTGGAAGAAGCGCAAGGATCGGAGCATATGGAATTCAGTGATCTTTGTCTATCCCAATGGGAAAGAGGCGTGATGTAGGTATATGTATGTACGAGTATGTAACTAATCTTCTAACAAACTTAAAACAGTCAATGTGGTGGATACATTTGGCATCACTTTGGGTTTAATTCGCAATTTATGAAAATTTTAAATTTAGCTGTAGGGTATTTTTTTTGAAATGGCTTATCTTTTGAAAATGTACACCTTTCGCCACTGAAACCTTCATTTATTTTCTTTTTTTTTACAACAAGTAGGTATACTAATTGCTGATGCTACAAAAAAACACTTCCAGTCATCGGCAAAATCAGAGCACCGTATAGCAAAACTGCAAAAGCAGTACCATAATACAGTAGGCGATAATACGAGTAGTTGGGAGTCACCGGCTCCAAGAATACGCTTCATTGCGGTGTCCGCGACAGTCAGTAATCCAGAAGACGTGGCGAATTGGCTCGGGACGGAGGACCAACCGGCTGTTTTTTATAAGTAATTATATATTACTTCTATACACACCGGCACAATTAGCGGAACAGAAAAAAAAGTGAGACTATGAGATAATAACTCATATATTTGACGAAAATGTAATTAGACACAAAATAACAAATTGCTTAACATCTTTTAACAACGACTTTGAAAAGTCTTCGTTATTTTTTATTGAAAAATAAAGAAATTTTAAATAAGTGAAATTTTTTGATGATTATGAACCATCACAAAAAATAAAAAAAAGTAAGCATTAAATGATTTAACAATAAAATTAAAGCAAAATTAATAACGAGTGTTTCCCCCTCTTGCTCTGATTACGGTTTCCATTCGTCTGGGCATGCTACAGATTATGTTATCGATGATTTCTTGAGGCAACCGCTCCCACTCCTCAAGTAATGCGTTTCCAAGTTCATTCTGATTGTTGGGGGGTGGCATTCTGGATTTAACCCTTCTTTTTAACAAGTCCCAGACATGCTCTATCTGATTCATATCGGGGCAATTTGCTGGCCACTGTCATCGAGGCGAGATGACAGTTTTTTACAACTTTGAGTTCGTAGGAATACGCGATTAACGGCTGTACAAGCTCGAAATGAACTGGAAGACGTTCGAGGAGTACGAGTAAGTGAGCGTACAGTTCGCAGGAGATTTGAAGAAGTTGGTTTAGGGTCGTATATACCTGCCAAAGGCCCAAAACTTGAGAGACGTCACCGCGTAAACCGATTAAGCTATGCGCGAGAACATCGTCATTGGGATTTGAACGAATGGCAGCAGGTTCTCTTTACTGATGAGTGCAGAGTTCTTTTAAAACAGATCGATGGGAGACAGCGAATATGGAGACGCAAAGGAGAACGCCACATACAGTCTAATTTTGAACACACAGTGGCTTATGGTGGCGGCTCGATTATGGTTTGGGGAGGGATATGTTTGGGAGCTCGCACGGAGTTAGTGATAGTCACAGGAGGGACCATGACAGCAGATCGATACATCAGAGACATTTTAGAAGAACATGTTGTACCATTTGCCCCATTTATTGGTGACGACTTTATTCTAATGCAAGATAATGCTCGTGCTCATAGTGCACAATCGGTACAGGCATATCTGAGCCACGTAGGTGTATCGGTGATGCAGTGGCCAGCAAATTCCCCCGATATGAATCCGATAGAGCATGTCTGGGACTTGCTAAAAAGAAGGGTTAAATCCAGAATGCCACCCCCCAACAATCTGAATGAACTTGGAAACGCATTACTTGAGGAGTGGGAGCGGTTGCCTCAAGAAATCATCGATAACATAATCTGTAGCATGCCCAGACGAATGGAAACCGTAATCAGAGCAAGAGGGGGAAACACTCGTTATTAATTTTGCTTTAATTTTATTGTTAAATCATTTAATGCTTACTTTTTTTATTTTTTGTGATGGTTCATAATCATCTAAAAATTTCACTTATTTAAAATTTCTTTATTTTTCAATAAAAAATAACGAAGACTTTTCAAAGTCGTTGTTAAAAGATGTTAAGCAATTTGTTATTTTGTGTCTAATTACATTTTCGTCAAATATATGCGTTATTATCTCATAGTCTCACTTTTTTTTCTGTTCCGCTAATTGTGCCGGTGTGTATATATACACAAAAAAAAATGTGTCACGGTGTTTGTAGTCGCACTCCTCCGAAACGGCTCGACCGATTTTTATGTTTATTTGGTAGGTATGAGTTTATTTCATATTATATCGCTTGGTAGTTAGGGTGTCCCTATCTAGAATTATTTTTTCTATATTTTGACAATATTTTGTAAAAGCCGACAACGCATCTGAGTCTGTTAAGTCGCGAATATCCATAGGTGGTGGTGATTACTTACTATCCTATAATCCATATAAGTTTGTAATAAAAAATATTAAGCAAGTCCGTCGAATTTTTAATGAGAATTAATAAACAAATATTTAATCAGTTTAATTATTTAAAAGTATTATCATTTAATTACATTACTTTGGTTTTCATATCCTTCATTGTATGATATTCATAACGATCTTTTAATTATTTTCTTTTGATATTTAATTAAAAATTGGGTATTAAAACAACTGGGATTTTTAAAGAAAAAGATAAAACTTAAGTTTCTTATATGTGTTATTTCATAAATGCTAAAATTACTACAGTTAGTCTGTTGCGACTGAATTTGATGATTTTTTTTAAAACTTACCATATCATATCATCATAAGTTCAACCCATAATAAAAAACAATGCAAAGTTGTATCAAGATCGACTTTATAATTTAAAATTATTTTTAACAAACGTAGGTGTACCTACTACCTGTTAACAAAAAATATATATATTAATATATCAAATATATTTACATAGATTTGGCGACGAATGTCGTCCAGTAAAACTGAAACTCGTAGTGGAAGGCTATCCATGTTCTGAAGGGTCAAGCATATTCAAGTTTGACATCGTCCTCAATTATAAGTTATGGCCTATTATACAGAGATATCATAACGGAAAACCTACTCTAGTAAGTATTAACTAGTTACCTTAAAATGTATTTTTCTTCTTCTTCCTGCCTTGTTCCCTTTTTTTATTTGGGGTCGTCGCAGTATGTTCTCTTTTTCCATTCTCTCCTTTCACTTGCCATGTATCATCAGTCACACATCTCAAACACATATCATTCTTCACACAGTCAATCCTTTTACCTTAAAATGTATTTACTAATATATGTATGTTAGCTCTATTTGGAAAAATCCTAAAATGTTTTTTATTTCATCTTCTATATAAATAAAAACCAATGTTTGTCCACTATTCACTGCTAAACTATTCATCCCAATATGATGAAACTTTGGTAAGTTGTTCCGCGAAGGTTCCTGGCCCAATACCATCCCTAGACAGGGACCGAAACACGCATTGCGTTCATTCAAGGATAAGCGAATGAAAGTGTTTATTCAAATTGACGGGCTCGTTGGCGCGTTCGGTAGAACACCTGCCATTCGCATCGATGGGTCGTGGGTACCAATCCCACCGGGACGACAAGTTTATAATTTTCTGTAAGCATGTTTTCTCCGCGTTTGGTAAATTCGGGCATTGATCGGGTGGGAGGAATATCGAAATTCCGACCGGGTAACCACTGTTCATAGATGGAAAAACCATGAAGTGCACATTGCTAGTTTCGGTTTCAGTCTATGGATTTCCGAATACTCGAAGTAAAAAGTAGGTCGACAGCGCATCATTGACTGATGTTCTGTGGCTGAGGTACCTTCAAGTGAACCTCATGCTCGTCTGTCATTATTCATATTCATCATTTAAATGGCATTTTTTATTGTTTGTTACCTAATTTTCTTCTTATTCAATTTAATTGTACACAACAAGCAAGAAACTTGCATCGTGTAACCCTTTATTATTCGAATACCGTAAAAATAAACCACGTCATCCCACATCTCATAGTTTATTATTGTACTGGGGGTCCAAGATACAAGCTTGCTTAGTTTGGACCCCAAATCTATTGTATAAATAACTTATAATTATAAATATGATAAATAAATAAAAAAAAAATTGTTACGGTATTGAACGAAGTGTAATCGCACGGCAACAGATATTCTGTAACACGCGCAAGAGCGTGGCGCTGACCGCGGAAACCCTATCCCGCGAGATCACGGTCGGGTTCAGCGACGAGCAGAAGGCCAGGCTCACCGCGCTCGCATCCACCATCAAAACCAAAAAGATTCAAGTAAATAGATTATCTTCTATATAATATACTAGCGATCCGCCCCGGCTTCACACGGGTGCAATGTAGGTGTACTAAAATCGGTCGAATAGTTTTTGAGTTAAATCGTAACAAACAAATCTTTCCTCTTGTCTAAATATGTCACTTCGAGATTATCGAATCATAATAATTGTTGCTATTTTGTTCTGTAGAAAGGCAGTTCGGTTTTTCTTATAAATAATATTAAATATTCAGGTCTAAGGAGTATTTAAAAATGAATCCCTGATTTAATTCATGTTTTTTTTAAAGTTTTCTAATACCTACTTTGTAGAAGGTTCTTACGGAAAGAAAAGTTGCGCAGAAAATTGGATAATTTTAGAAAACTACTGTTTTAACTTCGCGAGTTTAATGAATGAATTTATAATAGTAACAAGACAAGCCAGTACAACGTCTGTTGAGTCCTCTAGTATATATATTATATACATATGTATAATAGATTCATAATTAGATCATTTTAGCGTGACTTAGTATTCAAAAACTATTCGATCGGAAGGCCGTAAGACGATCTTATTAGAGCTGGAATTCCCAATTTTTTTTCCGGTTCATGGCGCACCACCAGATTTAGTATATTTTTGTCTTGGCTCCCTAGCTAGTCGAAAAAGCAGGCGACTTAAACAAAAAAAATATATAAATTGAAAAAAATATTAATATTACTTACATTATTTGAATTTGATAGAAATTTTATACATATTTTCAGTCGCTAATCTTATGTGGAGTTGGCTGTCATCACGCAGGACTTCTGTATGAAGAACGAGTCAATATAGAAAATGCCTTCAGGAATAGGGATTTGCCTATTCTAATAACGACTACCACTCTAGGTAAGTCTAATTATTTAATTTTATTCAAATATTCATGTTCATCTCCCTTTCATTTTCATCTATCTTTAATTTTTTAGTGCATTTTCTTCTGAATTCATCCACAAAAATCTAAATGAATAGCTTGAACTAGCCCTAAATAGCGAAAAGAAATCAAATCTGTTTTCAGTAAAACCGACCCGACAACAACGGTATCTTCTAAAGTATCTTAACATAAATATATAAAGAGACTCTCAAATTGACTCTCGTTATTTTGAAATTTTCTCCTGTCCCTTGAAAAATACTAGATAAAATTTATAAAATCAATATTAATTGGTCCCTTTGATAATTTTTAGTTGAAATAATCTTTAAAATTAGTTAATTGTCTTAGATATTATTTGCATTTGCAAAGAGTGCAGGATAATCGATGGTCGCACGTTGTAACAAAACTGGCACCCCTATGATAAATCACGCAAGGGATGCAGATTTTAAAAAAAAATCATTGTCGACTCTCGATAATTTGAAATTTATCTAAAAGTTCAAATATCGAGAGTTGAATGTATTTGTTAGTAATTCTGTTATATTGTTTGTAGACACCCGTAGTACCGTTTTAGGTATCACCAAATATCACCTTTCCCGATCCCATAAAAGCCCACATACTCCGTGATGAGAGCTTAATACGCAATACATCATCATATAATATCTGAAACTATTCCATTCCAAACAGTTCCTTAAAACTATAGCCGAAGAACTAAAATAGCGTGAAGCAAAATTTCTGAATAATTTTTATCCTTCAGATTTTAGATAAGTGAAGGAAACGTGATGTCTATGATATTTAAGGTTTTGTCAAATAAACCAAAAGACTGCTAGCCATTCCTTGGAAGTTGATATTCCGAATATTCTCGTCATTTATCGAAATTATACGTTTTCACCCATGAAACATACTTTTTTCCCTAAAAATCTACCAGTTTTTTTTTATAAAATTAAAGATTTACAGTAATAAGAGCCGAGAATTTAGTCAAAAAAAACTTTTTAAATTATCTTTAGGCCACTTTACATTTTGCATATTATGTTCATACTTAAAACTTCATATTATCCTATTCATAACAATCACTTACATGAAAAATTATTTAAAATTCAAAGGTCTACGGTGATTCGTATTCTGTTTGCTATCGCCTTTATATCCGAAACGAAGTAGATGGTATGATTCTCAGAAATTCATTTCCGTCTTTCGACATCCTTTCACGTATTATCCTTTCACTGGGTCAAAGTTTTATCGTTTATGCAACGGGAGTTTCCTGTAGCTACAGATTTTACATTAGATACACCTGTAACTGTATCATACTGACAAAATGAATTCAGTATGCTAGATTGTCTTATAAGAATTATTAAAAAGAATATTTTTGATAGAATTTTTGGGTTTTTCAACCTACCCCTCAGATAACAAATCCATTATTTCGTTAAATAAAAAGCTGATTAAGTGTGAATCGGACTATCATGGGTCTATATACTTAATACTATAAATATCTTTAGAACTTCCCTTGAAAATTAAGTTGATTAATTATTTTTTTATTTACCTCAACCCTCAACCTCAAAGTGGTTTGTGAGATTTTCCATTCCTTTTTCCAAATTTTAGACAATAGTTTCGGAGATAACGGAAAAATAATTCCATCTGAACAATGCTATTTGAACAATTATTTTAAATAAGTCTGCCCCATGCCCCACTAGGGAACTTGAGAATTTACTTTTATGCAATGTTAACTTTTTATTATTTATTTATAAAAAAAATATATAAGCCATACATTTTGTAGCGATGGGCGTCAACTTGCCAGCTCACTTGGTTATTATCAAGAATACACATCAGTACATGAACGGAGCATATCAGGTAGGGTTTACTATTTCGATGTACATACAAGATAGTCGGATATGATTATGATATTTTGTATTTGTAAGGCTAAACTGACCTATATAATTTACTAGCGACCCGCCCCGGCTTCGCACGGGTCAAGATTTTTTGACAAAATAGCAGGGGTTGGATGTATTTTTGTATGTTGTATCATAAAAAAATAGAAATTAAAAATTTTATCTAAAAAATAAAAAAAAAAATTAGGGGTGGACTACCCCTAACATTTAGGGGGATGAAAAATAGATGTTGGCCGATTCTCATAGATACCGGAAAAATTTCATCAAAATCGGTCAAGCCGTTTCGGAGGAGTATGGCAACGAAAACTGTGACACGAGAATTTTATATATTAGACTAGTAAAATCAAAATTTTAACAAACACATCATGTTTTCGAAGATAGCAATCGAATAATGATTCATGATGTTAATTTCTCCAAAGTATTTCTCCAAGTAATATAAGGTCAACTTTGTGCTACGGACGCATGGATTTGTTATTTTCTATAGCTTATACATATTATAGGCAGTGGCGGCCGGCGTAAGGCGTAAGGCGACGTGGGCCACTGCCTTGCGACCCAGGGGGCCTCGCGGCCCGAACATTTATGCATTACTTAAATACATTTTTGACAAAAAAATTGCAGAGGGCCCCGCAAAATGACTCTTGCCCACATAAAATTTTGGTCTTACGCCGCCGCCGCTGCATATAGGTCCCGACGTTTGTAGGCTTAACTACTGATTACGTGTAATACTGTCTACGAGAAGGATCCTTTTGTTTTAAAATATAATTTATTCAAAATTCAGGGACATTATACATATAAAGCGAACCTACACTTGTAAATAATAAAGTAATTTGTATATAATGTTTTTCTTTCTTTCTTTCATAAAACTAGTGGTGTAGCAATGATTCTCGTTATGATTCGCACTAAACGATTCTTTAATGTTTTGTAGCTAAGTACGCGCTAGCAAGAATACGTAGGTGCATAATATCTGCAAATTATGGTATATTTTTTAACATAATTGTATTACCTTTAATTTATCGGTAAGTTAACCAAATAACCGATAACTCAAACAAATACAATGAAACCAAATTGCAATGAAAGGAAAATCAATGTTGAAAAAGGGTTACGTTTGTCTGTCATCATTAATCTATCAAACTTCATAGTTAGTATTTTGTACACATCATTACAGAGGGGTGAGCACGAACAAGTATCGAAAGAGTATTCGTATCGTCGAACTGTCATTTGTATGAAATTTCAAATGATTTTTCATACAACTGACAGTTTGACGATTCGAATACTTTGTCGATAGTCGTTCGTACTAGGGCCCCAGGTTTTTTGTCGTTTTGTACTTCTTCTGTTCTGTGTTTTGAATGTTGATTTCAGTAATGGAATAGTATTATATGGAATTATTTTCGTTTAGGAATACAGCATAAGTACAATACTTCAAATGGTGGGTCGCGCGGGACGCCCGCAGTTCGATACTGAAGCCACAGCAGTCATTATGACAAGACTGTCAGATAAGGTAAGTTTTGTATTTGTCACTTGTATGCACTTTGAGCCGCGACCGAATGTTTTCTGTGGTCGCTGACTTTATGTCCTTATCTATCATGATATTACGAAAATCTTATACTCTAAAAAGGAATATGTTTCTAATATATGTAGAACTAATATTTCTGATAGAAAAGGTAGGTACCTAATTGATTTGTTTAGAAGCGCCCATAGACATCTACAACACAAGTACCACAAGAGGGCTTTCAGGTGCTTTGCCGACCTTTTTTATTGTTAACTTACGAGTATCTCTGACTTAAACATGTATCACTAAAGAGTTTAATTTATTATTAATCTTACTCATTACCTATTACTTCATATTTTAATTTTAATTTCATGAACCTTGATTACTTGTTAATAATTAATTTGGTGATATTTATTTATTTATTTTGAACTTTATTGCACAAAAAGAGGCGAACTTTGTCTAAAGGCATTTTCTGCCAGTTGACCTTGGCTTTCTGGAAAGGAGTGTAGGCTGTAGGTAGGAAAAAAATCAGATAAAAATATAAATTTTATGATTAATATCAGTGGATAAAGATTGAAATAATAATTATATGTACTCGTAAAAAATATTTATTACTTAAATATAGGTACGTATACAGTTTTAATATTCTAAATCTAAATGTAGATGCTATCACAATGTAGAGCGATATTATTTAATTATTTATGAAGAATCCGATTCATGCATAGTTTGCATAATCCAGATTACGTTTAAATTCATCACAGTTCTGGTAACTTTTTGAATTAATTGTATTCTCACTTATGAGTTAACCTCATTCTATTTTATTAGTTAATTACACAATACAACTCTAAATAAAATGTATACAATTTGAACTTATGAACAACACTGTAATACGAGATAATCATATTATATCGAATTACAATCTGTTTAACAGGTTTAAGGAAAGCAATTATTTTTAAACGTAGACATAAATTACTTTATTAAAATCAAAATTTTGGTTTTAATTTTAAAAAGTAATTTATATGTGAAACATTGGTTAATCTAAGTTCTTTCAAAAATTTATAGAATTTACAATAAATATTACTTTTGGAAAATGTATGTTCATTTCATAGATGATCATAGATAGTCGCTACGTAGTTAAGGCTAGTTACCTACGTCCCTTTATTAAAGGGGCTAGCGTTTTCTTGAAAGCTGATTTTGGGTACAAATCCACTGTCACCTTCGACGGTGTATTCTACGATCATGAGACGACCATCGGGTAGGAGCACTCTGTAGCCTCCGATCACTTTGCCTTGCGTGTCACCAGTTTCGTTTGCACCGAAGTATAATTCCTTTTCTGGGTCTTCTACGTCGTATTTGTATTCATACTGTTGAAATAAAAATAAAAATTACTTATTTATGCACTAAAATCCACAGCTTCTTTGAATTAAATTATAGTAGGTATAAAACGACGAAAATGTTGTAATAACTTTTTGTTTTACTACTTCTTGTTTAATGAAAAAATATTTATTATTTCACATAAGATTTCATATACAAAACAAAATCCCGTTGCTGGGACATCATCTTAAGTAAATACATATGTACCTGTGCCAGGATCCACTTCCATAGAAGTGTGTGTGCGTGAGTGAGTATGTTTGTGTGCTTGTACACAATGTGATTTTTTAAGTAATTACATCGAGTGTTCAGTAATTTTTAACAACTTTAAGATAAATAATATCAGATTTTTTTAATGTAAGATATCGACAGACGAGCATGAGGTACTTTACTTGATGGTAGGTGATACCCCAGCCACAGAACATATTTCGAGCCTACAGATATCCATAGCCTTAGAAAGAGACGCGCAATGTGCACTTCACGGTTTTTCCATCTATTAACGATGGTTCTTTACCCGGTCGGAATTTCGACATTCCTCCCACCCGTTACATACCTACCTGAAGTGAACAGACATACATATAGAAAATTATAAACATGTCGTCCCGGCTGGATTTGAACCCGCGACCCATCGGTGCGCAAGATCCGTGTTCTACCAAATGCGCCAACGGGCCCATCAAAAATTATAATTGTTTCACAATTGTTGCTATTCATCATATTAAAAGTCACTAGTCAGTATTTTTGATGAGCACAAAAATCTTGTCAAATCAGCTGACCGTAAAATAAGATATATTTTATGCTAAAATATACTACTTATAAGATATTACATACACTTCCTTATTTTTTTGAAATCTACGAAAAGCGGTCAAGGGCGGTCTACTACAGAGACGCCTATTACGACAGTGTATTTTTCCCAAATACATAATACATAAATTATTAATTATATGGATATTTTCCAACACAAAATAAATATTCCTACTTAAAGTTACTACATAAACTACTCAAATAGTCAAAAAATCTACATATAGGGTTGCGTTTTTCAAATTAGTTTATTTTTTCTATACATCTTTTAAGTATTAGAGAGTATAATTAAATGGTATTATATTATCTATGTATGTAAGGTGGGTGGACCATGGATGGCCATATGTCATGTGATGACAAATTCAATCCACTCATACAAAGCTCGAGGCGAGTCGCTCATTGCTATTTTGTTAGTGCTGTGCCTCGCTTCGAAGATTTTAGTCGTTGATGTTAAAATTGTAATTTGCGCGCAGCAAAAGGTAAGTTTTTATGTGAATAACCTATTACAATCCTATTCTTTTTACTGTAAATTGTCATATAAGGACTTTTTACAGTACTAAAGTAAAATATAACAGTTTTGTTTCGATTTCAGTTAAAATATCGGTAATGGTTCCTTATAAGGCCAAACAAATATTGAACGCTTGACCTTGCTTTCTAGGCACAAATAATAACAATTTCAACATTTAGTTTTTAGTTATAAATACGTACCAGGAAAGTGGAAACAATGTTTTATGTATATACTTTTATTATTTAAGGTGGATGGACCATGGAAATTGGAAAGCCATGTTATTGGTAAGGCCAATTATTGAAAAGTTGTAGTTATTGCCATACGATGACAAATTCCTTCTACTCACACTATAACCCATCGAACTCAAGTACATAGGCGCAATAAAAAGTTTACATTTTATTCAATTAAAATATCGGAAGTTTTCCTAGGATATTTTGCCTGTAATAATCATAAATATTTTTATTATCGTTTATCCTTCTTAAGAACGTTTTGGCCTTCCTAGGATTTCTTTTTAAATTTCACAAGAATGATTACTGATAACTTATCAAATAATACTGATTAAAATTATTTTAAAACTTTTACTAAATATATTGTAAATTTTACGAAAGTGTTCAAGTAATGTTTGTTGAGTATTAATTATTATGTGAATCTAATTTGATAAGTACTTAACTTTTTACTATCAACACTTTACTATGTTAACAACGCTAAACGACTGATTTATTATATTGGCCTTGTATGAAGCCGTGTTCCTTGCAAGGCCTGGAAGAGATTAATAAAACTTTAATTGAATATAATCATTAACTGAGTAACAAAAAAAACTGTTTTATTAGTTGCACAAATAAACTAATCGTTTCTTAATAATTCGTCTGTTTCATTTAATCAGTAGGTAAATAAAGGAATAATAACTGTTTATTTGTTAGAGTGGCCTTCCATGGTCCACCCACCTTATAAGAATTATTCAACTTTTTAACTCAATACTGAATAGACATTTCTTTCAAAACTATAATATTACAGATATATCTTTAAATTTATTTTATGAAAAGGTATGTATGTCTGTAAATATTGCTTATATATCGAAAATATTGAATAAGTTGATAATTGAACAGATGATTAAATACGCGCATAATTTCAGATTTCAAGAATGTCAGGATCAAAACCTAGAAAAAGAGGTAGTGCATGGGATGAAGATAGTTTAAGACGTGCCATGGAAGCAGTACAAAATAATCAACTTAATACAAATGCTGCAGCGTTAAAATTCAATATTCCAAGACGCACCCTTAGAAACCATTTACTAAGCGGTAACAGTAGTAAAATTATTGGGAAGACAACTGTTCTTACAAAACAACTAGAAGAAGACTTAGCGCAGCGAATCAAACGTTTTGCAAAACTGGGTATACCACTTACCCCTACATTTATCCGGAAACAAGCCTTTTTATTTTGTGAGAGGTTTAAAATCAAGCACTCGTTCAATATGTCTACAAGAATGGCTGGACGTAAATGGCTTAAAATGTTTTTAATTCGAAACCCATCAATATCAAAAACAAACCCCCAGCTAATGATTCCAGTTAGAGCCCAAAAAATTAATAAGCCTGTTGTGAAACACTATTTTGAAGAAGTGAAGAAACTCTATGAAGAGTTAGACATTATTGCACATCCAGAACGCTTGTATAACATGGATGAAAAGGGGTGTCGCATTACAGTCCACAAAGAAAATATAGTGTTGACTGAAAAAGGAAACACCAGAGTACATCTTGTTGCTGAGGAGCATACTGAGAACGTTACTATAGCGATGTGTGTAAATGCTGTGGGTAATGCTATACCACCCATGATTATTTTTAAGGGGAATAGGTACAGATCAGAATTAGGATTGAATTTGCCACATGGAACAAAGGTAAGCATGGCACCCAAAGGCAGCATGACCAGTAGCTTGTTCATAGAGTTCATTCAACATTTTGCTCAACATAAAGCACCCGGTAAGTGTTTGCTTATCTTTGATGGTGCAAAGTGCCATTTAACATATGAGGCTCTGGAAGAAGCAGATAAAAATAATATAGTACTGTATTGCTTTCCTTCTAACACTACGCAAGAACTCCAACCTCTAGACAAATCTGTTAATTTGTCCTTTGAACATCACTGGGATGAAGAAGTGTTGAACTATCTTTGCAATTCTCAAGAGAGAACTTTAAACAAAGTTGCATTTAATAAAATTTTCTCGCGAACATGGCCGAAATGTATAACTCAAACCAATATAACAAATGGATTCAAAGCCACTGGCTTATACCCTTTTGATCCTGATGTTATACCCGAAGATGCTTATGCTCCTTCAATTATAACTGAAAGACATTTACCGGAAATGTTACAAGACCAGATGGACCAACCGCTTATATCGTCAAGTTCAAGTCTCACCCCCTGTGTCTGAATTTAACCAAGTGACAAAATTTTCTTCTCTGTCTCTGACGAAAGCAGGCAAGCGCCATATCAACATCGCCAAAATTTTCAGCCGCGACAGAAAATGGATAACCAGTTCTTGTTTCTTAAAGTTTTTCAACTGATGCTTCAGACATGGAATTAGATTGTGCGTCCACATTCTGCTTAGTTTAGGACACTGGTTTAACGACGCAAATACGAAACATGACGCTCTACCATCTTTCTACGATAATTCGGTTCAGAGTACGTCCGGGCTACAAGAAAATATCGATTATTCTAGCCCTGAATCTGATCTTGATTTGAATAATTTATCAAAAATAACTACATTAGTAAACTTCTAGTCTCCGATTTATACACTTCTTCTTCATCATCAGATAAAGATCCCGATCAGAAAGAACAAATCACTCCAAAAATACAATTAATCAGATCTAAAACAAAAGTTCAACAAAACAGTCACGAGATAAGTGCCACTAGATTTTCGAATGATGACGAGCCGTTAATTAACTTAATATAGGAAAAATCGTTTCATACTTTTTTGCTTACTCCAAACTACGCTACGATAAAGTCTACACTTCCACGGCAAAAAGCTATTGATTATAAAGGACAAAGGATAGCTAAAGATTTATTTAAAACTATAGAAAAAAAGAATGAGTTGAAGCAAATGTCGAGTAAGAAAAAAGAATAGCTACAGGTACCTAAGCGAGAACAAAAAAATATTTTAAAAACAAACAAACACCGACTTCAAAACTTTACCTACCTATAGTATGTACAAACTTAAATTACAAGTAAAAAATATTTTAATTACTTCAAAGCAAGAGACTTAAAGGATTAGAAATAAGGTTATGTTTGAAGTCTGTGCCAGCCAACCGCCGCCGCTCCGTACCGTTCGAAAGTTTGTTACAAAGGCAGAATTAAACTGTCCATCTTAGCTAGAAACTAGATCTAGAACGAAATAATATTAAGCTATCAGAAATGAATAAATTATTATTATTACTTACAAATTTTAAATTCTAACCACTAACATTAAACATATTCTATTATTACTATTTCACCATTCATAATTAAACTTCATATACATATTTCACAACCAGAATTCATCGCAAAATACTCACGGAGAGACAAAAGTCGTTATCTTTACACACGCTTAAAACATTAAACCTAATTACATATATTTCAATATTTAAGAACATATTTATTTCGTAAAAATAGAATTGAATTAGTTTTTTGCGTTGTTTTATCAAGATTGGTCAAAGAGCTCACACAAAAGAGGTCGGTCGCAATTCCTTCTAATTAGTGTTAGCGTAGTGTTCACATCGTTAGCATAATGGGTGCATTGCTTAGATAATTCAGATATACTGAATACATGTACCTAAACGATGGATAAGTGCAGGGCCGGATTTAGTGGAGGGCTTCAATAAAATAGGGGCCCCAATGGAGACTTCGGAAAAAAAACATTCAAATTCCGACGAATAAACAACTTTTCCTTTGATTTTTTCTTTCACTGTTTTACCTTTATTTACCGTACTTTATACAGACATGATTATATTGTTATTAAATATTTAAAAAAAAATTGGAAAAAATTTGGGGCCTCCACTCCTGTGTTGCCCCAAAGTCTCCAAATCTCTAAATACGGCCTTGGATAAGTAACTGAGCGCACCTGTTTATTATACATGAGAATTATATGTAACTTCAGGTGTGAAATATGCGATGTTTTTATCATTAATCTTAGTTTGTAAGGTTAACTGAAGATGATCTTCAATGTACGTATATATGTTTTATAAAATGATCGTATCGTAATATTATGTTAATGCTGTTGTAATTATTTCAGTATATATTCAGAACGTAGAGACAATTAATTATTTAACAATCAACAAGAAATTGTCTCGTTTATTAAGAACTCTAATAATTTTTGATTTAATTATTTAAAAGTGCTTTAAAAAAAACACACAATATTTTTTCCTAAAAAAAAAACAAATTTTTATGTGTCAATATTAGAGGTATATCATTGATTAATATCGTCTCTACGGATACTTTTGTAACACAACGGACTTAAGTAAGTGCTAAAGCTTTTGTTTAAAGCTAAGTTTGAATATTGAAACAAAAAAGATAGGAAGATTATGGCGATCTTACGTTTAAAAAATAGTTTAGATAACGGCATCAAATTATATATTTAATAATATTTTCGAAAGAAATTAAAAACATTACGAAAAACACTAAACTATCACGAATTCTTACACTAAAAGGGTCAATGTTATGGTAATTATAATTTAATTGTTCGCAACTACACGCAATAGCCCATCAATAGATACTCGTTGCAAAGTCATGTAGGTATATTATTAAGAATTAATTAATTAGAAAAAGGAAATATGTTTCGATCTTGATTATTTTTAATACTGTAGGGTCAGTAATAGAAGACACTTAACAACTTTAACTTTGTTGTTCAAATTGATTATATTTAATTTTATTAATAATAATTTATTATTAAAAACTCTTTTGTACATTATTTCATTTTTATACTTTTTTAAATAATAGTTCTTTGTTTAGATTTTATTTTGTCTTGTCACTGCTCTAAAAACGATTACCCGGTTTTTCCGAATACTTAAAAAATTTTTCAATCCTCGAACTACCAGCGTATTCAACGCCAAAAGCTTTGATTATTTATATAAATAATCTAAGGCCAAAGGTTATATTTTTTTATTTATAAATCTATTCTGTTTGAATTGTTTTGTATGTAAGCGTACCTTTAATTGTTCTATTACTAAATGAAAAGTTGTTTGCCTTAACCAATTGACCTGCAAGGATGCGCTAGTAATAACTCTGCTAAATTTAGCAAAACGCGAACCTTTGACATACAGCAATACCTGTATATTATTGTAAGATGGCAAATGTCACATCGTTATATATTTGCTTTTGATGTATTTTTAGTCAATCATGCAAATTCGCTGTTAACCTGTGGAGTATTAAATATTTAACTACTGTCATCGAAAATTATGACTTCATTTAAGTAGTAAGTAGACTTGGATTGGTCAGAGCGATGCGTTTAGAGGGTTCTAGGTTCGAAACTCGGAGAAACAAGATTTATGAAAATGTTTCGCCCGAGCAGTGCACAGAAAGCTGATCACCTAAAAGAAAATTATAATCAGTGAATCAGGCACAGAAATGAGCCTACCCCATGTCCCATTGCCAAACTCGGGAATTCACTTCTTTTTGACACAAGTTTAAACACTATATTGCTAACCCTTGGCTTATGTTACTTGGGATGTCACCTCATGAAAGAGTATAAGTACCTACTAATTTACCACTGAAATAAAATAAGTCCAAATATATTTGTATGCTGAACCCAAAGATATGCCTTCTAAAACATAATAACTATAAATACAAAAATATACAAACAAATAATAACTATAAAGTACAATAGGCGGCCTTATCGCTAAGCAGCGATGCTATACAAAATGTATCGTGCTGTAAAGTAAGGCGGCAATAACACAGCTCTTAGAGATCGTGGTACTGTCCCAAATGTATACTCACTGGCATAGGTGGATATTCCTCTTCCTGAGGCGCAGGCGCAGCATTCGCGTATTGTATGCTTACACATACAAAGGCGACCGCACACAGAATCCATTTCATCGACGTCATCTAATGAAGAAAAAATACTATTAAGACAATTTACTTATTATTTTTAAAGATATTTGGGCCTTTAAACTAGAAACAGTTATTTTATTGTTATATTTTTTTATAATTTTATACCTTGCTAACCATACTAAAGATTCTTATCAATTTTTGAAACACAAAAGGCAAATGCATAACTACCGCCATTATTCAAACCCAAGATTTTTGAAATGAATATTGAATTACCTGGAGTCTTACAAAAACAACGAAACAAAATAATTTGAGATATTCGACGTGACTCCTTTGTTAAAGGTAATATTTGCTTTACGATGACCTGCCGAAGATTATAGATGACCTTACAATACTTTCGAAATTATAAGATTATTTGCACGGTTGCTCTAGCCCAGCGGTTCTTAAACTTTTTTGGTGACGGAACCCTTTTGGAAAGCAAAATACTTGATGGAAATACCTACAATAAAACAATAGAATTTAAAAGAGTATCCTTTATTAATAAGCATAATAAAAATTCAATGTAACAGTTAGTAATTATTTCTTACTTTACCACATGGCAAGTACAATAATAGAATATATTAAAAAAGAAAAATCTAACTAATGGGAGGTATGAAACTGTTTTTTATTTTTCATCAATTGCTTGATATTAGGTTTGATAGAAGACAGTTGAAGTCTCATATCAGGTTAGGCGTCTAGTCTATTGCGATATTTTGTTTTCGTGGCTGCATAGGTTAAGAATCCCGTTTCGCACACGGTGTTTTGTTTTTTTTTTCTAAATACTTGCGGAACCCCTACAGGGGTATCGCGGAACCATAGGTTCCGCGGAACACACTTAGAGTAAAGCTGCTCTAGCCTAAGATTTTACGGAAATTTACTCTTATTACTCCTGTTATTTATATTGATCAATAAAACCATATTTTGCGATAATTCGTGTTCATCAATAACAATATCATAAAACGGAATTTCCATTTTTTCAATTCTTTGCGTAGCTATTGTTATTTCTTTCGCTATAAATTACTGTCGTCGATACGCAATTATATTGTTACGACGCCTTTGATGAAGATTAACTAGTTATATGACATTTTTTTACTATAACAAGACAATTATAAAGTTTAATGGTTGTTTACAGCTTTATGTGTAATTATCTGAAAAAAATTAGCTAATGGGTTTTGGGTGATCTTTTCCTGTTTAATTTAATCGGAGATGCCTTTAACTATATTACTTAAATATTCTATAAAATATACCTACTACCGGATTCCTGTCTTTTATATTATACTAGTGGATCCGACAGAAGTTGTCCTGCCAGATTGTTTGTTTCAAAAATATATCTAGATTTGAAAATGCTATTTTTCCATTTCTATAATAGAAATGGAAATGGAATGGAATCGATGTTTTGTAGACATGAATTATAACAAATAAGGCGAAATTCCGAACCTAATTTATTTTAAAACTAGCGATCCGGCCTAGCTTCGCACGGGCGCAATCTAGATGAACTATACAATAAAATAGCCTACCTATGTTACTCGCTGATATATGTTTATCGCCTATAATCGCTTTATAATATAGTCCATAATCAAAGGCAGATTTATTTGGCTCGTAAATAATTAATAACATTATAAAAGTATTGTAATATTTGTGGTGAAAAATATCATTGAACGTTTCGATTGAAGAATTAGCTACTATAGCTTTTATATAAAGCTATAGCTTTTGATGAAGAGGATATATTATCAAGATAAGAAGAAAACATAAAGCGAAGAGAATAATGTGGTTGCATTCAAGTTTATTGCAACGTAAAAAGTAAGGAGAATATTACACTCTCTAGGACTAGATGAAGAAGAATTCATCGTGATAAGTTCGATCTCGCTCAAACAAAATTTCTTCGAAACTGATCTTGATATACGGATAGAAGAATGAATACAATATGTATATTTCTTACTTATTAATATTTTACCAGACCGAGATCGGGCTGAGAACGAATTTTGAACGGCATTATAGTGAAGCGGCTTATTCCTCTTCAATTTTTTTAAATCAATTTAAATATAAATAGATTCGGAAAACCTTTGAGGTTACAATATACATAAAACATCGCCAATATCTTCGGCCTTGCGTGTTCGAATCCTGCGGGGAAAAATGCTTTGTCTCTCGTGCAATTTCGCTATCGTGTGAATACCTGGCTTGTGGTGATTTGACATTTTTTGTTAAATGCGTTTCGTTAGTGGAAGTTGCGATAATATTAAGAGTAGAAAGGAAATGCATAAGGTTTAAGCAATGACAAATAATCGCTTTGCATTGCACTTCTTAACACATTCATAATTGCAATCGATTCAATTTTAATTTCTGATAAATAATATTGTACATAAAGTAATATAGTATGGTACTCTTATTCATTTAATAAATATAATTTGAAATACCTTTGACTAAGAAAATAATTATAGTTTATGTTTTATTCATCTTTTCAAAATTGTTTGAATTGTTTTGTTCAAGCAAAGATGAATGAATGTAAATATTGATTGAATTCCAAATAAATTATATACATATTTTTATAATTTCCGTAAAAGTTAAAGTAACTTATATATCCACAATCCAACCTTAAATCCTAAAATAATAATATTATAAAGAGGTAATTTTTGTGAGTTTGTGAGGATGTAGGGGGTAATCTCTGGATCTACTAGACCGATTTTAAAAATTCTTTCACCAATAGCAATCTACATTATTAATATAACAACGTTATTTTTTGTGTATAGTACATTTATATTGTACGAAGCCAATATTATATTATATTATATTTAGATTTATATTTATATTGTTGCTACTTTAAGTATAAAACAATAATAAGGCTTGTGGTTTGTCGGATCGTGAGCCACAAAAATAATATATAATTTTAAATCATCAATGTACATTTTATAACATTACACAGTTCTCTGAACCTTGAAAAATGTAGTTAAACTTCTTTAAAGATTAACCAAGTACTTCAGAAAAATTAAATGGGTTCAAAGTTTACAACTTTACTACTTAGCTTTAACTAGGTATATAAATTAAGATCTAGCAGCCCAGTGCGATATAGGTAATTAGCGTAAGAGACAAAAACAAGACGTTTGAATAAAAAAAAATTAAGATAACTGCGGATGTAACCGTTAATTAAAGTAACTTAAAAAAAGTAATGTGTTCCATTATATCTTCCACAAAAATCTTCGAAAAAAAGGATTCTTTTATTACTGCTTAAATCTACAGTTTTTAAATCTTGAAGTAGCTCCCCTCCTCGTGGCGGCACTTATTCCTATATTTATCAATTGTTAATTTACATTTTTAAGTCGCATTATTATTGATGTACTTGTACTTACTTTTGTGCCGTCCCGAATAAATGTATTTTAATTTAAAAAAAAAAATATTTCATTTTAAATAAACTATGTGTAATAAAACAATGTTTATTAATTTCATAGACAGGCCAAATTGTATGATAAAGAAAAATCGCATACTTCGATTATCACATCTTAATTCCAAAGGCACTAATTAATTTTTCAATGGCAAATGTAGACAAAAAGATAATCTCGTAATAATTAATGACCCAGTTTCACACATTTTTGCTGAACATGCACATGTTAACAATTGACTTTCCGTTTCGTGCAATTGATAAGTATCTTAATACTGCAATTTATACCTATCTGGAAATTATTTCGGGAACTCTACGTGAAAAACAATTTACCGTAAATGACCCTGAAATAATTTAATATTTTAGTCGCACGTAAATAAGATATGCGCACGTACGATAAAAATAGTAAAAATTAACTATCGATTTTCTAACAACAATATATTTTTATATAAATACGACTAAGAAGATACCCACACTAAATAGTACCTATAATTAAAGCTTGTCTTAAATGACCGTCTACATAGGTAATAATATTTTATATGGTTTTTGAAAAAATTATAGGAAGGTATTAAATGCTCTTTTGTAAAAGTTTACAAGAGTTTTTAAACCGTACCGTACGTAAAAATACAATTGAATTTAATCTAATTCAAAACTATAGAGTAGTTATTATTGAACTTAAATAATCTTGTAATGCTACAAGAATCACTTGATACCTATTGTGTGAAAATACTTAAACACTTGGTATGAAATTTAATAGTAAAATAACAAAATCTAATTTCATTGTGCATAAACTAGTCTCTTTCTCTATTAAATAAACATAAGCAGTTATTAATATAATTATTATATTCTAATATTATCTTTTATTAACGCGAGTATCACACATTTAAATAAAATACTGTATACCAGAATATCTGGCCTGTGACCACGGTTGCTGAAAAGTATCAGAAACGTCTGGACAATATAAATAATAAATCGCGTTTTAATCCGGTATACAGTATTTTATTTAAATTATTATATTCTTTCAATAATACACAATTGCCATTTTAAAACAGAGTCATACAATCTACACTGAAGTCCACATTACAAAATCACAAACATTTTGAACTAAAAGAACTCACCGTTGAAGAGCACACACACTAAACAGTAAGCGCAAAGTTGAGAACTGAGAGTGCTATTCGACTTGTGGCGCGCCCCGACCTCGTCCGCCGCTTATATACATACTCCTCAGAGCTCGGGTGCCGCGAAGATGCCGCAATGTCGCCCTATCGTGATTAATCCCCTCAAAACAAAACACGACCTGCTGTGATAACTACAATCTTGATTAACATTTTAAACTGAATATTTTTCCTTCTTTAATACCTTAACCCATATATGCCCAGATACCTACTTTCCATATAAGCTTCCTGATTTGAAAACTAATCTAGTTTTTATTGAAATTCATCAACTTAGGCATGTCATAAAGCCCGGACGAAAGTCCGAAATATTTCTGGGCATATAAGAGGCATAATATGTTTGGATTAAGCATTGAAAAATACAAAACTCTATTGTTTTATAATTTGTTTACATTATTATGTTGTTTTATTTAAATTTTCTTTTTGTCACTGGAAATCACGTTGCATTTAGCTCAGTAGATCCTCGATTTGGTTTGAGAGGAGTCAAAAAAAAACAATATTGTATCAGTCTGATGACATACATCTACTTGACAGTAATTATCTGAGAAACATAAATGTGACTGCTCCATTCCGAATTATAGGAACGGGAGTTCACTTAAGCTTTCATTATATTTTCATCTTAGATTATTTATAAATAATCAAAGATTTTCATCTAGGATTTAAATTATTGAAAAATAAGGAGCATAAATAAACAATAATTTTATTTGTTTTTTACATAAGGATTTTTATAAGAGCTTATCAATCTATTAAATGCATTAATTAATGACTGAACCGTTCATTGATAATAGACTTTATGGGATTTCAAATTCGAAGTCGTGGTAGGAAGAGCCTCGACTAACAATAATTGAAATACTACGGCACGACATCAAATTAGATACATTTTTTAATAATTTTTGTTTACCTCTGTGGTTGCTTATAAATATTAAAGCATATCATATGAGTTTTTTTAATTTGATATTTCAATAATTTTGATTTAGTGTGGGTTATTTTCACTGTAAATGTATCAAGTAAATATTTTGCGGAATCAATTTTACAACTACACGCTTGACAAAATTATATTTTCAATCTAAAAAAACAATAGCCAATCTGATTAGATGAAGTTTGAGGTAGTGATAGTGGTCTAAGGTGATGATGATGTTTGATTATTTGCTTGTGATCTGTAAAATTGATTAGGATACTGCGGATGTTGCTTAAAAACCATATAGCATATAGAGTCATGTCCTATTTGTATTGAAGATTTGTCCTGGCAATAAAATTAGTGAAAGCGATATAGTCTGTCAACCTCTCGTGATGAGGAAGTGACTTATTGTGCTTTATGATCAATGACGGTATGATCAAACGTTCCGTCTCTACAATTTTGAATTGATGTTCTAGTTTACAAGTAGGTATGCAGTTTACTTAACAGATTCACCGTGTGCTCAATGGATGTTCTCATCAGTAAAATCTCAGGAACCATCCGAGATTTATCATAAGTTGAAATAACTTCTAAATTAAATTATACATTTTAGAAACTAGAGATTTAGGTTTATATTCAGAATTTATCTATGTATTTCAGAGCGTATTTATTCCGAATTATATCATGCAATACGGACCCTACAGCTTCACTGAGTGAAATTAGGAATAAGACCAAGTCGAAAGTGAAAATTTCGTTAACGTTTATGGAAATCATTCACATCACTTTAAGACCTAATTAATTCCATAAAAACGTTGGTAAACTCTCACTGCTCTAAACTTTAACCTCAACTTTGGCAAGTTCTAAGCAATTCTGCAAGTTTAGAGCATATACGTGGATACTTAGAAGTTAGAGGTTATTATCAAAAAAAGCATCCAAAAAGCAAAAAAATAATAATTGAGCATTATGTTACAAAATTTATTAATTTACTTAATGGTTTTTATTTGCTCATTGATTATTTTTTATAAAGTTTTCATTATATTTAGGCACTTTCAAATACATAATACTTTCAACTCATCAATCGCAATAATCATCACTGTAAATAAGTTTTATTTTTTATCATCTTAAGAAATAATGATTTATTGATTTACGAGTTATAATATTGTCAAATGACACTTGTAACAAATCAGACAAGTAATAATAGAATATCTATTGCTATCAAGCAATTTTATTGTGTCGCTCAACCTATCATCACTTAGTTATGTAACATAATTACTCGAATATTCCAGAATCTGTAGTACCTACTATCATTATAACTGGATTTTTTCTTTTTTAAATTCATAATCATATAATTAAACTTTTAGGTTAAACAAACCTATTTCATACTTACGTATATCTTTCATTACCTACATACATACCTAAGCCATTATTTTCTACCTACAATTCGTTCAGGTATATATATATAGGTTCGTATAGGTATATAATGGCTATAACGAAACTCTTACTATGTTCATATAATTTGATATTGAATAATGTGTTTTTAAATAATGTAATTTTTAACGTACAACTAATTGACCAAAACAACCTTCCTAGTACATTATTCATTCATAAAATTTCATGATCAGTTTATGCTATTATGTAATGATGTTTTATTGTGCTTAAAAATTTTCCATTCGGATAAAATTATTTTATTTTAATATAGTAATATGTGTGTGTAATAAGTAGACCGTATCTCAAGAAAATAATTTCATACAGTGAATGAAATAAGATATACGATTTAAAAAGGGTTTTAAGAAATATCTACCTGTGATGGTAATTTATGCAAATATCATTCGAGCTCCAAGGAACCATTTAAATGTTATTTATATGTTTTAATTGGACTAAGGATAAATATGTATTTCATTTATCCTAATACCCAATATTTGGAAAGTAAGTAAGTTTACGCCTTATGTGCAGATTTTGTCATTGCGATCTGCAAAAAACGTGATGAGTTATAGAACCTATTATTATGCTACTTTTTACAATGAACTTGGAAAATGAAAATGTTGAAATTATATATTGTTAGCTATAACGTCTTTTTTACCTAGCCTGAATGCCTATAACTTAAAACATGTTTACGAGTACCAACAATTAATGATATTTGCGAATATTAATGTCATATTATAAATTATAACTAATAACAAAGTGATATAGTATATTTCATTTCACAAACAAATGAACAGATCACATATAGCTTTCTTTAGATTGCCGCATATAATTGTCATACTTCGCTACTTCCAAAACACCGTCTATCGCCACTGGGTGAGAAAGAGAAGCCTTAGATTTAGTACAAATACATTTCTGTGTTTCAAGCTGAAATTTATTTTCCTGATACTCCTGTAACTTCCTTACTATCAAAGCATTTTCCTCTTCAAGAAACATTTTTTCCCGAAGCAAGGCCCTTCGAGATAGCTCTGCTTTTGAAACTTTCTGCCACAGACGTGTCAGTCCACATGTTGATGAAATAGCATTAAGTACTAATGAGTCCTCGGTATGCAGTCGTCGCCCACTTATATTAGTTTCAGTAGGGGATTTAGGTAATACTGAACCATAGGGCAATACCTTCTCACGCTGTGTTTCAAATTTTCTACAAAGTGCTGCTAAACGTAAAATTTTCTCTCCTTTCTTTTGTGATGACATTAACCATGCAACGGCATCATCAGAAACTCTGACTAAAATAGCTAAAAGACGCGCATCCAATCCACATCCATTGATCAAACCTTTCTTCAAACGGAAACAAGCTGCACGATGACGGTTACGACGATCTCGAAAGACTGCTTGTTTTGTTCCCGATTCATACGCTGCTAATTCAGATCGTAGTCTTTTAAGAACACCGTCGTTATTGGCTATTTTCTTCGCCTGCGAAGCAATTATATCAGCCATTAAATTTTCCTTGTGACGTAACTTACGCAACTTTTTCTGATTATCCGCTGTTTCTAATACATAAGCTTTAAGGACAGCTTTATATCCTTCCCAGGTTGAATTATAAGTATTTTCGAGGAACGATCGCAGATTTTCACGCTCATTAGCGTATTTCATACGGTCTTCGTCTTCCTTAACTAAATTCTCGCCTCTTGTTGTCCATGCTTGAGAGTCGGCTGTGGTATGACCATGATAAATTAAAAGTTGAAGATGTGTTTCTGCTGCATCATGGTCTGACATGATTTGTGTTGCGTCTTCTTCTCCAGATTTCAGGAGCTTTTTAGTTCTTGTATTGTTGCATTTAGCTCAGTAGATCCTCGATTTGGTTTGAGAGGAGTCAAAAAAAAACAATATTGTATCAGTCTGATGACATACATCTACTTGACAGTAATTATCTGAGAAACATAAATGTGACTGCTCCATTCCGAATTATAGGAACGGGAGTTCACTTAAGCTTTCATTATATTTTCATCTTAGATTATTTATAAATAATCAAAGATTTTCATCTAGGATTTAAATTATTGAAAAATAAGGAGCATAAATAAACAATAATTTTATTTGTTTTTTACATAAGGATTTTTATAAGAGCTTATCAATCTATTAAATGCATTAATTAATGACTGAACCGTTCATTGATAATAGACTTTATGGGATTTCAAATTCGAAGTCGTGGTAGGAAGAGCCTCGACTAACAATAATTGAAATACTACGGCACGACATCAAATTAGATACATTTTTTAATAATTTTTGTTTACCTCTGTGGTTGCTTATAAATATTAAAGCATATCATATGAGTTTTTTTAATTTGATATTTCAATAATTTTGATTTAGTGTGGGTTATTTTCACTGTAAATGTATCAAGTAAATATTTTGCGGAATCAATTTTACAACTACACGCTTGACAAAATTATATTTTCAATCTAAAAAAACAATAGCCAATCTGATTAGATGAAGTTTGAGGTAGTGATAGTGGTCTAAGGTGATGATGATGTTTGATTATTTGCTTGTGATCTGTAAAATTGATTAGGATACTGCGGATGTTGCTTAAAAACCATATAGCATATAGAGTCATGTCCTATTTGTATTGAAGATTTGTCCTGGCAATAAAATTAGTGAAAGCGATATAGTCTGTCAACCTCTCGTGATGAGGAAGTGACTTATTGTGCTTTATGATCAATGACGGTATGATCAAACGTTCCGTCTCTACAATTTTGAATTGATGTTCTAGTTTACAAGTAGGTATGCAGTTTACTTAACAGATTCACCGTGTGCTCAATGGATGTTCTCATCAGTAAAATCTCAGGAACCATCCGAGATTTATCATAAGTTGAAATAACTTCTAAATTAAATTATACATTTTAGAAACTAGAGATTTAGGTTTATATTCAGAATTTATCTATGTATTTCAGAGCGTATTTATTCCGAATTATATCATGCAATACGGACCCTACAGCTTCACTGAGTGAAATTAGGAATAAGACCAAGTCGAAAGTGAAAATTTCGTTAACGTTTATGGAAATCATTCACATCACTTTAAGACCTAATTAATTCCATAAAAACGTTGGTAAACTCTCACTGCTCTAAACTTTAACCTCAACTTTGGCAAGTTCTAAGCAATTCTGCAAGTTTAGAGCATATACGTGGATACTTAGAAGTTAGAGGTTATTATCAAAAAAAGCATCCAAAAAGCAAAAAAATAATAATTGAGCATTATGTTACAAAATTTATTAATTTACTTAATGGTTTTTATTTGCTCATTGATTATTTTTTATAAAGTTTTCATTATATTTAGGCACTTTCAAATACATAATACTTTCAACTCATCAATCGCAATAATCATCACTGTAAATAAGTTTTATTTTTTATCATCTTAAGAAATAATGATTTATTGATTTACGAGTTATAATATTGTCAAATGACACTTGTAACAAATCAGACAAGTAATAATAGAATATCTATTGCTATCAAGCAATTTTATTGTGTCGCTCAACCTATCATCACTTAGTTATGTAACATAATTACTCGAATATTCCAGAATCTGTAGTACCTACTATCATTATAACTGGATTTTTTCTTTTTTAAATTCATAATCATATAATTAAACTTTTAGGTTAAACAAACCTATATCATACTTACATATCTTTCATTACCTACATACATACCTATGCCATTATTTTCTACCTACAATTCGTTCAGGTATATATATATAGGTTCGTATAGGTATATTATGGCTATAACGAAACTCTTACTATGTACATATAATTTGATATTGAATAATGTGTTTTTAAATAATGTAATTTTTAACGTACAACTAATTGACCAAAACAACCTTCCTAGTACATTATTCATTCATAAAATTTCATGATCAGTTTATGCTATTATGTAATGATGTTTTATTGTGTTTAAAAATATTCCATTCGGATAAATATATTTTATTTTAATATAAGAATATGTGTGTGTAATAAGTAGACCGTATCTCAAGAAAATAATTTCATACAGTGAATGAAATAAGATATACGATTTAAAAAGGGTTTTAAGAAATATCTACCTGTGATGGTAATTTATGCAAATATCATTCGAGCTCCAAGGAACCATTTAAATGTTATTTATATGTTTTAATTGGACTAAGGATAAATATGTATTTCATTTATCCTAATACCCAATATTTGGAAAGTAAGTAAGTTTACGCCTTATGTGCAGATTTTGTCATTGCGATCTGCAAAAAACGTGATGAGTTATAGAACCTATTAGTATGCTACTTTTTACAATGAACTTGGAAAATGAAAATGTTGAAATTGTATATTGTTAGCTATAACGTCTTTTTTACCTAGCCTGAATGCCTATAACTTAAAACATGTTTACGAGTACCAACAATTAATGATATTTGCGAATATTAATGTCAAAGTAAACAAAAAAAACTAATAACAAAGTGATATAGTATATTTCATTTCACAAACAAATGAACAGATCACATATAGCTTTCTTTAGATTTCCGCATATAATTGTCATACTTCGCTACTTCCAAAACACCGTCTATCGCCACTGGGTGAGAAAGAGAAGCCTTAGATTTAGTACAAATACATTTCTGTGTTTCAAGCTGAAATTTATTTTCCTGATACTCCTGTAACTTCCTTACTATCAAAGCATTTTCCTCTTCAAGAAACATTTTTTCCCGAAGCAAAGCCCTTCGAGATAGCTCTGCTTTTGAAACTTTCTGCCACAGACGTGTCAGTCCACATGTTGATGAAATAGCATTAAGTACTAATGAGTCCTCGGTATGCAGTCGTCGCCCACTTATATTAGTTTCAGTAGGGGATTTAGGTAATACTGAACCATAGGGCAATACCTTCTCACGCTGTGTTTCAAATTTTCTACAAAGTGCTGCTAAACGTAAAATTTTCTCTCCTTTCTTTTGTGATGACATTAACCATGCAACGGCATCATCAGAAACTCTGACTAAAATAGCTAAAAGACGCGCATCCAATCCACATCCATTGATCAAACCTTTCTTCAAACGGAAACAAGCTGCACGATGACGGTTACGACGATCTCGAAAGACTGCTTGTTTTGTTCCCGATTCATACGCTGCTAATTCAGATCGTAGTCTTTTAAGAACACCGTCGTTATTGGCTATTTTCTTCGCCTGCGAAGCAATTATATCAGCCATTAAATTTTCCTTGTGACGTAACTTACGCAACTTTTTCTGATTATCCGCTGTTTCTAATACATAAGCTTTAAGGACAGCTTTATATCCTTCCCAGGTTGAATTATAAGTATTTTCGAGGAACGATCGCAGATTTTCACGCTCATTAGCGTATTTCATACGGTCTTCGTCTTCCTTAACTAAATTCTCGCCTCTTGTTGTCCATGCTTGAGAGTCGGCTGTGGTATGACCATGATAAATTAAAAGTTGAAGATGTGTTTCTGCTGCATCATGGTCTGACATGATTTGTGTTGCGTCTTCTTCTCCAGATTTCAGGAGCTTTTTAGTTCTGGTATCATTTTCCTTTGACAGGCTTTCCATTTCAGAGAGAAATTTATTGATCATTGTATCAATTGTGTCACAAAAGCTGGCAACTGTCCTTTGAAACTGATCATCTGCCACATTCATTAGTTTCATCGTGTAACTAACTAGGTGATCTTTTTTATCGTACACTCTCTCGAATACATGCCACATAACTTCTATGTCTTGTCTGAAGACGGGTTCTTTTACCTTTAACATCATTTCACGCCAACTTTTATCCAATTCACCCCTCTTACGTGCCTGTGCTGCCATTTCACGTTGGAGTTCATCGCGTTTGAGTTTTTTACGAGCCTCCTGTTCAGCTTTAAGTTTCTCTAATCGTTTTGCCTCTTTTAGTGCTTTTTTTTCTTCTTTACTCAGACCCATGTTCTCAGAAAAATAAAATAACCACAATAGTAAAAATAAAGCGAAAAGAGCTTTTTCTGTTGTGTAAATTATTTTTTGCTTTTCATAAATGACGTTATAAAATAATGTTGATTTTGACAAATTAACATCAAAAATATCAACCAAAAAGGTTTTAAAATGCATTGCTAAGTGCTACTTGGTGGCAAATTATTTGTGACCATTAAGCATTTTCTAACTTATCGGACCAAGTTTATCTACCTCGTACATTTGTTGTTCATGCTTTAAATGGTGCCAATAAATATATTGAGGCTTATGTTTTATCCAAACAGGCTCGTTATCAATCTCTAGTCGGAGGCAGTGAACCACTTCAAAGTTATCTTCACAAGCGTTTGGCGGAGAATTTGAACAGCGAGGCCGCTCTGGGAACTGTGACTGATGTCGCACAATGCGTGCAGTGGGTCAATTCTACATTTTTGAGTGTGAGAGCCGCCCGCGACCCGAGACGCTATCTGGGACTTCCACAGAATGCTTCCCAACAACTTATCTCTAAGAAAATTGAAGGTACGTATATATTACTGTATGGATGTTAGGGCGAATGTGTGCGATAGAAGAATGTCGTTTTAGTGTCTTTCAAATGTTTTTTTTCGAAAATTGTTACTAGCCTAGATATTAAAGCACTACATATATTTTACTATAATATGCGGAATGTTCTTTTTTTGAGAATAATATACTAATACAATTGTGTTTATATATTTGCTAATGCTTCGACATTGGACATCAGTTATACTTGTAACCTAAATATCTTCAATAACGCCCTCATAATAATGTGGTTAGATTAATGCGTTAACCTAACACTCTGAGAAAGATTCGAATTACACTGACCCCGAAAACAAAAAATAATAATGATGACATTCAAGTATTTATGATTTTTCTTTCTTAGGGGTATTTTTTATTTATAGATTCTAACAATTAAATGCTTCTTATAAGTAATTTCCTTCCTCTTAACCATGAACTAACAAAAAAAGGTCATAAGGAAAATGTATTAATTATGATATTTCTAAATAATATTATAACTTGCTTAATTTTAAATAATCAAATAATTTATGTATTGAAAATATTATATAGGTAGAATGTGGTAAAAATTTATAAATACAATAATAAAATTTTAATGTCCAAACTTCTCGCAGTGGGATATCTTGTAATAAACATTTTATATATTAGTTAGCTAAGTTATTGCGGTAACATTAAATTTTTAAAGACTTCGGTGTTTCTATTCTTTATGGAGATTTTAAGGTCTTTGATATTGAAATGAAAAAAAAAAACAAATTAAAACGCGATTTATTCATAACATTATTTATCCCTTGTGGTCACGGGTAAGCTGGCGGTAAAATGAAGACATAAGCAATTGAATCACGTTTTATTTGATAGAAGTTTTTTTTTCGTTTGAATGTATGTGTTTATAAATGTTAAAGTAAGTAATTTCGAATCGCTTCCGTAATTTAAATACCGGTGCCGTCTAGGATGCAATTAATGGAGGCTATTTCTTCATAAACCTATTTGAACTTAACCCTAATCAAATAAGTGCTGGTTTAAGTTAAATCCCAGTCTGGGATAAGCTCTGTTAAATTTAAAATATGATTAATATTCATACTATTAACAAGGGTTAACTTGAACCATAACCCCTTTTGTGGCTCAGAGGATAGAAAAAAAATGTTTTAGTCGAGTAGGATATAAAAGATTGACTTGCTGGTAATAAATAAAAAATATTAGTGAAACGGACACAGAAATGTGTCAAGGGGACTCGGTTATTTACTAAAATTGAACCATTGGTCAATTATATGTATTTATATGTAGTTTTCTATAGATACCTACCACTTAAAAAAATCAAAGTATTCAGAGATGGAAAAACTGTACACATAGCGCGTTTCGGACTCAGTCTATGGATTTCCGAATGCGTAATTCCAAGAATTCCGAAGTAAACAGTAGGTCGACAGCGCATCATTGACTGAAGACTGTGATATTAGCCACAGCTAAGGCTGATGTCACAGTATCATCAAGTGAACCTCATTCTCGTCTGTCGTTATCTAACATAAAAAAGTACAATAAATTACTGCTTCTTATAATAATTAGTATATGTTATGACAAATGACAATAAAATATAAATGAACATTTAATTCCATACAAATATGATCAATTTCCTACTGATTCAGATAAGGATATGTTTGATAATTATATGTAAGTACAATTACGAAGATGCGACTTTACGGCCTCGCTTTACAAACAGTTCCGGAACGTGATATGCCTTGCACCGTGCACATGCGTTCACAAGTGAACTTAACATCTTATCCATCATACAAGCGCGTTTTGCTCAAAACAGTTGTAGTTAAAAATATTATTGCAATTATAAGAATAACCTGTGCATATCATGTTAATGAAAAAAATCTAAAGGACTCCTCATACACGAAAAGTATATTATATTTTCATTTATTTACGTATAGAGATTTGTTTTTCATTTTTATACCGCGATAAAGCCAAAATGTTAAAGCCTTGCAATTATAAAATTTAAAAAACGTTTTTGTCAATAATTCATTTGTAAATATAAGCTATCGAGGTTCCCCCAAGAAATTTTATTTTTAAAAAATTGTAACCCCCTTTAACAAAAACGTGATCCCCTCAGGGTTCAAGACCCCGTTGAGAAACGTAACATTTTGAGTGTTATTGGTTGTTTCTTTATGTAACATAACTTTTTTGTGGGTAAAGAGATTGTAACACTCAATTATAATAATTAGATAGATATTTATTTAAAAAAATATGATTAATAAAGATAGTAGATATATGTACAATGTATGATTTTGTTCAAAACTTGTAATTACTTCTTCAAGTTAAGAGCTTAATGGAAAAAAACGCAATTACAATTACGATTATAAATTACATCTATGGAAGATTTGCTAGAATCCCTTTACTGTACAGAATGTCAAAGTGCGTAATGAGTTCATGTTTATGTTAGGATCGCAAATATCACGCTATAACTATGACATTGATGCGCTATTAGTCATTATTGTCTCTTGGTTACTTATATGTCAATCTTAGTACTCCCGCACATTAGGCCACCGGTGGATGAACGCGCCACTAGACGTGGCCAATATTATATATCGTCAGTGGAAAGGTAAAACTGCTAAAGCGCTAATTTGTAAATAGATAAATACATCATATATTTTTAAATAAATAAATCAGATGAAGAATATAAGAGATATGATTTTTTTAATGAAACTAAACCTCATTTCCCACAAGTATAATTTTGGTGCTTTAGCAGTTTTGTTTTCCCATTAACGATATATACAGCAAGACTGAAAGAAGCCGACGACAGTAGCGGTGAGTACCTACGAGGAATCATGTCCGCAGCTTGTGGCGGCCACTGGTGGCCCAATGTGCGACGTACTTAAAACGTACTTAATGACGACTTTTCAACGAAAAAATTTATTGAATATATCAAGCCAGCCAAACATTTTATGGAATATATAATATTATGAAGAGGAAAAAATTATGTGTTTGTTACGATTTAAGTGAAAAAAAAAATGATTTCACCAATAGAAAACTATATTATCAGCAAGTAACTTAGGCTACTTTTAGTACATCTACATTGTATTATTTTTGTTTATAGTATATCTACATTGGACCTGTGCGTAGCCGTGTTACTAGTAAGACATATCAGTGAATACAAAACATCAATGAATTTCAGAGCTTTGTGTAAAGGCCATGAATGGCTTGGCTACATCGGGTCTAATAACGATGGATGAAGCCAGTTGCATAGAATCGACAGATGCTGGCCGGCTCATGTCTGTGTACTATATTGATGTGGAAACTATGAAGACAATTATAAAAGTAATTAATACAGACTTTATTTATAGACTTAAATTTAGGTAAGGTAGACTATATGTATGTACATCAGTCGAGGGATTAAGTCGCAGCTAAATTCTTGCGATCGCAGTAAGATGCCGACTGTATTTGTTCAAATAAAAAAAAATCAGCCTTTATTAGGTACTACTATGGGTACTCCACTAACATTTTGTTCGATTTTTTTTTATAGTTAATATTTTATAGAAGTTGTCTCTTTTGCGTAGGGCGCCCCTATTTATTTCCATACTTTTATTTGCCTGGCCTTATGCATCCAGCTCGAGACAAGAGTGTGGCTAAATATGTCCAAATAATTAAATTATGTTAATTATACGTCAACGTTGAAAAAACACACATACAAATGCCAAAAACATATTTCACTCTTATTACAAAAAATTAAGTTAGTCCTTGGTCTAAAATTCATTCTTATTATAAATCGAAAACCAACCAAGATCTATGTAGTACGAAAGATAGTCTCTGGTTAAATTGTATGTCTTACAGAGAGCAGTTTACAAAACATATTTCCCTCTTCCATTTCATTGTATATTCAACAGTACAGCAAACTTTTATATTCTATAGCAAAACATCCAGTTTGTCATCACGAGCCAATTCGGTCAATGTGTAAATCGGCCACATAAGTTTTTTTCTTTTCAATTCAAATTTTCATTTAACCCTCTAGATAAAAGGCACTGAGTCTCTAGAACAATTATTATGGCTTGTATGTGAGAGTCATGAGCTATCTGATATGCATTTACGAGTTGACGAACGAAGATGTTTGAACACGCTTAATAGAAACAACGCTGCAGCGACTATCCGTTTCCCCATGAAAGGCAAGATTAATAGCAGACAAATGAAATTAAACTGGTAAGTAAGATGGTAATAAAAATGGGCGAATTATGAAAATCGTGCATTTATTAGAAAATAGCTATTTTAAATTATTAACCTGCTAAAGTTTTCATATTTGACAATCCTTTTTGTTATGTAAGAATAATTTAATTTTTTTATATACCTAGTCCACAAAACCAAGGCTAACTTGCAAAAAATGCATCTAGGGATTATGTTCGCCTTTTATACACTATTTTTTATTCAATAAAGAGTTTAAAATAAAATAGCTTTCTTATTTAAATAGTACAAAGGTGTTTTCGAATATACCTACATAATATTATTATGATTATTTTTCCGACCCAAATATCGACCAATAGAATTGCACCATTCGACGTCACGTGGTACAACCTACATGGTATTATACTGATAATTTTTTGAAAATTTAAAGGTTGTACCACGTGACGTCTCATGGTGCAATTCTATTGGTCGATATTTGGGACGGAAAAATAATCCCCCGAATACCACACGAGCTTCAAAATTATCTGGCATTTCCCTCAAGGTTCCCTGCAAACAAATAAAGTCGTCAAGTTTTTCAGTAACAAAAAATCACTCGCGCGTTCGCGCTCGTGATTTTCTAACCTGAAAAACTTGACTCCTTCATTTGTTTGCAACGAACCTATCGGGAAATACCCGATAATTTTAAAGCTCTTGTGGTATTATATATGAATATTCCTTATTGTGTCTATTTATGCAGCATTTCCTCCATCACGGGTTGTCTGGAAGAAATAGCTGTTATAGCTATAAGACCGCCTTCTGTACACATATCTAATGCTGATTATTCTATGTTTACTTTTTTCGTTAATTTTATTTTAAGTTTTTTACTGTATTTTTGTGTGCAATAAAGTATTTACTTACTTACTTACTTATTATATGTAACTCCGAGCTTAAAACTTCAGACTTCTAATGGTTCACATAGAATTGGGATCCCTCTCCTATAACGTTAGGTATCGCTCTTCGTTAAGCCTAGAAGAGATTATCGTATATATTAAGAAGAATGAATAAACAACCAAAAACTTCGATAACCTAATTTATTCTATTCGATTCTAGTTTAGTCAATTTAGTATTACAAAAAATTAAAAAATGGTTTCAAGCAGGTTACTACTCGTATATCTACCGTTTCTAAACCGCTTAAAATCTCAGTTATTTAGCTAGAAAATAAAACTTGTTTTGCAAGGCCTAACCTTTATTGTATACAAAACACCGTTATTAGTGCAGACATCTAAACATCTTATAGGTACACTGGAAATGTGATCTTCTAAGATATAGTTTTATCTCAACATCATTTTAAATCTTAACCTAACCTGTATTTGTTATTTAATACGCGGAATATATGTATATAATTGAATTGAAATGTATATAATTGAAATATCATAGCCTATGTATTAATCGCAGTTAGCACAGTAAGCATTCTTTCGCAAATGTCGTATGCCTGTACGATACAAACTTATAACGATGATACGTATTTACGATACCAGGTTTAAAAGACCTACTTTCAGGCTTCGCTTAGAAGTAGGGTGACCTGGTACGAGCGGGAAAACCTTGCAAGTATGAAAGTATTAGCTATTCGGGTAGGTGCAGAGTTGAAATTGAAAATACTTGCATAGGAAAACTAACCGTATAAGCACATCAATAAGGAGCACAATCGTATTTGCAAAAAAATACTTTAAACCTTTATAAGGCGTAGAAAACCGGAAGTGGTAGGAAAACGAAATTTAAACCTATTCTGCCTCTTTCTTAAAAAGGATTAAAGTATAAAATACTTATTTGTTAATGCGTATTTGTTTAAGGATAAGGAGCACTACTCCTATGCAAGTATTATATACTTAATGTATATTCATGCAAATACGATTCTGCTTCTGATTGTAAAGCTAATACGGATCGTTTTCCTATGCAAGTATTTTTTTGGTATAGCGAGTTCGTAGCTCGGTAAATTTTCATTAAGATTTTCGAACCTGGTTTTTTTACGGACTTGTACTTGGAAGTCCTGATATTGAATTTGGCAAGTACCTATGTCTCATCTCTACAAACTTATATATATTACAAAAAATTGATATAACGACAGAGCAGTGGCGAATTTATTAAAGCAAACTTAGACATGTTCCTGGGGGCGCTACATTACATAAGGGCGCGCAGGGACATAAACTTTTTGACAAAAAAAGTAACTAGCTAAAATATTATACTTACTTTCTCTAAAACTTTATTATTAACTATTTTGCCAGAAAAAATGTATATACAGACATTTTTACAGAGATAGGGGAGCCAGTGAGGTGCTTGCCTAGGTCACTGTCGGAATTTAATACGCCACTGAATCAGAGGTCTAATGGTCCGGGAGCCAGCAACAGATTTTCATGACCAAGTTCCTCTCAAGCGGTAATTAGTAAAATGCATCAGAGTATAGTATTATGAAGCCTCGTGAACGTCAGCTGGCGCTCGGGTGGGGGGATGAGTGGTTGTAGCCTCCTTCCTTAAGTGGAGCAGCTGACGGGTTTTCCACCAAGATACAGCCAGCTGACCTATATATTTATCCACAGTTACATATAAGCTATCATCAGGTAAATTTTTGTTTGAGAGGAAATCACGGAAAATATTTTTTTTTTTTCATGTTCGAGACACCAGCTGTTGTAATACACTATGTTGTAAGCAGCTGATTATTTTTTTTCGTTGAGATATTGGATTAGCTACAATTTGACAAATTTTTAGCTGAGAGGAAATGAATGAATGTATTTTTTTTTCCTTCGTGCGTGGGACCGCTCATCCCCCCACCCGAGCGCCAGCTGACGTTCACGAGGCTTTATAATACTATACTCTGATGCGTCTGACGAATTATCTCTCGAGAGGAAATAATTAACCAAATTTGCACCTGGCTCCCGGACTATAATTAGAGACTGTCTACTTGTAACTACGACCTCGCTGGGATAAAAACATTTTCATATTTTTTTTTATTAAAACTTGTGATAGCGTATTTTTTTCAGCATAATTCAAGCTATCCTTGGTTGCCTTCCGATACCTGACCCATCACTGAACCAAGAAGCTATGAAAATTATGAGAATCGCTGATCGAGTTTGTAAATGTATTTATGACTTTGTTTTTTATGTTATCGCAGTACCAACTTAGGAAATAATCCAATGTTTAAGATAAACTATTAAAAAAATATTTCACTTCGTCAGTCGTACCTTACTTCATGAAATACGAATTAATACTAGTATTTCGGACCTGATAATCTAAACTATAATTATAAAGAGGAAAGATTTTTTGTTTGTTTGTTACGATTTAACTCAAAAACTACTCGACCGGTTTTTGTAACAAAAATTGTTTTGTATATTGCATTATCTAGCATGACTAGCTGCCTAATTAACTACGTAGCGTACATAACATCCATCATAATGTATATTGTTTTTTTTCTGCCTAAAATGTCTAAAAACTTAACGTAAATTAAGTTGATTCCAAAAAAAATTGAGATTTTTCTTCATAATATAGTGTTGAGCCAGCCGAGTCTCGGTCCGAATCAGAGGTCTCGAATCTACCGAATTTTCGGTGTTGAATGTCATTAGTGAATAAAAACATTCCTAGCATAAAATAAAGAGATGATCAATTTACTTTTTTTTAAATTCATTTACCGACTTTCGGTCCAAATATAGATAACAATTTTACTTGGCAATCAAAAAATACCTAAGATTTACAAATATCGCCGTAATTAATATTTGTGATGTGATATATTTTTTGTGTATCTTAGCTACTTTTGTCCCTAATCTTTTGACATTTAATAGCTTAAAACTTAAAATTTCATACTTATTATGTTTTAGCACTGTACCCTTGTTATATAACTTACTATGAAATATAATACAAAGATCCAGAATTCCAATCTTAAATTCCAGGTCTAGTAGCATACGTAACTAGTTCCAAGGTAGTATCAGAGAATCCTAAGTGCTACTCAGCCGTACTAAATGCAGTGCTTCTCACTAAATGCATATCGGCTCACCTGTGGGAGAACTCCCCGTATCTCAGCAAACAGCTCAAAGGAATCGGACCTACATTTAGTTCTCTACTTGCATCTGCGGGAAAGGTTACTTATAACTTACCTTATATATTAAATCATTATTGCACTAACTGTGAATATTACCTAATTTTTGATAAACACGATAAATGCGATGCATTCTGAACTAGGGGTCCCGGGTTCGCATCCCAGCATTTTTTTTTAAATCGGGAAAGGCACAGAATACTGTTCACCTACTTACCAGCAGACTTACATAAAGAATATCTCTGCCCCATGCTCTAGGAAACTCGGGAATTCACTTTTTAACCTTGCCAGGGCACCAAATAATAAAAATACAGGCTTCTTGGCGGAGTCGTTAGCGCCTTTGGTAGAACACCCACTTTGCGCACAGATTGGTCGCGGGTTCGAATCCCACCGGGACTACATGTTTATAATTATAAATACTTCCCCACGTCTAGTCTGGTTAATTGGGGAATTAAACGCGCGGGAAAAATATCGACATATCGACTTGACGGGCTCGTTGGTGCATTCGGTAGAACACTTGCAGTGCACATCGATGGATCGTGGGTTCGAATCCCACCGGGACAACATGTTTATAATTTTCTGTAAGCATGTTTTCCCTACATCTGCTAACTTCGGGCGTTGATCGGGTGGGAGGAATATCAAAATTCCGAGTAACGTACCATCGTTCATAGATGGAAAAACCGTGAATTGCACATTGCGCGTTTCGATCAGTCTGGATTTCCGAATGCTCGAAGTAAAATAAGTGGGTTAACAGCGCATTATAAAGTGATGTTCTATGACTGGGGCTCAAGTGAACCTTATGCTCGTTTGTCGATATCTACCTTTAATAAAAAACTGATACGATATAGTTATATCGGTTCTAATCTTTTAGGTAACTTTTATGCTGCTTGAAGAGAGTCATCCGAGAGATTTAGAAAGGGTAAGTCTTATAATAAGTATTATTAACGTATTACAATCAAAATTATGCCTTAAGTAGCTCGTGAGCACCCCTCTGAGACCATAACCACAGTAACCCGATTAATAACTACAAACAAAAATAATTTTCATCATCAAATCATTTATACAAATGAAATAAAAATCGTTATTTTGATAATTACAACGCCGTAAATATTTGTACAAAAAATGTATAACTACATAATTGCATAATCGTTAATCACCATTTAACGACACTCAGCGGTCAAGGCTTTTATGGATGAACAAGTTATTTTGTATTGTCAGTATGGTTTTAAATTATTACTATAGTCTAACAACATTATTATAATTCTATATAACACACTGTCAATAATACTAGTACTTAATTATAAGTTACATTAAATATTTCTGCCTTATTAACAAGCCAAGGTAAGACTTGATCTCTAATTACCTCTTGTATATCATCTTCTATTTGAACTAGAATGTCCTAAGATAGAACGAGTACTACAGGTAATAGTGCTATGATAATGGAAATGTTTGGTAATACAAAAATGAATAATTAATTAATTATAATTTTAATAATTACATTTCTACATATAGTATACATACAATTACATAGTTACATAACGTTCCTCAGTCAGCACTCAGAAAAAAATGAAACAATTTTTTTTAATAAAATTATGCCACCATTTTTGAGGTCGACCTAGGTGAACGTAGCTCGATCAGATCGAGGACGTTCTTCGAAAGGACCAGTTTAAAAGTAGTCGAAACCAACGAGCGTGTTTGAAAGCATTGATGAGAGTGGAAGAAGCGAAAGTGGTATGAAAGGATCAGAGCATATGGAATTCAGAGATCTCCTACCCCATTGGGAAACAGGCGTCACGTGTTATTATTTAACCTTTATTTATTCCATGAATTTTATATCTACAGGTCAATATATAAATACACACTTATTATTTAACTCATGGCCCCTCTTTGGGTTTAGGACTACTCCAACTGTCTCCATTTCTCTCAATCTTTGGCTATCTCCACCCAGTCTTTGCCAGTCGTTTTTTGTATATCGTCGATCCATCAATATTTGGGTCTACCTCTTGCTCAATTCCCTCCTGGACCTGACCATATTGTGACATGTTTTGTCCATCTTCCATCTAAAATGCCAGCGTGATGTATACTTGTACTTCGAAAATGGCATAATCACAAAAATCAGCGAGTGACAAGTTCTCCAATAAATACTCGGCTAAATCTTTACAGATTATGAATAAGGGCCCACCAAGGAAGCAAGGAAAACAAATATCATTACTTCCAAAGTACAGACTGAGCATGATGCCTTTAAACGAACAATCAGTTCGCATTGAATTGTTGCTTTTGAATCAGTCTTTTTTAATGGAAAATATGGAACACCTCACAGCTGGAGCTAATCACAAATTCTATTTAATTGTTGGTGATTCCGAAAACAATTTACTATATTATTCAGCTTTTAAGTAAGTAATCCTTTAATTTTTAAAAATAATATTTGTTAATTTAAAAAACAGCATTTATTCAAAATCAGTCTAGTATTCAGCAATATAAAACATACAAAAAATATTAAATTCATGTTACAAGTTCTTCCAACTCAATTATTTAGTTAATTAAAGCTATATGTTTCAGAGATACAGATTTATTAAGCGTTTACGATGGATGTATTACGTGCGACGTCACCCGGAAGCAAAGTAACGAGCACAAAGTTATGGCACATTGCATCAGTTCAAATTTTGGTACACTGATAGTCATCAAAGACGAATTATTAATTTAAAAACATTACACATTATTTATTTTTACTTTTTCAGTTGGCATAGACAACCATTTAGAATATGTATTCAAAGATATATCTTCGACATTTTCTGATATTGAAAATACGAACAATAACTACGATGATATTCATCCTGAAACTACAATTGAAAAAACAAATATCTCTCCCTCTTTAAAACGTAAAAGAAAAGTGGGAAACGAATTTAAAATTGTTCAGTCGAAAGAGAAAAAGAAACGAGATACCAATTTGATAAAACAGTTTAAAAATTTGAAGCAATCATTTGGTATTACTTCTCAGAACCTAAAAGAAGACTTAAATGAGACGACAGAACTAACCAATATGATAGTTAAAAATATTAATCCCTCTATAAGTAAAGATTCTATACCCGTGCAAGCTACGGTACAAACTGAGCAAAATTGTATTTATGATGCTACAGTTATATCTGATCCCGAAGATCATATTGATGATGCTGAAATAATTCATATTTTAAATGATATAGAAGGTGAGATTAATAATAATAAACAGGTCAACGCGTCACGTTTACAGATAAAAGCACCTGAATTATCACAAAATAGCGAAGAGAACTCTAATAAAATTTCATCCCATTGCAACATTAAACAGAGAGACAATCTTATTTCATTCAGAAATAAAAACGAAAATGTGAAAAGAAAATGTTTAAAAAGTAATTATAGTTTCATAGACTCAATAGAAAAGAAAGCTTCTTTAGATAATGGTGACGAAAACATGATTACAAAAACTGATGAAGGCTTTTCGAGTGCGATAAAAGATTATGTAAACCAGTTCTTGGCGAAAGTCCAACATAAAAACCAGGATAAAGGTGATGTGGAATTAATGATTGACTCGAAAGTTGATCTTATAAATAACGCTGAGTCCTCTTCAAATAAAAAAAGTGATGATAAAATTAATGGAACAGACAAAAACCATGATGTCGATATTGAAAATATATTGCAAATTAAGCCATCTGAAAATAAAAATAATTACTCAAATAGCACACATATGTTAAATGATTCGTACCAATCTACAGAAATAAAATACGATAATACCAAAGAACACAATGAGAAAGACTTAACAAAATATGATGATAACAATAGTGATGAATATTCGATGTCAACAATTATACAAAAAAACAAAAAAGCCTCAGATAATGAATTTCAGATAGAATGTTTTAATATGGACAATGAAAGTAAAAATGACGCCAATGAGCCTAAAAATTTAACATCTCTTCCTTATAACACAAATCAGTTAGTTCCATTTGCTTCCCCTATAAATTATCCAATAGGTTCCATGAGTATGCATTTTTGTAGAGATAATGAAAAAGATAAGAAAGATGATTCACTATCATTTCTTACTGAAAGGCCTATTGTTCTATCGAATTCAAACATAAAAGCGGAGAATTTTCCTTTAAATTTAGAAAACTGTTTTAACAATTATCGTATATTAGAAATAATACAACCTAAACAAAATAACCAAACAATCTGTGCATCTAAACCCTCTTTAAGTTATCAAGAAAAAACAATTTATCAAAATAACAATTTAGCAACAAATATCGATAACTCTAATCGAAATAGAAATGAAAACTACGATATAAACAAGTTTTCCTTTAGTGCTACGAAAATCAATACTTGCACTAAGGTTTTACCCGAACGTCAGATTCAAATAGTTAGTAGAGTTAAAGTAGACTTGGATATAACTGAAATAAAGGCTAAGCGTGATCATTTAAATAAAGAATCGGAAAGTTTTACAGCTTTTGAACCTAATATTAAATTAAAAGAATGGACACCAGATACATCTGAACTTAGCCAAATAACGCCTTGTATAAGTATGAACACTGAATGTACAGCCAAAGGAAATAAAACACCTAAGATAGAAAATACTGAAGAATCCAATAACGACCATATCGAAGATGTGTCACAAGACACTACGACTAAGTTATTAAATTCGAAAATATTAGATCAAGAAGAAAAAACGTCCCCACGAAATAATAAAAAAATAGCTAATGTGAATGATATTTTAAAAAAGTACCAAACAAAACTAAATGCAAGGTTTGTTATTTATTTAATGAATGAATCATTACAGGTTTAATTATAAAGCTGTCAGTAATGATTAACCATTTAATTTAATAATTAATTATTTAAATTAAGTTTTTCTTTTCCACAGCAAATTGGAAACACCTCTAGCGTCGATACTTAGTCCTATTAATAAAGCTAAAAACGAATCTACAAAGCAAGAAATAAAACCAAAAAGGCAATATAAAATCAGTGATTTACATAAAGTAAACATACCTTTACCTGAATCACTGTCATCAGTTATATCTGATGGAAAACAATTACCTGATATTAAAAACACATTCAAAACTAATAATCTGACACCTAAATTAGATACAAACAAAGAAATACACAACACTTTAATGCCTACATCAGAAAATACTAATAATTTTTTACCACCCGAATCCTCAGAGTTAAATAATGACTGCGTTAATGAAAATAGTGACGATTGCTTGAGTTCTCCATCAAGCCCAATAGATATTGATAATAACCAGAATGACTTCGACGTAAGCCAAGCAATGCTCAATCCAAAAACTTTACTACAATCTGTACAAAGTGATGAAGACATTATACCTCCACCCCCTGAGTTCTCTGATAACACGTATTCACCAACGTTTGATGATACTATTAATAACAGTTATTATGATCCTTCCGATATACAAGATGATGAATCGAATGTCGGTGAATTTGATACAAATATGAATTTAAGTGAACCTAAAGAAGTTGAAACCTGGTCATTATCAAAAGAGGACTCAGTTAATTATGCACCTTCTTACAGTTCATATCAATACGATACATTTACATCCCAGTCCCCTTATTCATTATCTGGACATTTAAGTCAAAGGCAGACCAAGTTAAACAAATTCAAGTTTACAAGAAAAAATGACTTTAAGTCAAGAAACAATTTTATAAAGAATGTACCGAAAAGAAATTAAATATTTTTAAAAAAGTATATTGGTTTTTATTTCAATAGATTTTTACGTAACTTATTCGTGAACGTGCTAGAGTTGGAACTGACAGTGGGTGCACCCTCACAGCTTTAGCAATAACGGCTATATATCAATCAATATCTGCTTCTACTTCTTATATAAAACGTATTATAGGATGAACGTTTAGTTTAAATGAAATATTAAGACAAAACATAAAAATAAGTAATAAAATAGCCTATGTTTCTCGCTGATAATGTAGATTTCTATTGGTGAATGAATTTTTAAAATCGGTCCTCACAAACTTTACCTTTTTCGTAATCAAAAATATCGTAATTCATCAGCATGGAATTACTGTCAGACATACTACGAAATCGACAGAAGGGACTCATCTCCTACAAAAGCCCTAGATTCCATCTAGTTTGGACAGCCCTGATTTAGGCTGTTTATATATATTTGTATCTACGGAAAATAAAAATTTGTATAAACTAGGTACTGTTTCCAAACTAAACAATGCTTTATATCCTCCTGTCACCTGGCGTACTTTACAAAGAGCTAAATAAACCGTAGTTACTCTAAAGGCCGAATATTTTTGAACTTCTTATTTCGATAATGGACCGTTCTTCATGTAGCATCAATTCCCGAGTGTTTGTTTTCTCCCGCTTTCAAAAAAAGTATTAGTCACGTGACAAGGTCTCGGCCTTTGCAACAAAAACAGTTTAATGCTTTGTAAAGTACCTACCGTATATGGCCGTAGTTGCAAGCAGGGACTGAATACCGGTTAATTTACTATGGAAGTTATACCGGTATAATAAATATTTTTTTAATATGCTTTCAGTTTTCATTCATAATTACTGAAAAAAATTACTGTGAAGTTTAGTGTATTACTCTTTAAACTAATATCATGGTATCTCAGTCAGACACGTACTTTGGAAAATAAAAACCGGTTTCAGTCCCTGGTTGCAACTGATTTCAGTAAATTCTCAGGTGTCAGGAAGTTAAATCATAGAAAAATGCTGTTTTCTTTAGGTTTTTACTTTTTAGACATTTTCATATATAATACCACAAGAGCTTAATTATCGGATATTTCCCGATAGGTTCGTTGCAAACAAATGAAGGAGTCAAGTTTTTCAGGTTAAAAAATCACGAGTGCGAACGCGCGAGTGATTTTTTTAACCTGAAAAACTTGACGACTTTATTTGTTTGCAGGGAACCTTGAGGGAAATGCCAGATAATTTTGAAGCTCGTGTGGTATTCGGGGGATTATTTTTCCGTCCCAAATGTCGGCCAATAGAATTGCACCATGAGACGTCACGTGGTACAACCTTTAAATTTTCAAAAAATTATCAGTATAATACCATGTAGGTTGTACCACGTGACGTCGAATGGTGCAATTCTATTGGTCGATATTTGGGTCGGAAAAATAATCACAATAATATTAAAAAAAAATTTTTTTTTGCTGTTATTCCTCTTTTACTTCGGACACATTTGAGTGCGAACCCGAAGTCCATTTAACACTGCGTGAATGCTAAACAATAATTTATTTTTCATGAAAGTTATATCGTATAAGGTTTAAATAAAAACACATTTATTAAGCAACACCAATTTTATTGTAGTTATTATTATTAGCAGTATCAATATTAGCAAAACAATACTATTTTTAAAAAGAATTTCATTTTAAAATGCATTTATTATATAGGCAAGTGAAATGTAAGTTTCTAAGTCAGTGATATTTTCTACTATTACAATAGTTTATCGATATACTAGTGAAACCAAGACAAACTAAACATAAAATATAACACGTGAACTCGATGTCTCGATGGTCGGACATTATAGTTTCATTTAGTAGGTCTTGGTCGAACAGAACTCCATTCCTTTATTCAAATTATTAGTCTTTTCTAACTTGAACAGTGCGACCGATATTTCAAGGGCAGGTTGGACACCATTCAATTTAAAAGAAACTCGGTCTGTGCAGAACCCTCGTGTCCGCCTTCGCAATCAGCTTTAACGACGATTCTGTACTGATAGAAAATGTTACAACCTCTATACTTTGCATTAAAATAATGCCCATTTTCACAGGCAAGGTATCTCCTAACTTCTCATCCGTCATTTTCCAGTGATATTCACTCAAACACATAGTTCTCAGCCTTCATGCAAAGTTTACCATCATGTAAAAATTAAAACGTACACGATTACTGGTAAAATTCAAAATAATTTCATTCTGAAACAACTACTCGGCCCTTCACGCGCACCCTTGCTCGTTTAAGATTTCTAGTTTAAATGCAAACTATGATTTAACTTGTGTTACAACAAAATTATTGTGATGTACGAGTATGATAAATAATTCATTTCACTGGGAATTTAATTATAATTAATAATTTAATAACCCATTATGGGTATATGTTATTATGGACACGTTGTAAATCAAAACTAAAGCAAAGGTTCGGATAGTTCGTCAACAAGACTTTACCAGCTGAGAATATTTTCCGTTTAATGCTCAGCATGTTAGAAATATCTCAACACACCAGAAATAAGTAAACGTCGTAGTAACTTTAAATAAATTTAATGAATAATCTATTATTCATCCATTTAATTATAATATTATACATTTAAGCTAATGATTTTGATAAGTAGATAATGATTTATTTTAATATAAATGCAAAAACATGCCTAAATAATGCTGAATATTAAACTGGAAAGTTATAATTACACACATTTTTTTTTTATATTTTTTAAGTTTTTTATTTTTTTTATATATTTTTTTTATTTATAAGTAATTTCCACGCTGGGAAAATTACACTAATTCTATGCAAAGTATAGCTTGTATTATAATGTGACCACTCCATACTTTGTTTCCTTAAGGTTACGGGCTATGCTGTGTACTCTCGCACATTAGCAGTCATAAAAATACCAAAACGGAGAAAATATATTTTGGTTCGGAGAATATGAAATTACATTTAACTTAGATAACGTGACTTAGAGCCGACTGAATTAGTTTTATATTACTAAATCGAAATATTTATTCAATGCGAAAACATATTTTCACGATAGAATATTTTTTTGAGGTCATAAATATTTTATAATTTTACGACTGGAAAGACCAGTCGTAAAATTGTCGATTCTATCAAATGGGATGAAAAATTTACTATTAATCAGTCCCTATCTCATACAAAATTCTCATAAAGCTCATAAGCCATGAATCTAAATAGAATCACATTAAGAAGATAAGATTTAAATTATTATTCCAGACATTCAAGATAATTATAATGATATCAGACGGAGTCCACAGGTTTTTCATGGAAATAATTCCTGCTCAAAATAGCATAATCATAAACTCTAACAGTCTTATTAATAAACGTGGTATAATCTTAATATAGTTTAAATATGTTTTGTCTCGCTCTATCGAATATAAAAAGACTACAGAACGAAAGAAACAAAACATACTTTAACTATATAAAAAAAAGTTGAGAGGTGTCAAGGGACACCCGGATGGAACGAAGTTATATATATATGTACTCTGTCTGTCTATTCTTTCATACACGTCATAGATGCGCGGGACTATAGCAAAAAGTGTCGTGACAACTTTTCGTAAGAATTTTTTCCGTCTAGCCCCCTTTCACAACGCGCGATAAGGAACTTCGTCGTTCCAAAAATGAAACTTGAATGTTGAAAGTTGAAACCGTTCTATTTTCAAAAAAAGTGTCGTGACAACTTTCGTAAGATTTTTTTCCGTCTAGCCCCCTTTAGCAACGCGCGATAAGGAACTTCGTCGTTCCAAAAATGAAACTTGAATGTTGAAAGTTGAAACCGTTCTATTTTCAAAAAAAGTGTCGTGACAACTTTTCGTAAGATTTTTTTCCGTCTAGCCCCCTTTAGCAACGCGCGATAAGGAACTTCGTCGTTCCAATAATATGTTTATAAATAAGACCATAATACCATTTTAGCTATATAATTTAATTTGAACTTACAGACACTTAAAACTTGTTCAAGGACTGATAACATATTAAACCTAATAATTATATAATTTTATCGTCAAAATGCCGACTGATCTCTCTAGTGCTAACGCCATCTTATAAAACCGCACAAGAGAAAGACATCCTAACGTAATCGACATCCCTACAAATCGATTCGCATCATCCTTTATTATAAAGACCTGTAAGGAATGGAACGCCATCTCAGCAACCATTTTCCCGCCGAGTTATAGTCTGGGTCGTTCAAAGCAAGTGCGCATAGGTTTTATTGAGCAAGCGTGTTCCATCATAGGCGCTTGCTCATAACAGTTTAATAAAAAAAGACACTGCAAATATGCCAGTTATACAGCATAGCCCGAAGTGCATTGGCGAGCGCCAAGAGCGGTGTTAGTGGACTCTAAACCACGCGACCTCAACCATTGACCGCTCCCGTGCAACTTATTCTTTATATGCAAATCGATGATGTGTTGTGGCCATATATTTTGCGTATAACGAGTACGTTGCGGGTGCGCGGGCGTCGAGGTCGCGGCGAGCTATTTTTCACTTCTTGGTCATAATCTTGAGGTATTCCAGGGCGTTTTGGGCAGCGGAGGCCTGCGCGTCCTTGCTCGTGAGTCCGGAGCCATAGCAGACGGCCACGGGCAACGTGGAGAGCTGCACGAGGCACTGGCACCGGCCCGTCATCGACTTCTCCTCGATGTCCACGTACGTCACCTCGAACGACTGCTCCGACGCGATCTCCTGGAGGAACTTCACGAAGTTGAAGTCCTTGTTGTTCAGCGGAGTCACCTGAAAGTTGAGGTTCTTTTTTTAATATATATTATTATTATTACTATTGTAACCGAGTCTTTGTAATACCATTCTTGAAAAGAGTGTCCATGGAGTTTCTTGCCGGTTCTTCTCCATGAGACCCACTTTTTGGAACCGTGCAACTAGACGTTTCATAAGAGCCTGTAAAGGCCTATTTGAAATAAAAAACTTTTGATTGATTGATTTTTGATTTATAATGTTATCTTCCCGTCTAGCGTGACCATCAAGATATATATCGACGAGTGAAGACATACTATGATATATCTCGACATCGCCAACTTTGATAGACAAGATATCTCTACTTTTGACATTAGAAATCGAGTTTCAAGTGTGTCTTATTAGCAGTGGTGAGCTCACCATACAATCCCAAAAGCCTGGCTTGCCCTTTTAATGCAACCATAAAAAGAAAAATATAATGTGCTTAATGTTATTATATCAACTGATCCCAAGAACAAAATCGTATCTGTGAACATGTCTATACACACACACGATTTTGTTCATGGGACCAGTCGATATAGAAGTCATATCATATAATATAATACAACATATATGATTACGGAATTATATAGTTGTATATAAACACGTAATACGATGAAGCCGAGCTTTTGGGCTTGTATGGTGGTCCCGCCACTGCTTTTTAGACCCGGAAGAAAAAGAGATAATCAATTAAAACACGAGAAAACTGTCGACAAATTTTTGCCGTGGTTGTCATGCTAGGTCGGCTGGACGCTGATAGGCCACACCGTGTCAACCCACATGGTTGCCATTTTGAGAAAATTGAGTTTGAATTATCAATTTTGTTTTATTCAGTTTTTTTTTAAATATAACAAAAATAATAGATTTTTTGTAATGATTATTGTCAGAAAATGCATTTAGGCATTAAGTTTGCCTTTTTTATACACATTTTTTATGCAACAAAGTGTTAAATATAAAATAAATTATTACAATTAGTGTATGTCGTTTTTCTAGCTAGCAATCATAGAATTCAGTACATTATTGTTTAATATTCTAAAGATGTGAAGAGTTTCGTGTCAACCGTTTTTTTTTAATAATTTGGCTATTTAAATGATTGTATTGAATAATATGAAGAAAGCGATTGGTAACAAAATATATTTTTTTAGCATTTTCTGGGTTGACACGGTATTACTTGTTAGCGTCCATTTAACCCATATATGCCCCCTGATTCGAAAACGAACGTAACCTATCTGCCTAGTATACATATTTTGGACTTCCTATTCTTGTAATTGTTTGTGTTTATGAAATAAATAAGGTTGATTAACTTGCTCGATTTTAGATTCGTTTTCGAATAAGGAACCATAAGAGGAATTCAAAGTAGCACCAGTGAATGAAAAAAATTAAAGGTTTGCTTAGGTTAGTTCAGTGTAACTGTTTAGGCATGTTAGGAATGAAAAGCATGTATCAAAAAAAAATGACATGGGAAGAGGAAGGCGAAAAAATATGTGTTTGAGTTTGTTGTTTGACATTTCTGTGAATTGTTGATTTATTCTGAACTAAATATTCAGTACAGTAGAATCTCACTAACCCGGCACTATTAAAAACCAGAGGGTGCCGGATTATTGGAATTTTCGGATTTGTATTGTTATATTCAAAATAAATAAAACCATACTTCTGCTGTTACATATGAATGTATAAAAACAAAGGACGAGAATTGAGAAAGGTATGTTGAGGTGGTTTGGGCATGTAGAAAGGATGGATGAAAGTAAGGAAACGAAAAAGATTTATGAAACTGGTGTGAGTGGTAGACCTAGGCGAACATACCTTGATCAGATCGGGGACGTTCTTCAAAAGGGCCAGGTCAAAAGTACTCGTAACCGACGAGTGTGTATGAAAGCATTGATGAAAGTAGAATAAGCGAAAGTGCATATGGAATTCCGTGATCTCTGCCTACCCCAATGGGAAAGAGGCGTGAAGTATATGTATGTAAAAACAAAAGCGGTAAAAAGGAAGCTTAATTGCTTGAAAGTATTTAAAAGCTTGCTTGAAAAATTATTAAGCTTACTTTTTAAAAAAAGAAAAAAAAGCTGAATTGAGTATTATTATATTTAAAAAAAAGACACAATACGCCCAAGACAACACAAACTCATGCAACAACGACAAGCATGCAAAGTAATATGAAATGCATCCATACCTGCAACTTGGCCAGGTTGGGCCCGACCGAGTGTTTGAGGTGTTTGTGAAACTGCGACACCTTGTGGCTGTGACTTGTAGTTAATGTTGATATTTTACTATCTTTCAAGTCGGCATAGCGGGACGCAACACCGCCCTAGAAAACAACACCAATTATACATTTTACCAAACGACCGAACCCAACGCGACGCGATCACACAGAACCAATCACTTTTGAAAACAGATTTAACTGTATTATAATATATCGAAGGTATAAGTATGAAGTTAAAAGTTGAGTTAACTTTAATGTTAAAAGTTTAGGGACAAAATTACATTACGACACCAGCAACTTGAAAAAGTGTGATTACTTTTTAATTATCTTAAACAATTTAAAACATTATCACAGTATAGCTTAACTTATAATTTTTAAATTATCTTAAAAAAATTCAAAGTTATCACAATATTTCTGGCATGAAATATACTTTTTCAAGATAGCGTAATTGGCTCGTGTCGATTATATACAAAGAATACCGCCGTTATTAATATTTGTGACGTGATACATTCTTTGTATGTTAGATAAATTTGTCCCTAAACATTTAAAATTAAATGTAACTTACAACTTTAATTTCATACTTATTGGATTTAAGCATACCTTCGATACATATATAATAATGTTTTTAAACGCGTCAGAAACCGTCAAAACGATTCAACAAATTTCAATCAGTAGCTCTAAATTTTCCTAAGTTGCGATAACTTTTGAACCGAATATTATACGAATACTACCATAATTTTATAAAATTTAAACGATTTCTACTCCAGACTATGAAAAAACTGCCATCGTATATTAGAAGTTCCCTGCTATATTTCATATCACGATATAATTGTAAATAAACGCCTGTTGAAAAAGAACTCTTGACACCAATTCATTTTTTTTAGTGACCCTTCTATCGATACCCGCACGTAGTAAGAGCCGATCGAAAGATAGTAAAATACCTGGCCAAGTGCGAATCTCACAAACAAAAGATTATGGCCATAAACTCAAATATTAATCAAAGTTAATGACTTTTATGAGGCCGCTTGTGCGTGGCAATTCTTCGATATGCAGTGTAAAGTTAGTAATAATCTCTATCAGTTCCCTTGATATGTAAAAGGATGTCGATGGACGACATATGAGTATTGCAAAAGCACTGTTACAAGCCGCGTATGGCTGTATGACTAAACAGACTAAATTACTTTCAAAAAGCGCCAAATAAAATATTTATTTTGCTATTTATGTTGTCAAATTCAATTAAAACTATTACTTTGCCGTAGGTAGTGTTTTTTATTGAATTAAAATCCTTTGGGATAAATTAAAAGCTATCAAAACGACGTATTAGAAAAACTAACAGAGTTTTGGCACTCTTTAGAATGGGACCTTAATTCACACGATTAATTTTTCGGTACCCGGTACATTGCTTTACGACAAATCATGTATTATGTATGTTGTGATCGAAGTGTTCGTGATTACTATTCAATGCTTTTCATAAGGCCGAATAATAGTGCGATAAATTAGTCAAACCATGATGTGCAATGGAAATTATGTAAAAAAATATGCAAACCACAAAACAATATGACGCGGACGTACATGAAGTAATGAATTCCGGAGGCATGGCGCAGTCACATTTTTGTGTGTTTGTCTGATCATTTTTACAGGCAAATAAGATTAGTCTTGCCAGACCGAAACAATTTCTTACCCTGTTTCCCTGGATTCGAACCTAGACAATATCACTGAGCCAAGGAGAATGTCAATGAAGCAAATTAGTAAAAATAATAAAAATAAAGCTTCAGATTAGCTTTTACATATTGTTAGTAACAACTCCATACATAATGTTAACACAAATTATGACAGTTCTTACAAAGATCATACTTTAAGTGATTATGGAAATGTTACAATGGCAACAAAACTAAACTGTGGTAACTTACTAAGTTAGTGATATAAGTTACGTTTTTAAAACTATTATGTCCGTATTATCTATCCTTTTACAACAATTCAACTTTATATTTGATGTAAGTACGAAAACATACTTGGACTACCTTGCGCTCCGATGGGTCGCAGGTTCTAATACCGCCGGAGCAACAAATTTATAATTTTCTACAAGTATGTCTTCCCCACGTTTGGTCATTTCCGGCATTTAACGGGTGGAAAAAAAACCAAAATTCATATCGGCTTCAGTATATGGATGTCCGAATCCTCGTGGTAGGATTAGGTCGACAGCGCATCATTTACTGATGTTCTGTGACAGGGGTAGCACCTACCATCAAGTTAAACTCATGCTCGTCTGTTGATATCTAACAAAAAAAATCAAAGCTAATACCACCTTTTCTGAATAAGAATCCTAGTAAATAAGCAATAAGGATCCCAGTAAATTTTTTCAATAAGGATCCTAGTAAATAAATAATAAGGATCCTAGTAAATAACCAATAAGGATCCTAGTAAATAAGCAATAAGTATCCTAGTAAATAAACAATAAGTATCCTAGTAAATAAACAATAAGGATCCTAGTAAATAAATAATAAGGATCCTAGTAAATAACCAATAAGGACTCTAGTAAATAAGCAATAAGTATCCTAGTAAATAAACAATAAGGATCCTAGTAAATAAACAATAAGGATCCCAGTAAACAAGTGACCGTTACCTCGTCCTCGGGCTGGAAGGACTCCGGCGGGTTGTCCTGCAGCGCCTGCCACATCTTGTAGGCGGCCTGCCTCTTGGCCAGCTTCTTCGACTTGCCCGTCCCGATCTCGCGACGCTTCAGCAGCGTGCATATGATCGTGAATTGACGCTCGTGCGGGAGACCTTTATTGTAAATTATTCAATTTCCTTTATCATATATATCATAATAATCATATTATCTTCAGCCTATTTTTTTTTTTCAATGATTCTACACTGATGTTATAAAGAAAAAAGATTAGTATGTTTATAATATCAAAAACTACTTGAGTGATTTCAAAAATTCTTTCACCGTTAGAATGTTACATTATCCCTAAGTAACAAACGCTATATTTTTTTTAGAAAAAATTAGGGTTTCCTACTAAAACTTCAATAATGTAAAAAATTATAAAGAGAGAAGAGTAAGTTATATCATCTCATAGTGACTACAAAATAGTCTATGGTAAAAATCAACTAAAGACTTACGTCTGTTAACATTGTCATCATTCTCAGCGTGGTAAGAAGGTGGTGGCCAAAAGCGAGACATGCACAACTCTTGCAGCCATCCCACCGGGTTGCCCATCAGCTTGTCCTCAAACGAAGACACCACTGCACCACTGAAATAATTATTTATTGCTTTTATAACTAGTTTTACATGGCATGCGTTGCAATACCATGAAAAGTAAAACTATTTTTTTGGGCCAGGAACCTTGGCTCGTTGGCGCGTTCGGTAGAACACCTGCCATGCGCATCGATGGGTCGTGGGTTCGAATCCCATTGGGACAACATGTTTATAATTTTCTCAAAGCATGTTTTCCTCACGTCTGGTAGCTTTGGGCATTGATTGGGTGGGTCGAACATTGAAATTCCGACCGAGTATCAAACCACCGTTCATACCTGGGCGGTTGATTAGGCTAGCTCCAAACTAAGAGAAAAATGTAAATAATAAAGGCTTTGTAGATAATTACTCACGTCTCTGGTATATTTCCATTTGTGTTCTGATCGGCTGGTGCAGCTCCAGTCAGTTTGTCCAAAAGTGCCTTGGCCGCTGAGTGTTTAGCCTCTTTCTTGGACCTCCCAGTACCCATAGCTAAAGAGAATTATTTATTCATATAGGTATATAAAAATCTTGTGTCACAGTGTTTGTGATTGCCCTCCTTCAAAACGGCTTGATCGATTTTTATAATTTTATTTAACTAATAGATTGTAAAGTATATTACATTCCACTAGGTGATTAGGGTGTTCCTATCCAGAAATTTCAAAAAATATAAATTGTATTTTTTTTTGATTTGGCATCAAGAACCCCCAAATTTTCACTTTGCCCAGCGAAGTGGCCACAGGGCAACTAGTTTTTATATATTATCAAGAGAAATGAGACTTGTGATCAGATTTCTTACCAACTAAATCAGCAACAGTGACACGGTATCTAAAAGTGGGCTCATGTATCATTCCCTCAATCTGCACCAGCTCATACTTGGGCACTGTTCCACGACGTGCTAACAGCTCTTGCAACACTGACACAGGAGTCTTCATTGGAAGAGACTCCATTTCCTATGTCAAAAAAATATAGGCTTAAATGAACAGCTGCAACTCCCAATTTGTACTAGATAAATAATATAATTCTAATTTGAAATTTTCCACTAACAACAACCCAATATATCTCATTTACAATATTTTCTTATTAGATTAACTATGTAAATAATTTTAATTTTATTCATGACTGAAAATCTTTTTTGTTTACTTACCCTTTTAGCAGCTTCATCTAGTGGCAGTCGCTCCAAATTATTAGGAGGTTTGGGTCTATTTGGGTACCTACGCCTTGGTCCATGCTGGGCATGTTCCCCGTCAGGTCCTGCACCATGCACAGGCATCCCATGCACCACACCGGGCATACCTCCATGCACCACTCCAGAGTGTGGATGCACTACACCACCGTCCATCTGTTATTAATAATTTCATAAATAAGTCATCAAAATAATTTTAACTCTAAAGACACTATTAGCAAATTAATCTCTGTGGTTCAGCTGCTAATAATATTTTAGGACTGGAGTTGAGATATACCTTTAACACTCACTCAACAATCTATGAAACATATAAAAATTGTAGTTCCACAGAAGAGAAACAGAAATTCCAAATGAACAAGCATTATAATAGCTCTATTTCAATTTTCTATATTTATCTATGAAGTTATTGGTATATTTCAGTTACCATATTAAATTAACTATAATATTATGTTCTGCTATGTATAAAAGAAAAAGATCAAAACAATATTTTCATCGTTAAATTTATACACAAAATTCTATTTAAAGACCGAAATAGACTATTTTTACCACTAAAGCATGTAAATAAGAAAAAGTTTTCACCAGTTCCAAATACTAAGGAACATATGAAGAGTTTATAATGTGTAAAGATACATATCAAGGCATCAGTACAAAAATATCTTAATGGCAACAAACAAGATTAAGTTGGCAATCACGGTTAATTTAACTCATTAAGTGCAGAGGCTAAAACGCGAACAATTTGTGAGAAAGTATTCATATCGTCAATTTGTGAGTTGCATACATTTCACAGATAAGATGATACATATACTTTCTAGGAAGTTCTTTGTGTTTAGTTTTCAATTGCATATTTATGAAATTGAAATTATATCATATACATTGGTACATTTTCGTATTAAATATTCGATGGTATGAGAATGTAATAGGGTGTAATCTTCACAATTATTGAGAAGTCTTTATTTTATATTGATCGTATTATTATATTATTGACTTCACTATTAAAATTATATTTCAAAATATGTTGTGTATTTCTTCGCATTCTGGAAAAAATGTACCTATGACTTGTTATAAAATAACATCAAATAAATGAACAACCTAATATAGCAGAATATAAAAAAAAATTAGAACAAAAACTCAACATGTGATTCTAGAAATGACATGGCGGCCGGGTATCAATGCAAGATGGCTTCGCACATAAGCCGGCACGAAAGTAATTACTCAGAACGCTGGTGTCTTTACTAAAATTCCTTTTATTTTTATTCCTCAAACATAATTGAGAAAGTTTTAGTTCATTTAACTCATACATAACTTTATCTCACTTAAATATTATTACTTACCATCCTGTGTATTCTCTCCACAGCGGCAGCTATATTTCAATCACCACAAAAATAAAATGCGGGGTTTCACAATTAAAAATCGTGTTATTAATCGCACATAGAATGAAATATTAGTTTATCACAACTTGATACCGGTAGTAATATTAGTCAAGAATCAAGATGAGCGATAAAATTTTGAATAGGAAAATGTCAACTGTTAATAACCTCGTTGCCGTAGAACCGAACCCATAGAACCGAACCTCGAATATGTAATTCTAGTTGTCACTTGTCAGCTGTTGTGATTGTCAGTTGACAGTTTAGGGGTGGATACTGGATTCAGATTTCCTTAATAAAATGTTACTTGTGTTACATATACTCTATGATTCGGACCCTAAGTAAATTGTTGTCTATGGAAATTAAAAGAAAAATACTATTTAAATTCTACATTTCGTTTTTTTTGTCATTATTGTTTTTGTATCGATAAAATTGCTCTAATGTGTGTTTTCGTCGCCCTCATTTTTTTTATATTCACGTAATCGGACGTCTACCGTGGCCCATGGACATTCCGCACATTCACAATACCAGAGGTCTTGAGGATGCCTTCTTCTTCTTCTCTTGGCAGAGCGGTCGCGGTCATCATGTCCGGTCAGGGGCTGATGATGCTCGCCTCACGATGTCTCGCCATCTCTCTCTGTTAGTCCATAGAGTACATTGTATATTGTGTTAGTCGTCATTCGAGAGCAATGATGTAAGGGGCCGCCGGATAAGCGTTGATTGATTCCGAGCTCTTGTAGTATGTTGATGTGACGATACCTTGCCAGTCTTTATTATATGAGGAGGCTTGTTTCTTAATGGCCCAAATCATATCGATTCAAAAAATTGCCGACGACCGCAGCTGGTTCCACAGAGTTGGTTAGGCATGGGTAAAAGTGCCTTAGGAATCGCATTGTTGTGGATCGCCAGACATCGAGGTGGAATTTCAAGTTATGACGCGATGTCCGAAGTTGAAGATGCAGTGATTCTACACCTCTACGCAATGCCGAAGAATCAAGCCATTCGGAGAGAGCCTAATCGCGGTCGTATCGAACCGCTCTACATTGAATATATTGTAGTTCGATGAGAAAATTACTTCAAAATTCAATTCATCTGTATGTTGCTTTTTTTGTATGTTTGTTACGCGATAACTCCGCAAGTTATGGATGGATTTGGATGATTATTTTTTTGTTTGGTAGACCATATTTCATATTTTTATCGAAATTGGTTTGATACTTTTTACACAGATGATGTTTTGGTTTGTCCCTTTCAGCAAGTTTCTTTGTTCAATCTCTGTTCTTTTAACTGTCATCACTAAAACATGAACAGTAGTCCAGCCAAGAAGGACAGTATAATCCTGCTTTTGCATCAAATTTTCGAACGATACGGAGCGGCATCGGTTGGCTGGCACCGACTTCAAAAATAACTGTTAATAAATATTAAATATAGAGAATAAATAAGAACCAATAATGTGTTTTGAAGCAATTAAAATACCTATTATTTTTTACTTTAAGTTTGTACATACTATATTATATAGTTGTAGTTTTGAAGTCGTTTTTTTCTTTTTTTGCTTAAAAATAATTAAAATATTATTTTATCTAGTTCGTTCGTTTGTTCTATCTTAAATTCATCTAATAAAAACTCAAAGAATGCTTTAAACTTAGATTAATAATTGGTCTCCGCGCGCTATGACTAGATACCGCGCTATAAAGAAAAAACAGGTTCCTGAATGCGGCAACTCATAATATTGTAGTGTGTGTAAAACACTGATATTTTAGGTTTATATTATTTTACTGTGAAATTTATGACGATTTATACAATACTTACTGATAATATGTCATGCCAGTATCTTTCTTGTTTCTTGTAGTATTATTTTTATTTTTATTGTTTGACTACGCAAACCGGCATTTTACTCAATACGGCGTAGTATTTGTTGCCGCATTTTTCAAGCCGCCGACGCGACGCACGGTTCCAAAAAAAGGCGTAGCGCGCGGAGACCAATTTATTAAACTAAAGACTTTAAGGGCGGGGTATGGTATTTATTTTTTTATTTTTGCATTTTTTATTATTTTTTTAACTGAATGCGTAATATCTTAAGAATATTGTGTCAAAATTTCAAGTCAATCGGAGCAAAATTGACGAAGTTACGAGTATTTGAGCGTCCGTTGCTCCGGGCCGGATTTTTATACATGCCCGGCCCGAGCGCGCTATTGTTACCTGTAAGCAGCTTTTTCGCTCTCTATATTATAATCAAACATATCTATGAAAATCAGAGCAAAGATGTCCTCCTGGAGCGATGTGTATAACAGCAATGGGAGTCTGAACCAACTTATTTGGAAAAGCTCACCGAAGCACTTGAGTGGAACCTCTGTCATTGCTGAGATTACAGCTTATGTGGCAGCCTGCATCTTCAATGAAGGTTCTTTTGCTTTACTTACCTTCATACAAGATATAGAAATCAGTAGTGGACTGAGTTCTTATTGATTAGCGCAATAAACTGACTTCATGCGTATAAGCCGAGCGGAGTACGAAGTTTAAATAAGTTTGGCTCCTGGATGTCATAAGCGTAGTAAAAATAGTCACTATGCACGTTGATTCGATCTTTATTAAGCTGCCATTTGAAAAAATAATAAATAATAATTTATATGACGTAATCTCAGATTAAATAAAAAAATCTTTTTTTATTTAATCTGAGGACGTAATATTGATTAATGTAATTCATGTTTAGTTTTGTTTTGTTTGAATAAATTTATTATGTGCCTTTACATTCGGTTCAAAAATAATGTTAGTCTTGATGGGAAGTGATGAATAAAACAATTATATTTATTACACATTTAGTGGATTTAATATACATATTGCACGATTATAGCAGAACAAATACATTACAAAGATACCTATGATCAACACCAGTTAATCATTACTATATAAATTACAACTCTCAATGCCTAAACGTAAAAAATATTAAGTCTTTATCTATGAAATTGCTAGCTTTTATGAAATAACTTAATATATTTTTTTTCTATCTTTTTTTATTTGTATTGCCATGCAATTGACGCATCTTTGCAGACACTGAACGCAGTCACACCAGCGCGACGGTAGATACTCATATTCCGTAAAGTTACATAATTACGTAAATTTTAAACGTAGGTATCCATAAAGATGAAAAAAATGCGATGAAAACAACGCTAATCAATAAACAAATGATTTATTTTAGAAAAAGAAGCCCATGTTATTAAAATAAAATTATTTTGAATTTTTTTTACATTTGAAATGGCCAGTACTGTGGAACCGCAATTTCATAAATAAATACCTATTATACTTTTAATTTTTATCGTATTGTACCTAATATAACAGGTTAACTCGTAGTATGAAAACAGACTTCATAAAAACGTATGTTTTACACAATCCTACTGTAAGAAAAATACTAATATTATAAAGAGGAAAGAATTGTTTATTTGTATACAATATAATTACATTGTATAAATTACCTTCTCAATTTACTCAAATTGAACCAGGATAATCAAGTACATTGTAGCGGAAGCAAACAACTGAAAATAATGTTAATCCTTAGTTTACTCCAAAAAATCAAAAAAAGTACCTAAGTATATTTTAAAAAAATAATTAGAAAATAAACTAAAAAATACTACTTAAATAAAGCGTCAACAGACTATAATACTCACATTAAACATGAGTGTTGCATCTAATGGAAAAAATCCAAATAAGTTTATTTCAATTGATTGATATTTCAGAAGTGTTGAAAAATGTTGCACCTGCAATGTTAGTATGTAATTGTAAAATCGGTAATAAATTATAATAATAAATAATTTTTTCTAAGCTTTTTTGTAGTTTTAAACTAGGGATGTAACGGAAGTGGTTTTATCGGAATCGGAGTTTTTAAATTTGGTTTGTCGGAACCGAAATCGCAACCGGAACCGGATCGGAACCGGAACCAAAATCGGAGGCAGAAGCAAAAGAGAGAAGTGTAATAAAATAAATAAGTTTCATTCATATCAGTTCAAAAAATAAAACACCTTCCTAGTTTTTGAAAATAAAAATAAACGAATTGACTAAAATTTTATACCGTAGTAAATTAAATCAAATTGTGCTGATCGCGGCCGCCGCCACCGCTGTGCTTCGACCTCCGATTATAACCTCCGATTGAATATATCGGAACCGAAATCGGAATCGGAGGTGCAAAATTAATCGGAAGTTCCGACGTTTCGGAACCGGAATCGAAGCTCCGTAACATCCCTAGTTTAAACTACCTACAGATACGACGTACCTCCATAAGATGTCGTAAGTCTTGTAGTTCCGTAGGAATATAATGCAATGCTTGTCCGATTTTTAAAGCCTGAAATATATTCATTTATGAAAGTTCTATTTAATCAATTATATTTATTTCATTATATTATTTAGCTACATGTTCCCGCACTTACTTCAAGCTTTAATAAACTACCAGAGTAGGATAAGGAATATATTTTTATAAATTGGTATATAATCCAGACTGAACAATCGAGTATTTGATATGTCGTCATAGATTTCTTGATCATAATTCCGTGATACATTGTATGTCCCTCACTAACCAACGCATGAAACGATTGAAATATTGACGCTAACATAGGACATTTAAATACGTCGTTTATATAAGTTTTTATTTCAAACGCATTCCTGTACATCAATTCCATTTGTCTTAAGGTCATAATATGTTTACCCCTAGGTTTTACTTCAAGTGTTGTATACGATTTATACTTATTGTTTTCCAAAAGTTGGCAATTATCACTTATAATGGATAATATTGTAGACACAGATATAACAAGCATAGTATAAAATGCATGCAAACTAAACTGTATCAGTTGCGGTATATCAAAACTAATTCCAACTAATAGTTTTTGCCATAAGGTAGTTCGTTGAGATACGTTTAAATATATCTGAATTATAATTATCGCCATTAAGCCTATTATCATTATATTACGATGAAAACGTATTTTTTCCAGAATAATTCGTCTTTTATCACAATATGTTATGTTTGTCCACGTTGATACCAACATATCCAATATTTTTATATATTTTGAACGATTTAAAAACGCGCAGAAGTAAACCGTACAACATAAAATGAAGAAAGTAATAAGTTCTACGGTGTAATTTATTTGCGTCATAATTTTGGTTTCAAAATGAATAGGCGCAAGTACGAGGCGTATATGTAAAACCAAAAACAAAAGAACAATTATAAGAATAGTAACACCATATAAACAATTTAAATAAATTGAATACGGAATTATTTTAAAATTTCGTTTGGATTTTGAAAACTTCACACTATGCGGAAGTAAACCTAACAGAGAAGCAACAAGAATCATTGGTTTTAAAATATTATGAATTTCTAAATTTTTGTTATCTTTAAACTTGGTTGACCAAAATCTTTTCAATACAGAAATCATTTTAAACGCGACTATTTCACGTGACAATTCTGAAACTCAAGTGATTCTTACTTAACTCTTCAGACATTAAATATAAAAGATTTACAGAACGTTTCAATAAATTATTCATTAATGACTATAATTATTAGATATCAGCTATCTTCAAAATTCTGGTACAAGAAAGAGTTCTTGTTTTCCTGTCATAATAGTCGTCCTACACTTTACTTACAATTGTGTCAAGTAGGGGAAGGCCGGGCAAAGTGGACACCTTAACCTTTGGCTGACTATGGGATGGAAACCGTTACAGACAGATTAAAATTAATAACTACTTAAATCAACTAAAATCACATCAAATCACTACTTTACTTAAAAATATTAATCACATTAAAATTGGTACCGCTATCCGCTTCGCGGGTAATGTGGTTATTGGTCAACGTGAACACACGGTTATTTATGGAACAATTATCCAAGGATCTTAAAGAAAACATAAGTAAATGAAGGAGACAATAATAAATAAGTTTCTTCATGGTACATGTTTTAACAAATTTAGCTTTCTGTTCCTCCTTTAAAGGAGTGCTGGTAAGCACCCTAGACTTTAGAAAATTTATTTTGCGGTAATCCACAGGAACATGACGAGTTGGGAGTGGTAGTCTTATTTCTTTTGGACTCAAATAATATATGTATGGATCTGCTTCATTTGCTTTAGGTATATATTATGAATACCAAAACCAAAGCAACGAAAAAATATTTCTAGGTAATTTGGAATCAAGCAAAATGGAAATGGAAGTAAGCAGATACGGTGACCACTTTGCCCAGCGGGTACTTGTTGAATTTAACTTACCCTAAAATCAAGTCAATCAATCTACAACCAAATTTCTAAGAAAACTAACAGTATTTCTGCAGGTACTTTGAAGTGAGAATCAAGTCAATACAGTAGTATTAGGTATATAGCATGAGTAATAACAGAATTACACACATTGAAAGGTCGTAAGCAATATTATAATTTTTCCCATATGACGCATATTCTTGCTCTAGTTCTTTTGGTTTACGATTAAGAAACGCGGGGAGCACCTCGTAGCGTGACGGGCACTACTTGTCGCGCAATTTTGAAATAATAGAAGATATCCGTTTTGTCTATGCTGTTCACTATGCCCAGCCTTCCCCTAAACTAATATTACGTTAAGACTCATGTTTAAGACACGGAATGTATAATTATTATTTTTAGCTTATATAAATAGTTTGTATGGATAACATTTGTTTACCTAACTATATATGTACATTGTACATATTTTTTAAACAGTACTAAGCTTAATGTACATACATGTAATAACATTTACATTATAATAAGTAAAAGCAGTATTATATTGTAAAAAAACATAAAATTCTTCTTAGAAAATTAAAAAAAAAATGTGACCTGACATTTTTTTGGCAAATGTACTTCAAAAAGATATAAAAAGAAACTATAAATCCAAATTAAAAAGTAAAAAAATTGTAAAAGCAAAAATTTCAAAAAATGTTTTTAAAATGTTTATTTAATACATGTATTCTAAGTGTAAGGCGCTGTCCGATAGATTTAGTTAAAAATTATAATGTGCAATCAATTATTGGAACAAAACGTATACTGCATAAAAATCCTAAAACATTTTATAGCACGTGTCCCCCTGGCATGAAAGTTACCATATGTGGTGCCGCTGGTTGCACAGGTAGGATATATATAGGATACTTATAAATAATAATATAATATAAATAATATTTGAGATCTACTACGTCAAATCAAACAGATAAACACTGAATGCTACCTGACCCGACAAACTTCTTATCGCAAATAAAAGTTGTCTAAACTTATCTATATAAATAAAACAAATTATTATATTTTCTCATCTCTTAAACCTTCCTTGGACTTTTACAATAAGAATATTTCAAAATTAGGCAAATCAGTTCAGCCGTTATCTAATTTTTGAAAGACTAACAACCCTCAATTCATTTTTATAGATATACCTTATAATGGCCATTTCTAGTCGATTATTGTAGCATTCTTAGAAGCGCGTAGCATCGTAGCAATTTAACAGTTATAAAATATATAAGTATACATAGCTAAAGTAAAATTACTCATACTATGAAAATATTTTTGTTCACAAAGTTTTGCTGCCTAGTCATGTTATGGGTATGTAGTAATATATATCCTTTTTGTTTTAGATGTAGTTTTCGTACATTAATATTTCTACTATTGAGTTAAAATTTAGTTTTAATTTAAGTTTATATAATTATTATAAAAATTACATTTAAGGATGTTAGTTGGACTATAACAGTTTGTTTAGTATTTTTAATCAATAAGAAAAATATGAATAAGAAATCATTCAACCCGTAGGCCGTATTTGTCTTGTAGAAGCACGTAGCGTCGTAGCAGTCACAGTAAATTCTGAACGAATTTTTATTCGCCGAAAATTCGTCGTGTCTTCAATGTTGATAATTTAACTTGAAAACTTTTTTTATTTGTACACATTACACATAAAAAAATAAGAATTCTTTGTTTTGAAAAAACTCCTTTAAAGCTTTATTTAATGAACTTTAAATCCCTTTCACTTGAGAAGTATTTCTTAATATATTCGCATATTTTATATTTACCACTTCGGCTTAGTGGTACGCTCGTTTTGTTTAATATCCAGGGTTTGGAACCCGGGGAAACAAAAAAAAATGTTTTGGTCGGGCAGAACTGACAGAAGAATGATCACATACTTCCCTGGTAATAAAAATGATCAGTGAGACAGACTTAGAAATGTGTAATAATGCATATTCTGATTGTTGATTTTACTCTGTCTTCTCAGGTGAACCTCTAGCCTTGCTGCTGAAACAGTGTCCATTACTAGACGAAATAGCGCTCTACGATGTTTGCGCCACCTGTGGTTACGGCATGGAACTAAGTCACGTAGATACCAAATGTAAAGTGTCTTCATTTTCCGGAGCACACATGCTATGTGATGCTTTGAAGGTACATTATAATAAGTTGCGGAAATTTTTAATTCTGAACTTTTTAGTTGTAAGATTTTAGTAAATACCTTTAATAAATCACAAAGTTAATGGTAGTAACATAAACGGTCAATATTATCTAGGGCAGACATATTCGGAAACAGGATGTGTTATTAAGATTATTTAAAAAATCGTCATAACTACAGTTAGGACAAAATTAGTGTATTGAAATAATACATAAGCTGTAATGTAATCGTTCCAATAAATCGAATGACACTTGGATAAATATATAAGTATGTGTTTTTGCTTATTACGTTCATGTTTCTGCTACACTAATTTGTTAGTTGTTTGGAAAATATTCGTGTAATTTAATTTTTCTTCATAGATACAAAAAAATATAGTTAAACTCACTTAAAACAATGCTTTCCAGTGTAACAATGGGCTTAGATTGATAGTAAAATATACAATTTTGCTTGCAAACATACCAAATGAACAATATATTATTTTTTAAAATACAGATATACCTGACTATAAATATATTTATACATAAACTGAAACCGAAACGCGCATTATGCACTTCACAGTTTTTCTATTTCGTTACCCAGTCGGAATTTCGATTTTCGATTTCGGATTTCCCACTCTTTCCAGACGTAGGGAACACATGATTACAAAAAATTATGAACGTGTCGTTCCGATGGAATGCAAACCCACGATTCATCGATTCGCACGGCAGGTGTTCTACCGAACGCGTCACCAAGCCCATCAAAAGTATAGTATATATTGTATTATTTTCCAGGGATCTCGAGTAGTGGTGATTGTAGCAAGACATGCAGATGACACGTTTGAGAGTAACTCGCCGATCTTAACGGAAATAACTCTGCAAATCTGCAATACTTGTCCTGATGTATGTCACTGAATAATATAATAAGCCCACCATAGGACTCATGATTAATATTGAATTTTTTAATAATAATTTTATATAGAGTTCATACATATATCTTGGCTTAAAGGTTTTTATAAATTACCAAAGAGGTTTGACATACTATTATTGTGATTTGAGTCGATTGGATTTAATAGTATTAAATGCGACTACAGTTATAAATGCAAATAAATACATTTTTTTTATATTTAACCGCAGATTTTTTGTTTTGTGTAACCTTAATTAAAAAAGCCTTCTAGAAAGATACCAGCCTCTAGAAATTTGAAATATAATAAATATGTAATTCCCAATAATTACAGGCCTTCACAATAATAGCAACAGAGCCTGTAGAGAGCTTAGTTCCATTGGTCGGTGAAATACAAAGATGTCGATGTAAATATGATCCCCGCCGTTTGCTGGGGTGCGTTGAGCTTAACTGTGTGCGTGCTAATACTGTGCTGGCCGACTTCCTGCGAGTACCGCCGGAGTCTGTGAGGGTTCCGGTGATAGGAGGTGCCACAGCGACTACAATGGTGCCTGTGTTGTCAGCTGCGGTACATCCTTGTAAGATGAGTCAGGAACAGGTAAGGTTTAAGATATTTATTCCTCATAAATGAATTCATATTCACCTATCATGGAACATGATAAGCAAAAATAATTAAATAAAAATCTTATTCTTTCTTACTATAGATTATTTTTAGCATTGAATTAAATCCTACATAACCCATATATTTTAAAGAAATCAAAGAAGGTATTCACACGTAACATAATCAAACATTTACGGTTACTTTTGACATAGTGAAAAAGAAACTTTATTCTCTTCAATAATGATCGATGTTTACTTGTACCTGCGGGGTTAGAATGGAAGTCACAAAAACGATTTGACTGATCGTCTCGCTTCATTGTGATTGGTCTAGAGACTCTCTACACCAATCCCAATGAAGCGACACGATCAGTCGAATCGTTTTTGTGACTTGCGTTCTAACCCCGCTGGATTATATTCAAACTTATAAGATTTAATATAATCCCGCGCGACCACTCCTGTTACTTTAAGGTGCGTGACCACTGTAGGGTTAAAGAGCTATTTCCTTTAAAATTAATTTCTCTGACTTTAGATTGAATGTGTAACATCATGCATTATGAGCGGTAGTGAAGCAATTTGCGCATCGAAGGGCTGCGCGAAGGCAACCGCATGTTTATCTGGCGCGTACGCCATTGCTAGGACCACTATTAACGTGGTTAAAGGACTCCAGGGCAACTCAAATGTGGTTCAGTGCGCGTACGTCGACAGTCTTGGTACCTGTGTACCTGATTGTCAATACTTTGCCAGTGAGGTGAGTGCTTATGGACCGAATGATAGTTAAAATAGCTGGTGAGAAGAATTAAAAATGGTTTTCGAAGATGTAAAATACGTTGGTGTTTTTGGTAGTGCATCGGTTGAAAACCGCCGCAGATGTCTATGGACGCTAGTGATCGCTTACTTACCATCACGTAAACCATCTGCCCGGTGTCCCCTATTCTATATATAAAAAAGTAACGTAAGAATATGAATGACTCCACATGAATTTGTTGCAGGTTGTGTTAGGTCCGTCTGGTATTGAAAAGAACCTCGGCATTCCGGAGCTTTCCAAATTCGAAAATTGTCTTTTGTGCAATTGTCTACCATATGTTCGAAACGAGATAGCTCGCGCTGTATGTCTGGTGAGATTTACCATTTTATTAACTTATCATTTCTATGAAACCAGTTATCGCCAGCGGTTTTCCCGAACCGATATGATTTAGTGACTTTCAAGAAAAGACCCGACTCGTTCCATAAAGGCCGGGAGAGCACCTCTAAGTCCTCGGCGTTACAGAATATGCTTCTGGGCGCTACTAAACACACCTAACATCTTATGACCCGGGATTTTTTTTTAGTACGGGTCTACTCCCGTATTACTACTATTACTTTTTTTTGTTAATTTTATACCAAATGAATCTTATCATAACTGACTTGCAGATAACCCACCCTTTTATGATGTTTGTTTAAATTTATCTGAAACTAGCAACGCGCCCCGGCTTCACACCGGTGCAATGTAGATGTACTATACACAGCCTATGTTACTCGCTTATAATGTAGCTTTCTATTGGTGAAAGAATTTTCGAAATCGGTCCAGTAGTTTTTGAGTTTATTCATAACATACAAAAATACAAATCTTTCCTCTTTAAGAGTATTAAATAAAAGTAATAATAAAAGAGTATTTCATATTCCAGGTGTACACCATGTGCCAGCAGTGCTGTTGTCCGAGTTGTATCGCACATCCACAGACGTGCTACAATCCGCCGATAGTGCCCTGCGTTCCACCTGTTAACTGGACCTGCGACTGTCCAGACTCCTGCCGCGACGAGTATCTAGCCTCGGTGAGTCACAACAGGGGGATATTTAAGTGGAATGGACAGGTAGGTCACCTAATGACAAGCGATTGTCGCCGTCTATGGAATTCCGCAACATCAGTTCTTAAGATCTTAAGAAATGCCTTTTGGGTTCGTACTCACACTTACTGGCTAATAAGTGTGCTATTTTTTAGAGTGCTTATAAATCATTTCAAAGCCAATAATAATTATCCTCCGCAAAAATGTACGTTTTGCAAGAAAATATAACTGTCGAGGGTGTTTTAAATTATTAATTGGGGAAAATAAATAGATCTTATTATTATTATTTTTTATGTTAGTTATCGACACACGAGAATCAGGTTCACTTGAGTTCACAGTCAATGATGCGCTGTCGACCTACTTTTTACTTCAAGCATTCGGAAATCCGTAGACTGAAACCGAAACGCGCAATATGCACTTCACACGGTTTTTCCATCTATAAACGGTGGTTCGTTATCCGGTCGGAATTTCGATATTCCTTCCATCCGTTCAATGACATGTTTACAGAAAATAATTTGGGTTGGGGGATTTGAACCCACAACCCATCGATGCGCACAGCAGGTGCTCTACCGAACGGGTCAACGAGCCCGTCCATTATATAGTGTACCTTCAAAAACTCGAATATATTAAATTCAATTTATTCCTTCAGCATCTCTCACTAGCTTAGAGACTTTCACACAGATTTGCCGTGATATGACTTGCAAGTGTGGTAGCACGGAGCTATGCTGGCGTCCCCGTGACGTCGACTACGACGCATCTCGCGCGTCCAACCTCACACATCAGATGCCGCTCAAGAGTCCTGCCTGCTCGATGCGCACAGTCCCCAGGAGTGTGCAAATTGAACAGCAGTTGAGACAGAGAGCGACTGACCCTTGCTCTTAAAGCAGAAAAGGACAGCGTAAGCCCCAAATCTCTACTTATTGGGTTCTGGCTATATCAATTGAAATATTTTTCAGATTAATCCTTACTTCCTACCCTTGATTTCACGAATATATACCTTCTCCCTGCCATTTATAATACTGCATTTGTTTCAAAGGCCGGGGGTAGGTTAAGATTATCGTGAGAATATATGGTTGATATTTTAGTAATATTATACTTAGATATATCTTATTACAAAAAAGCTTTATAGGTATATTATTCGGTTTCTTAAATGATTAAGCACTAAATGAGGATTTGTATAAATTTTTCCTAACATGTTTTTGTAAATAAAATTACCATAATTTGAAATAATTCGTTTTATTAATGATTAAATTAACAAAAATTTAATAGTGGAAAGCATTTTTTATTTTGCTATGTACGCTGTTAAGTTTTTCTTTCAGCGTAGAAATCAGTTTTGATTCGCATTCACTCTGGAAATGAAAATTATTTGTAAACTGTATATAATTCGTACAAACGTTGCTATTTAAAATAAAAATATTTAAAAACCACTGTACCGCTTCATTTTGATTGCATTCTTTCATCGCCTCTTTGGATTTCTCACGTTGAATATTAAATTTTGACTTACTGCTTACGTTTTTCTAAAAAGGCAACATTGTTTCTATTATTATTCTCAAAAAAAAATTGGCCAACTCCGTGGTATACGCATTACTTTACATCACTTTGTAAGTTGTTCTTATTATACATATTATCAATCATAAAAAAAATTTCGAGCTTGGCTTTTCACACTAAGTGGTAATTTGAATATAATATGACAACAAAGCTTTCTATTTACCCGTGATATGTTAATGTTGATACCAGAAGATCGCATTGCACTCATAGACTTCTGAAAAAATTCATTATTAAGCCAAGTGTCCACTGGCAAGTAGCTTCCGCAATTTCTTGCAGAAGTCTATCACGACTTGTTTCCACTGGCTGCAATTTTTCTATTTGCAAGCCGCTTTTAGAAGTTGTATAAGTTAACTTCCTGCAAGATCTTGAAGATCCGTTTCCACAGAAATTGCATACAAATTACTTGCGCAAGAGGCGGTCAAACAAAATGCCTAGCTGCAGAAAAATACGGAATGCGTCTATTGTGTTGTTGTTGTTGTACGTAAATTTTAGGAGATCAAAATATTCCCACTTCGACTTTTATACTTCATGCGTACTTTGGCCACATTTTTGTTTGTTTTGTTTTTTAACCTGGCCAAATTGTCTTTTAAGATTATGTAGCTTCCGATTGTCTTAATTAAGTCTAATGCAACGTTTTTCTTAATTTTATTTTTATAATCTTTCCCACAATTAGGGATTAATCTCGTATAAAGATATGAATTTCATCGTGTCTTCGCGGGACCATACTTTTTTCTCACTCATGTTGAAGTTACTAATACAAAATTTGAAATGTAGGTATAATCAAAGTTTCAAGACATTCAATTGTATCCAGGAATTACTTAAATAATTTCCATAATAAAACACTGAACTTGCCCAAAAACTTCCAACTTTATTGTGTGAACAAAATAAAGTCGCAAGCGCTTGCTGCAAAGTCAAAACAACCGTATACACGTGAGACTTGCAGCAAGTTTGGCAAGTCACTAAAACTTCCAGAAGTCCACTTGCGCTCGCGTTTACACATTGGAAGTCGCTTGCGCAAGTCAACTTGTGCAAGATTTATTGCTAGTGGACACTTTGCATTAAAATTCAATTCAAGTCTTCTAAAAATGGTGAGTATTCTGTTCATAAATACATATATCGAACGTAGGCAGGCATGTATATACATAAATATACACCACGCCTCTTTCCCATTGGAGTAGGCAAAGATCAGATATGTACCTTATAATATATAGATTCAGTTTAGTTAATAGGCTGCCGCCGCAATATAAGACAAAAGAAATTCTTCTTATGCTTCAAACTTCTACTGTTTTTAAAATTGTCTGTTATTAACGCGAGTATAACACATTTAAATAAAATACTGTATACCGGATTAAAACGCGATTTATTATTTATATTGTTTAAATTATTTATCCCGAACATCGTTATATTGTTTAAATAATTTAAACAATATAAAGTATACAGTATTTTATTCTACTGTGTTTATTAAATAAATTGTGTTCTTGATGTAGTAAAATAAGAGGAAAACTGTGGACTTTCTTAACCTTTTGCAAGGTGATATATAATTATCTGCTTAATCCAACTAAATCAAATATAAATATTAAAATAACAACCCTTGGTATATGAATAGCAATTCCAGTTGGTCCTTCGAACGGCATGCCAGGTCTAAAACATGGCCCAACTGACGCTCGTCGTTCCAAAATCCAGGCTCGACTCTTCGCGCCAATTTCCTAAACGTTGAAGATTTATTTAATTTAACAAATAATACTTTTAGAGAGTAATTTATTTAAAAAACATACCGATAGTATTTCTCTTCCTTGAAAATCCTTTTCTTTCCACGATATTTCTCTTCTCTCAAGAGGAACTGTAGTGTCCTGTAATTTCAGTGCCAACAGAAATAGCAAGTAAAAAATATAATATGCTCGAAGTAAAAAGTAGGTCGACAGCGCATCATTGACTGATGTTCTGTGGCTGAGGTATCACCTACCATCAAGTGAACCTCATGCTCGTCTGTCGATAACTGACATAAAAAAAAAGAAAAAAAATAAAAAATTTCAAGTGCTCAGACTAGGTACGGGACAAGGTACGGGAGTTAGAGTTACATTTTTTCTGGGAATTTTATACCGAATGAATTTCATTTTGATAGTAGTTCAATGTTCAGAAAATAACAAAGTGAGCGTTATTCAGACTTATTCAAATTTGGCGCTACCGTACTAAGTACGTAAGAATGTAGCTAAATAAATTTTCAGTGTTAACTAAGACTAGGCAAAAGTTAGAAAAAACTTGTTACATTTATGGCCAAAGTTTATTTTTATACCTTGTTAGAAAATAATGAAAGGGTGATTTTGGAAGATTTTACCTAAAAATCTATAAAAACGCTATCAAATAGTAATTACCTACCTGATATATTATTCCGCCTCTGTGGCTTAATTGTAAGCACGATGCCTTTAGCTCCAGAGGTCCTGAGTTCGTATCCCGGGGAAATAAGTAATAAAAATAAAATGTGTCGATCAGGCAAGGCACAGAAGGCTGATCACCTACTTGTAAGAATATCAATACGCCTGTAAAGAATAATAAACAGTAAAACAGAACAGAAATGAGTCTGCCACATGCCTCTCTAGGGGACTCGGGAATTCACTTTTGATATATCGACGTATCCTTTGAACAGTCGGTAATGATATCAAGTCGCTGTTTTGTATTTGTATATAATGTATTAGTAAAATCCAAAAACGAATCGTGTTTTCGAAAATAGCAGTCAAACAGTTCATGATGTTAATTTCTCTAAAAAATAAGGTTAAATATAAAGTAGAGCGTCAATATTATAGCTGCAAATTCAATATTATTGTTTTCTCAGAATAGAGTAATTGGTATATTTCAATCAAGGAGGGCCAGGGAAGACGAACAATAAAATAAGTACTTTTATTATTAATTTTATGTACACACCAACTAAGTACACACGCAAGTTCACATTTTTTTAACATTTTCAGCTGGCCATTCCCGACCACTGACTCCATAGTTTAGTATCTGTAGTTTGTGCAATTTTCAAGCCCGAAAAAGATATCACATTCATTTTAAATCATCAAGGACAATGCAGGAAGGTATTATTATAACAGCGATCGAAAATGGCCAGCCATACTAACATTAGAGTACGCGAAAGCATCGCAGACGTATCATTAAGTGAAGATTTAAATTCCTTGACCAAAAGCTCGTCCCGAGGAGATATTTTCTTCGGATGGAGCTTCGTAGGGTACGCCGCAACAGAAAAACTGACGAACGACGCGTGATACGCGGGATGCCCGAGATTCACTGCGCGGCAGCCCGCCTGCCTCCTCTTCATCATCTGACTATAAATTAATCATAATAAGTATTAAAGTTATTGGAAACGTCCTTAATTAATAGTTTTTTGAATCAGATACTGAGTTACCAAGTAAAACAAAACTCTTATTTAAAAAAAATTACTCGTATATTTCAAACAACTGCAGGCTGCCACGCAGATAATAATCTAAAAAACGTCCGCATATACTTAACAACATACCCAATTTGAATATTTCTTAGATGTTTCAACGGTCCGCCCCTCGGAGATTTCTTCAGTAATGCTATCAGTGTCTCCTCTCTTGTGGCTCTCCTTTTCAGCCCCAGTAAAATCTGCTCCGGGCAGAGCTTCGACATCTTGTGGTATGGGTTGAGCAGGTGGTGTATTGGAACCCTTCTACAGATAGATTTGTTTATGTTGGTTAGTTTGTCAATTCAGTTTTGGGTTAAGGCATACATTCTATAGTATATCTCGACTTACGCTACCCCGATTTACGCGAACCCGGAGTAAGGTAATACCTACGCGATTTTTAAATCTCGTTCCTCAACGTCGTCTCGTCATACAACTCCTGATAATCGATTATTAACATTTTTTTAAAGATTAAGATGTTATTAAACATTTTTTTTTTCTAAATTATTGTTTTCTTTAACTTCTGGCCCCGGAAATAAGTTAAATACGAAATTATGTATATCCCGAATTACGCCAAGTCCCAACTATCGCGTAAATTCGGGGTATTAGTGTATTTCAAGAAAATTAATAGTTATATAAATGAATTATTATTAAAAACTAAATCATTCATTGAATATTATAGACGGGTAGGTATTTCCCCTGAATCTATAATAACAATGTTTCAATCCAATTACACACCAATTAGCGCACATTTACTTATCTATAAGTTATTTGCCGTATTATGTTCATAGCGTGACAATATTTCATAATAAATGCAATGATTCATTTGTACCTTCGTATCGACTTCCAAATGTGCTAAAGCAATAGACTCGGGTGATGAACTTTGCTTTTTGGGAATCGAGGATAATTTTTTAGAGACGTTTTGCTTGCTCATCTCAGTAGATTTTGCTGAAAGTAATACAAAAATTTTAATCTTTTTGGATTAGGTATGTCCAGTCTTGTTTATTTTTAGGTAACTATTTTTAATTTTCTTGTTATAATCATCATTAATATTAATTATCTTTGTCTTTTTTGGTCGTAATATAATTTAAATTATAATGTTCATAGCTACTGTAATCGTTCATTTTCTTTTTAGTGTATTTTAAGACGAAATAATCAGTGGTCGAAAAAAACTGTTCATCATTACCACGATTTTGTTCCTTTTCCTCCACATTATCTTTCACAGTTGTTTCTACAGTTAAATCTTTTAATTCTTCAGCGACACCTGTATAAAAGATTTGTTAAAAACCCAATGTCAGATTTTCATGCAGCACAAAGTCGATACAAGTTTAAGGTGTTTCTCAGTTTAGAAACAAATAAGTATGAAAGACAAACAAAAATGTGTGTGCGTTCAATGCAAAGAAAGAGTTAACACAGAATCGTGAAATAGATGACAAGAAATCAACATGTTATTAAAATAATGTTAATAATTACAAGGTACTGTCGGCGCCCTAGAATGTTTATGGATAACATCGGAATCTTCTTGAATTTCTGTTGGTCTGTATGAAGGCTTGTGACGACTATTTGTCGTTTGTTCCACCACTACTGTAGGGGAGACCCCAGATCCACCACTTTTCTTCTCTTGTTCCGACATCTTCTAAAGAATCTCAAGCATCCATACGTGTTAATCTCCAATTTACCCACTATTTTTATTAACAATTTTTTTGAAAAGTACAAATAGCTGAAACGTCACGCTTAGCAATTTTGACAAATATATTTCTTGTTTTTTCATAATCTCTTCTATTTTCGAAATGGAACTACAAGAAGTACTGTAGTAGTTTAAAAATAATATTTTATAACTCGAGAGGAATAATGAAAATCGATTCTGCTTATAAAAAACCTTATAACTTAAAGGATAAAATATAAAGAACCACACTATATATACTAAATTAAATAATAAATTTCCTTTTCGTGCATACTGATCTGAAAGAAGATCTCTATCTCTTGTCTATGTCATAGCTGTTGATGTCCTTCAATTATGAAATGATTGGTTTTTAAATTCATATTTTTTACGAAAAAAAATTATCTGTGTCTAAAATCCCTTAATATAAACCACATTATTAAGTATGCTTGCGAGAAAAAAAATGGGATGTGATGGAAAATAAACAGTCTCCATCCAAAAAGAAATCACATATTCATGAAGAAAAGTTCATACGAGAAACTGATTCGGCAGCTGCAGGTTCAAGTCGTAATCCTAAAAAAGCACTATTTCTAGGTACATAAGAATTATTTTAAATAAGATTTGTTGTAACTGTTTGCCTCATACTTATATTTATCTCTTTATTGTCATTGTCTTCAGAAATCTTACAAAAAGCTCCTTCATATCGTAATTCTTCCCAAAAAATACTTGTATCCATAAAACCACGAACTCCGGCAATCAAAACATTGTATATAGCAGAGAAAAGCAGATTTCATTCCAAAAAGGTATTCATACAAATTCCAAATAAAATATATTAATTTACAATGAGGAAAAACGTGGTTAAAAAATTTTTAAACTGTATTTTTCAGCACACTGAAATATCCGGTACACGACTTGCAATAGGAGATCATTCTTCATTTACTAGCCGTAAGTGTGTTTCCAACCCAAAATCAAATCTTATATAATAAACTCATTTAATAAGCATACATTATTCTATTAGGTTACAGTGAAGAAAGTTCCTGCATAATCAAAACCATTCCATGTATCCCAAAAATAAGCAGTAATATTGAAGAAAATAAATTAAATACAAAAACACCATCCAGCAGTATCGTTCATGAAAGCTCGACAGCTGTCTCAAAATATGTAACGTCTAGCACTTCTCAAGATGTTACAGTCTATACAAAAAATCGTAGATCTTCTGAAAAATGTTACATGTACACACAACCCAATGTGACTATAAATATTCCTAAGCTTGAAACAGTTACAGAAACTTCAAAAAATTGTCCATTTAATAATAAAAATATTAGCGCTTTAATTGTCTCAAACCCTTCTTCCAAAGATAGGATATCAAATTCAGTTACAAATATAATAAATATTAATAAACGAATAGATTGGCTTGAACAGAGAATACTAAAACAAGAGATGGTATTTCGGACGCTCGATCCCAATATCCAACTATCTTCTACAGATGAAGAAACAGATAATGAACGGGTGAAAGCGTTTCCTCAAGCTGAGGTACCTGGTTGTAGTTATGTTGAATACAGCCACATACCAGAAACATCTGCATTTCAACGTTATACTCAACAGCCTGCTCCTCTTTCCCCTAGTAAAGCTACAACTATACAGAAAGAACATAATTCTGAACAATATGGACGTGACTTTACTCTTTACGATGGTATTACTGCTCGAGGCAGAAGACAATGTGCCTCAGTTCCATGCAAACGTGACGAGATGCCTAAAATAGCTGCAGATAGAGTTCATAGAATACGACACAAACTCAATCCTGTACGTGATTACAGACTTATGGACACAGTGCATTATCTTGCTCAAGGTGAATTTGCTCCTCGTGATGATGGTATAAAATTAACACCATCCCGAGAGGCTGTGTTAAGCGATATTATCTGGGAAGATGTCTGTCGAACACATTGGCCTAACACGCGACTTGGGCGACGACTAGCTCATCCGGAAAGATACGGCCCAAAGTCAGAATTACAGAGGCTAATTGATAGTTTATTGAGAGAGCGCGTTGCCCACGTGGAACGAAGACGGCGTCGTCACTATCGAATAGTTAAACTAAACAATAGGCACGAAAATTGTCGAACTGTTGGTAAAACGGGTGATATAATTGTAGCTAGTAATAAGAATAGGCTTGAAGGCGAAGAGAGAGATGTCGGTAGTGACCGTGATACAGGTAAGGCAGTTATGACCGAGCGACGATATGACGGGAATCCACGAAAAGATCACAGAAGCCACGATCGCTTAAAGTATCCTGAATCTAGAACACAGCGCCCATTTACAAACGAGGATTGTACTCCTGGTCCAAGTAATGCTGCAAATCGGTCTAGTAATAAACAATCCACTTGTTGTTATCGTACATCAAGTCCTTCTAATAGAAGAAGTGTAAACAAAACTCAAAGGAATCGTAATCAAGAAGAGACTAGCGATAGTAGTGTAATTACACCTAAGGTCCGACCAAAACATCCAAAGCTTGTGATTAAAAAGAGTTCAGCACGTTCTAAGTTTTCATCGCGAGAACCTAACCTTGAACATTACATACTATTGCCAACGTTAGTAATCCGTACGCCGTCGAACATGAAAAGGCAGAAAAAATTCAACGAATTATATCACAAAATCTTAAATAAGGCTAGCATTAAAAGTGGTATGTATAATTTGTAATATCAATAGTCAACTGTTACTTAGTTCTTTTTATGTTAGATATCGACAGACGAGCATGAGGCTCACTTGATGGTAGGTGACACCTCAGCCATAGAACATCAGTCAATGATGCGCTGTCGACCTACTTTTTACTTCGAGCATTCGGAAATCCATAGACTGAAACCGAAACGCGCAATGTGCACTTCACGGTTTTTCCATCTATGAACGGTGGTTCGTTACCCGGTCGGAATGTTGATATTCCTCCCACCCGATCAATGCCCGAAGTTACTAGACGTGGGGAAAACATGCTTACAGAAAACTATAAACATGTGTTCCCGGTGGGATTCGAACCCACGACCCATCGATGCGCACGGCAGGTGTTCTTCTACCGAGCCCGTCAAAAACCGTCAAAGCCCGTTACTGTGAAAGATTTAGTGAATTTTGTTTTGGAGCGTACTGCAACCGTGTCTATTATTTCATACTAGTACTATACACAATATCGTAGTGTACTATACACAAAAACAACCTATGTTACTCGCTGATAAAGCTTTCTATTGGTGAAATAATTTTTAAAATCGGTCCAGTAATTATTGAGTTAAAGCGTAACAAACAAATCTTTCCTCTTAATATTATTACATATAAATTTATTTTTTTCATATTTACAGAACAACCAGCATTCAACTTTAAAGGTGAAAATACAGATATAAGCCCCAATCCAAATAAAAAAAATATCGGACTAAACATAAATATTACACTATCCGAAAGTGAAGAAAATTTGCATAACAAGTAGACATGTACCTAATAAATATCTCCTGTTATTTTAAAGAAGCTTATTTTATTTGCCGTCATGAAATTAAACGCTAATACCTAAATAATGATTGTTTAATTTCTCTTTAACATCAGTTCAATTAATTTACACGTGATTTGTTGAATAATTGTATACTAGTACTACACTTAGTACTTGGCCACTGCCAGTCTTTCCATTTGCATTCTGGTAAATGTGCATCCGAGCTGCGCCAATTAATTCTACCATCTCCCTTTCATCACCGAACATCCAGGCTCACGGCGGGGATTTCGTCCTTAACAAGTGGAGACACCACATGTTCGCACAGAGCGAATCGCTTCCTCTTTTTTATTGCTAACCGCTGAGGACTGGAACTCTCTCCCTGCGCCTCTTTCCTGAGCAGTACAACATGAATCTTTTTAAGTCTTGAATAAATAGGCATCTCCTAGGTAAGCGTGGCTTAATATCATAGCTCGCCAGCACTTTACTTACCTATTCTTGAATAAAAAATATATATATTTATACACAGATATAATAATATCAGCCTAATCAACATCAATAATCAGCATAATTTCAACCTAATTTTGTACCTCGGCCAACAAAAACTGAAGGTTTAATTAGTAAAAACCTTCCAGTCCCTGTATCAATCACGTCGTATTCCGCCCATTAATAAACGCGTCAGCAATTCACTGAGACAGCAGGAATTTCATGCGTGGTCATGAACAGTGATTATAAAAAGTTTTTATCGTAAACGCGTGTAAGTAATTTTATAACGTACGAGCAACGCGCCCCGGCTTCAAACGGGTGCAATGTAGATGTACTATACACAAAACATAGCCTTTGTTACTCGCTGATAATGTAGCTTTCTATTGGTGAAAGAATTTTCAAAATCGGTCCAGTAGTGTTTGAGTTTATTCATAACATACAAAAATACAAAAATTCAAAAATACAAATGTTTCCTCTACAATATTAGTATAAAAGTATAGATTATTATAATTATTGTGTCAATAACTTTTTATACATATATTTAAAAAATAGAATATTTCGTGACTTATAATTGTTTTTAAATACCATTATAATACGGCAATACGGCTTCGCACGGGTGCAACGTAGATGCTATACACAAAAAATAACCTATGTTACTCTAACTTTCTATTGGGAAATTTTTAAAATCGATTCAGTAGATCCAGACATTACTCCCTATAACCACAAAACTAACAAACATTAACTCTTTATAACATTAGTATAGATAAAAAGTGAATTCCCGGATCCCCGAAAAATAGAATTTATATCCCGGCTGTAGGTAGGTACTCGAGGACCAAAAGAAAGAAAAAAAGCAAAAGAAGAGTTCATTATTGCACATAATGAGCTGAGCTGAGCATGAGTTATGCTTTTGTTTATTTTCATGAAGAGATAATACCAACTCAAATACGAGTACTATATTATAAGCCAGTTAATATCTTAAACTTTTCACCAAGGCCATTTATACAATATATTATTTTCCTGACCTTGTGAGTGTATGCAAAATAACTTACCAAAATTAAGAAGTGCACAGAGAACAAACATACATAGATTTTTATTTATTTAGATAGATATAATAGTGCTTGTTGACGGCAATGTGACTTGCGTTCTATACTGTACCTATTATCCTTTAGACGAACGGTGCGTATGAATGTTTTTATTCTGTAGGTACCTTCAACAATAAGAAAAAAAGAGTAGAACGAGAGCTTAATATAAGCTGAAATATCCACAGTAACTTTTTAAGCCGTGAAAGTGAATGATCGAAAATTGCTACGGAAACATATTTATTTACTTATTATCTAAGAAATAAAAAATATATAATACTAAAAGTATGTGTGAGAATACTGAAATAATATTCTTAAATGTGTTTTAAGTCATGGTAATTTTCCGACATTTTCCGTAAGTCGGCCAACGTACGTGTCAGTGAAGTTCTTTTGTAAATATTTGATAAGGAACAATTCGTTCATGCTACGAAGCTCACAGTTCTATAAAATCGATAGAAACACGTACATTTCAGTACTACACTACTAAATCAATTAATGTAATTGTAATATTGAAAATGTTTATAAGTCAGATACCGCCAACTATTGCTTATATACATACAAGCTTAGATTATTTATAATCAAAGCATACAAGATATTAACTGACATTAAAAGAAATTAAGATCTAACGAGGTTTTTGAAAAATAATTTTTACTATAATATCTTTAATTAAATAAAAGCTTTTGGCTATAATACACAGTAAGCCTATAATTATTGTATGTAGGGGAGAGAGGGGCTAGTTGTAACATTTTTTCCTTCTTTCGATGTAGTGACTAAACTATTGAGTATTTTCATTTAAAAGTGCTTTTAAACGAGTAATCATATATTTGAAAATATGTTCCCAAAATATTTTTTCCTGAATCTATAATCAATTTATATTTATAGCACTTTTTGTGGAAAAAGTCGCTTGTTACAACTTACCCCGTTTTTGGGGCAAGTTGTAACTAGTACGGGGCAAGTAGTAACGTCATATTAAAACAACAGGTTACATTATTTAAGGCTTGTATTATAAAAATAACAAAAAAATAATAAGAAAATGGTATTTCTTATGAACTAAAGATGTAAATACTTATCTTTTTCTTTAATAACGATAGTTATATTTTGACTTGTATAGTATATACTTAGGTTAATTAAACTTATTAATAAACTTAATTATTAGTGAAAACTAATTTCATAAATTGCATTTATAATCCACATAAAACTATTTTTTTATAACAATTCTTTATTTTTTTGTATTTACTAAACTATAGCAAGCTACGTGAGCTTCAAAAAATAAAAACATCTATCATTATTTTTGGTCAAAAGTTTAAAGAAATTATCTCAATCAAATTGTTTGATTCCCTAACATTCGCTGCTGTTAAGCAGTAAATAGTTATATTTTATACATCTTACTATATCACAATAAACATTGCAATAAGTAAAGCTTACTTCGTAAAATAGTAGGAAAAAATTTTACGCAATTACTTATTTCAGTCTTTATCAAATTCACAATTAATACAAATGTACGAAATAGGATCACCACTTGCACATTTAACGTGTGACCACAGTTTACAAATCTTACACTCGACCCAATCTTCTTTGTCTGATATGGTTATACTTTCTTCTCCGAAAATCAAACACAACTAACTACTTTTCTTCTTCAGAATCTGAGTCTTCATTGAAATCTTTTTCTTCACTTTATCAATCTTGGTCTTTTCAGGTCTATTCGACTTTGCTTTACTTTTGCCCTTTCCCGTATCTTTGTTTTTTGCTTTACCTTCTTGTTTCTGTTTTTTGATCAAATTCTTTCTCTGTCAAAATAGAGAGATCAGTTTCAGTCAAAATAGCTGACCCTTTGAATTTTGATCTTTGAAAGTGAAATACCGGTATTTTGGATACCTGAAGGGCCTGGGACGGGTTCAGGGTGTATTTTGTGGGTATAACCAACAGTAATTGTTCTTCTTTTTAATGTATCTGACCAATGATACGTGACACAGCTCAAACAATGCAGCAGCCTCACGATTTTTTTGCTATTGTTAATACTTCTTTTACAGCTTGTTCATAGACCTCTTGAGACTTTGACGCCCGTTCTGACTACCTTTTATAATCCCGCATCTTAAAATATAACGATTAACTTATCAAATAACATACAAACCTGGAAAAGTAAGAGCGAATGAAAAATGTGCAGCCTTAGCGCCTGTTACAACTTGCCCCACAATTTTGTTACAACTAGCCCCAACCGAAATTATGAACAATTATATTTATTAAAAAAAATATGATTGGCTCGGGTTATGCGAAAGTACTATCATACGATAGTTTAATAAATGCGTAACAAAAATTAATAGAAACATTTTTCAATTAGATTCAGTATGATCTTGTAATCAAATTTTACGAACTCATATTTTTTATGTTTCGTGCAAAAAAACAGTACTCCTGCTGAAAACCGGTCACTAAGCCTTTCCGCACTATATTGGCTGCATTTATGTCGTAGGTCCTATCTTAAAGAGCACGTTGAGTTCAAAATCGGAACAAAATATTTGAAACCGGCTAAGTTATTAAGCTGTTACTACTTACCTCTGTTACAACAAGCCCCTGTCTCCCCTATAATCTTATGATTAAAATTTTATAGAGAATAAATGACAAATGTAAATATTTAAAAGGAATAGAAATACTTTGAACAAATCGAAACAAGCCTATGGAAAGTGTAAGAAAAATATTATCAAAACGAAATTGCACGAAACATGGACTCTTTGTGTATCACAGTCCACCAAAGTGTAAGTAAATGATGACTATTAATTCCAAGGGCGCAGCTTCCGTATCAAAGATACGGGGCCTCTTCCTACAGGAGCCCCGAACCCGTGTTAGGAAGAAGGTTACCACCTTTTTTATACAGGGGCCCTGTATCATTTGATCAAGGATAAGCTACGCCCCTGGCTAATCCTCTTATTTTTGTTAAAATATGTTTCACTGTAGGTACTTGTGTCTAAAGCACTTTCTTTTACCAATACAAATCTACACTTTACGTACTTCATATTCATACATTTATTATTATTTCATAAAACGTAAAATAATAACCGACAGAACTCAGGTTTATGTCGGTTATGTAACGTAAAAATGTAAAGACATATTTACTCTCGATCTCAGATTAGATTTTTTTTTAAAGAAAAAGTACTTTGTTCTAATATCAAGTAAGTATAACTCATATTACGGGTAACACACTGTTTACGTAAATCTCTATTTTTTAACATTTCTATAGTGTTTACTCCAAGTTATTGGCGAAATAAATAATAAAACTACTAGACTAGACAGAAAATTAAACATTAACAATGCAATAATTACACAGTAAACAGGTTAGGCGCAGTCCGAATAGTTGCGTGTCAGTCATTATTCGGATTCATCGGCCTCGTAGGTTGGACATCACGGCAAACTATGAATTTAAATATTACCAAGTAAAATTTTTATCGGAAAAAGTAGTCAATTATTTCTCAATATAATGAGGCCATATAAACTTAACAGTATTATAAAATGTATTCTAAAACAGTATATAAAAATAAAATTATTGTTAAACATAAAAAATAATATTTTAATTACTTCAAAGCAACAGCCTTAAATAAATATTTAATATTTATCATCAGTTATTTTTAGAGTCAATGCCAGCTAAGAAGGACAGTTTAATCCTGCTTTTGCAACAAACTTTCGGACGGTACAAAGCGGCAGCGGTTGGCTGGCACCGACTTCAAAAATAACTGTTAATAAATACCCCGCCCTCAGCTTCCATCGCATGAAATTATTTTTAAATGACGATGATTTCTTTACTTACATTCAGGTAAATCTATCTACAAAGCTGTAATTCAGTTCAGTAGTTTCAGAAATGAATTTTAACAGTTAGATAGACAAAAGCGATTTTTATTTCATCGTCCCCTTTTAATTTCTGATAAATATATACCTATTGAAGGTATAGTGCTAAAACACAATACGTATTGGACAGCATACGTAGGGACAAAAGAACCCAGAATATATACGTATCACATCACAAATATTAACGGCGATATTTTTTTGTATGTCTTAGGTAAAGTTAAAATTTTTAAAATTGAATTTCACTTATTTAAACATTAAAAAATGTATATTTAGTTTTAGTATTGTACTCTCGATAGTCTTTTCTACTGTTTTATTTTATGCATAATATATAAGTGTAAATTTCGAGATAAGAAAGTGTTGTTGATATCTGTTAATGTGGATAAAAACCGTATAGAACCTACCTTATAAAGCATAATATACGCTATTCCGGAATGTGAGTTTCAAATTAATTTATTCCCTGCCATTTGCTATCATCGTTACGAACTATACAAACAATAACTGTTACATATCCCACGTACATACATAGTAACTTGGAGGAAATCGATACGGGTTGTAATGACCCGCAGCTTGATAAAGCACAAGAAGGGTTTTTAAATTCACATAGATATTTATTGTAGGTACGCTAACTGTAGTTATTTTGAAAAGAACTAAACTTCTTCCGGTCGTCAAATGAATACTGTGAGATAAGTCACTTTACCCGTAAACGTTTAGTTTATCAACAAAATAAATACCTACATAATATCATTTGTTTAAGAAATGGCTTACTTATATTTATATACCTGCATCGTTTAGATTAAAAATATAAAATACTAGAAATGCGCCCCGGCTTCACACAGGTGCAATGTTGATGTACTATACACAAACAACTTATGTTACTCGCTGATAATGTAGCTTTCTATCGGTGAAAGAATTTTTAAAATCGGTCCAGTGGTTTTTCAGTTTATTCATAACATTCAAAAATACAAAAATTCAAAAATACAAATCTTTCCTCTTTATAATATTAGTATAGAAGTATAGATAAAGAATATTCATATCAGTAGTATTCGTATACAAATCTTGAAATTTTGAAAGAGGATCCTGATTCAAAAATATCCTGTATTTTAGCGACGCAGTTACTATCGAGTTTATCATGTATTCGCTAATTTTATGTAGCTGTAACTTAATTTTTTTATGTGTTATATTCTACTCTTAATACACCAAACCGGGCTAGTTTATTCAAATATAACCATTTAACCATTAAAATACCTTTTTTATAGCTTCGTTAGCAGTTAGTTTAGCCGCCTTTTCACTAGGTACTACAATTAATGTCATTAAATAATTTATGTACAAATTATTCAATGGTAATCATGGAATAGTTAATGTAACTGTGGACGTGACCTTAACATGGCGTCGCGTGGAAAGTATTTTTTGCAATACACGAGCTTTTAAAATTATAAACGTTCAGTTGTTATACGGTTAGGATTTACGGCCTGTTTCATTTTGCTCGTTTCGATGGCTTAGTGGTTTGAATCTCGAGAAAATGAATAGTTGTTACTGTCAGGCAGGGTACAGACAACTGAGGATAATTAGTTCGTACTTAGCTGTAAAGTAAAACGATCACTAAAACGAGCTCACCTGCTTTGCGCTCCAATGAGTCGCGGGTTTGAATACCGCAAAGATAACATGATTATAATTTTCTGTAAGCATGTCTTCCCCGCGTGTGATTTCTTCGGGCATTAAACGGGTGGGAGGAATATCAAAATTCCGACCGGGTAACGAACCACCGTTCATAGATGAAAAAACCGTGAAGTGCATTGCGCGTTTTTGTCTCAGTCTATGGATTTCCTAAAGCTCATTGACTGAAGTTCTGTGGCTGAGTTATCATCTACGTGAACCTCATGCTCGTCTGTCGATATCTAACATGAAAAAAGAAATATTTACTCTTGTAAACTGTACCTACTTATTAAAAAAAAAAAGTATAGAATACGAACTTTCTTTTAGTGTATTTGTATTTTAGGTCGCGGTTTTTATATATATATATATATATATATATATATATATATATAAGACAAAATAATAGTGGTAATCATTTAATATTGATGTGAGTTCGCTGTTCAACAGCGACATATTGGTTATTCACTCGAAACGACCTATAAACTGCCTACATAAAAGCTTTGAATAAATAACAATTTATTACAATGTAACATTGAACGTTATTGATTATTGCAAGAGTTATAATAATGAAGTATTTAAACGTTCTCTTTCTTACCAACGAATAACTATAACTTTGTACAAAAAGTAAAAACGTCCTCCATTATTATTAGCCACAGAAAAAACATTTTTTTTAAGACAACGATTACTTACCTAATTATTCACTTAATACACACAAAGCTGAACATTTAGTACACATTTAGTACAGCCACAGAAAAAACATTTTTTTAAGACAACCATTGCTTACCTAATTATTCACTTAATACACACAAAGCTAAACATTACGTACACATTTAGTACAGCCACAGACAAAACATTTTTTTAAGACAACCATTACTTACCTAATTATTCACTCAATACACACAAAGCTGAACATTTAGTACACATTTAGTACAGCCACAGAAAAAACATTTTTTTAAGACAACCATTACTTACCTAATTATTCACTTAATACACACAAAGCTGAACATTTAGTAACCCATATCAAAATATCCCCTTTATTAGCTAAATGTCGAAATATTTTTGAAATAGATCTAGATTAAGTATTTGAATCAATAATAATAAGTAAATTTAATTCAACATTTTTCAAATAATATTTATTGACCTTTATGACGTCATTACGTGTTCTAAAAACGTCAAGCATGCTTGTCACATTGCAAACACTGAGATTACAGGTTTTTAAAATAATTGGAATCGAATAAACGCTGTTGGACTATGGAATTAGCATAAATATTCATGCAAATCGAGTACTTTTCGGACCTTTTGACATGCTACGCAGTTCACGGTAGATCTTTTATGTAACCTAACCTTTAAGACGTGATTACAAATACGAGGACTACAATAGACTACAATAGCGGGAAGCGGGAATATAAATATGCCATCCACATATATTTTATTATGCACTCGTAAAGTGGCTTTTATAGAAAATAACTATTTTTGGCATGTTGGTGCCTTAGTTTATGATAGATCAAGGGTTTGAATCCGTTTTCCTCTTCACTTTCACTGTTTAAAGAAGAAGATGTTAAACGATGTTCTCTGACTGAGGTATTACCCAATCAAGTCTCAACGCTGGTCTGTTTATAAAATGTATATATGTATGTTATATAACATTAAAAGGGTCGAAATAAACATCTTAAGCAAATAGAGCACAAAAAAAAAACTAAAAATCGCTTTGACATTAGATTACTTTACTTATTAAAAGTTGACATGATAATATAATTACAACCAACTGATGCCAAGTCAAATTCTAATAAAATTCTCACATATGCGGCATATACCGTGTATATATTTTCACATGCAAGTTTGCATGGAAAACCGGAATATAATTCTCTGTATTGAGAAAGAAGATTTTTCCATTTTTTCTTTCCAAAACAATGAAATCAGTCCGTTGTAACGATTTTGCGTGTCACCAAACACACTTTGCATTCTATTTTAGTGTTATATTATCCACCTTTAACGATCTCATCTTAATAAAAACCCCGCTGTAATCGACACCTTAGCCTTAAGGTCAAGTGTTGTCGCGATAGTCGAAACCGACTGTTAAAATATAAATCGTGTAATCTAACGTCATGTAATCTAGCGACTAGCACATGCTATTTTCATACAGGGTGGGCCTTACTCACTTATATTCAATAAATCTGCTCTACTAGAGGCTTTATTTCAGGCTCCATAAGTTACATTTTATACACAGGTACCTAACACGTGTACTTTCATAGATTCGGTAAAAGGCACAGCCTTATAGCCTGTAATAGATGACCCATGAGATATTTTTATACTTATTTACTTGTGTATTAAATGATGTACAACTAGTAACATGAACTTGGAGCTGAATAATTTATTTTTATATATTTATGACATGTTTATAGTCACTTGAGGTGTAAGGAGATATCAGTGAACTACACTTATTTCTTCATCTTCTTCTAACTTATTTGCTTTTTAAAAGGCTCAAAAAGTTATTATTTATATTTATTTATATCTATATATTTATATATAAATGTACAGCTAGAATTATTAAAAATGTTGTACAAAACCTTCTTCGTCTTTTAGTCGTTAAAGTTTTAGGTAAGACAAACGAGCTTTAACTTAAATATTTTAATTTAATTAAATAAAATTTCAAGCTGGACGGTGTTTGCGTGAGAGAGCACTCCGTAAGTAATCGGTACATCGCTGTTCATATCGGTGGAAGTCAATGGGCGTGCCGTTTGCTAAGCTAACTTAGCTAAGTTACAGCTTACTTTTTCATTAGATTTCTTTTGTGTAACTTCTGTTTTTGTTATTTTGAGCTAATGAGTATTCTTAACTCTTCTGAATTATTTTTATTTTTTAATGAGAATTTGTTTTGTGAACATTTATATGTTTATTTTTTAATCTGTCATTTGCTTTTTTAATGATATTACTCGTGTTTCAGTGAGATTATATATATGAATAAATTTGATGGCTTTGTTTTCAAATTAGTACAATGCACCTAATAAACATAGCGAAAAATCTGCAGTACTCAATTTTAATGATAGTACGAGTGATTTTATGTAATGGAAAGTTAGATACTCACCATTTATTAGGTAAGGAAAGAGAAATACTAATGGCAAATCCTTGTAAGTTAGTGCGCTCTAGACTTTTAAACAAGCTGAAATAAGACATACTTAAAAGAATAATAAGCTAACAGTCTGCCCTAGTGTCACATACTGCCTTCTCGCGAAAATGTTTAAGGTGAAGATTTCTTGAGAACGGTTAAAAATGCTGTATTTTAATTCAGTGTATCTCTTAAACACACTTAAATTCTGTTTATCTCTTCGTTAGCAATTATTGTTATCGTAATCAAATATATTCTATAAAATTTCAAATGCCAAACTGCGTTCAATGATGGATTGTTTCTTTGTAATAGTTAATTTTATATGTATTAACGACATTCGCTTGGGGTTTCTTTCGGGGCGAATTCTCAGAGATAGCACCCGTTTGATCAAGGTCAACATACTGCGCCTTAACGCTTGTTCCGCAATTAATATAAATGTTTACATAATGTTTAAGTGCTTGGAGTAATACCGGCGGCAAAACTCCGTAAATGGGTACTGGCTGGAGCAGAAGGCAAGCTGGAACGAGCAGTGCTCAGTGGGCAGGGGCGACGCCTTCTCTCTGAGGCGGAGACTTTGCCCCTTTCGCGATATCTCATCAATTTGATTGCTAAATGCGAAGCTCTACACACGGCTGTTGAAAGAGGATCATTGCTTGATCTACAGGTTTATAGCACTTTAATTAAATTTATTTCTTTAGTAACTAACGGTAGACGGGCTCATTGGCTTCAAATCCCACCGGGACGACATGCTTATATATTTCTGTAAGCATGTCGTCTCCCACATTTGGTAACTTCGGGCATTGAACGGGTGGGAGGAATTTCGAAATTCCGACCGGGTAACGAACCACCGTTCATATATGGAAAACCCGTGAGGTGCATATTGCGCGTTTCGGTTTCAGTCTATAGATTTCCAAATGTTCGAAGTAAAAAGTAGGTAGACAGCGCATTATTGACTACTATTAGGGAAATGAGATTATAAATGCATTTAAAATAGACGTATCTACGTCGTGCATAAGTATCGTAGCAGGGGCGTAGCTACTGCTGGAGCCCCATACCTCCACAGGGGCCCGAACCCGTATAAACTAAAATTTACCATCCATTAATGCTTCGCTGCAGTTAGGAAAAAGGGCTCCCCACCCAGTTTTTAAACAGGGCCCAACAAGGGTACACCCCTGTAACAGACAGATGTATCTTGAAAAATCTGGGTTAATTTCTCTTAGGAGGCATTTCTATTTTTCGGGATTAAATAAAGATAATTATTTTCTTCAAGTATCCAATATATAAGTATCCAATATAAGTATAGATTTTACTTATATATACGTATATTGTCCTAGATAGAACCTAGGATTTACTTAAGATAAAATAAAATTTAATGTTTATTATTTAATGCTTACCCGCTCACTTCAATGGAATTTTACCCAAGAATGGAATATGTAAAAAAAATATTGTTCTAGGAACTTCTAGAATCAGATTACAATCGTAACAAATTATCATCGTGTTGCGATGAATCAGGAGTGGGTTTACTTCACAAAGCGGTCTACTACACCTATACGGATATCGTTCAGTATCTCGTGAAATATTTCCCACATCTTGTGCACCAGAAAGATTCAGTAAGTTTTTTTTTATAATAAAACAAAAATAAACTTTTAGTAGTTTATTTACATATGAATGCTTGATTAATTATGAATAAAACATAAAAAATAGAAATATAGAAATGCTACTGCGGCGCGGTCCGTAGTCTAAATGTTTTTAAATTATTTAGTAGAATTTTCTTACAAAAATATTCGAAATCATTATTTCAAGACATGATTTTTCTCTATATTCTTTTTTATCTGGACAGTTTTCGAGTATAGATTCAAAATCTTTGAATAGATATGGACCTTAGAAAAAAGAAAGAAAGTATTTGTTTTTCTCAATGTGAACAAAAGGAAAATTGAAATTCAATGATAAAAAGCAAACAGTAATGTTAATATATCATTTTGATCATGCAATACAAAACATGTGAACGTTCGCATAGATGGCAGTCAACTGCAGTTTTTTTTTTTTTAATTTTCTTCATCTCTGTCTTGGTTCATTAAATAACTCTAAATGGAATATATATGTATAATGTATATATAGATAAGCAATTCTTCAGGTACTATGTTCGGTTACTAAATAAAGTTCGATTGTAGGAAGGACGAACAGCGCTGCACTACACAGCAGCGTGCCGCGATGAGTCGACAGTGGCCGGTCTCCTGGAGGGTGCGGGGGCGAAGCGGGACGCGCGGGACGCAGCCGGACGCACACTCGCCCACTACCGCGCGGTTCGCACTTTGCTCGTGTTGCCCGTCGCTGCAGACATGCCGACACGTCAGAACCCACCCGGTGAGTACACAACTTTAATGACTAATTCTTTATTCGAACATTGATTTTAAATTTAGAACATTATTCAAATTAAATTGATTCTTTTAAGAAATTAGTTTCAACTTTCAGTTAGTACTTAGTAGTATAAGTACAGAAGGTGGATAGCATGTGAAAAATGAAAATGATAAAAATAATAAGTGAAAAATAGTGCACAAAAATAAGACTTGGCTTAAAGGTCTCGTTACCAGGCCGTAAAATATTTTAAATAATAGTTTCAGTTAAAACTTCATTCAGCAGGTAATTTTATATTAAAAAATAATGAAGTACCTATAAACAAAATTTGAGATACGTTAAAGATTCATAACATATTACGAAGCTAAAATACGTTTATTAAGTCGTAAGCAATTACTGAAAGCCCTAATTAGATACTAAATACAATGCAATTTTTTTAAAACTTCACAATAAATCAAGTTACTTAAAAACGATAAGGGTTTACTATATATTTTCAGAATTTTCGTGTCACAGTTTCCATAATAGAACTTGACGCAAATTGGTTGATTGTTATAGAGTGCGTGAATTATTGAGTGACCCTTTATGTAAAAGTTTCCCTCGACTGCGATATCATGTAGCTCATATTAAACATTACTAACACAATACCTAAAATGTTTCAACATTATACATACCTACATGAGTGAAGGTTGAGTTTTGCTTAATATTTTTGTGTTTATTTTTAAATATCAACATGAAAACATAGTAAATTAATATCTTAAAATCACAATTTATTAAAAAAAGCAATTGTTTTAGCCTTTTTAACTAGCTATATAGCATGTATAGCATGACCGCCACGAGATGTGTCGCGGACGAGAGAAGACAAACTAAGATGTAAGATATCTCGATATATTATATCTCGACATCCACAATTTTGATAGAAAAGATATCTCGATATTACTATTTTTGATATTAAAAATCGAGTTTTAAGTGTAATTGTCATGTTAGACCCGGAAGAAATAAAGAGATAATCGATTAAAAAACGAGAAAACGCTCGACAAAATTTTGTCGCAATTGTCATGCTAGGCCGTCAGGAATTTTACACTTTTCAAATAAAAGCTTACATAGAAATCGTACAGTAAAGTGAATTATAGCACAATACTTTCATTTAACAACATATTCTACAACTTTCTTTCTTCTACAGATTAGTAACAAATACGAAATTATTATTTTAATAATTAATACAGCTTCGAGCACGCTTCAATTGAAATTAAATCTGTGTAGACGTCGTAGCAGATTTGTAGCAATTTTTCGTAGCATAATAATATATTCGATAGCACGATTGTCGTATAAACGTAGAAGCGATAAACTGATACTGTTCCTAATTTGAAATGTATATTTTTATGTCTTACTAGCTGACCGGACAAACGTTTTCCTATCCTAATGATGGCTTCAAAATTAAAAAAAATATTTCTAGATTTGAATATGCTATTTTCCCACTTTACAGATTTGCAGTGGACAACAATTAACACGATGGTATCCCTTTTTACATAATTCGCAAAAGTACATAGGTATTTAAACTTAGCTATAACTTCGAAAGTATTTAGCGTGTATATAAATGAAAGGCTTGGCTCTTAGAGGTGGGGTTGAAATATCGCGTGGTCATGAATATTTATTTTTAGAGTAGCCTTTGGCGAACCCCACCCACTTTGCTTTTCGCTTAGTTTACCTAAAATAATAACTTTTACTAATTAGTCAAATCTTGAAACCGTTACTAAAATAATGTTAGACAAGTTGTTTAATTAGTAATTTAACAAAATAATGGCGATAAAATTTATCGTTGGCTCAAAATCAGCTCATATCAGTGTTTCAGTAATTTCGTATTATGCTAATTTCCAACGATTTTGAATTCGTAACACGCAAACTTGTTGCTTTCTACGCAGTAGTTTTCTCAATTGTATCCACGAATATTACACGGAAAATATTTTAGTAATTTCAATTTATGTTAACATTTATGGATTTTAAATGGCGTTTAAACCAAGTGAACTTCATTGCTCGTTGTTGTAAACATGTCAAATGGTCTGCATATAAAACTCTGCTGTATTATACATGTACCAGACCCTCACCTATTAAAGTCTTGGATTACCAAACATGGAGAGAACATGCTTGCAGAAATAATAAACATGTAGTCCTGGTAGGATTCGAACCCACGACCCATCGATGCGCACGGCAGGTGTTCTACCGAACGCGCCAACGAGCCCGATAAATATAAATACCTACCACACAACACTAATGTCTACAAATGAAAAATATTTTTATTAAATAAATATTTTACGTTTGAATTATCATTTTAATTGTAATCATTATTATTATTTATAATATTTTAGAACTTGTACTGGTACTCGTTATTGTTTTTGTACGAAATAAATAAAGAACAATCTATTAAATATAACATCAATACTAAAAATAGTGATCTAAAGTCGATATTACCCATTATAAAAGTCAGAATTTTATATATTCGGTGTAGTAAGGGCACATAATGATTCATGACAACGATGTCCTACTTTGGACATATGCTTCTGAAAGCATATATCGATCGATGTTAGCTGGTGTCATCAAACATTTATATTAGGCTGACTGTAAAACAGCCTTGAAACTTGAAATTTAGGACTTTGGGTGTCTTTGAATATTTAAAATATTGTTGTAACGATGAACCACAGTTGAATCTATTCATGTCACAATATTTGTACAGTTAAAAACAATATTGGTTAATAATTTGAAATTTTAATTATTTTACATAAATATTGTTTTATATATAATGTTTTATATTGTACAATAATAAGAGTTAAGATAGGCCAGCCACTATTAGGGGCAATCAGGCAAGTGGCTTACCCGGTGGTAAATGATCATTGATCACCTCCCATAGATATCTACAATACTATCTAGGAATAAAATATATACTTATGCCTTGAAGGTTAAGTCATATCGGTTCGGAAAAATAGCCAGCGATCTATTTCAATTTCACTTGTATAAAAAAAAAATTAGAACATCGATGTGGATTCTCTTTGGAACCAGTGTACATTGTTATCTTACAACCCGCATTGGATACAGTACAAAATGTCTTAAACAGTATTTACATAATGGTATATATAAATATAGTATCTTGAAAGTTACTTTGACGTATAGTAATTTGACAAGTAATGTCATTATCAAATGAATATTTCACTGAAAATTGATCTTCTAAATTCAACATATACTATAAGTATGTGTATCCTTTCGATAATGTAAATGTAAATAAAAACGGTTCCTTTCTTTGGAAGAAGAACTAATTAGAACACTCAATTATTGGAGTTATCGCTCTCAATAATCGACGTTTTAGTCTATTTTTAAAATCCGATTAATACCCACAACCCATCGACGAACTAGGCAATATTTTCCATGTCTTCTATTGACAGCCGATTCACCTTGAACTTTTTTATTGATTCGATTTTCTAGAAAATGTAGCAGTCCTTACAATCGAACGTTCACACAATGTTGTAAACATGTGGATATAATTGTATGAAAGAAAATTTCATCGAAACGTATGACCATGATGCACGATGAAATTATTACTTTATATTTCAGTTTTATCACTTATGGGATTATTATAGGAAAGTACCTCTCTCTACAGATTTCTTTTTTTTAAAATACTACGATACTTAGTGGTACAATAAGAGAAAATGCAATCACCAAAATGATAAATCTTATTGACGTTATCGTCTTTATATTCGGTAATACTCAACAGGTTTTGTGATAAAACGGCATAATATTCGAATATGGTGTCACGAATGCGACATGGGGCGTCTCCAGCGCGTCGTATGGGATGGACAGGGCTCCAGACTTCTCAGCGAGGTCTCCAACCAGCCTATAGTTAAGAAATTCCTGGAAGCCGTGCCATATATGATGGTAATTAATAGAACATTTGTATAAAAAAATACAGAAAGGTTGTTGGTATAATTTACGTAGCTGTAAATTCCAAGGCCGGATTTAGGGGGGGGGGGCTGTAGCCCCGGGGCATCCGGGGCCTCCACAATAAAAATACTGGAAAAAACCCTTTAAATTCTGACAAGTAAATAACTTTTCCTTTAATATTTTATTTCGCTGTTTTATCTTTACCTACTGTATATATAAAAAAATGTTCATCTTCGATGGAAAATAATTTGGGGCCTCAACTTCTTCTCCAGGGCCTCTAAATCCGTCCCTGTTAGCTTTGCATTAGTTTAGATCTCCATTCCGGATAGTTCTATAAATAGAACTGACTACTTAAATTAAAGACATAAATGTCGACTAGCATATTTTATACGATTTTGAGTAAATTTTCAAGATAATTCATTAATTTACAGAATACAATCAAGGATATACACAATGCTGTCATCCAGAATAATTTGGAAGGCCTAATCAAACTTACAAGCGATCCGGTCCCACCACAAATTTTATCAAGCAGGGACTCGAATAATATGAACGTTTTCCATAAAGTGAGTACATATTGTATAAATCTTGAAATGAATAATAAGCTGCATAACAATGATAATTCGTCACTTTCCACTATAAGTACACCAATGCCGACTTGAACTAAGCTGAATACTATTATATTATACATATTACAGATTTATGAATTCAAAATTCAACTCTGACCTTCGCTCCACTTAGTGAAAAATCATTAATTAATTAATAAAAAAATATGAAGAATAGTAAATACTACATTTGTAAACAAATTGCGTCTGTTTTTTCTTATTTCTTCCTCATCATTAAATTCTTATTTCAGGCTGCTGGGTTGGGACACTGTGGTATTTTAAAATACATCATCGAAAGGTATCCTCAAGGCATAAGTGAAATAGATAACGAAGGGCGTACTGCATTACACTATGCTGCTATTATGAAAGATGATCAACATACATTTAAAACACTAATTGGTTTCGGAGCTGATGAAGGTGTTGTTGATATTGTGAGTATACGATATAACTAAATTATAATATCCAACAATACTAACATAGTTTGTATATCATATATCTTTCTTTTAGAAAAATAAAACTCCAGCTTACTACTTACACAGATCTCAAGAAATTGACAAAAATAATCTTAAAGTGTTGCCTGAAGCTCCAAGAACACCTTCAAGTGCTTACCCACCATCCTGGGATTGGAAAATCTTAGATTCTGACCACACGTCGGAATTAAATAAGAAACCAAAAAGAAAACATTACAAAACATCATCTGAAAATATTTCATCTAAAAATACCTTCACAGAAAGCACAGAAAATAATAATGCTATGAAAAACAGTAGCACACATGAATTAATAAGTTCTTTACCCGAACTAAATGATAACAACGAAAATGAAACACTACTTGAAAATGTCCCTGGGGATAATAATATAGAAAATGTTGAAAAGGTCAGCGATGCACGTTTCATTATTACAGAAAGTTATTTTATTATTTGCACTGCTTCATAACCATCTGCATGATTCTGTTTTTACGTTTTAGGAAACTGAAAACATTCAGGAAAACAAGATTTCAGAGGAAGAAAATCATGAGCAAAATGATACTTTAGTGGATGAAATACAAAAAGAAGACATACCTCTGGATGAAACTAATACCCACAAAGAGGAAGAAATTGTAAATTTGCCTGAAATCCAACAAAATAATGAAGAGCATAATGATTTGGAGAATAGTGATTATTTAAATGAAAATAAAATACATGAAAGTATAGGTATTGATATCGATTCCAATATAAAAAGTACAGAACTTATAACATCCCATGATAATCCTAAAGATAATACCGAAAACCAAGAAACTTCTTCTAATGACGACAAAGATGGCAGTCAAGATAAAGGTTTAAGTAATATTACTCCACCCAATGAACCGGAAACTCAAATTATGACAGAACTTGATTCCCAAAATAATATAGAAAATGAAGCAATTGATACAAATATCAATAAAAAAGAAAGTTTTGAAAATCTTGAAAATAAATTAATTATAAATCAAGAAAACAATGATTCTCTGATAGATAAAGAAACCATAGGAACTTATAATAAGTCTGAGGATCAAAATAATATTTTTAAAAATGATATTGATTCAAACAGTAATGATGTTTTAAATGAAAATGGACATATTGAAGAACGAAATGATGTACAAGATTATCATTCAGATGAAGAGGGTACAACGGTTTCGGATCACGAAGGTAATACAAACATTGAACACGGTGAAGATGATGATGATGTACAAGTTCAGAGTAATACACAAACTGAACACCATGACACTCATGTAAATCCAAAGGAAACACACACAAACGAAAGTGCTATCAGAAGTGACAGAGTCCCTTCTGGTACAACACACGAAATTTAACTAAAATATATTTACCTTACAATAAATTATAAAGGGTCCCTTACTAGTTCATTATTTTTTTTTACAAATAAGGAAACAACAATAGTCGTCGAAATAGTCAGGAAAGTCTTATAGAAGGTATTGTGAGTAGCGAAGCTGAAAAGGACTCGCAAGACGCAAGCTTACAATTGAAAGAAAATTCCGTACACGGAGACTTACTTATCATCGTGAGTATATTCATATTATTGGTGATTATTTAAACCAGTTAAAAGGTAACAATTTACATAAACATTACATAACAGTAAAATTATTGTGCCGTTTTAGAATAAAAAATCACTTTAGCACAATATTGTGTTTGTCACAACACCATTAGATATATTTTGCTAGCTTTTTAGATTTATGTTGTGTTAAATAGAAGTAAATCAGAGACTGCCTAGTGCCTATCGTGTTTATTGTTTTCAATATATCTGCTGCAATATGATTTATTTAATAAATATTTCTTTGTAATCAGGACAATCAAATAGATCCCGAAGTAACAGAATTGATAAATACAGCAAATATGGAGATGTTAGCGACGTTAGTTTTGAATGGTGAAGGGTCAAGACTTATTGGAAGAAATTCTGATAACTCAGAGTTACAAGCATTTTTGGAAAACGTACCAACATATATGGTTGGTAACAACAAGATGTTTGCTAAAAAATTGTTATTAATTTTTAAAAAAATAGTGAAAAATCTTAACTAATAACCTTTTAATAACTTTCTGATATTATAATTGGTTTTAGCAAAAAATACACAAAGTACATTTGGCAGCCAAAGAAGGAAACATAAGAGACCTTCAGGCGTCACTAGACAGGCGAAAATTTGCAATTGCTCGCGATTCGATATCTGCAAATGGTGCTACGCCTCTTCACGTAGCCACTGTATTTGGCAAAACAAATGTTATTAAATATTTAGGAGGAAGGTAAAATAATGTTTACATTTACCAATACATAATTATTCAAGTCCTATAAACGTGTCTAACATTATATCACTATGCTTTTGAAAAGGTTTCCAGAAACACTCTCTGCTGTAGATTTTGAAGGACGGACGGCGTTACACTACGCCGCAGTATTACCGGATAACGGTCATTACTATAACTTATTGCAACAACTTGGATCTAATTCTAAGGACCTAGATGATGTAAGAGTTTTTCAAAAGAAACATGGACGTTCGAAATAATATTATTTGATAAAATTATCTTATTCAAAACTATTATCTATTTTATAGATTGGACGCTCTGCTGATGACTACTATAGGAATCCCAACTTATTGCCATTTAATCAATTATTAAGTGATTTTGGTATAAGTGACGAAGAAATTAAAGAAATGTTTTCAGACAAAGGTATGTTGTATTTTAAGGTATTATATTACTAATAGGTAAAATGTTGTATTATTAAACTATTATTAGTAGTATTATTTAAACGTTTTCATTGCGTACATCGGTATAAAATAGTAATATTTATTTATATTATATATAGTGCCAGATGATCGTGTTTCAAGTCGACGGAACTTGGATATTCCGGAAGTGTTGGAGACATTAGAGCGATGTTACCGACTCTTAACATCCGCGAGATCGACACGAAAACCACTATCAGCTTCGTCGAATAAAGCAACACCTCCATTAGTCCTAGGAAGATTTCTAAAAAAGACTATATTTGATTCAATAAAGCATCGTATTACAAAAGTGGACCATGATCTTTTCGATGTTATATGGCCAGCCGTTAAAAAAATACCTGAAACTCGAAACATAATACAAACAGTGGAGGAAGATTTTCCTGGTGGGGTGACTGCACCTGATTATTATATATATGACGTATTTAATGAATTTCTGACACCACTTATTAAAGATTTACATAACATAAATATTTCTTATGAACTACCTTTTCATCCTCCCTCGGATTTTGTAAATAATTCAGTAGTGGGTAATTCGTCGTCATCGTCTGAACCTTTAGTAGAATTAAACGTTGATCCAAGTGATGAATTTGTACTTTCTGGAAATATAGAGTGTTCAAGAAATTTAGAAGGATTCGAATTACCTCTCAATCTTAAAATCGGAAACCTAGAAACTATTGAAAGAATTATTACTACGATTTTAATGAATCCAGAGTTTACAAAAGTTATGGAGCAGCTGAGTCCCAAATCTGATCAAAAAGGAGGAACTTATTACACACTCAACGAAGTATTGGAAAAGCCATCCGAGATATCTGCTACTTTAGCTGCATCAGGATTGCTAATTGCTCTTTGTGAAAGAGACGAAATTGATGACTATAGTCGTTTACATGGCAAACATTGGCCTTATGGTCGGGGTGTATTTCTCAGTGACGATAAAACTGTAGCTGTGTGGATTAATGTTCACGATCATTTAAGGGTAGTTGTCTCAACTCCAACAGATTCTCCAGGAGAAATTGGATTACCATTTAACAAACTATCTTTCATTATGACACATTTTCACAGAAAACTAGACTTTGTTTGGCATGAGAAACTTGGTCATTTGTCGAGTAGACCGACATATTTAGGAGCTAGTATTCATTTTAATCTCATTGTAAATTTTCCTGGTCTCTCGAGGGATTCTGATAATATAAAACATTTGTGTGCGATGAGAGGATTACAATATCGAGAGACATTAAGCGCAGATATTGCTAGAGTTAGTAACTACCAAAGCTTGGGTGTTTCTGAAACAATCTGCTTTAATGATTTTGCAACGGCGATATCAAATCTTCTTCACCTGGAACGGGATTTATCGTTGCATAATTCCGCGCATATCGCAACTATGTTAAGTAATATATTTCGAAGAAAGAGAAGTAGCTTAGCAGATATAGATATGGATGAATAGCAGAAAATTAATTCTCGTTAATATGCACGATATGTAAATAATAATAGTTTATTAGTGATTAAGGTTTAGCATTAATGTTCATTAAGTCATAGTAGGTATTATTGATCCTGGAAAGGCATAGGTGTGAGGAAGTTAGAACAACAAGGATAGAGATGGTCAACATAAGCATAGGTTTAGGTCAGTACTACATATTAAATATTTCACATATTGTGAGTGGCGTGTTCGTGAACACTTCAGACGACGTGTTTGCTAAACGATCACGCTTATACACGAAGTAATTTAAACTAGCTTAACGCACTCACTCAAGCACCAGACACCTTTGTCTTTCCAAAACGTAATAAGAGCTTTGTGTATAGTGACTATTTCTGTATAACTAGTAATAAGGTATCTTTTATTAATACATATTATATAACATTCTACAGTATTATTAATAATAATGTTTCCAAATATTTAATTCCAATTCCAAATATCATGACTAGAATATTACCAACGGAAGCTAAATCGAATAGTTATGAAAACTGTTGTAAATAATAGTTTTGTCACTTCCGTTGTTCGATTTTCACCCGCAGTCGTGACACACATGTACGGCTAATCCAGTGGCTTTGTAATATCGAAGGTCAACATTGAATAATTGATCAATTTACAGGCGTTAACAGCGCGACTAACGGCCATTTGGACATTCCCATATTTCACACGGAAGAAGGCAGATATCTTGCAAAGTGTAAGCTTATATTACTATGCAAAATAATAATGAATTTAGGAATATGGGAATTGATGTGGAAACTGTATTTTCAGCTCTCGGCGATCCTTTGATCAAAGGTCTGACCGAAGTGGCTAATGTTAAACCGAAGGATCCAATTGCATTTCTCGCCACATTCCTACATAATTTCCCCGATCACGAAAAGCCTCGATTAGGTACACAGGTGAGTTAATATTATATGTATACAAACTTATCGTGTACATTCCTGTCAAATAGCTTTATTCTAATAAACTTTAACATCGAAATACCCATTTATTTTTTTTATTTTGTCAACAGGAAACAAATACATTAATAACCAAAGAACCTCCGGAGTATGATAACCAGTCAGCACCGGAACAAGATCAATTTGATAATCTTCAAGCAAAACCAACAAGTGCGAGAACTCGTAGCGCAACGAAAACTGCTACTCGGCCGATTTTGCCCATCGAAGTCATTACTGTAGACCCCAAGCGAGAAACAAGTCCTAATACTGCTGACGTAGCGCTCAGTAGTGCTGATAGGGTATGTTTGTGTATTAAATATCATATTGGTGTTATCATGTTGCACGCTGCAATAAGGAAATACGTTTAGGGTTAACTTGAAATTTCTTTTTACATGCAAATATTAAGATTGATGACCGCAACTTTGTATGCTTGTAATAACTATTAACTTTTCTTCTCGACATCCGATATCAATTTAACAAAGCTTATCACAGATAAGTTACCTGCATGTTGAAAAAGTCCAGTGATTGTATAGATTAGAATTAACAAAAATGTTTAAAATACATATTTTATTAAAGTTACAGACTGCGGAGTTGACGATTTTTCTGATTAATGTATTGAAATTTGAAAAAATTCAAGTACGACATAATATTGTCTTTTATAAACGCGATTATCACACATTTAAATAAATTAAAAAATGTATGTCGGATTAAAGCGCTATTTATTTTTTATATTGTAAACCATCCGAAACGTCGGGATAAATAATTTAAACAGTATAAATAATAAATCACGTTTTAATCCGGTATACAGTATTTTATTTAAATCAAGTACATGTTATTTTTTTTTTATATATTTAAATTTAAGGATGAACACGGTCAATCAATGCTACACTTCGCAGCAGCCCGTAGGCACGCCAACAATGCGTTGTTTCAACTTCTACAAGAAACAGATGTTAGCATCGGATATCGTGACGAGTTGTATAGGACCGCGCGAGATATCTCAATACAGGCTAATGTGCTCGAGAATACTGGAGAAATAGATCGCTTCGTACTTCATTTGGCTGCTAGAGGTAAATCTAGTTGTAAGAACCTCTGAAGACATTTTTAATATTGGCAATTTAAGAAGTAACATTTCTACGTTTGGTACATTAACGAAAACATTACCCTGGAACCGATGGGTCACGGGTTCAATCCCGTCGTGTCTAAAATGTTTATATGTTAAATCCATTTTCGTGTTATCCCCCATGTCTGGTAATTTCTAACGGTAAAGTATATCAAAATTCTTACAGGTCACGTTAACTACCGTATAGCCGTGAAGTGCCGGTTGCGCGTTTCGATTTCAGTTTATAAAATCATTTTATTGATACAAATAAATACAAAAACGATTAAATAATATAGTTAAAAAATCTCTCAGCATTCCAGTCAATAATTAGACATCTTATCCGTCCCGCGTTACTATACTTGTATAATAGGGAAGTCACACTGAAGATGCATTTTCATGAATTTGAGATATCGACATTATTGTGACATCGACATGATTAAATAATGAAATACATATATTGTAGGCAACACTGATAAAATAATGGAGTTGTTAATGCAAGGATATGACCACATACTGGATGTAGTAGACGAGGATGGAGTGCCGATCAGCGAAGTGATATCACAACGCGGTGATAGCGACATGTCTAATTTACTAGCTTCCATACCGACCTTTGAGGTAAGGTCTAGGACAGAAAATAGGACATAAATTTGAAATATATTTATTAGATGTTAATAGGATTCAATTATTTTTCATTTCACCGTCTTCATAGCATAAAAACAGTACTTGGTAACTCCATGGTTCGGCAAGAAAATATTAAACATAATTGTCTTCAACGGGACCGATACATATACAATATACATATTTATACTGTTGTATGTAGCTTGTAGTGAAAATGAACGATGATATTTTAAATCATCAGTAAAAGGTTTGAAAAAACGTAAATAAATATTTTAAAATCTTCAAATGTGATATGATTTCGCTACTTTTAAGAAAGCTTTTGAGGTCTATCTACAATATTTTGCATGTTTTTTTCCGATAAGGAATCCCGTGAACGTCTCCACGGGGCGGTGCGGCGCGGAGATCTGTCAGATGTCCGGGCACTCCTCTCGGCTGAAGGCGAGCGGACGCTTGCGCGTGCGCAGAACTCCTATGGGAGGACCGCCCTACATGTAGCTGCGCTTGCGCAAAACGAAGAGATCGTCGCTTACCTAGCGGAAACCTTCCCTGAGCTTTTGAAAACTGGAGACAATGTGAGCATCAAATGACTTGTATATATCTAACCTAAAAATTCTGGTAGTTTTTGTTTTTACTTTTGTAACAACAAAAACTATGAACAATGTTGATGATATATAGATAATGACAAAACAAAGCGAACTCGGTTTCTAGAGCCTTATATATATATATATATATGCTCCATTGCTCCTACATGTATGTAATACAATTACTTTTGCAGTTGGAAAGAACTCCGCTTCATTACGCAATGGGTGTAGAAAAAATGGAATCACTGAGTCGCATACTTACTAGAGCAGGCGCTAAACGTGTACTAAAAGACCTCAAGGGACGGCAACCTACCTACTATTTCATGAACAAATCGGATATATTGAGACTTAAGGAAGAGGAAGAAATGTATTGAATGAATGCATACTGAAACATACCTCCATACTCTCGAAAAACTAACATACGTTTAAAATCGAGTGTAATTGCTAATGGCATTTCATACAAATAATATATTGACAGCCGAAAACGCTCGTCAGATCTTGTAGGTACCTAAAGCCTATTTAATCGCTTTTCATGTTGGATTCTAGACTTAGCTCCTTGCTTATATTATAAAATATGCAAAATGCTGGTTGTTGGTTTGTCCTCCTTTCAAGGTTTCAAATCAAGCATCCAATTGATTTGATTTTTGCATAGGGATAGATGAGGGGTATCAATATATCGCGGACGAAGCCATGGGCAATCTTTAGTAATAAATAATTAGTAGGTATAAGGAAATAGTAGATTTTATTGTGTGGATAATATGAATGAATGAATGACCTTTCTTTGATCATTTTAATACTACTTCATAGATAATAAGATATTAGTAATTTGCTATCTTAGATGTACCACTAACGATGATTGCTTTGCTTACGATTTTAATGCACTCAGAGAATTGTAAACATGTATAATTTAGTTGCTCTGTGCTTCAAATTTATTGTGATTTACCGAAATATTGCGTCCAAGTGAGACTTAAAGTAGTTTAAATAATTATGTATAGGAGAATTGTGTAGGAAATACAGATTCGAAGTTTTGTATAGAACTAGTAATCTAGAAGTTTTGTATTCGAACTTGTGGGGACCCTATTATGATAAAATAATTAACTAAATGTTAGCAAATTAAAATTTAATAAAACAATGTTTATGTACAATCGTTTAATTTCATCAAAATCTAGAACAACAATAAAATTACTAACAACATAACTGTAATAAAAAAAGTCAAATTTTTCAAAAATACACTTCGACACAGCGATTTCAGAGTACTATAATAACAAGTATAAAAAATAAACCATTTGATACTATTAATAGTTCAATCTTCAAATCGTAGATTGCCAAGGAATCGGATTAATATACATCTGTGATACCGATCCACGCATGCCTATAATCAAACAATATTAACCAAAGTAATTTTTGAAATACAGCAAGTAGCAAATCATACTATAGTATTTCTTGAGGTACTTTGATATTCGAAAAGACAGCACTGAAATGATACCCTCCAGTTGGATCATTGTAATAGGCGAGTACGGGGAAGTCTACCTTTAGTAGCAACCCGACCCGACTTCGCACGGCTATACTAATGAAGAAAATGAGACCAAATTATTACTTTGTCAAAAAAATAGATAAAAATAATTGAGGATAGGGACACCCTAATTACCTAGCGGTATGAAATATACAATACGACCTATTCTCATACATACATATAAAATATCATAAAAATCAGTCATAAAATTCAGGGGAGTGCAAGTACTAACACCGTGACACAAGATTTTTATATATGAACTCTTCCGAAACAGCGTGTGTTAGAGTGGATATAATGGATGGTTTATATTAGACCACGTAAGTAGCGCTGCGATAAGGTTTGAGGACAAAAAAATATGCATGCGTTTGTAATTTACGTGATTATTTTATGATGCCATTGCGCTGTAATCTGGAAGTGTACGTAATAAAATTGAACTTACTAAGTTCCCCTTGGTTAAGTGGAACCGGCAAGGGTTTATTCTTGCTGGTCCGCAGCCAGTCTCTGTAAGCCCTCTCTCCCTGCACCCGGCGACGCTGCTCCTCTATAGACGCACGGGCGGCTCGGCGCTCCGCACGAGTCTTCATTGCTAAACAAAAGACTATGATCTCGCGACGATCTTAATTTTTCGCTAAAACCTTGACATGCAGAGCCAGATTTATGAATGTGTGAAGGAAGGGAGGTGTGGTCTTCTTCCAACCTAAAGGAAGGATCCTCGAAGTAGACAAAGTACAGTATGTTAAGGTAATACAGCAAAAAAATTCAAAGGAAAAGTTGTTTACTAGTGTTTACTCGTCGGAATTCGAAAGTTTCGACTAGTTTTGCGAAGTCTCTATTGTGGAGGCCCGGGACATTTCCCCTAAATCCGGCTCTGTTGACATGATCCACAAACTCAATGGAACGCTTATTGTTCAATGGTAATAATAATTTAGCTTTAAATAATGTCATAGAAAAACGATCAAATATGTACCTAGTAATACCATAAAGATCAAACAATGCATCAAGACTAAATCTGAATATTATAGATTATGGAATTGGAGTCAGTCCATAAATGTGCTTGACTATAATATATAGCTTATGCTGAGTGGAGTCCTATTTGATACAGCACTATAGTTAATTACATATTTCACTTTATATTATATTCTAGTTAGTTATTTTCTTTTTCATTTAATGGTTTGTAAGTTAAGTTTGTCAAATGTTGTCAAATCAAGGTGGTCCGAAAACGATTTTCCAGATGCCACTGACACTGAAAAAAACCAAAACACAATCGCGATCTATAACTGGTAGAAAATAGGTTAGAAAGAAGACATAAGAAAACTTACTCTTAATTTCTTCTTCTTTTTTCTTAATCCATAGATTGAGCTTCTCCTCTTTGTCCCGTTGCCGTCTATTCCGCTCTTCTTCACGCCGCTCGTTCTCGCGATACTTACGCATTATCTCTTCGGCCTTCTGTCGCTCAACTTGAGCACGTTTCTGTTCTAACCACTTTCTGTAGGATTCTTCACGCTGCTCGGGCGTTGTAGATGAGGCTGTTAGACTCTTTGATTTCTCGAGACGCAGTTTTTGTCTTTTCTTTGAAAAATAATGATAATAGTCAGTAAAAAAGCATGAACACTTTACGTAAGTACTTGCTGTAAATGTAAATTGTTTTTTTTTCAACGGTAGACGCATCATCCGAACAGGTACCTCCGATATAGGTAATAATAAAGAATAGAAGTGCCGTGAAACTTTTCCGATCCCAATGTTGGATCGGCTTAAGAGGGCCCTTCCCGGTTCGACTATCGTCAACGCGAGCATGGTTGAAAAGCTTTTTGTTTCATGCAGCGCATACCTCTACCGCTAACGACTGAGTGAGAACGCGATAACATTGAACGAAAAATAGTGTGCAGAAATTTCATAAAACTTGTTCTAGGAAATACGTGTTTTTCAGTAGTCTTTACAAGTCTATGAAATATTTTTTTGTAATTTAGAATCTCCATTATATTTGCAAGGTTTCTATCATAACAAAATATTTACTTTCACAATTTATGAGTACATTATGAACGCCCAAAGTTCAGGTAATTTTTTTGCAAAAAAACTGATTTTTGGAGGCTTATACTGAATTTATTTCTGAAAATTTTGAGATTTTGTTTCGATAGAAACCTAGATATAGTGCACGAGATACCTATTAGTTCAAAAGTTTCAAAGAAAAATCGGTTACATCGCCATAATCACGTACGAGCTTTTGTATGGAAAGTAAGACGGGTTGGGCCCTCTTAAGGTACAATTTAGTTATAAATAAAAACGTCTAAACCCACCTCTTGTTCCTTACGTTCAAGCCATTGCTTAAAAGCTTCCTGTTTCTTCTTTTCATTCTTTTCTCGTTCCTCTTTCGCCGTTGTTGTTGTAGACAGAGACGCTACGGATAATCTGAAAGTGTCCGCACCGTCTTCTCGATAGGTGCGGTCATATCTCGGCGTCTCCTCCTCTATCTCTTTCTCAACCTCGTGTGTAAGTCGACATGACTTCCTCTTTACGCTACTCGAAGATGAACTCGACAATCGTCCAGTCAGGAACGGTGTAGAGTTGCTTCTATACGAACTATGAGGATGTGGAGTGACATCATCAATGCAGGAAAATTCCGTCTGCAATGACGTCACAGAGTGCGATGCCTCAACGGGTTCGATATAAATAGCTGGATTTATATAGCGCGTTTTACTTCTCTTAGACACAGTAGACTCGGAATCGCTATGATACTGTACGTTCTCACCCGCTCCGTCGAAGACGTGATTTGAACTATTCGGTGTAAGCTCGTACCGCGATTTGTGTCGGGCACTATCACCGAAATCACCTTTCTCTATATCACTCGCCATTATTCAGGCAATAATAACTAACATAATAAATATTCTAATATATATGTAAAAATATTTAAATCTTCAAAATATACCTCAGTCAAGATTATTGACATAAGTGTACGTCAAAAAAGTACAATGCTCTTTTGTTTGATTTTTTTTTTCAGTTGGCATCAGCCAGTAGTTACGAGTTATCTATATATATATAAGCAACTTTTTTTTTCTTTGTTATCGATAAACTTGAAAACTACTGGACCGATCGGCATGATACCATGACCATTCGACGCGGAATTAATTGTAGAAGGTTTTAGGCTATTCTTTTTTTTAATTCCATCAACCCTTTACCATTTTTTTTCAAATTTATGTGGGTAGTTCATATTCGTCTATCCTTTACAATTCGCCCAGCAAAGCGGGCGGGCGGGGACGGCTAGTCTTCTATAAAATATTCGTCCGTTTATTTTAAAGGGAATACTTCCTACTTACTACAGTAATATTTCCTACATATACGTAGTATCAGAATAGCGGAACGTATTTTTCTTCATTAGTATTTACTGAGTCCTTAGCCAAGTGGCTACCGCAATAAGTTCTTGGTGTAAATAAAAACAACAAATGCACATACAATGTATTTATTGCAATTTAGTAAATATTTATCAACAAATCTATGGAACATGAGAATGGTATATCAAAAAAGTTCCTATGAGGCACTTAACAGAATGTTTAAATCAACATTAAATAAATTAAGTTGAAACTGATTATACAATAGTAGAACATACTTAATGTTTACAAGGAATAGGTTTGGGATCACTGGTTTTTGTCATATCACAGATTTGTGCTGGTGAGAAGTTATCGGATTCTATAAATTGGAACAATATATTAATAAACATATCATATAATTTTAAGGTCTATTATAAATGGATAATAATATATGAGTCGTATGAAGTCAAAGGCGATTTTTTTATGTATGTGTAAAAACACAGACAGACGAGCATAAGGTTCACTTGATGGTAGGTGATACCTCGGCCACAGAACATCACTCAATGATACTCCTATCGCCCTACTTTTTATTTCGAGCATTTGGAAATCCATAGACGAATCGAAACGTGCAATATGCACTTCAGGGTTTATCCATCAATGAACGGTGGTTCGATATCCGGTCGGAATCTCGATATTCCTCCCACCCGATCAATGCTCGAAGTTACCAAACGTGGGGAAGACATGCTTACAGAAAATTATAAACTTGTCATACCGGTGGGATTCGAATCCATGACCTATCGATGCGCACGACAGGTGTTCTATCGAACGCGCCAACGAGCCCATTAAATTATTGAGTGAATGAAAATGTTAGAAAATGTTAATATCGGAGTTTCTTTCGATCTCTACCTTGCATTTGTGGTTACAATATAAAGACGTAATATATTATATTAAAAGTTACACTTCACTCATTATCAGCACAGTTGAGGATAACTTTTTTTCACTTTGTCAAAAGTAAGCTAATAGCCGCCTTTGATTTTATTTGACTCAATGAAGTATATGGAATATTTTAATTTCATTATTTCTCACCATTGCCACGAAACTATGATATGACAATATGTATCTTATTTTTAACCCACTAGGAGCGAAAAAAAAATAATACTTAAATATATAAGCAAGGTAGATAGACTTATTAGATTAAGTGGGCTATTTAGAGTTTGGTGCGCTATTCAAAATTTAACAATTTTTTTTTCAATTTCGAACTAGTTGTGGATGAATTTGCGTTCCACCCTTTAGTACAAATAATATCAAAAAGTTAGGATTTAATTGAAAAACGGTACGTATGTGTGAATTGTAGGAATATAATGCAACTTGTAACATTAAAACATCACTATTTTTTATGATTACTTCTTCATTAACTACAATGTCCAGTATTTTTATGATCTCAGTTTTTGTTGTCCACAAAAATACTGTCAATTCACTTATTTACAGAGTTATATAAAACTGTTAATCATAGATATAAGTGGAAGAAGCAAAAGTGGTATGCAAGGATCGGAGCATATGGAATTCCGTGATCTCTGCCTACCGCAATGGAAAAGTACTGTTATTTTACTGGTCTTATTTAATTTTATGATAAATTAAAATCATTTCATTTGAAATAAAATTCTCCTCAACTTAATCTTCTTGAAATAATACTCAAATCGACGTATCCGTAAAGCAAAGTCGGATAATATTGTGATACTAAGTCGCACTTTTGTATTTCGTCGGTTCAAAAGTAAAACTCACTAAAGCGTCGTTTTGAATAAAAATATTTTAACTACTATTCGTAGATGTAAGTAAAATAAGCAATAAAAGACAAATTTATTTTTATTCAAAATTACACTTAGTGAGTTTTACCTTTGCACCAACAATTTCTTAGGCTAAACTGACCTATATAATTTACTAGTAGTCAAAATTTAAAAAACACATCATTTTCTCGAAGATAGCAGACAACTAATGGTTCACAGTGTTTATTTCTTCAAAGTCATGTAAAGTATGGACACGTCAAAATATAAACCTAAGCCTCAGTGAAAATGAATAACATCATTAAATACAATAAGATTATTCAATTCTATACTTTAAGAATGCCATATAACTTTGTGCTTCTGTATGAAATTGATTAAATATTAAAAAAATAAGGAGCTAACCCAAAAACTACCACTTATAGTTCGCTACTGAAATATATATTATGTTCAAATAAAAATATTTTCAGGGATTATTTCAAATGTCCTTCCAAATACAAATAATCACCTAGTGAATGAAAAACAAGATAGCATTATTTTATTCTTAAATTCGCAAGTCGTCTTGCGTGACTAATATTACAACTGAGATTAAAATTACTGCCTAATATAATGACTCTGCATTCGAAGAGCGCGGCTTTTTTATTTTCTCGAGATTTTTTATGACAATGTCGTGTAACGAGCAGTAGCGGTTACGAATCTCGCACATCACCAGCCATAGGGAGATGTACTCCTTCTCATCCAGCTCCTAATAAAGAATAACATATATTTTAATGCATAATAGGCGATAGAGTATTTTTCTACATAAAATTTCTAAAATCCTAGCAATTTGCAGTTATAAGGTAATACTCGTATATGGCATACGCACCCCTTTTACTCTCTACGGTGTACACTTTAGGAACCCAAACCAATTATACAAATTTTTTTTTTGTTATATATCAACAGACAAGCATGAGGTTCACTAAGGTAGATGATAGCCCCAGAACATCAGTCAATAATGCGCTGTCAACCTACTTTTTACTTTCGAGCATTCGGAAATCCATAGACTGAACCGAAACGCGAAATATGCACCGGTTTTTCCGACGATGAACGGTGGTTTGGTACCTGGTCGGAATTTGGATATTCCTCTAACCCAAATAATGCCCTAAGTTACGTGAGGAAGACATGCGTATAGAAAATTATAAATATGTCATCCCGGCGGGATTCGAACCCGCAACACATCGGAGCGAAATGTATGTGTTCTACCGCACCAATGAGCACGTCAAAATTATGTTATGTTATTATGATAATTATTTTGTTTGTTTTGAATGTAGTTTAATAATAAAAAAACACTTATTTTTCTCACTCTCACAGGATGTGTACCTACAACTACCCAAGTTCTAAAATTCCACTTGGCCTTAAGCTCTTTGCACTTTTATGCTATATAAAAGTGAATTCCCGAGTCCCCTAATGGGGCATGAGGCAGACCCATTTCTGTGTCTGTTTCACTGATCATTTGTCTTTACTTTAAGTACGTGATCACCTTCTGTGCCCTGTCTGACCAAACCATTTATTTTTAAAATTTTGTTTCCTCGGGAATCGAACCCAGGATCTCCGGTGCTAAATGAATCGCAATTACCAATGAGCTACAGAGGCTTTTTATTCTACACATAGAGTTAATTAATAAAATAAATAAACAAATATTATACTCACTTTAACAGCCCTCCTGTAGTCTTCAATATGTGGATACTTAGCAACCTTAGAAACTATTTTTGCTCTAGAAATGAAGTATCTCGAGATTTGATCAAAAAATGCTGCAGCTTCCGACTCCACTGACTGGACCTCTGCTAGTGTATCTTCCTGTATTGACACCCCAAAGTTATTGCCATCCTCGATTTTGGGAATCATGAATGAAATCCACATTTTAAGCTGAAAAAATTAAGACAGATTATATTTAATTATTTAAGAAATCAATCTTCTCAATTACAATGTGTTAATTATCAAAGTACATATTCACATTAATGAATATGTTATCTTTTTAAAGTTACAGCTGATTTTTGAGAGCGTTATTTTTACATTAAGCATTTAGAAATTCATATACATAAAACTTATAAATAGTGGTTCATAAGACAAAGAATTGCTATATCTTCGCACCCATTCAACAGACTTTGACGGGCTTGTTGGTGCGTTCGGTAGAACATATGCCGGGCGCATCGATGGTTCGTGGGTTCGAATCCCACTGGGACACATGTTTATAATTTTCTGTAAGCCTGTTTTCCCCACGTCTGGTAACTTCGGGCATTGATTGGGTTAACAAACCACCGTTCATAGATAGAAAAACCGTGAAGTGCACATTGCGCGTTTTGGTTTCAGTCTAAAGATTTCTGAATGCTCGAAGTAAGTAGGTCGACAGCGCATCATTGACTGATGTTCTGTGGCTGAGGTATCACCTACCATCAAGTGAACCTCATGCTCGTCTGTTGATATCTAACATAAAAAAAAAGTTCAATGTAATTAGGAATTGAAAAAGCAACCAATCAAAATGCAAGATAGGCCCCGCCTGTTGCATCAACAAGACAGTCACAGTAATTTGAAACAATATTTTGTAACAAAGTAAGTCCACAGAAATTATGATTATTTTTAATCAATCATCAAATTAATGACACTCACCAGATTGGAATCCTCAATAAGTTCTCTTATATGGGGTTTGACGAGGTGAATAAGGTCACTAAGTGGTTTATTGCAGGGAACACTTCCATTTGGTAGAACATAAACCCGAGTGCCTTCTAATGTTGTGTTGCTAGAGGCCTCTGATGAGTCCACTCTAGGTCTCTTGGCATTTGGCTCATTTACTGCTTGTATGGGGGGAGGTACTGGAATGTTTAGATCCTGAAATTGATGTTATCATAATCTTTATTTCAAGTTTAGCGTAAAAGAAATCTACAATATTAATAACAAGTGTCTTCATAGTGATTATACATAGTTTGTTATGAGTATTCCACATTGCCATAAGTTTAAATGAAAATTCTATTATTTTGTCTTTTTATCACTCTACAATAGTGTAATCATAAGCCAAACAATGTTATTATATATTATTGAAGGAATTTCCAAGTTTAATATTTGTCAATTTCAATTTCTCACCAAATGAAATTGACAAATATCAACTAAGATATTTAATATATTATTCTTAAGAGTTTTATTGGTATTTAAGGCAAGTAAGTCTTTTGGGTTACTTGAATCAGTGGTGATAACTGCCAGAAGTTGAAAAATAGTTTTAATATACTAATTTTTGGCTTATTGTGGCAGAATATACTTGATAAATAATAAATTAATAACATTGAAAATCGTTCTTAAATAAACATCTGCTTATTCAGAGTTTATTTGAAAAATTTGTCACACTTCAACTAAAATTAAGAAATAAAACTTACATACCTGATGAACATCTACTAATTCTCTATTCTGAAAGTTTGGTGTCTCTAGAAGCTCATTCAGCTTAACAATTTTTTCTGGAAATCCCTTTATTATAAGGTGTTCAGCCTTTTGTTTGAGAGAATCTTTGTACTCTTGAACCTGGAAGATCGAAAACTATACAAAAAATTACTCGTTCATGTAAATAAACAAAATAATGATGTACCTAAATATTTGAGTTATTAAACGTAAGCAATAATTGCGATACCATGGCGGCACTAAACTAATAGGTTATGTCGAGACTATTTGAAGAGGCAAAACCAACGAAATACCTATTTCGAAAACTACGACAATTCACATTTGCTAAGGATAATTATTAAACATAGACTTCAATAACACGTATTTTTTGTAAGATTTTTTAAAGTTGATATTCCATACTTAATTACGAACGTAAAATTTAAACATAAGTTACCTTTTTTGCAATGTCAGTCATTGTTTTACAATAACGTACAGTATTCGATTTATTAAAATAATTATTATCCCTTACTTATAGAGAAAGAGAAATTGAAAAGCACAGTTTTTAACTTAGATACACTAAACTCGCGTGCCGATGCTAGATTTGAATCAACTTGAATGATTGAATTCAATCGGATCACGGATGCGTTCAGCAATCAGTACACTGCCATAACATTAAATGATTTATTCTTGAAAAATAAAAAAATCATCGTACCACTTCATCAATTACGTGATTTGATCCCATTTTATTCAATTGAAGGTACTTGTAAAATAAATATTTTTCTAGTTAATTTTCCTTTTTTTGTAATTAAATGACATCCAACGAAATATTTTTTTTACTTTTTAATTTACATTATGTCAATGACATGGTGCCATAGAAAAGCTTGAAATTTTACCGCCGGCGTTGGCAGGATCTTGGCACGAAGGACCTTCAGTTCAGTAGCCGGTACGTCAACGGTACCTTACAGGAGAACTACCCAAAATATCAAATAAAACAGCTGCTGCTTAGATTTATATGTATTGAAATGAATAATCATAAATATATTTTCTCAATGCTTATTAATAATTATTGATTATAATATTATATCAAAGTGAGTGGCACAGATGCTGAACCCAACTAACTTCGTAAAATAATTAATTTATCTGAGTTAACATGTTAATAATTCTCTGTTGGGGTATGTTTTTAACGAGTGAAAGGAATAATAATATTATGGTCTTTGAATTTCAGAGTTCTCAAGTCGGAATAAAGCAGTTCAAGGCAAAACGAATCATTAATAAATTGGTGTCCTGTGGCCTATGTGCACAAGTGAACACTTAATAGATTTAGATATTGAAAAGGAAAATATATGGTACTACCGACCCGCCTTTGCTTCCCATACCTACATATCTTATCTGTCGTAGTCTCGCATCGCGCGCTTTCATATTTTGTAATAAATATTTAATTTGTTGTAATAGGGAATATGCATGCATTTTTTTGTATTTTTTATTCACTTATTACAGCAGTGTCTCCCCGCGACCACGGTTGCTGAAAAGCATCCGAAACGTCGGGATAAATTATTTAAACAATATAAATAATAAATCACGTTTTAATCCGGTATACAGTATTTTATTTAAATTTATAGATGTTTTCAAAGTTATTTTAAGAATTTATTTGGACATTGCCAAGAGTATTTATATTTTTTATTAGGTTAGAATGATGTAATAAGTGAATAAAAAATACAAAAAAAATGCATGCATATTCCCTATGTGAGACAAGCTAATTTTAGAAAATCTTGGAATGCAGTTTTGTTTCTTTCTAAAAATAAAAGAATGTTTCCTTTAAGTAAAATAAACTATCTCAAGGATTTAAAGTGGCTTCCTCCAGGGCCCATTGATTATTTCCACCCTGTATATGAGGAAGCGGGACAAGGACAGCGGTAACGGCAATCTTGAAATGAACGAGTAAGATTGCTATTATCATAATAATATGTATAAAAATATTAATTATTTTTTTAAGTAATGTTATTGTTTTATATGTTATTTAAAAAGTTAAAATATTAATTGAGATTCCTATTATTTATTAGGAGAGTACAATTGAAATATCAAATAACAGTATATTAGCTTAAGACACTACCGTGGCTCTGGTGGTTTTCTGGCAGACACAGACGAATAAATAAGAGGTTATTCATTATTGAAATATCAATTGTACTTAACTGATAACATGACGGAAAATAATCATAACAATATGAGTTCGTTTAAATTTAATTTTAATGGTGTACATGCGGATGACGAAGTTCTAGGTATGAAAAATATTTTTGTTTTCACTTCTTTCAATATCGCACCTTTAAGGTGACTTAACTTAAAACTTTGGCCAAATAACTTTTCTTCATAGAACGGTCTTAAAACACTTTCTAACTATTAAAAAAATATCCTGAAAATTGTGACATCAAATAATACTTACAATTGACAAAAAATATTGATCAATAAACCAATAATTTCGGATTATGTCACTAGTTCAAAAGGTGCGATATATAAAGTTAAGTAATAAATAATATTATATTTACTCACAGTGACTAATTAAACGGCGATTTTTCAGCTAATGAACGGATTGAATGGCTAAATTGTGAAAAAATTGAACTCACAAAACAGGCTGAGCATTTAGACATTATTGCCAAACATGCCAAGATGTTTATGTGTGGTGATGTCGAGATTGGGCATGTTTTAACAAATCAGTTGTCAATTGAATTCAATGATTGTAAAGAAAATGCTGTTGATCTAGCTGAAAAGGAACATAGTGATCTCATTACAGGAAAATACGAAGGTATGTCTTCAATTATTAATCACCTGTTCTATCTGGACAGACAGATGAGGTATGATTCACACATAATTCACCATAGTTAAAACCATTATGTCTATCATGTTGACGAGATCTAACCATTCAGAGACAGTAATTCAATTTAAAATCTTGTCCCTGGTTGTTGTACGCTGTTGTAATACTAAAAATAAATTCTCAATCTAGATTTACTATGATGAGATTTCTGTACATTTTAATTACTCACTTAAATCTCATAATAATTCACCTTATTGTTAATTAATAAGTATCAGTATTTTATAAAATTTTAATTTTGTTTTATCAAATAGAACATTATATTTAATTAAAACATCTTTCCAGGTGGACTCAAAATATGGGAATGCACCTATGACCTAATAGAGTTTTTGGAAGAAAATGAAATCATTTTTGAAAATAAACATGTTATCGATTTAGGTTGTGGAGCAGGAATTCTGGGGATCTATGCTTTACTGAAAAAGGCCACAGTCACATTTCAAGATTATGTATGTTATGTATGATTAGCTATAATTTTGTTAGTGAAAAAAAAAGATCTTAAACATCCCATACTTATAAAATGTTATTCTTTTCAGAACAAAGAAATATTAGAGCATGCTACAATTCCCAATGTTTTACTTAATATAGAAGAGGATGCTAGACAGTGTGAAATACATAAATGTAGATTTTACTCTGGTGACTGGGCATCATTTGATGATTTATTATCTGAAGATGAAAAATATGATGTTATACTTACATGTGAAACTATTTACAACCTAAACAACTATGATAAACTTATTAAACTATTTGAACATAGATTGAGCAATAGTGGTGTTATATATGTAGCAGCAAAAACATATTATTTTGGTGTTGGAGGAGGAACAAGACAATTTGAAAAGGCAATTGTAAACAGTAGAAAATTTAAATCGGAAATTGTTTGGAAAACAACATCAGGAATACAGAGAGAAATCATGAAAATAAATAGAATCTAATTCAATTTATTTTTTATTAATTAGGAAATAGTAATATTGATTTAATTTACTCTAAGTTATTCTTACAAGATAATGGAAGACATTGTAAGCTATTAAATCAGATTAAATATTTAACATAAAAAATTAAGGTGAGAGCCGTTCATAAATCCAACCATCTTCTCCTTTATGCAGGATCTTTTCATCTGGAGTTTCATCACTTTTTGGTTTCCTAAATTTGATACGATCATGTAAGCGATCTCTTTGACCTTGCCAAAATTCAACAGCTCTAGGACGAATTATATAGCCACCCCTATAAAAAATATAAGAAACATGATGAATAATAATATTTTTAACTTATTTCTGTTTCAACTTCTAATGAAAAAACTTACCAGTACTCTGGCCTTGGAACTTCTTTATTGGGTATCATATAATCTGCTTCCAATACCCTTTCTCTCTCACAAAGGACATCCCTTGATTCAATAGGAGTACTCTGATAGCTAGCACATGCTGCTATTTGACTTGGCACAGGTCTGGAATGAAAATATGTAGTAGATTCCTCCACTGATAACTTTTCAACTTGACCCTCAATTCTTACAGATCTGTTGAGCACTTCCCAATAGAATGTTGCTGCTACATTTGGATTCTCTTCCTGAAATACATATTTTATCAATTGATATATAACTTTATTAATTATATTGAGTTTCAATATTAATGTTTATCTGCTCACCATTTCCTTAGCCTTCCTACTTCCATAATTGGTAAAAAACTTAAAACCGTCTTTACCATATCCTTTGCACAATACAAATCTTGCAGAGGGGATTCCATCTCTGCTTATATTCAATAAAAAAGTATTAGTAGAAATTTATAATAACAATGGTTAATATAACAAAACATTAATTAAATAATATAATAACTTACTTAGTGGCAGTTGCTAAACACATAGCATTTGGTTCTAGAATTTCCTTTCTGGAACAAGCTTCCTCAAACCATGCTTTAAATTGTCCAAATGGTTCCTTCGCTACTAAATGCTTTTCTAAAAACGTTTCGTCCTTATCCTTATATCTTATTCTCATTCCTAAACAAATATGAATACATTGAAATACAAATTAATACTCCGGGGCTAGCATAAACTTTAAATTCATGGAATATTTACCCCCAATATCGATACTCATTTTTCTTGTTTCTCTAAGCCTAAATAAAATATACTGCAAAAAGTAATTAGTTCGATGTATTCCCATTCAATGTTATATACTGCAGACTTTAATTTGAATAAAAACTTTATTTCAGGACAGAGCCTGACCTTGTTAGTTGTTATCACTTGTGTCTGATAGGTACTTATTACTTGTTAATTGTTATTTGTTATCAACTTATCACTGCGTGACTGTGCGTTAATTTTTTTATTTTTTTTATTAGTTTATTGGACAGGCTTAAGTCTCGATCATGACCAAAGAGTATAATTGGCTACTTGACAGTTTTCGGAAAAGTATTTAAACATGTGTAAATGTTCATTTTATGCCTTCCACAATCATCCTTTTCTTAAAATAAGCTATATTTAATTTTTAAAAAATATTTTTTTCTTCATTCATTTGAATTTCGCGCGAAAACTGCGGTTCACGTGACACTTTTAAGTGATGACGTCGCAGCACATATATAAACAAACCGAACTCTCAGCACATTTGAGAAGAAACTTTACAAATATTTTTATTAATATTATTAAAATACCTACTTGGAAAATTTACAACGTACAAGACGTGTGCCGTGTCAATGTGTGGAAATACCTACAACCGTTAAATGTACTGAATTTTTTTTTATCCACGTACTTAAATGTTTAAACGTCGAAAGCAGTGGATAAAGTTAGCATTAAAATCTTTAGAACTTGGTGTCTACATTGCAGACAGAGGATTTTAACATATAGAAGAACTATTACTGCAAAAAATAAATAATTTAATAGGATTGTGTCTTATCTAACTGTCAATTATCAAAACAAACCAGGTAGCAAGCTTAAGGATTCATATTGATATAGATTTTTACAAATTTGCTAGAATTTTCTGTTAAAACCTCATACTATACTTACTAAGAAACTATTAAAATATCTAGATTGTGTTGTTATTGCATGAGCAATGATTACTGTAAAATAGTTAATCAGTAATGGTAAATGGAAATTAAAAATACACTATTTTTTATGATTCATGTGTTTTTATTTGGTACTGATATGGACAAATTTGTTTCAAAAAGCCACTAATTCAGACAATAAGTCTTCTATGTATTTAGCCAAATCTTCAATCAATACTTGGCAATAAATGTTTGTTATATCATCAATCGGATAATTTATTATTATTACAGTATCTCCATTAAAAATCTCATCAGGAAATGCTGCTATCATAGGATACTCCTCACATAATAACAAACAAACAAATAAGAACAGGCAGACATTCAGATTCACATTGCAGATTTTCAGTATTAAATCTGGAGCTCAAATAATAAGAGCGCTGTTTTGTCTTCATAACCATGTTAATGTTTCAGAATTTGGCATTTCTACAATTTTTATTATTCATTTCTATGTTATAAAGTATATAACCTCCGTCTTGTCAGGTATGTAAGGAATTATTACTGTTTCCTGTACCCATTTTTTAAATTAATATGCACTTCAGTGTACTAGTGCCCGTAGTTTGATTTTTTCCAATAACATTCAGTGGCAGTGCAACTTGGCTCCTCACTTGTATGAGTCCACATTTAAAAAGCCGCTGCATGTTTGCAGCATCATTGTGAAGATCTAAAATTAAAAAAAAACACTTCGTATGTATGTAAGCATTTCCTCAATCTTATAACTATTTACACTTTTATAGCCTAAAAATTATTAATATTATCGATTATTATTATTAAATGGTGTATTACTTTGTTTATTCAAGTACTTACATGGAAGTTTTTGTTTTCCATAACTCTGCAGAACTTAGGATAGCACTAAGAAATTTACTACTATAAATTCACTACAATTATACTTTGGATATATTTGCACTATCAGATTTTTTATATCCTGGCTCCATTTAGTGAAACTTTTCACAAGTTAGCTTCAATAAAAACAATAAAATAACACGATATTAATTATCAGACGTTTTGTTTACATGTGCAATGACATCATACGATGTTCAATCACGGCCGCCCCCGTTTTATTACTTTTGGTCGACAGATAAAAAGTCGCAAATTTATTTTGCAAAAATAAAATATTTAAAATTTAATTTAATGCAAAAAACATATTGAATAATTATCCTTAACATATAAACTACCATATCCAGTAGATTACATATTTTATTGTTATACCTGTCAAGTAGCCAATTAATAATATAAATTATAAGTAATCATGACTCAGATTAATCATGACTGCGTTAATGTCTGGCACATTCGTTCCTATAGTGACAGTCAAACCACAGAATCGAGCTCGTATAGCAACAATCACATGTCATTGTCAATTTCAAATTCAGTTTCAGCCTGACTTTGATGTCGGTTTTGCTGTTTCTTTGTTTCCAAAATATAAAGATAAGTTATTTCAGTTTTACTGGACTAGTAATTTTAATCGATTAATAATCATGGAGTTTGAATCCGAAGTAATTAAAGAGAAGATTCATACTGATCCAATCTTGAATGATCCACGATACATAACCTTATTGAGCGTGGTTTTGTTAATTGTTACATTAGGTGAGTTTGTTTGTTTGTTTGTGTATAATGATGTAGAAAAACTGAACTTACTCTTAATAACAATATAATTATTCAGTCACCTAGACGTTTAACAAAACGAGATTATTTATCATTATTTGTTAAAGCGTACATGTGGCATCTTTATTTCAGTGGTTTGGTGGTGTTTTACAAGGCGGCGACATCTCCGAAACTCAGTCCTTCTCACTGGTCTGTCTGATGCTGGCAAGACCCTTTTATTCGTCAGGCTAGTTTACTCACAATATAGACAAACATTTACTTCAATGAAAGCAAATATTGAAGAGTATATTACGTCTAATGTAGGTTATGTTATGATTTTTTCAAATTAAGATGTGCATAAATGCAGTTAAAAAAAAGTTCATACTATACTCATTTGTATGATAAATAATCTTAAAAACCTACAAGAGTAATTACGAAATTGTATTTGACTGACATGATAATTGGAAAAATAGTTGTATTAATACACAATTTAATTATTATATTAGAGTCACAGGCGGACCAAAACATATTGTGGTGATACTTTGTATTATTTATCTTCTAACGGCCTTATTTTAACTATATCTTATAATACGTTTATGAATAAGGCCGTCACTCTAAGTCAGCAATATGTGATTATACACTAGACAATTCAAGTTAATATATTGTTGCTCTAGTAAAACTTTGTTCATTTAAAAGAATATTGATAAAAACTATAAAAAACTGTAAATAAAAACTATAATACTTCAAATACTCTTTAGGTACTAAATTACTAATTCATTATGTTTTATTAGTTGGTTTAATGATATTGGGGTTTTTGCAGAAAAATAAAAAAAAAATAGTTTTTTTATAAAGAAACTGTTTCCTTAAAAGTAATCCTGGATACATTAAAAAAAAATTGTTTCAGAATACTTTAAGAATAGTTGATCTTCCTGGACAGGAAAGATTAAGGAACAAATTCTTTGATCAATTCAAAAGTAGCGCCAAGGCTATAGTTTATGTTGTTGATTCTGTCACAATTCAAAAAGAAATCAGAGATGTTGCAGAGTGAGTAAAATTTAGTTATAAAGTTCACAAATAATTTAAGGACCACACAACAGTGGAAAATATATAAATTAGATAAATTGCCCCTCTGGGAAATATATGAAATTTTCTGCCTCTGTATTATACATTGCAAAACAGTTATGAAAGTATAAGGTATAAATCCTATCTATGGTGATACTGCAGAATAACATTTCTATAGAAAATGAAACATCAGGAGCTATTCAGAATTTATACTATTAAAAACTGTATTGTCTGGCATAGTGTCATGTTAATTTATTGAGAAACTACATCAACAGGCATGCTGTTCATCAAGATATTTATAATGTAATTGGAATTACAAAATATACTTATGAAGCTTAATTAAGAATCTTGCAAAGTAAATTAGTAAAAGTAAAGTATGTATTGCTAATAGTGGTCTAAGCAAAGTCACTTTAAAGTGTAACCTTGTGAACCCAGCTGTTCTTAGCTGTAGTGTGTCATCTATTATACATTTATTCATTTTAGTGAATATTTATACCCATATGAAATTGTTTTACAGGTATCTGTACACAATACTAGTGGACCCAGTAATTCTGAGCAACTGCCCTCCTCTACTTATTCTCTGCAACAAACAAGATCAGCCGATGGCTAAAGGCAGCCAAGTCATTAGGAGTCTGCTTGAAAAAGAAATGTAAGTAAAAATGTTTCAAATTATTAATGTGAAGGCCTATACAAAAAATGGTGTTAGGATCAGTCCTTTGACCTTCTCTACCTATATGTTAGTCTCAGGATATTAATATTCAATCAAATCAATATTCCTTGCACTAAATTTAAAGCACTAAGTGGCCATTTAGAAAACAGGCGAATGAATCTCGTGAGTCTTGGTGACGGTCTGACCGCCTAAAAGGTTACATGTGTGCGTTTAGCACTAGGTGTCCTGAGATTCTAGGGATACAATAAAAAATCTATGAGTTTGACCACAAAGCAGACCTATTTGCCTCCTAAAAAAAACCCGGAGTAACAGACAAAAATGTTGTTGCGACATGCCCCACTAAGGGACATTCATGCACTACAGTTGAATCTTGATTACATTTTAGGTAATTTTCACAATAATCTGTTACCTTGTTGTCTGGTAGATTGACTTAATCAAAAAAAGTAATGTGCCGTGGTGTTGAAAGTGCATTAAGAATCTATTTCTATCAAACTTTGTATCCAGTGCTTGATAAATCTGACCACAACCATTATCCCTTTTAAAATCAAGTACCTAAATTATGACTATTTTACAGAAATTTGGTCCGCGTCACAAAGTCCAGTCAACTTCAAGCAGTTGACTCCTCTCAATCAAGTAATGCTTACCTCGGGAAATTGGGCAAGGACTTTGAATTTTCACACTTGAACTGCGCAGTGGAATTTTTGGAGTGTTCAGCGAGCACCGGAGATGATGATGATCCAACTGATATCAAGGCATTGCAAGATTGGATCTCAAATTTATAGATTTTCATAATTTAATTTCTTTTTATTCCTTCCTACGCTTCAAGACTTATTAGGCTATAATCGTGATTTATATACCTACACTGTAAAAATTTAAAATTTTGCATTTATAAATATTTTTACAATAAACAATATCATATTTTTTAATTTGTGTGTTTCAATTATTTTTGCCATATTTAAGCCCCTTTAGCTTATTCTTGATGGGCCCTGTATCAAAATTTGGTGGGGGCCTTTCCTAACAGCGGCGAAGCCCTAATGGAAGGGAAATTTTCGCTTATACGGGTTTGGGGCCCCTGTAGATAGGGGGCCCAGTACCTTTGATACGGCAGTAGCTACGCTCCTGCCCCTTTGGCTTTAACACACTACAATAACATAAGTTACATTTAATTAGCTTCAGGTATTCTATTTGTAGTGAATACATTGAAACTGTACTTCGCTCAATTTTTATAAGTACCTCGGTAAAGTGTTATCGACGTAGTTATAGAAATAATAATCACTACTAAACTAGTGTAACTTAACTTATGGCGATCACAGTTTTTGTCTAGCAAGTGCGAGAAATACCTTTCAGGGAGAGTATTTTTGCGCTACTTAAACGACTAAGTAAACAATATAAGGCAAGCATTTACATATTTATATTTAAAGTAAAAAGCGAAATCCCGACCCTCCCAATGGGGCAGTCCTATTTCTGTGTCTGTTTCACTGGTCATTATCCTTTACAAGGCCTTCTGTGCCCTGCCCGACCGAAACAATTCTTTTTTTTATGTTGTTTCCTTGGGATTCGAACCCAGGACCTCTGGTACTAAACCCATCGTCCTTACCAATGAGCCAGCCAAAAAAGAATTTCCACGTGGCTTTGATGCTAGGGCGTGGAAAGCCAGGTGCGATTCTTTAGAATAACCCTTGACATCATCCGTTTTCTCTCACACAAAGTGACATGACTCAGCAAAATATGGAGTTCATTGCAAATATTGATTGTCCTAATTGTTAAGTTTGCATATTCATATTTTTTAAAAATCCTTTTGTAATTATGATTAATTGATTTTCAATTTTTATTGTACGTTTTAGAAGGGTTAGACAAGGGCTAGATTTCAATGAATTTCTTTAATAATGAGAGGTAGTATTTTATGCAAAATGAAGTTATGCATATTCATGATTTATATCATTAATGTTATTAATGAATATACCTATGTTTTGTTAGTCAGCAAAAAATACAGTCCCTATTTAATTTATTTGTTATATCCATATATACCTATTAATACATAATAATAAAATTATTATGTAATAATTTTTGAGTGACTATTTTTAATGATGTGTCTTTTTATGATAGATATCGACAGACTAGCATGAGATTCATTTGATGAAAAATATGTCGACAGCGCATCGTTGACTGATGCCCTGTGCATTAGCGTAGCTTGGGATATGTCAATGGCAACCGTCCAGCTGAACTAACCAGAGTCATTCAATGCCAGCTTTTAATACTGTCAAGGGTGGGCAATGAAGTTTCTAGGGTGGGCATTGTCCAGATTTGCCCCAAGCTACGCCTATTGTCCTGTGGCTGGAAACCTACCATTTAGTGAACCTCGAGTTCGTCTGTCGGTATCTAACATTAAAAATATATCTCGTCTTATTGAAATATTGCTCCGTTTTGATGGGAAACACGAACACGAATCAAGAACACTTAAAATATACTAAATAGATTTTTTTTAATTTTGGTCATGAAAATGAACTCTAATGACTCGAAGCAATCTTGTTTTTAATGTACCTATTTACTTTAAAACCTAACGTCAGTTACAATGATTTCCATATTATGTATAAGTTAAGTGCCATGTTGAAGCTTTTCCGCGTTTTTTTTACGCGAATTAGTAATATGAAGCATGACTTTTTTTTTGCTCTGCCGATGTTTTATAATCATACTAGAACTTTTTTCACCTACGTCTTTTTTCACGTCGAAATTATGTTTATATAACTCTATTATTTTTATTCCAATGTGACATTACAGCGAAGAATATTATCAACGTCTAGTATAGTTCTACATGATTTGGGCAGGCATATCATTAAAACAGCAGGCGAATGTCGTGCTAGTATCATTATATCTTTGTAATAAAAAAACCTCAAAATTCCCACGTAAAAGGCTTACGTAGTAGCCTCCCACGGTCATCTAATTCTTCGGTCCATTTCATTCACGCGATGACAATAGGCTGTGGCTATGACGTCGGCAAATTGAATGGAGTACAAAACATGTCATACTTGTAGTAACACTTTATTCCGTGTGAAAACAGTCTGTGACGTGGTTACTATTTACCTGCCCTTGTGGGAATATACGTTCCAACGGACATTTTTCATAAATTAACTTCCTAAGTTCTCATCAATCAATGAGAAAATAAACATCTCTAGAAGTCTAGATTGTATTTCGGGTGTCATTATTGTAACTATTTGATCAAAATATCTTCAGAAATATAAATGTAGGCTTTATTTTCAGCTCCCTTTCAAGTATTTTTGTGTACGTTGAGTCGAAACTAATGCACCTAAATCGGCTCGCGCTGACTAAACGGTTGAGTTTATACTTTATATGAGAGCAACCTTTTTACTATGAAGTTGATCTATAAAAATAAACAATGTAAATCAGGGAGTATTTGAGTAGTATTTCACTCTGATATGAGCTCTCTGCTCCAGGCAGCTGGGCCACTGCCCGTTAAAACCCAAACTATTCCGCCGTAATGGGGCCCCTAGGATCGCATTAGCATTCTACCGCGAGCCCTGGCTGACAGGTCTATTGGCTTTGTGCATCCTTTCCGAGCTCAACATGGAAGGAGTCAGGAGCGCGGATCCACCGTTATGGGCACGATAGGCATACCCACAACCCTAATAGACTTGTGACGTCACACTTTCACGGTCTATTTGGAGATTTGAGATCCATAGGCTGATGATATCATATCCAATGCCTTATTATAAAATAAAAATAAAAACAATGAATCGTGCGTGATTCGATGCAGGATACCCTTGTAAACATTTCATAAAAATCGGTGAGTAGTTTAAGAGTCTAAAATAATGTGACATTGTTATGTGCTAACAAACACATTTGCTCTTGTAATTTTCTGAGCGAACAAACTAAAATTTTACCGGTTTATTAATTTACTAGTATTTAAAGTCTTAGATACGGTCCTTAATTATTGTAACATTTGTATAAGTAGTAAAAGCTTTTATTAACGTTATTAAAATAACCTTCCTAGTTCGTTATCTTTCTCATGCATTAATTAATAATAATGAAAAATTTACTGGATCGATTCAATTTCATATTAGCGATAAACAGTAAAATATGGCTCATTTCGGCGGAACCGCCACATCAATGAGTCGGACTGCGTGTGGTCGATGTTCAATATTAATTATCAACAAATGAAATGAATTGCTACTGATATGCAACATGCAATCCTAAAATATATTGAATATTCATTTCGATAATTGGACGTTTTGTAGCGTTTTTGCATTCTTATCGTGTCCTACATAACGTCTTAAATTATCTGGAGTATGTTATTTCTTTAGTTTTAATTAAAAGTATTTTAACAAAAATATACTACGAACTTTTTTTAAAACTGATATCATATTTTTATATAGGTAGTGAATATTGTATATATTTTTAGTTACAACTAGTTCTTACAATTAAGCTATATGATGGAGATATTTAAAATATGGCGTATACTTTCTGAGTCTCGTTAAGGGTGTGCAATTAGCTGATTATTTCGAATTATAAGCGTAGCAGTCCCAAGACGTCAGCGAAGTACGCTCGCAGCTCGCCGCGGGCCTTTGTCGGCGAATACTGCCTTGTTGACATTTTGTGGGGCAAATCTTCATTCCGTAGCCAGCGCGGCTCCTTTCATCCTAACCACCTATTATCATTTGTTTGATGAATGCTTCATGGGCTATATAAATTGTATGTAAGTAGGTAAATAAAAATAATTTAAACTTGATGTGTTAAACGCGTTCGCAAGGCTCGTGTAAAAGAAGTGCTATAGGCCATTCCAGTGTTTCTTAATCTTCACTTAAATACACTATATGAAGAGTAGCATAATGCATACAAACGTAGTAAGTCCTGTGTTCCTTTATTTGTGCTGCAGTTTTATTTTCTTTGTTACTTATGTACTTGCAAATATCACGACATAAAACCTATACCTATACCATAAACCTATATAACCGCGACATATACAGAACAGAAATGATCTGTGCACATCTATATAAAGAAATATTTCTAATCAACGTAAACTCCACAGCTGGAAATCAGTTCATTTCTAACATTTTTTATAAACACTAAAATCAGGGGAACATTATTTTAGTATTTTTTTCTAATTGGTTAAGACGTTCCAGAGATTATAAATTGTCACTTCAGTAAATAGATGATGATAATCTACGTAATGTAAACATTTTAACAGTTAACTATTAGGTACATGCGAAAAGTGCAACGAAACAGAAATATGTACTTAGTATCTAATTTATAATGTGAAATCATGAATGAGCTGTCCTAAGCAAGCCTTGATATTTGTTTAAGTAGGCAGCCAGAACCTATATAATATCCTCATTAGGGTGATTCAAAAAAAACTTTTTAATTTTTTTTTTAACTGATACCTTCTCAAATGTTTTTATTTGATATAAAAAAAATTCTCACCAAACCCGAGCCCTATAGCTCAACTCTAAGGGGTCGCTATTGTTTTTTTAGTTTCCCATTTAATTAACATGGGAAAAATCGTTTTTTGTTTTAAATTGAATTTACACATAATTAACGCATTTTTAATAAAAAAACGATTTTATATCCTTAAAGTAGAGTCTTCGAGCTTTACAAAACTCTATTACAAAGTACGATTATCTTTACATAAAGACTAATTACAGCTATTTAAAAATTACTAAATTTCGAAACTTTAAGTATCTTTATGTTCTCAAATGTTTCTATATCAAATAAAAACATTTGAGAAGGTATCAGTTAAAAAAAAACAAAGTTTTTTTTGAATCACCCTAATCCTCATACTCGTCTGTCGATATCTGCCATAAAAAAGTACATAGATTAGCAATACACAATAAAACCTCTACGTACTTTTTTTTATGTCAGCTATCGACAGACGAGCATGAGGTTCACTTGATACCTTAGCCACAGAACATCAGTCAATGATGCGCTGTCGACCTAATTTTTACTTCGAGCATACGGAAATCCATAGACTGAAACCTAAACGCGCAATATGCACTTTATGGTTTTTCCATCTGCGAATGTTACGTTACCCGGTCGGAATTTCGATATTCCTCCTTTTGACGGGGCCGTTGGCGCGTTCGCTAGAACACCTGCCGTGCGCATCGATAGGACATGGGTTCGAATCCCACCGGGACGACACGTTTATAATTTTCTGTAAACATGTCTTCCCCACGTCTGGTCACTTCGGGCATTGAACGGGTAATCTATGTACCTACGTAATTCAATTATCAGATCTCAAATACCAATATTCATTTGTTATTTATAAAGTACTTTGATTTACGATGTTATTGTCGATCTATATTTAGTTAGTTATTAATAGATAAATTCAATTTCGAAACGCGTACGTAAGAATTATTTGATTTTTATTAATTGAACTGCCAAGCTTCGTGCAATCAAAATGCAACAAGAAAAGCGACCTGGAACATCTGCTCACATTTATTAATACCAACAATAAAACATTTGAGACACGTTCTTGCGAATCAATACGCGTCCTCTATATGAATTATTTATATATTATATTGTCGCTTTATCGCCTGTATCAGTGGAGGATGGCTACCCGTCTCTTAATAATCAGAAGATCATTTTACTTTTGACAAATAACTGGTCAACGGCGGGCGTAGTCAAGTTTTTTGATGCCGGCTGCTTGGACCTGGATGTTTTGGATTCTTGTATATAAGATGACTATGGCATAAGATACTTGCGTAATCATTTAATTAAACTACAAGCTCTCATTCCGTTTGCAATCCTTTCACTATAGCGTAAGGCTGAGCCCCGTTTTCAAAGAAGTTCCTCAAAGGTGACGTATGATTCTTAGAACTGTCAAAAACAGGGAAATCTTTTGAGAAGTGTCAAAACTAAATTCAAACAGCAGTTACGTCACGGGACAAAGTATTGCCATTTTTCTACGAATTAAAAGCTCCAAGATATCTTTACAAGTGATATCGGATATGAATTGTAATATTAATTTATATTATGTATTTATCTAAATTAAACTTAAATCGCGTTTTAATACGGCATAAAGCATTTTATTTAAATCTGTGATACTTGCTCTTGTATCTATTTCTATTTGATTTCAAAAATAACTGCCTACCAGTACCTATAAATAAAAAAATATTTGTATGATAAATATAAATAGAGAGAATAACAAATGATCATCAATCAATTGATGAACAAGAATCATTTATAACTGCAAATAAAATAGTGTAAGTAATGAAGCGTTACTCTTACATTGATCTACGTACCATTCTTTACTGAGGTACTTCACCCCTTCGAATCATGATATTTGAGACGAGTTTAAGACATTAAATATAATCCTTCATTCTTCATAGGCAGTGAATTCAAGACGCGATTTGACGGACATATCCATAAATCACATGTAAGTTATTAACTGGTGGATCATGTATCCCTTCAAGGGTATCAGTATAATAAGAATATTTCTCTTACAATCAGAAAGCAAATCTTTTTTGCCCACTTGTTTATTGTTTTGGATGGGCAGAAATAGAAATTTTCATACAAATCACTCACTGAAAATTGTGAAAAAAAAAACAATTAATGGGTAGGTATGTACATTTAAAAAATTGTGACGTATTTCTACAGACGGAACAAGTTCGGAACACTTTTTCTGCCACTGAATCACTCCGTATAATGCGACAGAGACTTAATTAGAAAATAATTACATTGACGATATATTTTGGAGAATGCGCTTAAGAACTGAATGAATGAATGAATGAAAGATTTTTATTGGGCTTCCACACAAGATATACCAACTATTATAGAAAAATAAAAACTTAATTAACATACAGCTTAAACATTTATAAATTAGACAACAACAGATGTGTGGCCGCTCAAAGGGCAGTAACTCAGCTTCAGCTGATAAACACAGCGCTGGTTTTCAGTCACCCCCTTGTGACTGGAACTGCACAATCTTATACCAGTATCTACCATTCTAGACGTCACTTGTCATACCTTTAGGTGAAACACAGTCAAATGATGGTAATATCAAGATTAAAAAATAGAAAATCAATAGCAACAGTAATTATAATAAGGTCTTAAACTACAAGATAATAATGTGTTGAGGCTTTATTAAAGGCTTAAATATAAGTCTAGAAAATACATAAATGGAGGTTATGTAGCTCCGAAAACATTCACCTAAGAAGACTTCGGTGACTTAGATTTAGATATTATGAATCTTCTCAATCGGAAACGAATAAACTAGTCGTTCAAATCATCCTTTGAACGTCTGAAATTAAACAATCTTTCAGAAGTACAACAGCATCAACAGCCATTATTATGGTTGATTGGAGAAGCAACCATCAGTGACTACTCTAACGGTCTTTAACTCAATAAATCACCTCCATCATTCAACCAAAGAAGGTACCCCATATGAAGAAAGCTTGCTTAGAAGCTCACGCGAAGGAAGTCGCAGGTAATCTGATATATCAGCTAATCTGATATATAGCTCACTGCAATTGAAAAGACGTGGGTACATACTAATGTACCACTAGGGCGAAATTGGTTTACTCCAATATTCCATTGTGAATAAGTTTTAAATTAATAAAACAGCAAATAAACAGCTACACGGTATTGTCGCGACTTATCATTTACTTACAACAACGACGCATTAGTAAACTATACTTTTTAACTATTAAAGTGAATTTGTATTGTTATCCCTGAACGTCTTTCCATCAATATTGTTTGTTATGTTATTTAGGGATAAGATAGAAACACTTTATATGGAAAATTTAAACCAATCCATACGTATACATAATGCAACCATGAACAAGAGTTTCAATAATAATGCACGTAGGTAAATAAGAGAAGCAGTTGTTTAAAAAAAGTCAGCAGAGAATAGCGATGGGACGTTGACATAATGAGAGCTTATTGTCAGTCGCATGTCGAATAACCAATAAGATATCAGGTGAATATGGTAAGTTTAGAGCAGAGTTGAAGTCTTCAACGGAATACACAATTGCCTTTTAAATCATCTCTTATTTAAATAATACGTAGTTTAACAGAAGTATGTACTCTAAGTTCGGTAGAACACCTGCCGTGCGCATCGATGGGTCGTGGGTTCGAATCCCACCGGGACCACATGTTTATAATTTTCTGTTATTAAAATAAAAATTGTTCGGGGTGGGAGGAATATCTAAATTGAACCACTGTTCATAGATGGAAAAACCGTGAAGTGCATAGTGCGGGTTTCGGTTTCAGTCTATGGATTTCCGAATGCTCGAAGTAAAAATTAGGTCGACAGCGCATCATTGACTGATGTTCTGTGGCTGAGGTATCACCTACCATCAAGTGAACCTCATGCTCGTCTGTCGATATCTGACATAAAAAAAAAGTATAACTGAATTTCCGTGTCCCCTAGTATGGGTATGGGGCAAACACATGTCTGTGTTTGTTTTACTGATCATTTTTCTTTACAGGCAAGTAGGTGATCAACCTTCTATGCCCTGCCCGATCGAAACAATTATTTTCAATTTTGTTTCCCTTGGATTCGAATCCAAGAACTCGGGTGCTAAGCGCATCGCGCTTTCCACTGAGCCCCGGAGGCGGTCACTCAAATATTATTAGTATATTGTTGGTTAAATCAGTATGTTACAAATTAACGTGAAATTCCCCGCGTATAAATAAGTTGCATTCCTTTGAATTGCTGCGTCTCTTCGTAAGTTAATATAGATAATTGTAATAAAATAACTCTATGGTATTTTATTACTTTACTGTTATATCGATATTTTACTGTTGAAGCTATTTACACCCTTCAATTCATCATAATCAAATTAAACAGAGTCAACTTCATGCATGTTACATTCTGTAATAAAATTATTAAGTACTTACCTGAGTACGTAGGTACCTATACTTATAAATCGACGGGCTCGTTGGCGCGTTTGGTATAACACCTACCTTGCGTTCTGAAGGGTCGCGGGTTCGAAGTAAAAAGTAAATCGACAGCGCATCATTGATTTTCTGTGGAGTATTACCTACAATCAAGTAAACCTCATTCTTGTCTGTCGATATCTAAAATTAAATTTAAAATGTCTCCATATAAATTAGCTTGAAATTTCTTAGTAACCAACGTTTGTCAGTTTATAGATTTTTTTTCCATTATTTTTATATACACTCATCATAATAATTAATCCTTAAATTCCGAACCAAAAACAAAAACAAACAACAACATAATATCTCAACTTTTTATTTATCAACAAAGTTAATGGAATTAAGCAGTACTTAATCATAAAATAAAATTCAATAAAAGATAGCCTTTCAATTGATACGCCGCATTGAGATGTCCGAAGGCATTATAATACAAATACAAATTTTAATTATAAATACTGTTTAAGAAGCATGCTTTGATAAAACCATGCAGAGAATTAACAAGATACAGATCTTAAAATATGGTCCAATTGTGCACCTCTGCGTGAGCTGTCAATTTAATTTTTAAAAAAATTCCAGAAAACTAATCGAATACGACAACAGGTTTGTGATTTTTGAACTCCAAATAAGGAGCACGGATAGTGAAATTAGCAAGGTGTGATGTTTCGTATTATTTTTATGTTAGATATCGACAGACGAGCATAAGGTTCACTTGACGGTAGGTGATACCTCAACCAGAGAACATCAGTCAACCTGCTTTTTACTTCGAACATTTGGAAATCCGTATACTGAAACCGAAACGCGCAATGTGCACTTCTCAGGATTTCCATCTATGAACGGCGGTTCGTTACCCGGTCAGAATTTCGATATTCCTCCCTATCAATGCCCGAAGCTACCAGACGTGGGGAAAACATGCTTACAGAAAATTATTGCCCGTTCTTACCTAACCTATTTAGAATAATTAATTAGGTAATAACATTTTTTAAAGCACTGTGTGACCTAAACCCGCAATTTACCCATGCTTTTCCGTGACCTAAATAAGCCATATACACACCGGAAAAGCGTACGTAAAATGCGGGTTTATGTCACACGTGCTATGAAATAGTATACGATACTCGTGACAAGTTGTCTATTAATGCACGACGTTTATCATCTATTAACGATAGATTTTTGACAGCTTATGAGATATGAGTGTGTATATTATATTATGTCAATAAATACTATCATATACCTTATGTAGGTATTTAAAATTAAAAGAGACAAGCTAAAAAAGGAAGCGTCCCTTCGATCAACAATATACTATGTCAATGAAGCGTCCCCTAAAAGATTCCAAAACTTTTTACCTGCATTGAAGTGATCGTTATCGTTCGAATTCGCAATTCGATTCCTCGATCTGCAATTTATAAGTGTTATAAATTTTTTATTTGATAAACCGTAAATATATCAAAGTCGTTTAACAAAATGTCTCTGACAGATTGTGGTATGCGCAAGCCGGTGAGCGCTCGGCAAGTATTTTAATTAATGACACACGAACACAAACTTCAAGTTCGTTGTATCGGTAAGACCTTGCCCACATTTCTCCATTTGTCAATAAAACTTCGTCCAAAAGTTTTTAATTGCGTTATTCTTTATTTAAATGAATGTTAAGTCCTTTATATAAATTACTAGCAACGCGCCCCGGCTTCACACTGCAATGTGCATGTAGATGTACTATTCACAAATAATAGCCTATGTTACTCGCTGAATGCAGCTTTATATTGGTGAAAGAATTTTTAAAATCGGTCCAGTAGTTTTTGAGTTTATTCATAACTTACAAATGTACAAAAAATCAAAAATACAAATCTTTCTTCTTTATAATGTTAGTATAGATTACCCTTAAATTAGGTGATATTGATTAAAGTACGGAGAGTTCATGTTTTTCTTGAAGAATACCATGGCAAAGTATTTTTAAATGCTAATGAATGAATCCCAAATATCGACTCTTGTCGAGGCGAGTGTACTAAAAAGTTTAATGTTCCAATAAATAATTATGCCCTCGAATGTACCGCTACCGGTGGAGGCAGGAAGCCAGCGCGTGCTGTCCACGAAATCGCACCACGTGCATTATTCAAGACGCTATTGTCAATAAATTAATGCTCACATGGCGTCTCTCCCCACATACTAATGACGACACGCGGCAAGCCACTTTTTGCAACTACGCTCTTCCATTCAGCTTTTCATGGATACGATACAAAAAGCGGTCAGTTCATTTTACAATAATTTACCACAATACTTTTTACCAAAACGGACGTGACTTGTTTTTTTTTTTTGTTTTCAGCCAAATAAGAATTTTACTTACACATTTTTAATCGTTGTCTTTTTACGAGTGATTGACAAATTGTTCGTCGTAGGTTGGAGTATGCGAAGCGGCAGAACGAGCTATATGAACTATGATTACACATAGAGAACGAGCAGGTATATTCACAATAGGTATATGTATTTTCATAGTGATTAATTAATTATTAATTTCATAAATAATAAGGAAGAATTCCCGGGTTCCAAACACATGACAGAGAAATGGGTCTGCCCTATGCCCACCAGGACATAGGGCAGACCTTCGTGCGACTAGGACTCATTTCTGTGTCAGTTTCACTGATAATTTTGTTTAGTACTTTACTAGACTCATCACCATCCTGAGGCAAGTAGGTGATAAGCCCAACCGAAACATTTTTTAAAATCTTATTTCCCTGGAACCGTACTTGAACTCCGGTCCGCATCGCGCTTATCTGCCGGCCTATCATGGCAACCACGACAAAATTTTTTCGACCGTTTTCTCGTGTTTTAATCGATTATCTCTGTCTTCCGGGTCTAACATGACAACATGACTTAAAAATCGACTTCCAATGTCAAAAGTAGAGATATTTGTCGATCGAGATATATTATAATATCTTAGTTTGTCTTCACTCGTCCGCGAGATATCTCTTGATGGTCATGCTAGGCCGGCGAGGTCCTAGCATGACCATCAATCGAAAAGGTATTGGAATCGTCCATCTGTCAGTTGTATGAGAAATCATTTGAAATTTCATACGAATACTTTTTCACAAATTGTTCTTGCTAGGCCCTCAGGGGGGTGAGCACGAACAACTATCGAAAAAGTATTCGTATCGTCGAACTGTCATTTGTATGAAATTTCAAATGATTTCTCATACAACTGACAGATTGACGATTCGAATACTTTCTCGATAGTCGTTCGTGCTAGGCCCCTTGTTCAGTGGTTTCGCATTTTTATATACTTATAAGAGATGTAAAAATCCTACCAACACATTTGGCAAAGTGAAGAATTTTCTAATTAATATATTTATGGAAGGAGAAACATTATGATGTAGGTATATTGTAAATGGCACTGTGATAATTATTTTAAACATTAAAACAACAATTTGAGTGTAAACACTCCAAAAGACTGTGCCTTATAAAAATCTGCTACGTGAAATACTTAAAAACAAAATTGTTATTATCATGCAAATCAAAATCCTCGTAAAATCTGCAATAAATATTTGCACATAACCAATAATAATTACGGATTTTATAGCCCAATGCCATCGTTAAGATACCAGTTAAGTAGAAATGCAATATTATGTTTCACATACGAACAAATCTTTTAAGATTTGTACTGTTTATGATTGTAAGTTTTTACATAGTAGCTTATGATTGAGCTTTTAGATTTTTCTTGTAACTGATTGATTGATTATTCTTTTATTCTTAGGTTAACACACCTATTCTATTCTTCTATTCTATTGACATTGTCGACTATGATGGCGGCATAACTGCATGCCAATTTCATCATAAGAACACGCGACTATTCGGTAGCAGCTTTATTCTGCTAGCTATCTGCTAGAAATCTGACAGGTGACACATAATATGATATTACATTTATTTTATTTTTTATTTTATTTTAGGAAATATTAGGAAAACTTACAGCTAAACAGAAAAAAAAAAGTTAAACAGAATATATAGGTACAGAAGGCCATTTACAAGTTTTCACATATAAATACAGTATAGAAAAAGACAAGCACACAAGAAAGTTAAGCACAGATTAAACGTTAACACAAATTATAAGGGTTGCTTAATGCTGCCTGTACAAGAAGAACCTGTCATTCAACAGCTTCCTAATATAAAGAGCTGAGTTATTAAAGAGGTCGAGGTCTAGAGTGTTATTACACTTATTATAGCACATGCACGTTCGAATGAGGAATGTGTTTTGCCTATACCTAGACTTCCCCAGAGGGACAAAGAGCAGGTTAGCCTTCCTCTGCGAAGAAGTCGTAGTCATTAAGCCAATGTGTCCAAGGAGTTCAGCACAGTCAATCCTACCATTTGCTATATTGACTAAATATGTTATGTCTGCAACATACCTTCTTTCCTGCAAGGCTAATGCTTACACATACATAACAATTAGAAAAAAAATTCATGATATGTATGTACATACATACGATAAAAATATGAAATAGGTAGTCTATATTTTGAAAGACTTTTTCGCGAAGTTAGCCATTGAATACTCTTGTTTTTTCAGCTTAGGAGGTTGTACTGAAAACACCTCCCCTATTGATGTTTGGGCGTTTTATAATTTCAGCATTTTATTAAATAATTATCTAAAATATAGTCAACTCTGAAAAAAAAATTGTTTGTAACATAAATCAAAACGAAGATACACATCTATACATGCCGAAAGGGAAGGTAAAACATTGTAGAACCATTTGGTAAAACAAGTATAAAATTAATAGCTACTTGAGAGGCTCATTACAACGAGTGGGGACGAAAAGCGATGGTCGCGATAAAATCGACCATATAATAATGTTTAAATATCTCAAAATGTTAAAAATATGCTCATAAAAATTACGAAAGATATAAATCTATGATGTATATGAAATATAATATTTCGACTTTGGGCAATAATTGTATGGGAACAAAATTGTATGGGAGTCAAACATATAGAAAAACTTTGATTACTTACCTTACCGTTGAGCTAAATATAATTTTCCCAAAAACAGGCTAATTTTTTTTCTTATTACAGTCTGCAACACGGTAACAAGAAAGTCGAAATTTCGATTAAAAAGGAGTTTTCTTCACCACAAAACGGTAAACTAGAGGCTCGGGCAAAAAGCAGTTGGCGGACGTCGCGGCTCCTCTGAAGCCTCATTAAGTCATGTTATTATTCAGTTGGGGACGCCATCTTGTTTTATGTCCAATTTACAGGTTGTATGTGACAGATGAGCGAAACGCGCATGCACTGACGGCCGCATGTCATTATAATATGGTCTGCCATTGTAAGCTTGAACACTATATGGTATAATAATAATGGTATGCCACATAAGGTGACATCAATAAATATAATAAAACAAGTCTGTAGATTGAATATATTTAACAGAAATCGAGAGAAGACGATGAAATAATACATACAAATATTTGTTAAATTTTTTATTTGTTCACGCTAATCTTCGAAACCACTAATATAGTCTATGTTTCGCACGAAGTGGCACCAACTAGTATCGAATAATTTGGAATATGCATCATCAAAGGTGAAAATGTAGAGCAATTTATTTTCTATTGTTTGCATTTTTTTAAACTTAAAATCTGTCTAAGAATTATTTACTCTATAAACAGTATTTTTTATGTTAGATATCGACAGACGAACATCAGTCAATGATGCGCTGTCGACATACTTTTTTTTTACTTCGAGCATTCGGAAAACCATAGACTGAAACCGAAACGCGCAATATGCACTTCACGGTTATTCCATCTATGAACGGTGGTTCGTTACCCGGTCATAATTTCGATATTCCTCCCAACCAATCAATGCCCGAGATAGACGTGGGGAAAACATGCTTACAGAAAACTATAAACATGTTGTCCCGGTGGGATTCGAAGTTCGAACCCACGATCGATCGATGCGCACGGCAATGCAGTTTTACGGCACGGCAGTTCTACGTTTGATCGTAAGCGATGACCCTATATTATCATACCATGGCTCATTGAACTGGATTTGTCCTTGCGAGTTGCTCTTGAAATGTATTTAAGGCTTTTATATTTCCACGAGTTATTTATTAGGGCTTACTCTTGTTTTACTTTTAATCAGAAGCAACCAGCCTACATACCGTAAACAGATGTCTTATAAATTAACTCGAGCTTTCTTGTGGTAATTAAGCAAATTTAAATTTATTATGAAGCTATAATTTATACAATCTGTCAGACGGACAGTATCTGTCTCTTTTCTACTAGGTTAATTAGCATATTTTATGCTTGCTTAAAAAATATTAAATGGCCAAAGGCGGGCAACGCATCCTCAACCACTGTCAAAGCCGGCAATCACATACTATTAGGTAAGTCTTCTGTCCGTTGACCTCCTATTATATAAAATAAGTATTAGACATAAGTAGAAGCATTTCTTTGAATAATTATGAAATATATATGTCGAAAGATGACTTGATGACACTTTGATAGCGCAATTCATGAATAATCGTGATACGCGCTATCAGTGTTTCCTCGACATCGACCTTACCGCCGGCCAGCCTAGCATACAAAATTTTGTCGCGACAAAATTTTGTCGACCTTTTTCTTGTGTTTTAATCAATTATCTCTTATTTCTTTCGGGTCTAACATGACAATCACACTTAAAACTCGACTTTTAATATCAAAAATAGATATATTTGTCGATCGAGATATCTTTTCTATCAAAATTGTCGATGTCGAGATATAATATATCGAGATATCTTACACCTTAGTTTGTCTTCTCTCGTCCGCGACATATCTCGTGGCGGTCATGCTAGGCCGGCAGTCAGTGGTTCGACTGGTCGAGGATCCTCCGTTTAGGAAGAGCACTTCTTCTTTCTTCCACAGATTGACTCCCATCAGTGGTAGCTCATGTCCTCTGGCTGAGGTTTTGCCAAACACTAAGTAACCCTAACGCTTATCTGTCGATATTTAAATATAAAAAATATATATAACATATTATGATTGTAAGCTCATTTACTATGCTGCATAAATTATTCAACACAAACTAAGGACATTACTAAAATAAAAAAATAACAATAAATCAAAAACCCACCGTTGCTGAAATAAAACGTAGTTATTCGAATTTAATGAGCCACGTGTCGTGCGTCAATCAACTGAATTCCCCCAAAATAACGGACTGTCTCTTATTGAATTCAGCGGTATTCCATTCGACTTACGTCAATAAGAAAAGGGCAGGCTGCGGCGCCGGAGCAAATTGTGCCTACCAAGCTCTTACCTTTTACATTACAGAGCCAAAGAAGCCCATTGGTCAATTTTAATGAGCTCGGATCAATGGGCGTAATTATTCCTTGTATTATTCTTTGTTTGCGACGTGAGTGCGCTGTCATCTCTTATGGTCAAACCGATACGCTTAGGCATTTGTACGCTTTTTGCACGCGTTTTTAGCGCATATCCGTACAGATAGGTTTGCGTCCTCCAATTACTGTGCAGTCATTGAAGTGCTGCTTGTTGAACAATGAATAACAAGCCATTCCGATTGCCGTATAAAGCTCCTGTTTTCGTGTCGGTATAATGAGATAGATGCCTTGCGCTTGGAACGTATCAAACAGATGTTTGAGATTTCATGGTGTCGATTGCCATTCCAAGTGAAGATTTAATGCTTTTCATGCGTTCTGACTTGGAAACTACACGGCGTTTCCTAAGCGTAAACTGAATTATGGTCTATGTGAAACGTTTATGGAACGTATAGAAAATATAGTTTCATAATACACTTGTTTTCTATTTAAGAAAATATTTGCCTTTTCTAATAAATATTATGGTAATAACGTCATCGTTTTCCCGCTAACATTAATAAACAGTGCATAACTTCAAAATTTTACTACTAATATCAAACTGGAAACTAAATGCTGTCTGCATATATAAAATGGATATTTATATAAAAATAAAGTTTGTATTAGCTTTGTTGTAACTCGAAGTAAGTATAATATATATATATATATATAAAATATATATATATATATATATTTTTTTTTTCTTGTCTTAAAAAAATATATAAGATTTTTTCAGTATTAGTTAAGTAGTTCCAGAGATTGATTTAGATTACAGCAACACGCTAACCCATATTTTTTCTTCTGGTAACTTGAAAATTTAGGAGGTGCAATATTTTCTGATATTACGTATATAAGGTAGTTTTGGTTTAATGTATAAGTAAACTTCTTTAAAACTTTTAATAAAATGTAATCGTACCGTATTTCACTTTTAAAAGATTACTATCGACTACAGCTGTGATGCTTATTGGCTCTAATTACACATTTATTCACCATGCAAGAGCCTCGCAATCGGCGGCCACTCAATAAGTTTCAGTTAATCTTATAATTGAAATGTTAAGTTTAACCAAGATAACAAGTGCACTTATTGAGTTGTGTTGGATTAACCGTCGTTTTATTTACGTGATAATACTCGCCAATATTGCAGCCGGGCTAGCATGACCGCCACGACTCGTGGCCCACGAGATATGTCGCGGACGAGAGAAGACAAACTAAGATGTAATCTCGATATATATATATCTCGACATCGACAATTTTGATAGAAAAGATATCTCCATCGACAAATATATCTATTTTTGATATTAAAAGTCGAGTTTTAAGTGTAATTTTCCTGTTAGACCTGGAAGAAATAAATAGATAATCGATTAAAACACGAGAAAACGGTCGACAAAATTTTGTCGCGCTTGTCATGCTAGGCCGGCTGATGCGGTATTATTTTCAAGCCAACCACAAGAATAACAATTTTCGTTGAATAGGTAATTTTTTTTTTTAAATTACCGCCGTCTCAAGATATAATCCTATAAATAACTTTAAGCGTCTATCAGACAGTACAAATAAAAGATACCATCAGAACATCAGCTTTGAATAGGTCACTTATAATTAATGATAGAACTCAATGCCAATCATTATGAGTACGTAATTACTAAGTTATTATCATTTGTAATTAATCAGTGTCAATCCCAATCAATACTTAATCAGTTTATATCTTATTTAAGATCTATAATAATTATAGCACGGTTATAATGTTAACAGAGACTTCATAAAGGCCTTGCCAACTTTAATTTAATTTAATATTAGAAAAACATATGCAATTCTAGCGTTGCTAATATACATATCTTATATAATATATGTAAATATTAGTATTACGGGTACCTTGTTTTTTAACCGAGCTGTTTTTTCATCAATCTCCGCTTAATGCCGCTCCACTCGCTTCAATCTTATCGTGATATTTTTTAAACTATTCGTCTGAATTACTTAGTGTAAAAGACAAAGTTCATATACATTAAATACTGAAGGCGACAAATATATTAATTTTAATAAGAATTAGCTAAATACTCGAAAATATGCATTGTAAAAAAAGTATTCATCAAAGCTTATAATTTCGGATATATTGGCTTCCACATAAAATATAGATATATGCTGTCGCGGACTTTTATTTAGAACTATTAAAGATAAACAATGCCATCATACATTATCTTTGTGTAACTCCAACAGTTTAGGCAGCGCACGCCAAGATAGCCCTCAGAAGGCAGGAATTTTTCCGAGTTACTTGATAATTATATATATATTAAGATAAGATAAGATAAGATAAGATAAGATACAATACAATTCTTATTTTAACAAAGCTTATAATCGTATTTTTAACAGTGCACACTTTGTTTATAATATTAAGTATATCGATGTATTTTACTTACATATAATGGTCTAAGAGCCCGTGGGAGATCGTCCTTCACCGATCTGATAACCACATGAGACGTATTTTTTATTAAATATTTTTTATAAACAAATATGCCTATAATTGCTTGCCTATCGAAAAGTGGTCATGTCTATTTTTTATAAAAAAAAATAATAATAATTAATTACTTAATTAATTTTTTTTTAATTTAATTTAATTTTTTATTTTTTATTTTAATTTTAATTTTTTTTATTTTTAATTTTATTTATTTAATTTTTTTTTATTATTTTGACTTACCTATTTACACCTGCTTGCCAGGTAGTTATACACTGAAATGAGTAGGCAAGCATACCTAGGCATATTCTGTGTATCAAAAACTATCAGTCAAATAAATTTCATTTGGTTATCAAAAGTATGAAGGTGATGAAAAAAAAATCGATAAAAGTTAATTTAATTAAAAATAGCCATGACCACTTTTCGATAGGCAAGCAATTATAGGCATATTTGTTTATAAAAAATATTTAATAAAAAATACGTCTCATCTGGTTATCAGATCGGTGAAGGACGATCTCCCACGGGCTCTCCTACTATAAGTTTTCAATGTAACTAAAATCAAATTTATACGTTATACGTCACAACTCACAAGTCACAACAAAAAATGAAGTAGGTAACAAGTTTTTATCAATTATACTATGAATTAGCTGATGTAGCTTAAATAATTTTAAATGAGATAAAAATTTATAAATAATAGCTTTAACTCATTTCTCCATTTCCATTGTTTATGGGTGAAGTTACGGGTGAGCGGAAACGCGAGCGCTCGGCGCGGTGGCGTGTCCGATATTTTCCGGTGTACTTCCATTGTTCTCCTGCTAATTGAATCGATGCCACTGATAGATTGTGTTATGTTAACGATGCGAATCGAACCTGGGGCTACGTTTAACAACGGTTAAATCAGATGTTTGACCTGCGGTTAATCCGCAAAAACATTTCTTGATTTTGTTTTGTCTGAAGAATAGATTCGGATTTTATAGACAAAATCAGAATTGGCAATCATTTGACAAAAAAATTTAATCCTTTTTTAAATTAATTTTGTTCCAAATAAGTAAAAGCGTCTTCTATTTAGTTATTGTCTAATAATTCGCCTATCTGTATTAAAATTGTCGGTTTTGCACTTTGAGCAATTTTCTTTTCGTTTCACTGATAATAATTATTAAAAATGCAACAAAACAGTTTTGAATACTGTTCAAAACTGTTTTGTTGTGTAATGAGTTAGGAATTAATTACACGGTAATAAATAACTCTAATGTTTTTCATATTAAAAATCAGAAATACCTTTTTAACCGTACCAAATCAAGTCTAATCGATTTTCACACCCGATAATATGTATTAATAGTCATAGGCGAATTTATTATTAGGTAATCGGTTCGCATATTATAAAGTTGACTTAACTGAAGCATGGTGGAACTGTCCAATCCTGAACGAATCGTTAGCTTTACCGGACAATGAACAAATCGAATGTGTCTCGGCGCCCACGAATAGTGCGATTATATCGCTATCGTACCGCGAACGCCGACACGTTAGAGTATAGGAAATGCAATGGAGCTTGGTAAAAGCGGTAAGTGTCGGAACACACACAAGCACAACTTTTTAGCTAGGTAGCCCAATAGTTTTTGTCGAGGGTATAGTGCTAAAACATAATAAGTATGAAATTTTAAATAAAATATTTTATAACGGATTAAAACGCGGTTTATTATTTATGTTATATATGTCGACGTTGACGCTTTTCAGCAACCGTGGTCACGGCAGACAGCATCTGAAACGTTGGCATAAATACAATAATATAAAAAAATAAACCGCGTTTTAATCAGTTATAAAGTATTTTATTTAAATGTGTGATACTCACGTTAATAAATGTCAATATTGTGAGATTTTAAGTTGTTAAGTTTAGAGATAGAAATAAAGATTACAGAGAATAATCAAATACCAAATATTCTTTGTACATCTAAGGTAATCTTTTCCCTAAACTTTTATAATTTAATTTAGTTTATAACTAAAACTTCATACTTGTTTTAGAGAAATACCTTTCAGAGCGGAGCGGAGGTGGATATATTATCATGGGCAGAGCTACGTAAGGGCTTTTTGGGCTCCAGCCCAGGGCCCAACGAAAATAGACGCCCGATCCTTCACAACATCGGTTTTACTTTTGTGGCATGCTATATTGCGTTTTGGGTAAGAAACTTGAAACAGTATCTGAGGCTAATAGTGTCTCGTTAGTACTAATAGATATCACTACATTCACTAGTTATTCTGAACCTTGTTACACTATTTCGAACGCGACTTATACAAACATAGAAAAGAGACAACTTAGTATTGAAGTTACGTTATGTTATCTCAATAATTTAACCTTTTTTACACTGCCTACGTATAAAATATTTTTAATTCTTAATTATTTCCTAATCACCCCGTAACTTAGTGGAATGAACGTTGCACCTAGCACCGGAGGGTTCTAATCCAAGAGAATAGGGTTTAAAAAAAACAGTTTCGTGCGGCTAAAGCGAAGTAGATAAACTAATTAACGTGATTGTCATGCTAGGACGGCTGAACTCTAATGAATACCCCATTAGAGTTCAGCCTTCTAGCATGACAGTCACGTCAAAATTTTTTCGACCGTTTTCTCGTATTTTAATCGATTATCTTTTTATTTCTTCCGGGTCTAACATGACATTAACACTAAAAACTCGAAAAATAGAGATATTTGTCGATCGAGATATCTTAATTATCAAAGTTATCGATGTCGAGATATAATATATCGAGATATCTTATTTTGTCTTCACTCGTCCGCGAGATATCTCTTGGTGGTCATGCTAGGTAGGTAGTAAAGTTTATTTATTCCTAATACGAGTATATATACACATTTTATTTGTATATTGTATGCAATTAAGTATTTACATACGTAATTAAATGTGTTTTTTTTCCTTACCCGTTTTTACCTCAAATCCCAATCAACAAAACTACTAAACATGAGCACATAAAGCACGAGATCATCTACGCCACAGCCGCCAACAAAGCATCTCAAAACGAAGACAGGTAGGCCGTAATTACCCCCTCATAAAACGAAGCGATAAAACCGTTCTAAAAGACTTTCATTGCAAAGTTATGAGGGACGCTGTCTGAACGTTATGGGTTTTCAGATGAGGCATATTTATTGTCTTCTATTTGTGTCTTTGTTATTACCTATATTTAACGGCGTTTATATTTGAAAAATGTCTACACACTACACATCTATATACATATATAACATACTAGCTGACCCGGCAAACGTTGATTTGCCATGTAAATAATTTCTAAGAAGCAGGGGTTGGTGATAAAAAAGTAAAAATTTAGGTTTGTATGTATTTTTTAATGCCACATTATAAAAACAAAAAAAATCGTCCAAAAATTAAAAATAAATTTAACCGAGAACAACCCTAATCACTTAGGGCCTAGGGGTATGAAAAATAGATAGTAGCCGATTCTCAGACCTACTGAATACGCATATAAAATTTGGTAGTTCGGTAAAGCCGCTTCGGAGAAGTAGGTACGGTAACTAACATTGTGACATGGAAATTTTATATATTAAGATAAAACAAAGTTGTGTTAGTTACACCATTTATAACTCAAGAACGGCTGCACCGATTGAAATGGTATCTTATTTGCCGGAAATAACAGAATAACTTTTAAAATATCGGAAAAAATATTATGCAGAAAACTAATTAATTCTAAAAATAAATTAGATTCGGAACTCCGCCATCTTCCACAATTGACAGCTCACGTCACGCACGCTTATTTGTAATAATTGATGTCCACGGCAAATCTATATAATAGCTAGGGAGGCGAGGTAGCTAAATGGCGTAATTCAACGGCGCCGTCGAGACCTATCAAAATCGAAAGATAAAATAATTTCGAAAAGAAAAGTTCGTATGGTAAAAACCATTTTAGCGGTGGGTTTGGCGTGTACGGTTTTTCAAAAATGTTAAAAAAAACAGTTACTTGGGCATTCTCGAGCGCGTCAGATATTCATACTACGTATGCCCCAAGTACCTCTGATAACAGCGGTATACTAATCTGCCGGTTTGCGTGGTGGGGGTAGGCATATAAAGCAGTCAAAAATGCAAAAAAAAAAAAAATACTCGAGCGCGTCAGATTTTCGGAAGGGGTGTTACGTAGGCCCCAAGGAAGCTCCCTTTAAAAAAACTGACGATTTAGGCGTGACGATAAGTTACGATGAATTTTTGAAAATGCAAAAAAAAAAAGTATTTTTGAAATACTCGAGCGCGTCAGATTTTTATAGGGAAGGTTTATCTCGGTATCCTGAAAGCATATTTTCTTAATCTGACAAAAATGTTGGTGGGTTCTCTTAATCTGACCGAAAAAGGGTCTTTTCCTTCTCTTCCTTTCTTTCTCCTTGATAAAACGGGGAATTTAAGAATGACAATAATATATATATAGCGATAGATACAACCAACGTAAATGTAGATGAAATGTAGTACGAATTGTATTATTTATTGTATAAAAAAATGAAATGATATAAAAATTGTATTATAATTGTATTGATATGTATGACCTTTACATTTTTGCTCAATACAATTCATCTTCTTCTTCTTTACTGGAACTCTCATATTGTGGCTCCTCATCCACATCACTTCTTTCCTCACCATCAATGTTGCGAAATAATTAAGGAAAAATACTGGTAGGACAGCATATTCCCACGAAGCGCTCAGTCTGTATTACATGTTTATGGCAAATTCCTCTTTTTTGCTTCAATTCTTCACGTCGTTTTGCTTACGGTACGTCCAAAAAACAATTTGAGGATCAACAGGCTATTGAATTAATATACATACATGAAACTGTACATGTTAATAATACTTTTGTATACAGATACGCGTAACTTTTTCTGAGTCCACGAAATTGTCGAGAATCTTTAGAAAAAAAAATTGAGATATAATAAAAGTCACATAATTTAATCATCGTTATTTCGTATCAATTTTTTTAACACCCTCAGTTTTCGAGACATACTCAAAAAACCGGGAGTTTGAGTTTTTATGATGCTTCTAGTCAAAAAGTTTTAACTTTGGACAAAAATGTAAAGAAACCTTTTTTGTGTAAAATAAAATTACCTTTATTGTTTATTTAAACTTTTTTTTTGTAAAATGTATCGTTCGCGACTTATATGCCGCAACGCGTTTTTCGGAAGACGAAATGGCTCCTCCACACTTCCGGTCATGTGGAAACCGGCAGATTTTGTATTTTTAGTAAGTTTTAGATTATATTCTTCAAAATAAACAATAAAAAAATCGCGCTCGAGAATGCCGGATTAACGTTTTTTTTTTACAAGTTCGCGACCCTATAACTCGGCGGCGTCAAGGACTTATCGTCAGATTAGTTAAATTTAGTCTTAAAACACTAAAATCAACCCCCAATATCTTAATCTGACGCGCTCGAGTATTTCAGACTATCGATTTTTTTTTACTAATCTGATCGTCTATCCTAGGCGCGCGTCACTACATATAGAGCTAAATACTTTACAAGGTTGTTCTATTAGGTCTAATGAATCTCTCATATCTTAAACTGCCACGCTCGAGTATTACCGAAAATTCACCTATTCGCCTCCTTAACCATAATAGAAGTGGGAAAATAGCATATTCAAATCTAGATTTTTTTTAAGCCAACATTCTGGCAAGATAACGTCTGTCGGGTCCACTAGTATAATAATAATATGAAACAGTTATAATCTTTACTGTACATGACTGCATCCGTGGCGCAATGTATGCGTGTAGCATTTTATTTTTAAATATATTTGGTCCACAACTTGAGGTCATTTATGTAGCACCTTTAGGTCCCGCATTCGAATCCCGGGGTATCAAGATTCACAATATGGTTTGGGTTGGGTAGGTACAGAAGACTGATCATCTCCATGCAAAATTATATAGAGTCTCATAAAGTAATCAAACATTTTTTTTATATACCTACCCACAAGCTTTATCTTCGGCCAAAGCATTAACAACTTATAAGTATTTTAAAACAAAACACAATCGAATCAATCACATTACTAAATTACTTTATAGTATTTCTTCCACTACCTTTCTGAATGAAAAATATTTTTTGTAGTTTACTATGACACACACTTATTTACTCTGTAGTTGCAGATACAAATTGTGATTCATGGTTGGGAGTAGACATGGGTGATAACAGGTCCATCATGATATCTGTTATACCTGTTATTGTTACTCAATAATAATAATAGATGTAAATCTGTTATTAAATAACAGTCTGTTATTTAGAAAAGTTCTAAAGGAACTACAGATAATACGATCTAATTTAGGAGTGACTCTTCATGGTGATTTCCTTCCTGTGAAACGTCCAATTGTATTTTTTGGATAATAAATACTAGGTGCATTTCGTTTTACAACGCGACAATCATAGATGTTTAACTGAGACAGTAACAATCACAGTTTATTTGTAATGGCTTGGCTGTTACTATTGTAGTACTTGTTGAACAGTTGTTACTTACAATTAGTATTGCATGATATTTTCAATAACAGATATATCACAACCGCAGGAATAACTGTTATCTGTTATCTTTGAATACCTGTGATTTATATCTGTTACGATAAATACCCCTCACAACTAGTTGGAAGTTGGGACCACCTCAGAGACTACTGTCGTTCGTAAGATTTACAGCGATGTGTCAATGTGTCTTTGTCAAGACATCGAGTGCCCGCTCACCTCACCGATGCGAAAAAACCCTTTCAACGTTTACATTGTACATCAATACTCATAATTCTATAATAAACAAGTGGGATCTTATATATTATACCCGTATATTTGTTTTTTAGTCAGTTTTATCAGACCGCCAATTATATCTCACAATACCTAATATTATAAAGAGGAAAGATTCGTTTGTTTGTTTGTTACGATTTAACTCAAAAACTACTGGACCGATTTTAAAAATTATTTCACCAATAGAAAGCTACATTATCAATGAATAACATATATCATTATTTGGTATATCTACTTTGCACCCGTGCGAAGCCGGGGCGGATCGCTATATATGTACATAAAACACGCGAACGATTTTAAGATAAAGTTTCCGCTTTATTTTAGAAATCTTATTAAACGTCGCGTTTTAATCCGGTAAACAGTATTTCATTTTAATCTTATTAATTTTTTATTATTTACTAACCGGCATGCGTTGCAATGACACGCAAAGTTATTTTTTGGGCCAGGAACCTTGCGGGCGTATGCTAGACAACTCACCAAAGTTTCATCATAATTTTTCATCAGTTTATGAGTGCATTAAAGATAAATATACTTAAATTGATTTTTATTTATTAAGTCTGCAATTTCTCAACGTGGTAAATTGCGTGGGCTCTCGGGGTTCAGTAAAAGGCCCAGAGAAAAATTTGGCCAATGAACCGATTTAGGGAGTTAGTGGCTCTTTTAACCTTTCTACAGCGTCTCCCTGAAGACACAATAGCTCTTCAGGGGAACGCTATGAGTACAAACAAATTAGTCATTAATCAAGCCTAAACCATTTTATTCTCCATAGATTATTATATATCCATGTCTCCTCATCATTTTTATCAAAACCTCCTGAAAAGCTACTACTACTATGAATTCAGATTAAGTACCTAGGTACTTCATCTGAGTACGAACGTATGAACAATGTATGAAGAGGGCAGTGGAATTATTTACAAATAGATTGTCTGGACATATGAAAAATAATAATTTTCAATAATTTTACACTCGGGTTGAATAATGCATCTGTTCTGTAAAGAGCGACTGGTTGAATAAAACTTAATGAGCATGTAATTGCCCTGTAATAGCGCTTATCACTTTTTACGCTTATTTTGCCAGATAGCGATCTCCACATGATTAATTTTCTTATGAATTATCCTATCCTTCCTATGATTAATTTCATTAACAATACAGCGTCAAGGAGAGATGATCAATGATCCTGCCAGCACACGTTACTCAAATAATTAAAATTCCTTATTACTCCTGAAACACAGTTCATAACTATATCGGGAGTCTGGGTTTATTTATTTGGTGTATTTGAATCGGTGTAAATAAATATTTTTTTATTATACATCTTTTATATAAAAGTAATCCAAAGGTTTGTCCGTTTTCATTTTATTTACGCCTATATTTTTTCCCTCTAGAGATAAGGTAATTAAATGTTATAGAAAAAGGTATTATTATCCAAAGCTTCAAGAAGCTAGCTTTTAGATTTTAAAATCACTTTATTTTTGTGGATTCTAGAAAATGTTTTTCTTTGTAAACCATTTCTTGAATCCTGGTAATAGCCGGGATTATTTTCTGTTGGGCTTCGTTTCTGGTCTCGTCATCTGGGTCACCCGCAAACTGTGTAAAAAAACCCAACAACTATTCGAGCATTCAAAACATTAAATGTTTCGTTCGATTCGTCTCGCTGGCACACGTTCGTGGGGCAAAGGTGTGAATCGACATTTAATAAAATAATTTATCAGTCTGATGTGATTTTAATGACCAAGAGGCGAACGGGCAACGGTCGCCTTTTTGCACCAACTGCAATATAATAGCCTCGATACAGTTACCTTCCAAGAATATTATGACGTGTTTTGATGTTTTTCGAAGTTTGTGAACAGATTAATCCCATATAAACCATAACAATTTGTTATAATGGACTCAAAATGAGTAATATTTACCTAGAGTACAGTATAATTAATTATTATAGGAGCCTTATTGATTCTTCAAGATAAAGACACCAACACTTCGTAAAAGTAGCTCTATAATTCAAAAGTGCATATCATAAATCGTACGGCTCCTTGTTTTGTATCGATAGCGGTCCGTTATCTAAAGACAATCAATTAAAGCTGAGCAATTCGATTATTGATTTCGTAATTAAAACGCATTTGTGGGTGTGACTGTTGCGTGCAAGCAAATGCCTGTATTTTAACCTGGGTTCTAAAATGTCGTGCGACAAAATACAATCGTATATGTATAGCAGAATACTCAAAGCATTGAGGTTTACAAAAAAGTATTATCGTCACTTTAATTGTTATATATTTTATAAACCTGTTAGGTTTTCTTTGATAAAACTTTCAGTAGCGTGGCACTTAATGAAACCCACTAAAAACAACAACTACCAGCTAATCTAATGTTCGATCTCTGTATTAATCATTATACTTATATGTCAAAAAAGAGGCCGTACATTTTTTGATAAATAAATAATGTGGCCATAATAGATATTCTATCTACGGATTATTAGTTGAATATAGAACTGGACATTAAGATCACATATAAATATACATTACTACATAGTGTATATAGCAATGTGCAGCCTTTTTAATGGTAATGAAATTATGATTAGTATCAAGAGTCAACCTTCAAATGTTTAGTAGGATACATGACATAATGATGATTTTTTATATATGAATACTATTTGTTATAATTATCAAAAACATATCTTGTTATAACTTATAACGTTACGATTAAATGTAAATTGGTTCATATGTAATCTTCCCGTTCTTAGTTAAGGACGGCCAAGAAAATTAATATTATTTATTGCACTTAATTATCGTCTTAGTATAATTAGTGATTCTTTACTTAAATATTACATATACACTTAGTGTATTTAATTAATTTAATTGCCAGGGCTTATTATTACACAACGGACAGACTTTTGAAATTCATTCAGGTTCCGAATTACTCGCTTCTTATTAATAGAAACAAGAGTCGTCGAACGAAAGATAATTGTAATTTATTCAAACAATACTATATTTTAATAATTTTCGTTTTATTATACGGATATTTAAATCTTTCATACCGCGAACTTTAGGAAAAAAGGAATACAAAATACATTTTCCCGCCTCAAAAAGGATTATTATAATAATTTTACGCAACGTCGACGGCGATTTACACAATTGTATCATAAAAATATTTATCTCTGTTGTGCACATTCTGACAGTTCTCATGAATAGCAGTAATTAAGGGAAGGGAACACAATGACAGCGATCGTAATGTAATTATTCACTGCCGGACTGCTTTATGCTAAAAAAGATAGGGTTCTGTTGTAAAAATGCTAGTATTAACCATGCTTTAATCTAAGTTTATATTAAGTTCGAAGTAAAAATTAGGTCGACAGTGCATCATTGACTGATTCTGTGGCTGAGGTATCACCTACCATCAAGTGAACCTCATGCTCGTCTGTCGATATCTGACATAAAAAAAAGTTATAAACAATAGGAAGCCCTAAACTTCTATAGGTATATCACAGACTCACAAGTAACTATAACTTCTGTTCATTTATAAGTTTTAGACCTAATTTAAATAAAAAAGTAAAAACAATACATACATAACTATCTCTTCGTTTGCTTGCATTTATTTTATTATTGTTTGTTCACCTCTGTATTTTCCATAAAGTAGCAGAGCAGGCAACGGCTAGCCAAACCAATAATTTGATTAATATGCTAACAGAACCCTTACCTAAAAATATGACCTTACACACTTCACCGTTTGCTGTCGCCACAAAAACTGACTCCTTAATCATATCCGCCATAATCGATTTCCGAAAATTCCTCATGAATCTTATTTTTCACCTCTCAACAAACCTTTTGTTCAAGGGGGTTAAATTGTGTATAATTTTGCGATTCCTAAATGATGATGCGAATATAATGTCTATTCCTCAAGACAAACGTTTTCAGAATATTAGGAACGGATATGAAAAAATATTTATGTGTTGAATATAAACTCGAATACTAAAGTTTATATTGAGCACTTCATAAGCTATAGGTACTCCTTAATAGTTCAATATTCAACATTTTAAAGCATAATTTTATGAATCCGACATTTCCTTATTTAACTTGGCTCAATGTTTAAGAATTCTTTTTTATTTAAATATCGACAGACGAGCATCCGGGCTAGCATGACCGCCACGGGATATATCTCGCGCGAGAGAAGACAAACTAAGATGTTAAATATCTCAATATATTATATCTCGACATCGACAATTTTGATAGAAAAGATATCTCGATCGACAAATGTATCTATTTTTGATATTAAAAGTCGAGTTTTAAGTGTAATTGTCATGTTAGACCCGAAAGAAATAAAGCGATAGTCGATTGAAACACGAGAAAACGGTAGACAAAATTTTGTCGCGCTTGTCATGCTAGGCCGGCAGGAGACACTCAGGATGGTAGGTGAAACCTCAGTCACAGAACATCACTCAATGATGCGCTCGACCTATTTCGAGCATTTGGAAATCCGTATACAGACCGTAACGTGCACTGTGCACTTCACGGATTTTTCATCTGGTTCGATATCCGATCGGAATTAAGATATTCCTCCCACTCTTTTAATGCCCGAATTATCAGACGTGGGAAGACATTCGGTGTTCTACCAAACGCGCCAACGAGCCCGTTAAATTTTACACTATGTTTATATGTAGATTTGTTTTGCGATATATTTACGAAAAATGAGACACATTTTTTAGTTTGCAATGAGATCGAGAGGAGAGTAACTCTGTGAGGAGCACAAATTGAATTAGCATGTATTTTACATAAACGCTGCAAGCCACCAACGGTGAGCCACGGTCGAACGCAGCGAAGTGCGAGTTATTGCCCACACCACCATCAATTAAATTTAAAAATTCGATTCGCGAATGAGTCGGCATCTCCGTAATTGGTCGAGCCATTCCGATGATTACTTTATTGGGAGCCGAGATGCAATCGCACGATATCTCGTATTATATTCATATTAATGTTATTTTTAATTTCAATTCGCCTTTGTAATGATTGGAGGTTTTATATGAAAAAAGTCTACATATAGAGATAGTATACGTTGAAAATTTATTTATTCTCATTGAACAATTTTATACTATTCAACAATAAGAAACTATGGAGTTTCTTATTACATCTAGAGATAAGCATACCACTGTAACAATAGTTATAAGACTCTTTGCTCTGTATATATAACTGGAATTAAATCAGTCATGTATTACCACTTGGATGGAGCAGTAGCTCCGAAGTTTCATTTTAAAAACTCTTCAGCCATCGCTCCCAAAAAAACTACCAAACCCATCTTTCTATAAGTAATTCCTGTCACCCAAAGATAGTCTGGAAGATTATTACACTATTACAGCAATAAAACCACCTATTGTACCTTATTCTTGTAAATGTACATATTATGTGTTGCATATTTGTATTTCTGTGATCTATATACATATAATAATATCTATACATATAATAAAAGAGTAGGATCGAAATTACGCTTCACTAAATATTTTTACCAGAAATTAAGAGGGGTGATAAAAGAAGGGTAGCAGAATGCATAAATGCAATTTTTAAGATTCTTGTCTGTCTGTCTGTCCGTCTGTCTGTCTGTCTGTCCGTCTGTCTGTCTGTCTGTCTGTTTGTTCACGCTAATCTCCGAAGATACTGAACCGATTATCGTGCAATTTACACAAATATATTAAGGAAAGCCCGGGGCAACATATAGGCTTTGTTTTATCGAAATCGGTTATCGGAAAGAAAAGTTATCATCATTTAATAATATTATTTTAAAGGCACCATATCACCAAATTTCAATGCAAACTGACTCGCGTTGAACTTTTTCGAATTGTCAGATGTCAATCACAGTCTGATATGTAAATGAAATAGTTTGATTATTTCGCCATTTGCAATATATGTATTCGTAGAATAGTGGATATGCAGTCCCATAGCGTAGCTTCTGATGCGAGTTCGAATCTGAAGTTGAAATGAAAGAAAAAAATTTTTGTATTTCTTTATTTATTTTTTGAAAGAACTATATTATAACAAAATAGAAAATGTATTATTGAAATATTATATGAAAAAGTATTTCTTATGATCATTTATTTCACATTTTCATCAATCCTTTCTCTTAAAAGAATTACGATTATTCGACATTGCTTTTTTGCTTCCGTATCTTAGAGGTTTCCGCATTTAGCACCGGAAACCCGGGCAGGAAAACCCCGGGAATTTAAAAAAAATGTCCGAAAATGAAAATGACCAATTAAATGAACGCACGCATCTATTTAAGACAGAAAATGCATTGAATCCAATCTTCGATTGAACTCTGATAAGTAGAAAAAAGACACATATCTGGATTTTGGTCACGTAAAATTTAATTAATATGAATCTCCCTAAAGTTTCTTTAAAGTCAGGTTAATTATTTCAACTATTGAACTTCAAATCAACCTTCGAACCTCAATCTCAACCACCATTAAACATGTCGATAACATGATGCAAAAGCAACCGTCAATGACTAATTTGATAGCTCTTTCCCAAAAGAAATCACCAAGTACAGAGGGTGGAGGAGGATATGTCATTTGAAGAAAGCTTGCTCAAAAGCTCAGCTTAAAGTGAACCCCACGCGAACGAAGTCGCGGGCATCAGCTAGTGTGCAATAAAGCTGTAAAAATTAATTAATAAAATAATATTTACGTGGATTCCTATTCATTAATAATATAATTAACTTTTTACAATCACTTACGCTTTGAATTATTATGAATGATTTGTATTTAAAATCACAATTATATTATGTAACATGTAATAATTAAATAAATAATGATAAAACGTTATCTTTTTTTTATTTATGAAATAAAAGTTGTTGTTGTTTTATTTAAACTATGAATACTTTATATTATTCAAAATTAATTTCGCTTAGATACTTAGGTACTTATTGTCTCCAAATACTTAAACTGTATATTTAACTATAATTGATAATATTTTTTTTCTAATTTATCTTGCCTCATAACAATATAACGATGTTGTATCAGATGACGTCTTATCTATTTATAAACCGTTCAAATAATCTTAAGTCATTGTGCAGTCCGGTTTCGTACTTCAACGATAGCAGTTTTTTCGTTAGTACTGTGTACACTGTACAGTGTTCATGTTTACGAACTAATCAGTGATAATTTATATCGTAGTGTAGAATTGATAATGTCTGATTCAAATGGTATACCGAACGAAATTAAGGCCTCGGCTTTAGACCTGATTGGGAACACTCCACTCGTCGCTTTGGATCGCTTGCATCCGGGACCAGGTCGCATACTAGCCAAATGTGAATTCATGAATCCTGGAGGTTCTATAAAATGCCGTTCATCCTTGCACATGATACAGAAAGCCCGCGAACGTGGAGAACTTCAGCCTGGTGGGTCTGTAGTAGAGGTTACGTCAGGAAACCAAGGTTGTGGACTAGCTGTCGTCTGCGCAGTTCTAGGTCATGACCTAACTGTTACCATGTCCAAGGGAAACAGTATCCAACGTGTGATACATATGGAAGCTCTAGGCGCTAAGTGTATCAGATATCCTCTCGTTCAAGGAACGTATGGTAATGTAACCTTTGCTGATGTCGAAGAAGCCCTAGAGGCAGCTACAAATATGTCAGAAGAGTCCGGCGCATTTTTCGTCAAACAATTTTGTAATCTAGAAAACGAAGAAGCACATTACAAAACAACAGGTCCCGAAATATGGAGACAAACGGGGCACCGAGTTGATGCTTTCGTAACTGCTGTTGGTACATCTGGAACATTTTCAGGTGTTTCAACATTTTTGAAAGAACAAAACCCTGATGTAAAATGTTTTGTCGTTGAACCGGAAGGTTCTCAACCATTGAAAGGATGTCCGATTACAAAGCCATTACATTTACTTCAAGGTGCGAGTTATGGAATTATTCCCGACCTGTTTAAACCAGATTTAATGGAAGATAGTATCAGTGTTACTGATGAAGAAGCAGTTCACTACAAAGATTTAATTGGAACAAAGGAAGGATTGTTTGTGGGATATACGAGCGGTGCTAACGTTGCGGCGGCTGTTAAATTACTAAATTCTGGAAAGTTACCAAAAGATGCATGGGTTGTTACCACTCTTTGCGATACTGGATTGAAATATACTCCTGTTCCAGAATCTTTAATCGAATAGATAATAAATAAAGCGCTTTGTTAATTAGAGAGAGAGAGAAAGTTTATTTAATGCACAAACAACAACAAAAAAATTAACAAAGTTTACTTGCAAAACTAAACTTAACAATTAGTTCCATTACAATAATATAAAAAAAATATGAGTCAATTAAACTAATCTTCATTTAACATATAATTAGTTAGAATAGATCTTCACTCGACATATAATGAGGATCAGTAAAGTTATAGCAAATTAAATTAAATTAGTATCTACGTTATTCTTTATGACATTAGAATGATATATCTTTTTGAATTATCCAAATCGGACCATTGATTACGAAGATATTAAGTGATAAACGTGTGCCGTTCCTGCCGCGAAAAGTAAATGTACGCGGGAGCGTGTGACGTCACTGTGACGGAACGGAGCGCAGCCTAGTACCGGCGCTCTTAGTTCTCGATTTAACGAAGCTGTTAGAATGTAATTTTGTGATATTTTAAGTATAAAACATACATAAATAATATGAGTACTAATAAATTAGACGCTGGTTTTATGCAAGCTCAATCAGATAACCTTCCAAAAGTGGATTCTTTCATGGTATTTGACTACCTAGAATGATTTCTAAGTTCACTAGCGCTGAAATCCGTGGTTGGAAACCTCAAAGGTAAGGGTGCTGCTTATTATTTACGAACGTAGGTACTTATTAGTAATATTTAGGTCTAAGTGAACGTATGTAGCTGGTGTAAGAAATAATGAATGTAAGTGTATAGGTACAGGGACGTATTCAGAACTTAGAATAAAGTGCTTATATAATCTTGATAAACAAATGATGTTTTCGTTCATTCATATTATGTAGATTATTTCGTGGATGGCTTTTTAACCTACTTGCGCTTTATTTAGTGTATGGTTCCCTACACTTGCTGATCTATGACAGAAACCTTAATATTGTTTGCAATGGTTGTTTTTTTTGCCATTTTTACAAATATTTCGTTCAGTATATCTTTAGGTAGGTGACTTCAATATAAAGCAAAAAATATATAATATTTTGTTCTTTATGTACACTTCTGTCAATTAAATTTTTTGAGACTTGTCATTCAATCTTCAGTTTAAGCTTCGTTCCAAGCAACATAAAATTTACGTAATTTTCCATATCTTCTTCCAACTGAAATATATATTAAATGCTTATAAAATATTGTTATTCACTCTTTGCTTTACCCGAGTACGTCCCTGTGTCATTGTTTTGACTCTGGAATATTACTTACATAGAAATGGGAATAGGTAGGTACGAACGTAGGTTTATCCACAAAACTCAGAAAAATTAAGTTGTTACGTTTTTATTGGTTTTTATTAATACAGCCGGATTAAAATAAGATAATACTTAGGTACACTACACGTAATAGTATGTATCAACTTATTTCCAAATCAACTAAATAATAGTTATAGTTATGTAGGTACGTAAATAGAAACTATCTTCACACCAATGTCTTGTAGCCTGGGCAGAGGGTAGAGTTTTATCATATCTTCTTACAACGGAATACCATTTTTACGAAGTTTTGGGTTTTTCGTCACGTTAAAAAGTAGATTTTCTGGCGTTTTAAAAGAAGTGTTTGTACATTTCGGAACTATTCAATATTTACACATAGTTTAAAGTTGAATTAAACATAAATCGGACACAAACTTAATGTTTTAGTCACAATTAACCAAAGAAAATACTGCGCGCCATACGGCTAACAGGCGGCGACCGTCACAGTGACGTCATAGCAACCGCGGCGGCCACTCAGTGAACTTCGCTAGTAATTTGGTCATAACTTCGTCAATTATTATCGTAGAACAAATTTTTTTGCACTGTATGTTAAGGATTTCTTAGATCTTTAAATCTGCATTCTCAACTAAAAACGTTACGGATCCTCATTAGATAGAAATAAATCAATTATATAATTATTTTATTGTTATTTTTATGTAATGGTCACCTTTTGGATAAAAATCACCTCCAAAGATTTCGTCACTTTAGCTGTCCACCTGTCATCTATGCATCTAGCAACATGACTAGCCAGTGGCGGATTTACACATTTTCGGCGTATAGGCTATCAAAATTTTGCCGCCCTAGTCTCTATAAATGTAAGTTCCTAAATTTTCTTAAATACAATGATAGGAATTGTCTTGTAAGTACACTTCTCAGTAAGTCTTACTTTTAGACTATACTCTGTAAGGTACAGAAGACTGTCTTAAAAGTAAGAAAAGTAAGACTTGATTTCTATAAGATAGCTAAAAGTATCCTCAAATTTGCTACCCCTAAAATCTGCCGCCCTAGGCTGAAGCCTACTCAGCCTGCTGGTAAATCCGCCACTGTGACTAGCCCATTTCCACTTCAAACTTTGGAAGATGCTTAAGGGGTTACATTTTTTTACCCTTAGTTTGAGGCCCAGGCAGCTTCTCTCCATGGCTCTTTGTGTGCTCTGGATTTTCTTTTTGGTTTTTCTGATCGAATAACCAAGTCTGGCAGCCGTTGGCAGAACTACATGAATTTTTTTTACATGGAAACTTTCTAATTGGTTTGACAATATTTTATATTTTTATTTAGATAATATTCACAGAACTGACTTGACTTGTCGCCGAAATAAACGAAAGCGAAGAAAATATATTAATAGAAAGTATAACATATATCAATATGATACCTACTACTGAATGAAAATTCATCTTTTTAGTGTTTAAAGGGAGGATAAAGTATAATTTTTGTTTGACATATTTTGTATAGAGAAAAGACCAAGGGTAAAATATAATATAAGACGATTGCAACAATGGCCCATGAGCGAATTGTTTATTTAAATAAGTAGGTAATATTTTCGATGTAAACGTTATATCACCTTGAAGGATAATTCAATTTCCGGTGACTGTTAAAGTTTGACCAACAAATTGACTTTTCAATAAGGATTATTATCATCGAGTTGGATTTAAATTCTGGAATTGACGTGGGCGTAGCGTCCTTCGGGTGACCGACGAATTTAAATAACTTGTTTCGGCTTCCACTTTTGACATAACCCTTATTTTTCAAACGATTTGTCTGTTTCTTTCCTTCTCGAATGATTTTTCTAGCTGTCTCGTTCTGTCCGTTCCAGATATAATTTCTGTTAGATGCTTGCAAAGCGTTGTCGTCGCGATAAAAAATTAAGGCAATGCAAGCCCAGGTAGCGCGTTTTTTGCTCGGTTTCTTTCGCTCGTTTAATTTGTGTTTATGTTATTTTGTTTTTGAGTTGGCACGGGCACCGCGCTGAGCACGGGCCGGACGGACGTATGCAAAGCAGGTACTGCAAGATTCAATGTGCACGGATGAGATAAATCTTTATTGCTTTTGGTTAGCTATCAAATAACTTAATTCAACGCTCGAAATGACTGGCTTCACAAATCGAATGTTGCCGTGTATGTTGAGTGCTGATAAAAACTATGTATTACCTATATTATTTTTCTTATCAAATCAAATAATAGATATCATAGAATCATAGATATTATATAAGTGAGATGACGTGTATGTAATATTGAAATTATTAATACGTATTATATAATTAGGTCCCTTTATTCTTAGAGTTCAACTAATTTACTTAGGGTCGATTCCATATTGAATAAAAATCACGCTATAAGATATTCATAGATGGAGGGTACGGCATAGAGTCATACACTAAATAAGTAAATAATAATCTAGAATAACTATTTTTAGTTTTTTTTAATATTAGATATTGACAGACGAGTATGAGATTCACTTGATGGTAGGTAATACCTCAGCCACAGAACATCAGTCAATGATGCGCTGTCGACCTAATTCTTACTCCGAGCATTTGGAAATCCACAGACTGAAACCGAAACGCTCAATATGCACTTCATGGTTTTTCCATCTATGAACGGTGGTTCGTTACCCGGTTGGAATTTCGATATTCCTCCCACCCGTTCAATGCGTGAAGTTACCAGACGTGGGGAAGACATGTACAGAAAATTATAAACGTGTCGTCCGGCGTCCCGGTGGGATTCGAACCCACAACCCATGGGTGCGCACGGCAGGTGTTCTACCGAACGCGCCAACGAGCCTGTCAGATGAATTTTAAGATTGAATTACAATAAAATTATAGTACGCGGCGCGGCGTACGTGAGCGTTCCGCCGTTTTCATATTATAGAGTCGCAGTAACAAAGCGTTGCGGCTTGGCTCGTAAAGCAAACAGATTACATCGTATGGGACGTGCGGGGTATGCATGAATAAGATGCAACCATAGACAACCTACACCAAAGACAACCTATAAATTCTGACTTCAAAAAGTGCGAAGGTTTTATATTATGCTCGTAACTGATCGGCAGAAGTTTTTGTAGTAAATTGTAGCTGAATGCTAAAGTTTATAACTTTATTACATTTGCAAAGATTAATAAAAGGTTTTAATTTTATTTTATTTAGAGCTGCCGAGTTTTATCGCTTGTAAAACTGTTTTATTAGTATTTTTGTAAAACTACTGTTTGCACTATATACAAGATACATTAATCCCTCAAGCATTTATGTAAACGTAGACATTCAGCATAATTATTATAAAACACTTATGTTATATATTTAAAGGAATTTAAAACTACGAGGGTGGATTGGAAAGTACTCGGCCTAACACAGATCCATTCAATTCTAAAAATCAAATCTACCCACAATATTTAGTTCAGTTCAGACTAGTTCATTGTGTGAAGTTCGAAACGTGTGCGATAATTAGTTGTGATTTTATAAATTTATTAACAAAGTAATCGGTCATAATTTCCGCGAATGGAGCAAATCGAGCAGCGTGCCGTCATTAAGTACCTCCATAAGAAGGGGCTATCATCAAAAGCCATCCATGATGACATGGTCAGTACATTAGGCGATTGTGCTCTGTCATATTCATCCGTCAAAAAATGGATAGCAGAATTTAAGCGTGGTAGAGAGAGGGTGAAAGATGAACCCCGCTCTGGAAGGCCTTCGACGTCAACTACTGACGAAAATATTAAAAAAGTACTTGATTTAATAATGGGAGACCGCAGATTAAAAATTAGAGAGATAGCCGAGATTATAGGCATCTGTTATGAACGAACTCAAAACATCATTGTCAACGAGTTGGGTTTCCACAAGGTGTCTGCGAGGTGGGTTCCGCGACTGCTTTCAGTTGAACAAAAAAGGACGCGATTGACTATTTCACGCGACTGTTTGGAGTTATTTGAAGCCGATGCAGATGATTTTTTGAATCGTTTTGTTACTATGGACGAAACATGGGTTCATTACTGTACACCGGAAACAAAACAACAATCAAAACAGTGGAGAAGACCTGGTTCACCACCCCCTAAAAAGGCTAAGTCGATTTTGTCGGCAAATAAGGTGATGGCTTCAGTATTCTGGGACTCGAAAGGTGTGATTATGATTGATTATCTTGAAAGGGGTCAGACTATAAACTCTGATTACTACTGCACCTTACTACGTCGTTTACGAGAGGAAATAAAAGAAAAACGTCGAGGAATGCTCAGAAGAAAAGTCCTGTTTCATCAAGATTCACACGTCAGTACAGTCAATGGCTGAAATTCACAACTGTGGCTTTGAACTGTTACCGCATCCGCCGTATTCACCTGATCGTGCCAGATCAGGTGAATACGGACATACGGGATATCAGACTTCTTTCTGTTCCCTAACCTAAAAAAGCACTTGGGAGGTCAAAGATTTTCGACAAACGACGAGGTCAAAGCAGTTGTAGACGCATATTTTGACTCTAAGGAAGAATCATTTTTTTTCAACGGTCTAAATGCTTGGAAGGGGAGGTGGCAAAAGTGTATTGAACTTGATGGTGATTATGTAGAAAAATAAAAATATAACTGATTTAGTATGTGTTTATTTTCTTGGTTAGGCCGAGTACTTTTCAATCCACCCTCGTATTATAAATTGAATTGATTGCTTAAATCCTGGGTTTTGTTTTTCTGCATGGAAAATTATTCTCAAAAGTATCTTCGTTAATTGATCAACATGATGTTACCTACTGTTTCTTTTACAGACGATATCTTGTGTGTCGTAATTGTAAGACGTTCACGAAGCATGCGCCCGCGCAATGTTTCTAGATAAATCCAGCTTAGTGATGAAGCTAGATTATGGATTCACAATTCAGTGCGGAATGCTTTGGTAGGTAAATATACATTTATGTTAACCTAATTAAACCTACACCTAACCTAAACGTAGTTTGCTTAAAACATAGACTAACTGAATTTATGAAATTTAAAGCCATATAAAAAAAGTTGTCTACAGATTACTCACTTACTGTTTTTATGACGAAAGTTAAATCAAATTATTCTATATTATAAAAAAATATTTATATTTAGAATTCCGAACCAATAAGTTTTTCTAATTTATTATATCCAATAACAGCTAATAAAAAGTAATTGTTGTTATCGTGTAAATATTATGTTCTATTACTTGATTAAATTTGCATGTGTTATAATATAATATTTAAGCTTTTATCTTAGTTTGATTTATATAAATCGTTTTCTTAAGGTAACTACGGACGAACGACTAATATTATAACCGAAACAATATCAAATTTTTCCTTTGTTTGAAATGAAACAACGAAAGTTTTTTGTGAAAGTATGATAACATTCATAATATTGTCTTTTATTAACGCGAGTATCACACATTTAAATAAAATACTGTATACCGGATTAAAACGCGATTTATTATTTATATTGTTTAAATTATTTATCCCGACGTTTCGGATGCTTTTCAGCAACCGTGGTCTCCCGCGACCACGGGTGCTGAAAAGCATCCGAAACGTCGGGATAAATAATTTAAACAATATAAATAATAAATCGCGTTTTAATCCGGTATACAGTATTTTATTTAAATGATAACATTCGCCGTTCGCGCGTTGAACTTATTTCGTTTAGCTTTCATTAATCGCCTCTGCACCCGAGGTCTTTAACATTCGTCAATATCCATGTTTGTAGTAAAAAATATATACATATCGTCATTGGAAAGGCAAAACTGCTAAAGCGTCAATTTGTAAATAAGTAGAGAAATGCAAATATTATAATTATATTTTTGCAGATGTAGATATAATGTAATATTAACGTTATTATACTAATATTATAAAGAGGAAAGATTTGTTTGTTTGTTATGATTTAACTCAAAAACTACTCGACCAATTTTAAAAACTCTTTCACCAATAGACCTAATAATACCCTTTTTTTTAGTACATATACATTGCGGGACATAGTTTTTAAATAAATAAATCAGATGAAAAATATAATAAGCAATATGATTTTATTTTTAAGATACTCTTTAAACCTCAGTTTCGCCTTTCCACTGACTAATATATTAGATTTCAACGTACGAGCTTGAGGCCTACTTGATTTTAAGAAATACAATAATCTTTAGGGGGAGGATAATAGATCCTATAGGTAATTCGCACAACCACTCTGTGGAATCAGCTTTCCGATACGACTTGGAAACCTTCAAGAAGCGAGCCTACATCTTTCTTAAAGGCCGGCAACGCACCTGCAAGCCCTCTGGTGTTGAGGATGTCTATGGGCGGCGGTGATCACTTACCATCACGTGAGCCGTCTGCCCGTTTGCCCCCTATACTATAAAAAAAATAAAAAAAGAAGCACCGCAACGTCGAAATTCTTCCACTTATCACTAGTACTTAGACTGTTTCTTGCCTCCGATGACAGATAGCTTCACAGAAAATTGAAGTAATTATACAGAAAGGGAACGTAGTCAGAGGACGAGGACTGAGGAGAGCTTAATATTTTTAAGGAATGTTTATTTTAATATAATATTTTTTATATTGAAGTAATTAAGGTTTCGTTTATTTATAAATCTTTAAGAATTTAATTTATCTAATATATAACATTTCAAATTCTTTTATTTATAAAAATAAATATTTTGAGCAGGAAAAATCCCAAATATTGCGAAAAACTTAAGCAATAAAGTAAAATTACAACTTGTTCAGTGAAAAAATTAAGGCACGCAGAGTAATTTTGTATGATCGTTCACAAAAAGCCTGGCTTCGAAAGCGCCTATTGCGGCGAAAGGCGCGTTCGCGTGGGAAACCTAACATACCTTCCGAACATGAACATGCTGATAAAAACTACACACATTTTGTAGATATACAATTATTGTGGTCGATTATTTCAATATGGCTTGAATAAGAGATCTTCTCCGATTGTTGTTGTCTGTGATTAACTACACTTATGTCAGTTTGTTGATAATAAATACAGTAAAAATCTAACAGTACCTACTATTAAATAAAATATATAATTGATAGAGTATCAATAAGTTAATTCACTTGTTAAATAGAAAGTTGAAAGCTATCTGTTAAGAAACTATTATAACAACAGTTACTAGTTAAATAGCCTTAAAAGTCATACAATATATACAAATTTCCCGTTTTGAATGTAAGTAATTAGTTTTATGTACCATCCATATGCGCTCTGTGACGCAAGGAAAATATTGCATCAAGAGACGCTCCTAGCTCATATAATTAATTTATAATTAAAATATAGCCCTCTGTTGAAAAACATAGACAGATAAAATGTTTATTCACAAACAATTATAACGGACTCGTTGACGCGTTCGGTAGAACACCTGCCGTGCGCATCGATGGGTCGTGTGTTCGAATCCCACCGGGACGACATGTTTATAATTTTCTGCAAGCATGTCTTCCCGACGTCTGGTAACTTCGGACATTGAAAGGATGGGAGAAATATCGAAATTCCGACCGGGTAACGAATCACCGTTCGTAGATGGAAAACCGTGAAGTGCATATTTGCGCGTTTCGCTTTCAATGTATGGATCTCCGAACGCTTGAAGTTAACAGAATGTCGACGGCTCATCATTGACTGATGTTCTGTGGCTGAGGTATCACCTACCATCAAGTGAACCTTATGCTCATCTGTCGATATCTAACTTAAAAAGATACACACACAAACAAAGACAAAAAGACAACATCTTAAACTAACAACTATTTACATGGGTTTGTTTAGAGCATGTATCGCACTAATTAACCTAAAGCGTCGTATAAATTAAAGTTAAAAATAGTAGAATGTTCCACATAACGTGCATTCCGAAGAAACAATTATGCTGAAATATTTTTAAACATTTTATTTATCAACAATTTATATTATAAAGGTATATGATTTAATGTGTTATTATAAAGTTATTTGTACCGACTGTAAGATCAGAAAAAGCTTTCGTCCTTAACAACAATAATTTACTAAAGTTCCAGCGTAAGTAGTAATTATACTCATTAAACTGCGTTCTTTGTGAGCGGCACAAACACTCGTTTCACGTTAATTATAAGCAATTATTCCTTCTAAAAATATGAATCCTAAACGTGTATTCAGTCCTTGACATAGCATTGAAATAAATTTAATAATACTTATCTAGACAGCCTTAACTATTGCGAGGCTCTGGGCGATGGATCCTTGGCCTTTGTGTTAAATATACGTGAATATGTTAATTTATAGTCAAATATACATAGCCCGCTGATGAATCTATCGGGAAAAATAAAAATGTTCGGGCTGGGCACGGATTATTAAGGTCCATGCTTTAACGATTTTCGAAAAGGATTCACTCAGTAAAACGGACACAGAAATGCAGCTACCCCATGCCACACAAAAAGAATTGACTTTATAATAAAAAAAAATAACATTATTTTGTTCCATTCAAGTCGTTGCGTGAGGCCCCCAACGATTGCCCTGTTCGCCACTCCCTATAGTCTGTCACTGTATCTAGAGTCCAATTCATAAAAGGTGGCACTGGTGCCTATGAAGTTTACTTTCTTTTTTATGTTAGATATCGACAGTCGAGCAATCAGATAGATTCATTTGATGGTAGGAGATACCTTAGCTGCAGAACATCAGTCAATGCGACGTCGACCTACTTTTTACGTTAAACATTCGGAAATCCAGACTGAGACCGAAACGCGCAATGTGGAATTCACATTTTTGCAATCTATGATGAACGGTGGTTCGTTACATTCCAAAGGAAAACTGAAATTAAGAAAAAAAAATCATCAACCACCCACCACGTCAAGTTCAAGTTCATTCGCAACTAAAGCTTTTAACAAAAGCGAGTTAAGCTCACGGTTAATTGTTCTCAAAGATTGCTTCTTAGCGAGGCGCTGGATAAAGGTTATTAGAGTGCTATAAATCACGAGAAGGTAAGGCGTGCCGGCTTAGGCGATGTAGCTTTTACCCTCAAACAGTATCTCAAATTATAATAGATAATTATAATATCATCTTTTTATGGTTGATGTACCTTATATTCGTACGAAACGGTACGCTTCCTCTTTTATCCTCCGTACCGCCAAGGAATGGAATTCACTACCTGGGTCTGTCTTTCCCGGTTCTTACAATCTTGACGTCTTCAAAGCCAGAGTGAATAGGCTTCTTCTAAGTAAGCATGCACCCACTTAGATCGCGTCTGCGCTTACCATCAGGCAGGATTGCGGTCAAATGCTTACTTATTATTCATAAAAAAAAATAAGGAGAATTTTGTGACTACACTATTCCCTGCCACAGTCAAAGATTGTAACAACAAAAGGATTCTTCCGCAGCTTTAGAAGGTTAGAGGTTAGAAGAAGCTTACGATTTATTACAACCTAGGCCTTCAACTATCTCTTCAAAAACCATTTCGATTAGTAAGATGAAATCACATTTACAATATGAATTTTGTTAATAATAATTGAACGTTAGTTTATTGGAATTTTTAATACTATGTTAATGCGTCAGTTACAATATTTTCCGACATAAGATCGACAATATAATAATAATTTAAGATAAACATATAAAAGCTCTTTATCTCTTTTTACAACTTATCAATTTGATGGTTTACTTTTTTTGTGTCTCTAGGACTGAAATCCATACCTCTGAGACACAGAATTATTTTCTTAAGACGTAGGTATCATACTTACTACTAACGATAACAGTCGTCACTGTATCTTCTATAGACTGTAGTGTGGGTGCGCACGAGTGGCTCACGGGTGTGGGGGTAGAGGTAGGGCCGCGGGGGGAGAGGGGTTACAGGTCAGGCGGGCCGTGAGAACGCGCGCGCGCCGCCGGTTCCCAGGCACGCGCCCGGCGCGCTTCGTATACCGAATCATTTCAATATTTATCTGTTTTTCCACATAATATTTAGTTTAAATTAAATACTATGTATATACAACTATAGAACAGCATTATCAAGGGTTGATTGTCTTTTATTAACGATGACACGCCCCGGATTCGCACGGATCCAATGTAGATGTACAAAACAAAAAAGAACCTACGTTACTCGCTGATAATGTAGCTCTAGCTATTGGTGAAATAATTTTTAAAATCGATTGAGTCGTTTTAGTGTTAAATCGTAACAAACAAACAAAGCTTTGCTCATCTCATCTCATCAACAAATCATTATTAATAATGTGCTCAAATATTATAATTTGTTTTTAAATAACGGTCTGTTTTGTATCAGCCTGAGACTGAGACAAAAAAGATGACAAAAATGTGCTACAAAGGGTATATAAGTGGCTCTAAATGTAAATAATAACTAAATCCAATCATATTCGCGAATACTTAAAAAATACATTCATTACATCACTACTACCTAGACGTCCAGCCGGCCTAGCATGACCGCAACGAGATATATCTCGCGCGAGAGAAGACAAACTAAGATGCTCGATATATTATATCTCGACATCGAAAATTTTGATAGAAAAGATATCTCGATTGACAAATATATCTATTTTTGATATTAAAAGTCGAGTTTTAAGTGTAATTGTCATGTTAGACCCGAAAGAAATAAAGCGATAGTCGATTAAAACACGAGAAAACGGTAGACAAAATTTTGTCGCGCTTGTCATGCTAGGCCGGCAGGTCACCTTATAATAATAACGCCTTACCTAGTTACTCAAGTAAGGTTACCACCTACATACACAACATCTTATATTTACAATATAGAGAAGTCATTCATTTTGTAACGATCAATTGTAAGTACTAAAATGGAGATCCTTAACAAAAAAAATATTCGCTATAATTGTTATTGCATTAAAATATATCATAAATAAATAATAGAAATAGGCAAATTACTTAAACTTACTAAGGTTTTAGTAATTATAATAGGTTTTAGTAGTTTGGGGACCTTCAAGATGAGAGCCTATTCCTACCTTAAAGGCCGGCAACGCATCTGCAAGTCCTCTGGTGTTGCAGATGTTCATGGGCGGCGGTGTTCACTTTCCATCAGGTGAGCCGCAGGCTCGTTTGCCCCCTATATTATATAAAAAAAAAATAAAAAATCTATATCCAAGTTGTTAAACGTGTACTTCATATATTTTTGGCAGAATTTCAGTTTGGTCTGCGAACTGGTGATTTATGTTAATTCCGCAATTATGCCAATAGATTTTTCTAAACATGGATTCAAATACCACAGATAAATCTTACGGGATATTGAGTCTTCTTTTTTTTATCTACGTTTTATGTTTCAAAAATACGATCTATTCGATTTTGATATTTGAATATTGTATCGATATCAAGAGTGTCAACTTGTTTTTTTTTTGACAACTTATTCTTTCAAACTACCATACGAGGGTGAATCAAAAAATTCTTGGAATCAATATTAAAAAATGCAAAGATTTAAATAATAATATTTTATTTTTCTACATAATCTCCCTCCAATGCAATGCATTTAGAATAACGCGTTTCTAACTTCCTTATTCCTTGTGAAAAAAAATTATTTTCTTGACTCTCGAAAAAGTCCTCTACGGCAGCTATAACCGCGTCATTGTCAAGAAATTTTGTTCCACGAATTTCCTCTTTTAATTTTGGAAATAAGTGAAAATCACTTGGGGCTAAGTCCGGAGAATATGGTGGGTGGTCAAGGAGATTGAAGCCAGCACAGCGGATTGCGTTGAGCGCAACTTCCGATCGATGAGCAGGAGCGTTATCTTGAAGGAACAACACGCCCAACGACAGTTTTCCACGAAGTTTTTCTTTAATCGCTTCACGCACTTTCGGGATTAAATTTGCATAATAGGGTCCAGTAATCGTCTGGCCTTTTGGGATGTAATCAATAAAAAGGATTCCTTCACTATCCCAGAACACAGAGGCCATAACTTTGCCAGCGGTAGGAGCAACTCGTTTCTTGATGGATGGAGAGGATGGTCGTTTCCAAGACATGCTTTGTCTTTTAGTTTCAGGATCAAAATGGTGGACCCACGTTTCATCCATGGTGACAAGACGACGGCAAAAATTATCCGAATCACGCTGGAACATTTCGAGATTACACTTGGAAATTTCCAAACGTCGCTTTTTGTTTTCGTCGGTTAACATTCGTGGCACCCATCTTGCAGACACTTTTTTGAACCCCAGTGAATCAATTAAAATGGATGGAACGCTACCAAAAGATATCTTTAGGATCTCAGCTATATGTTTTATAGTCATTCTTCTGTCTTCCAAAACCAGATTCTCAACCTTTTTGACATTTTCTTCTGTAACGGAGGTTGAAGGCCGCCCAGAACGCGGGTCATCTTTACAGCTTGATCTACCTCTTTTAAATTCAGCCACCCAGTACGCAACCGTAGAATAGGGTACAGCATCACTCCCTAATGTCTGCTGAATGTCCAAAAAAATTTCCTTCGTAGACATTTTTTTCAAACTGAGATATTTTATCACCGCACGTAACTCACTTTTATCCATAATTTTGACTTTTTAGCAACTCGTTGCACAAAAAAAATTATTACATGCGAACGAACTGACAAAAACAAGTGACAGTCTGCATAAATATAGTGTGATAGACACTCTTTAATTTGAATATCGAACTTGATCCAAAAAGGTTTCATATATATGCACTTCTAAGAACTTTTTGATTCACCCTGGTACAACAAATTCATGAGATATAGGATCTATCCTTAGACGAATAACCTAAACACGGAACAATTCTTCTGTTCTGTGTTAGCGAAGTTATAAGAAATATATAACTTCTCAACATTAAACACAGGTATCAGCACCTTTAGAAGAGCTGTGGATACTTAAAATCTTTTCTAAAGATGGCAATTCTTCTCGTTGTTGCACGTCGTTTGAAAAGTCCTTATCAGATAGTCCAAGTGTTCATCCAATATCTTATCTATTATATTATCTATACTAATATTATAAATAAGAAAGATTTGTATTTCTTTATTTTTTCGATATGAATAAACTCAAAAACTACTGGATTGATTTTAAAAATTATTTCACGTTCACGGTTAAAATTCATTAATTCTTTCAATTTTTCTTTTTAGAAGGCTACATTCTCAGCGAGTAACATAGGCATGTGTATAGAACATTTAGATTGCACCCGTGTGAAGGGCGCGTTATTTTATACATAGTAAAAAAATCGAAAAAATTAACTTAAAAACATTACCTACGTATAAAGTCACGATACTCGTAACTGGTACACTGAATCGTGCTCAAAAGTCGAGTCAGAAATTAAATCTTATTTATACATGCCCACAAATTACAGTATTATAGACGTCAAGAATAATTTATTGGGTCGTGTGTGCCTCACGAGATGATTCGTGACATGCTCCCAGCGTGCACATCTCTGAACATTATACCCATTGCATGAGAGCCTTAAAGTGACAGTACACAGACTGAACTAATTTTAATAATTGCTCTCAAAGCACATTAAATTCAATTAAAAAAAATACTTCATAAGCGCAATTACTGAATCGTAAAAGACACGCAAAACAAAAGAATCCCTAACACTCTGTAATACCTGAAGAACTGACGTTGAATTACTTTAATAATTTTATTCCAAAACTACAACGCCTACACTACACTTACATAATTATGATATTTATCTAAAGATTTCAAAACCTTTGCAAATATTTACATAAGGTTTTTAAAATAAGAACGTCATCAGTCGTAGTGACTGCGCATTACAAGATTATTATCTCTTCTTTTTTTATATACCTATACAGCTTCTGTAAACATAACGCACCTTTAGTATGAAAGTGGCGTAAGTCAAAATTCGCGTTTCTTGGTTAGCGCTTAAAATATAATATATGTTTTGGAAAATTCTTATTTCGATTACTTAGGTTTATAATTTTCAAATAAGTGGTTTATATCTCAACATTTTATTACTGAATGTAAGGCAGATGTTTTGATAGTACAGTATTTTAGGCCGTTTTATGAAGAAGAGTAATTTTGCCAATATTATGAGTTAGGTCACTTTAATTCTAAAGGTGCGATAAGTAGGTACAATACCTACATAGATATATTTATAATTTTTTAATTTTCCTTCATTGCTCATTATCGTTTCGAAGATGTATGTACATTCATTCTGTTTAAAAATTCAATACTGTTTATGCAAAGTCTAAGCAAAAATTAAAGAATAATTATAAAATACAATTCAATGACAGGTCATGTCAGTCAGTCGATCAACCAATTGTTTATATAATCGATTACAATTAATAAAATCAGACCTTCCCAATAAAAAGGTGAGTATGTTTATTCAATTCAGTTTCAAATAAAAGATTTGTATTTTATTTATTTATTTATTTATTTATTTACAACACATGTCAACTGCCATTACAGGTATTCCTAATGCGGCAGTGACGTATAGAAAAATACTAATAAAATATAAATTAAAAGCAAGCATTCTAAATTGCCAAAAATAAAAAATTCAACATTATACTAAAATTTAACATTATACTAAAAAATCAATTCAACTAAAGCTACTACACAGGTATAGGTACATAAACAAAAATCTATTTACAGAAACAAATAACAAATAACAGTGCCCTTGCGAGTTCACTCCACGTACCTTGGAAAATGTCCACTTTGTTGTGGAGTTCGTTTACCCTGCGAAGGGCTCTAGTTACGGGCGATTTCGCCAACAAGTTGGTTCTTGCTAACGGAACTGATAGCAGGGGCGGGCGGATACGCCTCCACACGTACTGGTCCGGCACACAAAGGTTCAAGCTGCGCAGAACAAGCGGGTTGTGCTCCTTCCCACGCAACAGCTTTATGACATACGCCGCTAGAAAAAAGTCTCTACGGACGCCTAACTCATTGTACCCTACCATACCTAGCACGAATAGTGTCGGGTACATCAGCGGGTAGAAAGGGTACACTCCATATACTTTGAAGTATAGATACCTCGTGAATTTGTTTTGGACACGCTCTAACATCAACCTGTACTTATCCTCATAAGGAGCCCAAATTCCCGAGTTGTACTCTAAATGACTCCTTACAAGCGCATCATAAAGTACTTTAACGGTTGTGATGTTAGTAAACTCTTTAGAGTGTCTCAAAACAAATCCTAAATTTCTGTAGGCCTTTTTACAGATTTTAATTATATGCTCTCTGAACATCAAGTCCGAAGTAAAGAAAACACCCAAATCCTTCATTTGCGTCACCCGTTGCACTGCCTCCTCGCCTATCCTATAATCATACAGGATAGGTTTACTGGCGCGAGTGAAACTTAAGACGCTACACTTAGCCGCATTAAAGCCTAGTTTGTTTTCCCTACTCCAGTCCATGAGTTTCGAAAGATCATCCTGTATGCGCTCGCAATCCGACTTTTCCGTTATTTTGAGCAGTATCTTAAGGTCATCCGCAAAAAGAAGACATTTACTGTATCTGAGGACCTCTGACAGATCATTTATCATTATGATAAACTCGAGAGGTCCAAGATTACTGCCTTGGCTTACTCCGGATCTTGTATAGTAGGGCTCTGATTCATATCCGTTATAGTCGACATACTGCTGTCTATCTCTCATATAAGAAGCCCAGAACTGTAACAGTTTTGGAGTGCAACCAACATCGGCTAGCTTCCTCAGCAACACATCATTGTCGACAGAATCGAATGCTTTTTTGAAATCCAGGTAGACTACATCTACCTGTGCTCCAGAGTCCATTGCTGGGACCAGATACGTCATCAAATTTAGTAGATTAGTGGCCGTGCTTCGGGCCGGCCGAAATCCGTGTTGGGAGTCGCAAAATTGCGCTGAAACTTGCGCGTACAGCTTGCAATGTACAGCTGACTCGAACACTTTTGCCGGCGTCGATAAGACAGCCACCGGTCTATACTCTCTGACATCTGATCCTGCTTTGCCCTTCGGGACTGGTATAACTCTCGTCGTTTTCCATAAAGCAGGAAATGTGCTGGATTTCAAGCAGGCGTTAAAAATGTATTGAAGAGGCTCAGCCAGTACCCTATTACAATCCTTAAACAGGAATGCTGGTATACCGTCCGGACCGGCGGAACGCTTTGGTTTGAGGCGCACCAGAGCTTCCCTCACTTCTGCCACAGTGAGCTCTTCCAGGTGCACGCGCGCGCTGCTCGCCCCGCAGCACGCCGCCGTTCCCACATCCAGAAGAGGCTGTTCGCAGTTGTACACACTTCTAAAGAATTGTGCAAATTGAGAAGCACTCTCTTCATTCGTAAGGGGTATACCATCCTTTATAATAATTTGTTTATTTGATGATCCCCTTCTTGATTTTATGTATCCCCAGAAGGATTTTGGATCAGCAGAGAACTGACACTGAATTTTTTCTTGGTATTGTTGATATGCAGCGTCTACCTCTTTCTTTACCGTCTTTCTGTATAAAGCGAATGCATCGTAATCACTAATTAATTTTGTCTCTTTATACCTCTTGTGGAGATTTGCCTTAGTTTTAATCTTTCTTATTAAATCTCTCGTGTACCATTCCGGATATTGATATTTACCGAATCTATCCCTTTTCTTAGTTTTTTCGGGTACACATTCATTCAAAATATTATTTAATACGTTATATAAATAACTTAACATATCATCTAAGCCACTCATTTCATATAATTCAAACCAATCTATAGTAGACAATTTTGAATACAATAATTGAAAATCCGCCTTATAGAAATTCCATTTGCGCCTCGAATCGCGTGTACCTGAACACGATTGCTGAGCGCTGTGGTGCGGGGCGGTGGGGGCGGCGGGGTCGAGCGGTGCGCGGGCCGCAGTGCGCAAGCTCACCTCGAGCGGCGGGTGGTGCGCGTCGGCCGGCACCGGCGCCTCGTCCGCCGCGCGCACCGACACCTCGCCGCCCGAGCCGAACCCCGCACACAGTACCAGATCCAATTGACGACCTAAGCTATTGGGAACATGGTTACATTGAGTGAACTCGCAATAAGCTATCAAATATTCATAGTAATTATTGATACTAACAGGACAAGAATACATATTAAAATCTCCAATAACAATTATTTTTCGATACTTAACACATAATTCTTCTAATATTTTAAATAAAATTAAATAATCATTTTCCGAGCTATTCGGTGGAATATACAGAACACAACACATAAACAAAAAATTATTATTTAAATAGACGGTGGCACAAATAATTTCGAATGCGCAACTGTCAATACATACGGAGGTGATGCACACTCGACGCAACTCATACCGCTGTGTGGCCACTAGAAGCGCGCCGCCCTGCTTGCGACCGTCTGTTCTGTCGCAACGTAATATTTGAAACCCCACCGGGACAAGCTCAGCATCTTGAATGGATTCATTGCATCCTGATTCAGTTATTGCATAGAAATCTGAATCCATTAGATGTAAACTATTTCGGAATTCAGATAATTTCGTCCTAAGGCCTCTTACATTTTGATAGAAAATACGTATTTTCCTAGTTGGCGGTATTTTTCTTGTTTGATTTTCGAAACCAAAACCATTCGTTAAATTCTATATTTACTGGCCAGATATCGGGGTTATTTAATTTATTAAAGTTTTGTTCCGATACACCAATAATAAACGACGCGTAATCTCGCTTCGTTTTGTGTTTGATTTTTTCAATCTTAATTGAATGATCCGAACCACAAACGTTTTCAATGTAGCTTGTCAAGGCCTCCGGAGTAGTTTGAGGGTTTAAGCGCCAAACATGTAAATATTTCTTCCTCTCAATACCTTTAATCGCCAATGATTCAGTATTCTTGCCTAACCGGACGTGGTTTTGCCTCTGGATTGGCCTTTTATTTTGTATGCTATCAGTGGTCAAATACGAAATGAATAAAAAAAATGATCAAATCTCTTTAATCTACTACTATTTTATCATATTTAAATAAAATACTTTATTTCAAATTACCCGACATTTCGCATTTTCGCAACAAGGGATAAATAATATAAATGATATAAATGTGAATAAAATACAGTATTATATTATTTTAGTTTAAACGGAATGTTATTTTACTCACTAATAGCATTATTAAAACTACCGCAACATAGGTATTTCCACTGAATTTTCATATAACTGACAAATTATAAGATCAGATAAGAATTTGAATTTAGAAGAAGATAAGATATTAATACTTTACCGTAAATCTTTGGTGCTAGGCCCTATGATGAGATTATTTATGGCCAAATTAGGAGCATGAACGACAACATCTAATCTAAAGTTAATCTTTGTGTCATGGATGGTCTCTTGCAACAATTATTATATAAAACGTATATTCGCAGTATTCCTGAGTTTGTAAGTGTAGTTTGGAGTCGGCAATATGTCGTTCATATTGACGGAATAGAAAATTATCAGTTTATCATACTACGCGTTTTGCGCGTGTCGATTCTTTCGGCGTGCTTGTGATTTTTATAATGAAAATTTAAATAATTTGACTGCAGTTTACATACTTTTAAAAAGCAAATTAATTGCTTTTTGAGCAGTATGTGACATATATAAATTAACTGTTATAACTATTTTCTAAGTTAAAGTATTTAGTAATAAATAAAGTTTAGTTTATAAGTTATCCACTGTTCCGCATGCTACGATTGTGTGTTAATCAATCGATTATTTATTAAGAAATGACTGTTAATATAGGTGTATAAGTCTGTAACTGTACTGTAGCCACCATAGTTGAACCGAGAATGATCATTTGTTCTTATGAGCTTTGAAATCTGAAACATAATCTTCAATATCCAGCATTCAGTTCGACTATGCAATATAGCGGTAAGTTCACATTACGTCCGCAAGTGTTCCATGTAATTATGAAACAATAAACGTCTTGAATTAAAAGTAATATAATAAAAGACAGGAAGATAAGGTTGCGGAATTAATTTAGTTGAGCGGTCGGTGAACAGGGTCGGAAAGGCGTAACCGATGTACAGACAGACAGACATATCCCTCCTTTGGTCACGGTACTGATTTGAACTTGTCTTTCGCCGCCTCCATGCCCTGCTGAGAGTGCCGACAAAGGAGCGAATATGTCATTTTTGTAATAATACATCAATTATATAAAATTATTTATATTTTAGATGTACATATTTAACATGAATAATGAAGTCACTGATATTTATTCTATCAGATCTTTAATTTGGGAAAATGGAAACAAAACTTCTGTGCTCTTCAGAAACATTAGTATATTTGAGGGAACTTCCGAAAAGCCATAACCGAATTTTGTCTTCAAATTTTGTACACTCATTCCGTTTGGGTCTCCAAGAGTCCCCGTGAAAGGATTTTTGGCGACTCGCAATATTTTTCAAAATATTGTTTTTTTTAGTACGCCGCTTAGCACGTTCCGGAATAAACATCCGACATGGAAAACCCGAATTTTGACTTCAATTTTGGTACACATGTTTCATTTGCATGAAAGATATTGCTAGTCACCAAAAAAAAATTCACGGGGTCTCTTGGGGACGGATGGAACGTGTGTAGTAAATTTGAAGTCAAAATTCGGTTTTGGCTTTTCGAATGTTTATCCGTATATTTGCAAAGCACTGAAGTTTTTGTAAGAAACGTGAAGACTCGATAAAGATGTAGGAACAACATTATAATAAGTTTGTACCTATTATAATAAAATTGTTAGTATAAGTATTTTTAATTCATAATATAACGTATAGTAACATAATAGTTGGTTTCCAGCATTCTCGTACATTTACTTCAATAAAATATAATTTAAACATTCTCCATAATATAAGCGTTACTGTGGCCTTTATTTCAGTTATTTTAATACACGCTATCAAAAAATAAATAGAGTTATTACATTACAAAACGTAGCTTCTGATTTAACTATTTAATTGAAGCTACTTAGCCTCAAGCGACGATTATGATTATTTTGTCTGCATTTAATAATAGTGTTATTATTAAACTATGCAATCTAATATAACTTAATTGCAGGGTCGTGGTTGAACAATGAATGTGTTCATTTACCCTTAAGGTGAAATGTAGATTATAAAAAGTGTAATTTATTTCTTGTAGCTGTTATTCTATAATTCGAGTAAGCCCCGAGCGCTTAATAACTGTAATAAACAATGTATTGGTACCCATAAGTCACATTGCAAAGTGCACTTATAAGCTGCGCAATGAGGTTCCATTATAAAAATTCTCAAGATCCTCGGACGATTTCTGCAATATCACAACACTATTGTGTTTTAATCTGGTCATAAATAAATGCAGAATATTTTAAACTAGCAATACGCTCGCGCTTCGAACAGACACAAATAATATTAACTTAGATCTCAGGTTATAAATCACCTCATACAGAATTCTTACTGGTTTATATTTGTATAGCCAATACTTAATTTGTATTGATAGTTCAATCTTTAAATGATTGTACGAAGTCTGTCTTTCAGCCGGCCTAGCATGACAACCGCGACAATATTTTGTCGTACCGTTTTCTCGTGTTTTTATCGAGTATCTCTTTATTTTTTCCGGATCTAACATAACAATTACACTTAAATCTCGATTTTTAATATCGAAAATAGATATATTTGTCGATCGAGATATATTTTCTATCAAAATTGTCGAAGTCGAGATATAATATATCGAGATATCTTACATCTTTGTTTGTCTTCTCTCGTCCGCGAGATATCTCGTGGCGGTCATGCTAGACCCGAAAATGTTAGACCCGAAAGAAATAAAGCGATAGTCGATAAAAACACGAGAAAACGGTAGACAAAATTTTGTCGCGCTTGTCATGCTAGGCCGGCTGGTGCACATAATATTGTCTTTATCGAGTATCACACACGTGGTCACGGTCAGACAGACACGGTTGCTGAAAAGCATCCGAAACGTCGGGATAAATAATTTAAACAATATAAATAATAAATCGCGTCTTAATCCGGTACACAGTATTTTATTTAGATTTCAACCGATTTTTTGCCAGTTACTGTATTGTGGCGTGAAAATTAATTAAGGAATTAAGGTTTGATCAGTCGAGTTAAAATTATAATATTTTCACTCCTATAGCTTATAAGAAGTGTAGGTTCTTATGACAACCTGAGCAAGCTGGTGAGCCGTGGTCACGTTTCAGAGAGCCTACATCGAGTCAGGAGGACTAGTCACGAACTTATACTTCACTTAATTAGCGTAAATAAGACAGTTTCGCGAACGAAAAAACAAACGCATCGTCCGGGGTCGACGTTTCCGAAACCGGATTGAAGTGTCTTTGGTTGGCGTCTTATTCCACACTTTATGCCACATTTATTTTTTAATGAGCGCTTTATCGTGACTTTAATAATCCACGCGCCAGTTTAAAAGAATTTCGTGTATCTTATGCCGTTAAAACGGTTACACTGACGATTCTCTTTTTGAAAATTAGATCAGGAAGTGAATGAAGAATCCAATCAAAAATTAAAGACTTTGGATTTCCTGTTTTACACAGATACATATTATTATGATTTCACAGATAATATAATTTCCATTTGAAATACAGGAAGACTTTTAAAGCAAAACGATGGTCGGATTGCGGTTGACACAAACAATACCTATCACAATATATTTCAATCGATTAAATTCGGTTACCGTCAATAATCGACATAATATTGTGTCTCTGAACTCTGAATCAGAAGGGTTCATCTCAGTTCTGATTAAAAAATAAAATAAAAACAGCAAGTCATTGTAATCTTATGTCGGAATCCTCTATTCATCCGTGAACAAATTCAGATGACGGAGCGCGCTGTGTGCAAGCAAATTTTTTATGTTTTTAAGAATTTAATTTGCTTTTTTTCACTTCTTTTATGTTTTAAGTCAAAGTCGAGACATGTCAAGTCAAGCGAGGGTGGTTTTCATAGAATTAGATAACGTCTACATAAACACCTAAAATGTTAAAATACTTTGTATTTTTTTTGTGACTTTTTACTACGTTTCGTTTTAATGTAGTTTTTATAGTCAGTCTTCTGTTTCTTGCAAATGTTATTGTTAATGCTCGTAGAGGACCTGAAGATGACATCTTCAATTAAATTCTTTCATAAAAATAATCACCCAAACAACAAATGGACTATGGACTGATGGTCATTTAATATGGTGTTATTCGATAATCAAGCTAATTTTTCATCTCCATATTCTTAAGAAGAGAAACGAAACAATATTTTTACTTATTTTGTAATGTCCGATAATCTCAGACTACAGCGATCTCCTTTCTTTGGAAGCCTACTACAACAGTGGAATTTTCATTTTCTGTTCTCTCAAAGCATCATGTATAAATTGGCATTTAGCTCATAAAAATGTTACGTTCCGATAGATTTATGTAACACCAATATTTATAGATGTTACTCAAATTAGATATAACGAGACCTCGAATACATTACTGAAAATAATTATGCAAATCTCGAAGTAAAAATTTAAATATCAAGACTAACTCATTTATAACATGCATGCTGTGTGGCCATCCGCTTTGCGTGATGTATCTAAGTGTGAGTTGAATATTTTTATTGATTTATATTAATTCTCTTCTGTTTAAAGTATTCCTAATGTTTGATTTCAACTGACAAGGAGAGTGTGCAAGCAAGAGTGTATGGTATTCAAACTGAGATGAATTTTACAAACGTAAATACTTAGCAATTGTACTTACATCCCCAATTTCTAAGGGGCACCTCACAGAAATTATTAAGAAAAAAATTATTTTTTTTTCAAATCTTTATTACAATTTAATAATTCTATATGTTATATTTGAATACCTCACACCCATGCTGTGACCCTGTAAGTATGAAAGATGTAAAAATATATTTTTATATAATATAATATTGTGTCTATATGTAATACCTACAACTAAAAAGTTTTAAAATGGAAATAGCTCACTCATACTGTGGGAAACGACATGGGGTTCCGATGAGATTTTTCAAACCCCTTTCGTAACCGCGTTGCATTTAGCTTAGGAAGAACAATGATGTATCAATCTTAGAGAAATTTGATCATCTATCTTGCTTTTATAGAAGAAATATCAATGAAACAGCCACAATTGTATCTTCTAAATTCTCCACTAGGGTCGTTACCCTAGCTTACCTACCCTAATATTCGATGAAATTATTTATTTATTAAATAAACTTTATAACACACTTAACAAAACTAAAAATATGAAACTACAGTTACAGGAATAACTGAAGGAAAGATGGGGACGCGACGATACAAGAAATACATAAAATTAACGATAAGATGGAAATATAGTTTAGTTATCATATAATATATAATATATTTACAATTAACTATAAGAATAACTCAATTTATCATAGAATTACATTTAAAATAAAATGTGTCATTAACTACAACCAAACACAGACAGAAATATAAGAAATATAAAGGAAGGGATGCTTGGGCACTTCTACTATCAGGAGGAAGAAAATACTAGAAACGTATAAGACAGGATCATAAAATGTTTATGTAAATTATGATTTCGTTTAATATAATATATTATTCTATAGCAAAGAACATGAACAAGAGCAATTCTAATAAACTCTAAACAATAGTTCACAAGGTAGACGCTCATTACTAGAAGGCTGTCTCGTGCTCAGTTGTATGTGTAGTCCGAGCACCTGCCCCGGGCACACGCCAGCTAACCGCTGTTCACAGTGACAAGACTATAGAGACGCTTCTTTTTTTAAATATCTATTTTCATACCTTAGTTTCTTTGCAGCCGTGTTTGTCTATGAATTCGAATTTTAAATTTTATTGATTAAACGAATACAAAGCTTTCGAAGTTAGAACTCCCAAAATATAGGATGGAGTTTTGGGATTTTGGGACCTGCTGTCAACCAACGGTATACAAAAGTATTTAATAAAATTATTCAATCTGCAAATAATAATATTCATATAAAATAGATGAAATTAAATTTAAATCACAGTGACTATCCTTGAAATTTTAACTATTTAATAACTATGGCATTATATGGCTATCTTATCGTCGTCTACCTTCATCGTCGATCTGGTCAAGTAACATGTGAATTCTTAAAGTAATAGAACTGCAAAATAAATTAAAAAACTGAATAACCTTTAAAAAACTAAATGATATGTTGTTTATACACTAACATATATACTACCATATATCCAGACGAAATAATGGTAATAAAATATAAAAATCTATAAAAGTATTATGCACTCAACCTAACCTCGTGTCCTCGCTACGCAAGAAAAAGATAAGGCATACGTGTGCATTTTATTTATTTTAACATTTTTAAGGCGGCCGTTCGCGTGGGCGTTTTATTTTTTATTTGCAACTCGGTAAGTCACGAAGCGGGCACCTTGAGGGCTAAATAGCACCTACGATATCCTACAATCTCGAAGCACTTTTTACTGCCCACTGAAATAGACCATTGCCTTATAGTCTGGTGCACGCTAATGGTTGTAAAACTCTTTCTTTTTCTGTTATTAGACACCGAGAACCACTCCGTAGCTATCATAAAACGTGATAAGATTTAAAGGCACTATCGTTTATGGAGGTACAATTTTATTAAGACTTGATTGTAAATAAATATTTTATCCTTTTGCATGACTTTTTGAAAATTAACAGTCGTGGCATACCATTGTTTGCCTATTTTTTGATAATTATGGTATAAACAAATTATAATAAATCAATTTCTATTTTGGCTTAGTTAAAACTTCTGATTTTAAAAATGGAACTTCTCAACGTGCCCTCACACTACTAACTTGCTCATATTGTAAGAAATAAGGTATTTGTAAGGACTCAGGTCTCAGTAGTATCAGAATTTCAAATTAAAATATGTATATTCTTTTCGGCGCTATCTTCACAAGTATGCTTTTCTATTTGCTTGCTTACATATAAACCATGGCATGTACGGGTTTTTGTAGATGCTTTTGGTACTTATCCACATCGTATCGATGTTGTTTTATTTTGACTATGTTTGCAATGGTAGCACTAATTACTTTCCTTTCATCTTTATTCTCCATCAATTACGCGTCTAGTTCGTTCAAATGAAGCGCAAACTACTATTGATTTAACATTAATTAAAAAGTACAAGATTGTATATATTTATGGCGTAGCTAGGTGTACGAGGGCCCCGATGCATAGAAAAAAAGCACGGCTCCTTCCTCCTCGGCTAAATTTCTTCAACAATTGCATTCGTATTCGGTATCTTTAAAAAAGTTGGCTTGAATGAAACTCACGACCGATGTTACGAGCATATGAGCTTATCGCTGATCCAATAATCTACGGACGTTGAACCAAATAATTATAAATGTTCATTAAACATGCTTGTGAGCAAACTCAAAGTTCTAGCTTCGAGAACTCGCTGCTCCCCTCTTTACAAAGCCCTCTGAGCCCTATAATAGCTACGCCACTGTACAATATTATCATTGGTCAGAAGCAAGACCACTTTTATGTTAATCAGTAATTGCAAATAAGTGAAGCTGCAATTATTCCAGTTGTCTGTAGTCTGGGTCGTGACAGAACCATCCTCCCGAGCGCAGCGCACGCGCACCATTGTAAGGTCACTTTCAGTTAGGAAATACACGATTTTTACTTTATTTATAGACCAGAAGGACGATCAAGCAGATGGGTCTATAATTGTAAGAATAAACATCAGTATTTTTGAAGTCACGGCAAGGCTTGTGTTACCGGAAATAATTGACAAACACAAAGGATAAAAAACATTTAGTACTTGTTCATTAAAAACGCAATCGCTTAAAAAATAAGCTGTACATCAACACATAACTCCAGTATTCGAATTATAAATCTCTCAGGATTACAGAAATATAGCATGAATAGAAGACAGGAGGTAATATCGACTCCGTGAAAAATCTTTCTTGATTAACTTTCCGATGTTGTTACCTTTCCTCTCCCGTTTACTTGAGGTCTATTTAAAAATCACAACCCAAAATGTAAAAGTAATGAGAATTTGTAAATGCCTTTTGTATTTTACCGGCGGATTCAAAAACCTGTTCAACCAAATGCTCAGCGTTCCATAAGTTCCTCAGCATATTCGTGTTTCAGAAATAGCCGAAAAACTAATTAAAATCACATAGTTTGAGAGCCGGAGGACTGAAGGTTGTCTCGTAGCAACACGATAAAATTCCCGTCTGGCAATTTTATTTTGAGGCGAGCATTAACAACGTAGGTAATTAAGCATCGAAATGTCGCCACTCTACAGAGGCGTTGCCCTAAGTAATGGCCGCTACTCAGGCTATAAAAGTGACGTCTTGGCCAGAAAAATAAACGGTAAAAACCACACTTCATACCTTATTTTCAGTCATTAAAACGCTGCGTATAACTTTGATGGATTAAAAAAATACGTTTTATTTTAACCATAAAGAAGAGAAAACAAATGACAACAGTTTGTAATATTTGTGTTTAATTTATTTAAAACCAGTTCAGTAAGAAAGTTTTCTGAAAAGCAGGGCTCTATTTTTGTATTGATTTTCAATACAAAATTATTTTATAAGTTAATCGAAAGGCAACAATCCGCAAGGACTCAATTTGTATTATAAACACAATATGTTATGATATGTATGAGTAACTATCAACGCTCCTCGGCTTCACACGGGTGTAATGTAGATGTACTATACCCAAAAATATGCCTATGTTACTCGCTGATAATGTAGCTTTCTATTGGTGAAATATTTTTTAAATCGGTCATGTAGTTTTTGAGTTTATTCATAATATACAAACATACAAATCTTTCCTCTTTTATATTAAGACATACCTACTTGACAATGTCTTTCTGAATTTAACTCGTAACATCTGCTAATTCTTTCACGTGTAGTGCGCTTGAATTCTTATTTATCCAATTTTATTGCTTGTTGATACAAAAATTACATCCTAATTCGACATCATTAGGCTTCATCAGAATATCTTGTCACTTGTCCATAAACAAAAACTTAACGTACCACACAATTGGTCAATCAATTCAATTAATTTGAAAGGATAGCTACTTGATGCCCGAATGCCGTAATTGGTACGATTAATGTTCACTCCCAATCGATTCTTTCTTTGTATCGACAGCGGACATATTGAAGGCATGTTTGGAATGAATCGGAGTTTAACTGCCCACGCACTTCTCTATACAGATAAAATCGTTAATGAACCGCTGAATGGCTATCAGCCGCTGAACCAGTAGTCCGCAGATATCATTTTCAAATTATTGGAATGAATATTGAAGACAGTGATGTGTGTTTGTCTCTCTGGTCATTTTCTACGCTAATAGATGATTTATTTATTTATTAAGGAAAACGCGACGGGCTTGTGTGTGCCGTGCGCGTCGATGGGTCGTGGGTTCGAATCCTTTAAGCATGTCTTCCCCACGTCTGGTAAATTCGAGCATTGATCGGGTGGGAGGAATATCGAAATTCGGAGCGGGTAACGAACCCGGTTACTTTATGGTAGGTGATACCTCAGCCACAGAACATCAGTCAATGATGCGCTTTCTACCTTATTTTTACTTCGAGCATTCGGAAATCTATAGACTGCAACCGAAACGCGCAATGTACAGTTCACGGTTTTCCCATATATGAACGACGGTTCGTTACCTGGTCGAAATTTCGACATTCCTCCCACTCGTTCAATGCCCAAAATTACCAGACATGGGGAAGACATGTTTACAGAAAATTATACACATGTTGTACTAATATGAGACATAAAATAAAATTGCATATAGATGGCATTTTGTGAATACTTTCTCGCAAGTTTTTCGGACTTGAGCCTCTTAATTCTTCTATAAAATTAACAATGACGAGTGTAACCACGAATGAGATTACTCCATACCCTAAGAACTTCTGAGAAAATATTATATTAAAATCGCCAAACTGTCATTTGCATACTATTCCTGAGATAACTCCATAGCCCATACCTACTCGCTGGTTTTGGAACTAATTTATACCGACAATCATAAGTCTTTAGATTTTTAGTCGTAGTCATAATAATCTCTTTTAATTTATTTTTATTTAAGAATAAGAATAAGAAACATTTATTCAATGCCACACACAAATGTACATAACATTCTTAATATTTAGGCTACATTCTTAATGATTACACTCTTAATCCTACACTAAATATGCTGTGTGGCGAAAGAAAAGGCCTATATTCATTCTTGCTGCACCTTCTACTCTATTATGTTTTTTTTTCCCTTCCAAAGGTTTGCCTGGAAGAGACCGCATATTGCGATAAGTCCATCCTCTTGTACAACGTTTAGCTTTAGTTTGTATTGCTTGTATGATTGGTTTTTGTGTACAATAACGTATTCTATTTTATACGTACTCGTATCCGTATAGTCTATAGGTATATTTCGTTATATTTACACACACAATGTTCAACAGGCACGTCGAATCTCGCACGTGCGGCCACTGTGGGTGGTTGATCATCAGCTTTTTATCCTTTTAGCTTCTAAGTTGACACGTGAACCCAAGTAAACAACCTTTGGCGCAGGCCGTCTTCGGCTTCGTGACGTTATCTAAGCATAATAAGTCCTTTACAAACAAACAGTAGGTACGGCGCGTAGGCAAGGCTTTAATCTTTATTGTTTTGTTGTTTGCCTGCAAACTAATACGAAGTAATCACAAGGCTCTGTACTATGTAAAGTTCAGGAATGATCTTTTTGTTGCATAGAATAGAACATTTAAAATTTATATAACTAGCAATTGCCACCGCAACCCCCTTTGTGGGTGGAATTTCGTAAAATCCGTTCTTAACTGACCTCTACTCGGCGAAAGGAATATTCCTACCATATTTCAAGTCGCTACGCCTTATGGTTCCAGAGATATCGTGATGAGTCAATTTATAGGTGGGAATCTCTTTTATATATTGTAGGTATATAGATATATTTTTAAAGGTAAAAAAGACAAGCATGAGGTTCACTTGATGGTTGGCGATACCTCAGCCACAGAATATCAGTCAATGATGCACTTCACGGTTTTTCCGTCTATGAACGGTGGTTCGTTACCCGGTCGGAATTTCAATAGTCCTACCCGTTCAATGCTCGAACTTAACAGACGTGGAGAAGACAGGCTTACAGAAAATTATAAACATGTCGTCCCGGTGGGATTCGAACCCACGACCCATCGATGTGCACGGAAGGTATTCTACCGAACGCGCCAACGAGCCCGTCCAATTTACGGGTTATGCTTTTTTAATTAATTATTTTCAATTTGTTCTACGTGCGAATTTTAAATTCCGAATCTAACTCATTCTGAAATTGAAGCATTCCAGCCATTGACATAGTATTAAATTGATCGAAGATTCCAGCGGACGGTAATCTACCGAAAAATGCGTATGAAGAACTTAAAAGTTTAAAGCCACTATCCAGGTATTGCAGGTATGCCAATAGCTGAAATAGTTTCAAGGAGGTAAAACTACCAGCGACGGACGACCACACAGATAGCAGGGTTTTTGATCTCCTATACTGCGAAAAAGGTTATACCTATTAATCGATTTGACCACCATAACTTTAGTACTGTTTAACGAAAAATACAACTTTAAAGGCTCCATTTAAGATTTTAAATTAATGCTTTTTTTACGCGTTATTTTGAAATTCCGTATGTACCAACTGTTTAACCAATTGTAGTCTTAATAAATGAAACATAAATTCAAGGGTTAATATTGTATTTAAGGTTAAATTAAAATAGTCTGTTATTGAAGTAATCAAGCATAATGTCGTACTCATTTAAATGGAAAAAGTACGATGATCACAGACAAAAAGTATGGAGTCGAGTTGTGAGTACGCCCTCTCATACTCATTACGTCGTGTCACAAGTCATAACGCTGATTAATTGGCCCCCATCACACCGATACGAACAAATGAGAAAAAAGAAATCGAGAAGCAACGACCTTCCAATAACGAGCCGTCACTCACACCGGCAGGAACGCCGAACGGTTAGACAACCTCAATTTATATGCAACTCGATGCCAACCTTCTCAGTTTGAATGATAGGTAATAAAGTTATGTTTTAAAACGCTTTCAAGAAAATAATCTTCAAAGCTTTGCTTTAAATTTTATTCTCTCCATCGCGCGCCCATCATTTTGCCCAATTAGCGATTAAATGAACGTTTATTAGAGAAAATTACAAGTTTTTGGGAAATAATAAGTGGGAAGGATTCAACGTAGCTAAGTTTTATCGTCAACTTGGGTGGTAAGACAGATGTTACGAAAATTCATAAAAAAACACTTTAAGATTATGGTCATTTGTTAGAGAGCGATAACTGAAGACAGTAGATAGATACTGTATATGTATAACACGGAATTAATTCAGTATTTCGTAAATTTTAATATAAAACATATTTTAACGGACTTGCGTTATGATAGATCGTGGGCTTAAGACATCCACCAATCCAATTTAAAATATCAAAAAAAATATGACCGGATAACAGTTATTGTATGTTTATTGCTGGAAAAGCCATGAAATGCAAATTGTTAGTTTGGCTTATCCATGAATTATAATAGCTAATGTTCTAAGAAAAGATAGGTTGACAGCACATCACTGGCATTGAGACGCAATTATAAGCTGTTGAGTATATTCACATTTGTACGAATATTTTATATTATACCACATGTTTTATATTCAAAAAATATTACGGTTTTATGACAAACATATAATTAAATTAATTAAAAGGACGATTTTTGACGACTTACTTCTCGAAAATTATAGATTGTTCAGTATAATTTATGGTTTGGCACTACCAGGGAGGCATCGCTGCACGGTGGTTGCATGAAAATAATTATGCGACGCGAACGGTAATTGTGGCAAATTGCCGTCGCCATGCAATAACTCCTCCAATAGCCCGCTATTAGTGTCGAAACAGTGCAAACACACGGATGTAATGAACACACCATTGACGAATTAGTTCGACCACCATCGGCGTTTGAAACGTCAGGCCATGGTCCAATAACCCTTTTATAGCCAAAATCTATACTAATATTATAAAGCTGAAGAGTTTGTTTGTTTGAGCGTGCTAATCTCAGCAACTACTGGTTCGAATCGAAAAATTATTTTCTTTTGTGTTGGATAGTCCAATTATCGAGGCTATAACATCACGCTGCGACTAATAGAAGCGAAGCATCAGTGAAAAATTATCCATATTTGAGGGCTTCCGTTGCGTGCGCTGTTCAAGCTACCCAAAAAATATGTATGAAAGAATTATTCCTCTTTAAATGATCTAAATAATGTCCGTGACAGTATATGTCTGTCTTTTAAGATTGACTCATTAAGTATAACCTTTTTATGGTAATCATATTTGGTAAAAATATCATTTACGCAGAAGTACTTTAAAATATATTCCTTTAAAAACTTTTTAATCGCGATCATAGTAACAGAAATTGACGCGGACGAAGTCGCGCACAACTGCTAGTATATAATAATACTCGTACCTTATCCTAATTAGTAAGTTCCTAATACTTCTATTTTCCTACTAAACATTTACATACATAAAAACGACTTTTCTTGCTAGGCGATTTCTTTTCATCTCTGTATATACTCAGGAGATTATCATGTTTATTCATAAAATATCCCAAAGTTTTTGTTACACACGCAGATTTACACACAAGTGATGCCAACTTAGGGGTTTTCCGCCCAAATTTAGGAGGAATCAAGATGTCTAGGGGTTTTTTAGGGGGTACTTTAATCAAGAGAGTCAACACACGATTCTATACAACTTATATTAAGCCTCGATTCTGGAATTTCATTTTTAATGGTTCAATTAATTATTAAGTCGATTGTTTCACCTAAAACAAGAAATCAATATCATAATGATGACATTGGTCTATTTAAACATTGTCGAATCTTACCAGTACAGAGACAACACAACACTCACTTTTAAAAGAAAACTTTTTTAATGAAGAATTAAAAAAATCTATTGAACATTCTGTATATACTCGAGCTATATCAAAAAATCATCTTCGTACAGTGACCGCCAACAATGTCTATGGCGAGCGCATAACTGAATATCTTGTCCCTCGGCTTATCAACAATTTACCCCTAGATTTACGAAACAGCTTAACAAATAATAATATTAAAACTAAATTAAATAATCATTTTCATTTTTAATTTTTTTTCCTATAATTACTTGGCTCCTACATTATGTGTTTAGTTTGTATTAATTACAAAACTTAATGTTAAGGAGTAGACTAATTTTAGCACATGTTTAAACTCTAGTGGTTTTTTGATGCTATTCTTAACGTAACTTTTGAATTTGTATTTTTAAATGGTAAATAAATTAAAAAAAAAAAAAAATTAATCCCACATAAATAACACAGCTATTTACTACTTGAATGTATTTTTATTTAATTAATATTTGAAATTACCTCTCAAAGCGAGTCAACAAAAACCTTAGGGGTTTTTAATCGATATTTAGGGGTATTTGAAGTCGTCCTAGGGGGAAAATTTTGTAGGAGTTGGCATCACTGTTACACACACTATTTTAATCGTATACCTACATATAATAGCGCTGTTCGTGATCCATACATTGTGCATGAGCGCACTCAATTCATGTAGGCTTTGAATTAAACACGCAGAACTGATATCGGGAGATACTCATCTAAATGGGTTTGTGCTGTTAGTACCCCTTCGTTACTTTATGGCCATTTAAACAAAAAAGGTACACTTTTTTATTGAGGCTGCGGTAAAGTAAAAAAATAGGTTTATCCATCGTTAATATTAGGTATTACCATTAACAGAATTAACTGCAAATTGCTCATCGAGAATCTGAGTAGGTATTATTAAAACTACCTTTTATATTAAACCGCTATTAAAAGTTGAGACCATGAAATTCTACTGATTTGGTCTAGGACAGCGTTTCTTAACTTTTTTCAATAAAGACCTTTTTGAAGTTATACTTCTTTTGGTGCGTTTGGATTAGAGTGAATTCATGACCTGAGCGCGCACAATGTCCCAAAAAAACGACATGATGAAGTTGGCTACAGAATAGAATTTGATTGATTTTAACATTTTTCTTCGATATTTACTGCAGTTTTGTTTTTTAAAATTTTTCTTCAGACGCCAAAGAAGTATAACTTCTAACGCGTGTACATAAGTACACACATACCTTTTTTTTTACGGATCCGTAGAAAAACAAGCACAATTTCAAGGGCCCTCTTAATAAAATAAAAAACAATAAATTTCGGACCATTAATTTAATAGGTACCTACTGGAAATACGATATGTTTTTAATAAAAATTCGTCAATGTGAAGGTTGGTGCTACTTTTTTCGTCGTTTAAACGTAGCAATTACGAGACTTTTGGTGGCAATCTATATCTATACTAATAAGATATAAAGAGGAAAGACTTGTTAGTTTGTTAAGATTTGACTCAAAAACTAATGTATTTGTAATTATTTATAGTTTTCAATAATTATACTATCGAGAATAAGATTATGATAATATATTATATAGGTAGTAATAAAAATTCCAAGGCATTGTTTTAAAATATTTATTTCTCGTTATGGCATACTGTCTTTTAGGTACTTCTCTTACATAAATTAAACTTATCATAGTATCACTTTAACTTAAATATTTACAATCTCCTCTGTAATTAATAATCCCTACAAAGTTGTTGAACTATATAGACATTCTAGTAATTATACTAGTAATAAAAATGTTCGCACACGATCCTCATTAAGTGCAACGATTTAATAGCAAATTCGACATTTATCTTTTACCATTAACTTTAAATATACGCTTGGGCAGAAAATATCTCCGAAACTATGCGCCAGCATAATTTTTATTCCATAAACAAGCCATTGCGTGATACTGATAAATAAGAAATGTTGTAAATCTCTTTTAAGTATAGTTGTTTCTTAGAGTGTTAGTTTTAGTGTTATTAGAATAGTGCACCAACCTAGCAGTTTTTCGGCCTAACAATGTCCTAAAATGGTTGCCTGGAAGAAATTACTTTTAGTAATAAGGCCGCCTTTTGTACAATTTTTTTCGTCATTTTACTTTGTTTATTCTATTTCTGGTGTACAATAAAGTATTTTTCATTCACTCATTTCATTGTTATGGAAAAAATTAATGATTTTTTTTTTGTTTTGTAGCTTACACCACAAAACTGTATTATTTATTGTCCTTCTCACATTACAGTAAAAGCTCCTTATTCCATCCTAGGTCCCAAAATAAAAATCAATTTAATGAAATTTTTTAACAATATTGATTTTTTTATCCGCGCATATAGTAGTAACCGTGGATAAGCAGCTTTTACTGTATAACGCAATGAGCAAAAGCGCAATAATTCAAACGTCTAACAAATTACTATAACGGCAGACAACATAATTTTAGATTTTAAGTAAAATTAATAATTAAAAAGCTAGTTCTATTTAAATAAAATACTGTATACCGGATTAAAACGCGATTTATTGTTTAAATTATTTATCCCGCTCCCGCGACCACGGTTGCTGAAAAGCATCCGAAACGTCGGGATAAATAATTTAAACAATAAATCGCGTTTTAATCCGGTATACAGTATTTTATTTAAATGTGTGATACTCGCGTTAATAAAAGACAATATTAAGCTAGTTCTATTGCAACATCGTATTATCGCAAAATATTCTCATTTGAATCTGGCAATAATGTTTTAGAATGTTGATGTAAAGGCCCATTTACACGATGCAAGTTTCTTGCCTGTTTCATACAATTAAACTGAAGCAATAAATTACGTGCAATGTATTAACAACACGTATCATACTTGATCTGTTATACAAGTTTTGTTTCAATACTTTACTTAGTGTAAACAGTAACTATATCCGCGTGTCTTATCGTGAATTATTCCTCTTGTATGTACAAGAAAATGGCATCACGTAAATGGGTCTGTAGTCATTAAAATCAATCCAAAAGACCCAAGTAGGTACTATAGGTATAGGTAGGTTCAAATATCCAACTGTAGCTAAAACATCAACAAGTGTATAGTTTCGGAGATACTTTTTCTTTCAATGCCCTTTTTTGTTTAAAATGTATTTACATATAAACTTGAATATTACACAAACTGTCTATTTAGGTAACTCATAAGGAAGACAGTAGATAAAATGTTGGTAACAATACGAACGAATTTTCTTAAGTAAAACTTCCTAAATTACCTATCAAATTCTTAGAAAAAATCATTTCAGTGACACAAACGAATAACGATAACAAAGTTATGTGTGGTTTCCGAGACAACTCTTTGGGTGCTGTTTTTCCTGCAAATAATGTGTTTTATCTGTTCTAGCACCCAAGGACCGAGACCGAAAGAGACGGAAATTTCAGAAAAAGTCACGAAAACACGATGTATTTGTGTAGCTTTGAATTCGTTTAGAAGTTGTTTCATTAATTCGTTTATCACTTAGGTATAAATCTAATTTATTCTTGCAGTTTCTTATTTATCTACTTATGTAGTATGGAAGACTTCGACTTTGCTGCAATTACCTATAAGGCACCCTGAATTCTTGTGTTCTTAAAAGAAATCTTTTCTCTAAATTATTTTAAATTGTATTGAATATTATTAGTCTTGTGACATTATAACCTTCTCATAATGTATATGTACAAAGAATGCGTGCTAAAATTAATATAATGGCACTTAGTGCATTAATATAAAATATATCTTTAATATATTGGACACAATTGTCCCTCTATGTGAAATACTGCCTCAGATGTCATACACAAAATATACAATGCACTTAATCTATGGGAAGACCTTAAATTAAATGGCAAAAGATAAGCAAAATTAACATAAATTATGCAATCACCTATTACTGACCAAGAATCATTATTTTAATTAAATTAATAGGAACTTAGATGCACTATCACTCGTAAATCAAATATATACCTATATTATGACCTAACTTCTAAAATTATCACAGATGTTGGGCTAAGGAATGAAGGGATCGTCACCAAGGCCTCCAAGGCTTTTCTTCAGGCGGTTTGCGAGTTACTAGAGCTAAAGGCGAGGGTTCTTCCGATGGAGGAGGGGGAGTATCCCATCCAGAACTTGCAGGTGAGAAACAGCAAGGTTCAGATGACGCTGAGGATGTAGCGTCTCGTGGAGACAAGGGCACCAGAGTTGGGACAGCTCCCAATGTACTGGCACTGACTCCGGCTGGTAAAACCAGTGCGATATCTCCGTTTGATAAACGCGTTGGTACTAAACGAACTCCTGAACCGGCGCCAGCTGAAAAAAATACACATCTCTATATTATATGTGAAAGTTTTCGTTACTCAATCACGGCAAAACGGATGAACTGACTGGAATTAAAATTAATTTATTTTATTAATTAATTGGATTTTTTATATCCCGGCTAATAGTATGATCCTCTTAAGCGGGCTAGTTTGTAAAAGACTCAAAATAATGATGCCTAAGCTGAATTTGGTATGCTATTATAGATCACAAAAGAATTGAGACAGTATCACTTATACAGCAGCTATAAAATCGTATCCTTCATCTATTTTTAATTTCTAATTTCACCATTATGACCCTTACCTGAGATAAAGATGGCCGAATGTTGTGGAGGAGTCACAACATCTTCCGCATCAGACGGCGGAGTAGGAGCTGCAGCCGGTCGACTTCCTGGAGTGTTGACACAACCTTCCAAGTGCCGCACCAGGCGTCTCCTCAACCCAGTTTCAAGCCCCGGAAACTTTGAAACTTCAGACAAACAGTGCTTGTAACCAGCGCGGAACCTATCCGGAGAGCCAGCCCCTTCAGACCGTAACCCTTCTAAATGCTTCACTGTCATCTCTAGAATGTCGGCCTTTTCAAGCTTCGAATGCCTCGCCGGCTGCAACAAAAAATCATTTAAATATTTCACAGTAATTTCAAACCGCGTCAGCCATTAACAGCAAAATGGTCGAAGCAAAGTGCTCTTTATGAGACAAGATGAAATGCTTACGTCTTTTTTCATCGCATCGAGGATCAGCGCCTTGAGCTCGTTGAGACAATTATTGATGCGAGCGCGACGCCTCTTTTCCATTATCGGCTTGTTACTCTGTAACAAAAGATAAAAAGCATTAGTTTATAAAACCGAATGCAGAAAATTGTGAATATGGAACATTATAATGATAGTGAATGAAAGTTACAACTCATTCAATTTGCTTTTGATTGAAACTCATCAACTCGCGGGATGAAGGTACATACATAAGGATAAATTAAGATATTATATTTTTATTTTATTTACACGCTTTACAAAACTCTGTGTCTAAAATCAACATCCGATCAAGTTTTTTTCCTTTTTACTCTATTTACTGATGTTACATAATGTTTTTGGTTGATCTTTGATTACATAACCAGATATATTATTTTGTTACCTACGGATTCTCTACTTTAGGTCTCTGAGTCTGCAAAGTAATTAAACAGCTATCTACATTATTTCTACTGTAAGTAAGTAAGCATGATTATCATAGATCGCTCGTTGTCAAGTAATGCGCGTGACACCGGAGGGCAGAGACGATAGTATTTATCTAGACTAGAGTCTAGTCACTAGACTACGGCCGGCGACGCGTGCGCTGATCAAGGTGAAGGCCGATTCGCGCTGGACGTGCTTGGTCACGCGGGAAACACGTGATTTAATTATCTAGTAATCGCACCTGTGACTAGCACGAGTCTATGGAATAGGTTAACAAGAATACAGCTACAGTATGGTAACTGAAGAAATGTCAAGTCGTTAGGATCCAATTGTAATAATTAATTGTTTTTCTTTAATATTGGTTAAATATAAATAACATTCAAATAATAATTATTGATTATTCTGATATTACAATTTAAGCACAATTAATGAATGCATATTTTTTTTATTTAAATACTATATTTATATAATTTAAGGATTATTATTGAGATTAGTAAACTATAAGAGAATAGAATTGTTTGTGGTAAATTGATTCAAATTAATAAGTATGAAAAGTTTGTTGAATCGTTCAAGTTATGTATAATCATTCAATTAAAACAGACTTCTTAACAAAAATACGAAATATCCGAACGCTACAAAGCCAAATATGTATGTATTGAACTCAATTCATATTCTCTCTCTCTCTCTCAAATAAAATAAAAAAAAACACAATTAAATTAGTGACTTATATTTAAACATTACCAAAACTCCTGGAAGACGAGGGACTTTTGTAACTGCCAATTTAAATAAAGCCATGTATAAAACGTACTATTTCTGTATACTCGATAACATCGTGTTCATTTCATGTTATCTCAATGCCATGCCACAAGAGACAAGATGTATAGATCTGCATATTATTACAAGACAGAACAATGCGATTTTAAATACAATATACATTATTAAATACGGCCATATTTGATGTGTAAATAATGGGCAAGGTTGATTTTGCTTTATTTACATGTAGGTATCCCATAATTAAGATATGCATAGCTCGGTTTTAGCATATTTGTGTAATGAGTACGAAAATCGAAATGTTAACATACGTTTTAATAAGAACTATGTACATTGTACATATACTGCCGCCATATTATGGCAAAAAGCGATATCTCAAAAGCTTAATGCCCTAAGAATATATAATACTTCGTACCATTTACCAAGGATAAAAAAATATTGTATAGGTAATATTTGTACATACACATTAAGTACTAACAAAAAATGTAAGTAAACTAATTTATTTATATTGTGACGTAAGTGTATCCAGTGTATGTGTAGAGTAAGCTAAGTGGTCATAAATGGTTTATGTCCTTGCTGACGTCACGAAGTGAGACGGCACGTGCGAAGTGTCAGGTGAGTGTCATCGTGATAAACAGTCGTTAGAGCACTGCCCACTGGCACCTAAGAATAATTACAAGCTATACTCTTACGGAAGTCGTTTTAGAGTTTGAGATGATTTGAGGATGTTCGTTGAGTCAAAGTACTTCGTGTAGGTTAGGTTAGTTAGGTACTTTATCGATCAATTCATTCGAAACACTTAGCTTCACAACTATTACAAAAATTGAAAGTCCACGTTTCGGCTGACGGATCGTAAGTTTTCCTACGATGAATGTAACACTGTTACAAGACATTTAGGAAGTATTGCACATGTAGGTTCGAAATAGTAAACATGATTATATTGTTCTTAAATATTTAAAAAAAATCATTTTATTTGGAAAATAATTTGACGCCAAGATCCTCCAGACCTCTAAATCCTGCCCTGCATTTTACTGTACTAGTATCATATACATAAAACTTTAAAAAACCAATAACAAGTTTTTGAAATGCGGTAAAATTTCATTGTTGCTTCGTTTCCATGCGAAACCTCCAGTAGGTACCTAGTACCTACAAAACCATAGAAAATAACGCACTCTTTTTACACACTTTATGGTAGTTATCGCAAGGAGCGTATAATTCGTGTCCCAAATCGTATACTAAATGCGGCGTATATATTTTATATGCTGTCAAAAACATACTGGATTTTCGTATTCAAAATTCGAATGCTACTCACGTCTCACCCATCGGTAAACACATTTTTTTTAAATCGATAGCTATTAGCTGTTATTATTAGCAGACGAAGTTTACGTAACAATTGGCGAGTCACACAGCACGGAATTAGACTGCGGCGCCGTCTGGCACACGTGTCTACAATTGCTATTCAATCTCCCCGGTGATGCCCGGTGACACATATTGTATAGAAACTAGGAGACAGTAAAGATAAGAGCAGAGTAGAGCTAGGCACGAAAATATTTGTAACAATCAGTACTTATAAAGATTATTCACAATCTATACTAATATTATAAATAGGAAAGATTTGTTTGTTACGATTTAACTCAAAAACTACTCGACTGATTTAAAAAAAAGCTACATTATCATTTTTGTTTAGTACATTGCACCCGTGCGAAGCCGGGGCGGATCGCTAGTTATTTCATAAATATCATAAATAAAAATATTTAAGTATGATCCTAAGTCCACTATCACAACACTCGTACTCGTTTAGTATAGGGAAAGCTAGTAGTCTTTAATATTTAAATATTAAAAAAAAACAAAATAATTGAAAGATACTACACTAATTCATTGCAACTGTAAACGATTTCAGGGGTCACTTTCAACTAGCTATTTTCCACTCGTTGGCAGATGCCCAATGGGTAGGTATGTACTAAATGTTTTATTATCACTAATCAGGATTCCGTTTATTACTAATTCATAAAGAACTATCTAAATAACTTCTAACTTTGTCTATTGTCATTCCTTCTATTCTGTTGTGATAATGTTAGCTATCTTTAGCTCTTTTCCCTGCTCTCTTATCTATACAAATCTTATTAATAAATATTATGTAACCTATACTTTTTTGGGCACCGTAGGTTTATGTTCGTAAAATAAGTGTTATTGAAACGATATTTATTAAAATGACTGCCAAAATAAAATAATACTCATATTATTATATTGACGTTTTTTGTGGTTAAGGTATTTAAAAACGCTTTTGTCAATATTTTATAAGAAAACAAAAGATTATTATTACAATTTATCTTTGTTCAGCTTATATCAAAGAATACATAATATTAATATTAATAGTATCAACGAGAACATATTGTAAAAATATTATTTTTGTTTAAAATATAAAAAATCAAATGGTTGCATTTTTCACTAAGATTTGATAAGTCTGTTTCAGCTAAAAATCTTATTACTCTCATGAATTCCCTGACCTAGGCAAACACTTTAAAAGCTAACAGGTGCATTCAAAAATATTTGTGTATTTTCTCGGAGTTGTGCCAATGGAATGCAGTATTCGTCTGAAAAAATATATACGATAAATAATTAAATTAAAATATATTTGTAGGTTGTTACAGAATTTTAATAGTTCATAAATTATTTTTTTCAAGTTCCTGTTGAAATAAGACCTTACAATTGATTTTTTCAATAATTCTCATTGTCTGAATAATGTTCTGCAAGCATACATACCCACAATGGCGGGAATACCATACAAGCCCAAAAGCCCGGCTTGCCGACATTTATTGTTTGTATATTTTTAAAACTTATATACTTGCGTCATCATATAAATTATATATGTGATACATATAATACCGTTAAGATCATTTTTTTTTGTTTCTTTAATATGGCAGACCGGGTGATGGTGATCCCGCCACCGCCTTCTCATACTAAGTAAAATGCGTGAAAATTTTACTATTCAATATAATATGTATGTGGCGCTATCCAATAGTCTATATTAGATGGACGGTCACCCTTCTACATAGTGAATTGGCACTGACAGCTTGGCTCTTTGCGGGACGTATGCGGGCGCGTCGCGTGCCAATGCGTGGGAGCGGGCGCTTCCGGCACGCTCGCGATTCGTACCAACGCGCACTAATGGCTATATTCATATCTATTATCTACACTACGTCTGAATTTGAAAGAATTTGATTTTTGAATAACAACTGCGCAGGTTTAAAACTACGAATTAAGTTTTCATTGTTATTTTGAATACTTAACAGTGCGAGGTTTTAATCAAATCAAGTTTCCATCTATGACCATTTTCTTGTACGTTTGGAACTGCGATGCAAGAAAGCGGATGTATGTATTTGTTACGATTTAACTCAAAAACTACTGGACCGATTTAAAATTTATTTCACCAATAGAAAGCTACATTATCAGCGAATAACTGACTACATGTTTTTTGTATAGTATATCTACATCGCACCCGTGCGAAGCCGGGGCGTGTTGCTAGTTATGTTTATAAACAGAACCAGCCCAAGAATGTTGCAGTTATTTTAATGAGAATAGTTAGCTAAATGATTATATCAAAGTTAAAATTATTATATCTGTTAATTATTGAATTTAATTAATTAATATGTCCTAATGCGTTGTGGTGAATGCACATTGTGTAGGTGGATGGCGACGCGCGGCAAGTAGTGTAGGCGCGCGCGCACGCTCCTCTAAGCTCATGCCGCGCCGGTGTTTTTCTCGTGATGCATCTCCCGCCTCATATACATATGTACAATGTACATGCATCTATAGTTTTCACTGAATAATATTAGTTTAAAGAGATATTATATTTTTTAATCTATATTCACTGTTGTTGACGTTTTCAGAACATTTTAATATACACGAACGAGGGAAATTGAGTTGAACAACACGAATTCTTGTCTACCAAACTCCAATTCCTGTCTACGAACGCCTCCGTGGCTCAGTGGTTTAGCAACGGAGGTCCTTCCTGGGTTCGAATCCCTGAGAAACAAGATAAAAAATTGATTCGGTCGGGCAGGGCATATAACACCTATTTGCCTGTAAAAAAATGATCAGTGAAACAGACACAGAATTGGGTCTGCCCCATGCCCCACTAAAGGACTCGGGAATACACTATAATCTCCAATTAAAAGTAGTCAAACACAGGTCTCAATTTACACACCAATACATCTAGCAACCTAACCTTAAACAATTCACTATCGTTCTAATCGACCACACATAATTCAATGTCCAAAACATCTCGGTAATGCATAGTGGGTGAACATTACGTTCCCACGACAATTAGCTCACGGGTGCCCACTCAGTCCACCCACGCGACGTGAATCATGAGCGTCTGGCGCTATCAGGGCTGCCAACATCATCCTGACATTATTCAATGGACCCTCAGAGCATGGACAAGTCGCAATCTTGTTATTTTTTAGAGAAGTAGGTACCATCGACAACAATACCTCAACATATTAGCTAGTAGTTGTGATACTGTAGATGTTATGTGACTGTATTAGTTCTGGCAATCTAACGAACGTATCTATTTCATATGTCTGTTACCGAATCAATTAACTAATTGCGGAAATTAGGAGAGCGGTCGTCATTAATACGACTTAACAAATATTCTGCGTTGATATGTCTTTTAACATTAATTAATACATACTGTAGGTACTGTGTTCTTTACAATTTATATAGATACATTAAATATGCTATTTTTCTCTATATTCCTCTTATGTTGTTGTATTATATTCCTTAACTTACGGAATAGGCAGTCATTGTCAAACTCAATTTAAGTTATGCTTAAAGCTCTTTTTTTTAAAGTTCAATGTTCACAATATTTTGTCGTATTTAACATTGCAATTACTGTATATTTCTACTAAATACAAATAATAATTTCATATAAATCATTTATCTGCGTTGCTCAAGTTACAGATATGAAGGTAATCCTTACAAGTATCTAGTATTTACATGATTTCAACACGCGCATGCATGGTTAGCCAGTTGATGCGGAGACAACATCACGATTCCTCGTGAGCTGTAAACGTTCCTTTGTGTGTAAAAACAGAAGAAAATACCCACGACTTTGTATTTAATCAGTAGCTGGACTTTGCTAAAACAAAACGAGTTAAACAGATAGTTTTTACTTTTAATACGTATTCAAACATTTACCAAGATATGATATATTGGTAAATTGTCTACCACGGTTTCTGAAAAACATCCGAAACGTCGGAATAAATAATTTAATACTGTATACCGGATAAAAAAAAATTTAATCCGGTATACAGTATTTTATTTAAAAGATATAATATATTAAGTTGTAAATATGTTTTTGTCTATGGTACAGAAGAATAAATACAAGTCACATAGGTATATGTCTATTTTGGCTATAATATGCGAATCCCAGACTGATTTCCTGAATTAAACAGCCCCGAAAATAAATACTCCCAACGTTTTCAGTTCTTTAAAAACTTATATACCTATTGTATTGATTTTATCTTTACAAACGGGTACCTACTTTATACAAAATTTAATCTTTATCCATATATGTATAAGCAGTATAAGCATTGATTGACCAGGAACTAGCAATGCTACGATTAGAGTTAATGGTTGAATGATGAGTGCCGGATATAACGTGAATAGGTCTATGTGAATAATCCGACACGGACATGCATATAGTAACATACTAATAACCAGTACATACATTTACGTATAATTACTAGCGCTGACGCAAATATGTTTGAATATTAATTATTTTTCTTAGAAGGTTTCTGTGATGGTGAAGTAAGTAGATAATAGGTATCTATCATAAGGTTTCTTAACGAGACGGCGTCAACTTCGTTGGCAAGTGGGGTACCTAATAATGTTCTATGTGTATAGCCCTAGTTTTTGGATAACATAATAAAATGGAGGACCCAGAAATAAAAGTAGTATTCTTTGATTAATACATTCAGTATTAAAAATAAAATAAATTATCTCAATAAAATAAAAATAGCTTTAAAAACAGTTAAAGTCCTTTGCGGTTCAAGGTATATAAAAGCCTATTTTAAATATCAATATTATTATTATTTATAAGTAACATTTAATTAATTTAATAAACAGACACATATTATGATGGCATTATAATGTTGGCACTTTTACACCTTACTATTTCACCAGACCAACATGATTAATAGGCAACCGCGTCAATTTAAATTTTTTTTGACATATTATTTTAAATTGACAATAAAGCGTGTAAAAAAATCCGCTATTTCAATCTCATCTCATTCGTTATTCTATCTTATTCCTAAAAAAAAAGACAGTAAATAAAAGTCATCCCTTAAATGAGTATACTTTATGAATGAAGCTTTAATATGAGGTGATTATTGCTATAAAAGCATTAAATGCCTCTTGCCTCTGATAAGTAGTTTTGGGAAATAATAATCATTAAAGGGTTAGTAAATTATGTCATTATAATTTAATTTAAAAAATAAAATAAAAACTTACCCTTCTGTTATCCCCAGATTTCTTCGGTTCAGCTCCATTTGTGGAGCTCATATTGGCAGGATTAGCCTGCGTACCGGTCACCATAATGTCAATTGTCACCAAAATTTCACAAGACTGTTTATTCAAACTAATCACTGCTAATGCATGTCGTACGTAATATAGTTTACAAATTAATAGCTGACACACGTCTGTCGCGTGGAAGCGTCGGCGCGCGACTGAAGTTTCGAAGCGACTTTTCACTTTGCAGTTTACGATCGGCGCGTCGAGCGACTGGCGAGTGGCGACGCCGCGAGCGATGAAAAAGCGCGATGACACAGGTAATCAAAAACAGCTCACAAACTTTACAGTTGAATACTAATTATTGGGGATGTAGGTATGTACTAAATACTAATTATCTGTGATATTATGTACAAGAAACCAAGACATTATTACCAACAATACTCCTAATATAGCTTTTGCCCGAGTGAGATAATGAATCACTGTATTTGGAGATGAAACTGATAAATATTTATCGAGGGTTAGGTACTATATTATGTAAACCAAATCTAATTATCTACATTATACCAAATACATTAACCGAGATAGAGATAAAATAATCTACTCATCCATTTTTAACATAATTATTAAAGTGTTAGTTAGCTAGCTGTTAATTTTAGCTATGGAATGGTCTATCGCAAATTGTGATCTCGTGGCTCTCAGCTCGCTGCTCGAGCCTTCCACGAGCGAGGCGGGCACGCGTCGCAGCCACGCGAAGCTTTTCGTTTGGCGCGCGGCGCGGGCGGCGCGAGTCATTCACGACGAGATGTGGTCAATGCGGTACTGAGCTAGCTTAGAGCTAGATTTTTTTAGCGGAGGAGACTGGTGGTGCTGGAATTCTTGAATTATGATCTCGTAACTCTCAAATCTTGACTCTTGTCCCCCACAAGAGAAGCGGGCACGCGTCATGTACACGTGAGGCTTCTCGCTTGTCACGCGGATGGCTTACCATGTGATACATAAAGCCGCCAAACAACGCATTTTTTTTTCAACATAAATATGTACGTTATATAAACTTATTTGTGTCAAACTAAATTGTGGAAAAATATAATTATTAGCATAAAGTTTTTCAAATCGATTCAGTGATCAATTACAGCCATTATAGTCTACAAACAAAAACAAACAAAACTCTACCAATTTATTATATAACTGTACATATAAATTTTACCATACCGCATGCAGAATGCATCGGACCTTAGCATTCATTTAGCATAATTTAGTCCACGTCTACGACATACGCTCTAGTGACTTCAGAACTACAGATCAAAGCTGACCGCGTGCATTCAGTCTGCACTTTGCATATTATGCAAGGACCAGGCATTAAGCTCCTAATGATGCGTGCTTGCGTGATGTGCTTCACATCGATTATTATTCCTTTATTAATAACTATTTTGTAAACATTATATTAATTTAAATTAGTAAGTTAATGATCATATTGGAGACTAGCTGATGCCAGCGACTTCGTTCGCATGGGCTTCATATTAAGCTGAGCTTTTGATCAAGGTATCTGAATATATCATATGAAGAATATGATATATTCATATCTACTATTCCACGAAAACATATTGAAAGTGGCGAAATAATCAAACTGTTTAATTTCCATATCAAACTGTTCATGGACCTAAAAAAAAGAGCGGACAGAACGTCGCTAAGAAATATTTGAAGCACCACAATGGCGGCGGCGATCTATGTGTGAGTGTCTACATTATTGCCAGATGGAAAAAAAATACCCAATTTTAAGGTGTGGTGACCTCGGAACTTGGATTTTATTATAAATAACAAAAAGGCAACGTAATACTCTAAAATCAAATTGATTTTTTATAAATGAGCACTTTTAAAATAAATGATGTATTTTTTGTTTAATCTTTATATTCATTATTGCGTTTGTATTATTTATAAATGAACTGCATTCAAGCTCAAGGTAAAATGTTAATTATTTTTTAACTTTTATTTATACTCATTAAAATTTGGTATACCTAAATAATATTTGATCTTCTTATTTAGATATTTGTCTTTTTTGATAATTGATGGTTTTTATATCAAGTGTGCCTTTTAATATTGATCTCCTAATAAATACATGTCGGCGCGAGTAACAGTGAAATAATGTCATTGTCACTGTTACGGTTGTGAACGATGATGTCATCAAACCACCACTACGTAAATCAGGCGAGGAGGGGGCAGACCGGTCGCCGGCACTATATAACTCCGTGTTCTGGGCCTTTGAGGACAGTCTATTCGTGGCGCTCAGTCCGTCAACTATTCCAAGTTGTGTTATGGATCACGTCTGAATTACCTATTATTGTGAAAACTGGACGATGGGAATAAATATTGATTACAAGACAAGAAGATTGGATTATTATTATTCACACACAAGAATCTATCTCAAATTCTCCGATATCAGAAGCGGAATCTGGACTCGCGTGCCATGTTCAAGATGCAGCAGAAAATATATTGATGCTGTTGATAGAAGCCATCAGCACCCCGCAAATGGCACCTAAGACCACGCTGCCATAAATCAATCCGGAGCATCTACGTGCGGAAAACCGAGCCATAAAGCGGCGGATTATCGTTCCAAGTTTAAGAAGCCTCCTGATTTTAACGTCAATAAAAAAAAGCGAGTGTTTACCGACAATTGGAACAATCCGGTGAGTCGTATTATGTTTTTTTTTGTGTTGAAAGCTTTCTTGTCAAGTAATCTATTAACCGATACTTTAAAGGTCGTCATTTCTATTCTATAGTCCGTATAAAAGGTATTGGTTGTGTAGACTGTACCGAATTTTTGCGGTATTTTCATTTATGGCCATTGTTTTCACGTGCTATCTTATTATTCAAATAACTGTTTGAAATATGATGTAATGATCGGTCGCGAAATATGAAAACAAAATGTCACAATCAACATAGTTAGCTTCCTTGGTTATTTCTAAACAAAAAAGTGTATCGTCTTGAAGTTATAAACTAAACCCTGTAGTGGTTATCGATATCGATATGCAAAATAAAAAAATCTCTACATAGTATCTATGTACATTGCGCCCGTGTAAAACCGGGAAAGGTAGTAATGAATAATCCATAGTTTTAATAATTAACGGTCTACCCGCACACGTGATGAACTGAAAATTAGGCTTCTAGATACGAACTGTACTGTCTGTCGTCAAACTTAGACTCTGGCTGTAGCGAACTCTGTAAATATTTTTTGACATTATTTACAAGGAAGATATTTTAAATTTTGATCGAGTGTAATACATTGTGATGCATTCCAAAAATAGTTGATATTATACAAACCACGTGTTGATAAGTCGCGTAACTAGACCTCTAAATATTTAAACTTTAGATGATACCAAAACTGCGATTAAGCTTGACGAGACAAGAGAGCAAGCGGCAAGAAACAATGAAAAATGTGCTAGTTATGAAAAATACTAAAAGGACGATTGCTATCTTTTGAAATCTTTGAATAAGTAATATAACCCATAAGTACGCTCACGATTGAATAAAAAAGATCTGATCGTAATTATAATCATAAATAGAATTGAAAATGTTTTCTTAATAAGTTAAACTACGAAGTTGTTTATTCTTTCGTTTCGTTCCATTCGTTGCGTTCCGATTTTCGTAATAGACCTACTGGCCAGCAAGTGCGGATATATGCTTCGGAGATCGTAATATACAGCTACTGACAAGCAACAAAAGAAATGATTTGATTCTGGTGTTGATTAATTATTCCCTAATTAAAGAGAGTACTCTCAAAAATGTGTTGGTAGTTTGCATAGACCGATTTAGTGTTGTGTGATTTACAAATGGTTTAATTTATTCTTTGTAATAATGACGAACAAATTTTATTTCATGTCTCATGGCTTTTTGAGTGATTAAATTTTGATAAGATGCGATTTATTAGCCTTATCCTTAGATAGATGTTAATAACGTTTAGCTAAATCACAATTTGGCAAAATAGACAATAAACGTCGAGGTAACTAATCTCAAAGAAAATCTGTCTCCCCCAGACGTTGCTCAAACTTATGAATTACGCTCAGGTGTATTGTAACGTAGAGTAGCACAGGCTGCCTCCATACAGTCCCACGAGCTTTTAGGTAGTCAATTATCAACCATATCCACGAGTCATTTATGCGTATTGGATAGGAAAAGATTCTTGCTAGGTATTGTGCATACGCGGAAACTACTGGTTCAAACATATGGCTAAAAATGTTTGTCGATGGATGACCTGTAAATTATTCAAATTTCGTTCGGAACGTGACAGGCTGAACTTGATCCGATCCCCAAGATTAGTGTCCCGTATACAGTTCATGCTGATATGGCAAGCTCACCGTTATAATTGATGATTTCACTTTTATCCATAGTATCTTACTCTTCGCATCGATTCAGCCATTTCAACTAGAACTATCTCCTTGTTCGGATCACCGACTCACGTTATTTTCGACCAGGGTCGATGCATCGCCAGTTAGGGCTTTAATTCTTGTGAATTTCATGATTGAATTCAACTTTGCACTTGACTGCGACAGTATCAAGCTGTGTTAACGGGCAAGTTGAAAGGGTTATGAGTTCACTCATAGGCAAATTTGCTAAACCTTTAGACGTTACTGTCCGATAGCGATGAACCTGATATTAACTAGGTTAAGTCACAATCCGTAGAGAATATTGAGAAGGTTTCTCCCAAAAGGCGATTTCATTTCAGCAAATTTAAAAAAAAATCCTCCTGTGCATTTGACTTTGTCTTGTTAAAAAATGAAGAACGCAATCAAATAAAGCTTGATCCCAATTATAGAGGTCCTTTCAAAAATGGTTGGACCTTAGTGTCATGAGTTGTATATTGGAGTAGGTGATTCGCTTGATAACTTGTACCTTCAGTCATTCGTAGTGATAGACGTGAAATCGGGCTTGATTTTCCGTCACAGTGCGGTACGGTTACAGTATTGAATACTGATATACAACGCTGACGAACGGGACTAACTTTTTTGACGAAAACTGATTAAAGTAAAAGTTCTTTTGAATAAATTTAGGTTACAAGAATCTTAAAATATTATAAAAATAAAACAATAACCTAGATCCTTAACTAATTATAACACACCCTCAAGAAATCTAAAAAATGTAAATTGGAGTTGGGATTTATGGAAATCAGTTGCGGGCCAGGGAGGCCAAGTGAAAGAATTTTTACTGTGCAAAGTTATCCTTGTTTCAGATATCACACACGAGGACGTGTGAGTCGTCAAGATGGCCGTGTTGCAGTGTCAGTACTATAGCGCCATCTATTGGAAATATTGAGCAACTCGTAGCTGCTTGAATGTAGTCGATGCCAGTGGAAACTTAATACGTGAGAAGCAAGACAGTATGCTGGTGAAGCAATGACAGGACGGCCGAGCGGCATATGGTTGCTTATATGAGACATCATGTCAGCGCTGTGTGTATCAGATGATAACATAGTTAGCGTACGTATCATTCATTTCGTGTATCGTTTTGTGTCACAAATACTTGTACTTTCAAGTGGGATGACTTTTACCGGATTATAATTGAAATAGAAACTTTCTGATAATTCAAATCAGACAGGTGATTGACAGATAACAGTTCGGTGGAGGTTATTTTATTTGGATGTATGATGCTCGCATTAATGAAAGACAATATTACTTGTTCTTGACTAACCGTAAGTTGAGGACAGGGGCCTCCTTACGTGTGTTGTGTGTAAGTTGAGGACAGGGGCCTCCTTACGTGAGTTGTTGTGTGTAAGTTGAGGACAGAGGCCTCCTTACGTGAGTTGCTGTGTGTAAGTTGAGGACAGGGGCCTCCTTACGTGAGTTGTTGTGTGTAAGTTGAGGACAGGGGCCTCCTTACGTGAGTTGTTGTAAGTTGAGGACAGGGGCCTCCTTACGTGTGTTGTTGTGTGTAAGTTGAGGACAGGGGCCTCCTTACTTGAGTGAATGTGTGTAAGTTGAGGACAGGGGCCTCCTTACTTGAGTAAATGTGTGTAAGTTGAGGACAGGGGCCTCCTTACTTGAGTGGATAGATTAGTTCCGTTACTTGAATGATGTAGATGTGAACAGATGTACTGTTTGTTATTTTGTTTTTAGGTCAGAGGCGACTTGTATGCAGGATGGCCGTGTCGGCGCGAGTAACAGTGAAATAATGTCATTGTCACTGTTACGGTTGTGAACGATGATGTCATCAAACCACCACTACGTAAATCAGGCGAGGAGGGGGCAGACCGGTCGCCGGCACTATATAACTCCGTGTTCTGGGCCTTTGAGGACAGTCTATTCGTGGCGCTCAGTCCGTCAACTATTCCAAGTTGTGTTATGGATCACGTCTGAATTACCTATTATTGTGAAAACTGGACGATGGGAATAAATATTGATTACAAGACAAGAAGATTGGATTATTATTATTCACACACAAGAATCTATCTCAAATTCTCCGATATACAATTTGATCTATATTATAATTAAAGTTTAAAAAATATTCGATCAACCTATAAATATTTTTGGTAAATATATTTAATGAAAAAATATATTTATTTATAATATTATAATAAATTTAAACGGTGCTAAGTACATTAAGATAAAAATAATTTAACTCCTACGTTTTAGGTAATTTGCAAATTTAAATTACTGACAACACTGTTTGGTTGCGTTTTGCTAAATTATATTGAAGTATAAACGAGAATTATGGTGAATAAATAACTTGCTTACTTATGAAAGGTGATTCCCTGACTTTATTTAATGGAACCATTATGATTTCTACAACTTTTCATCACGTAGAACGGCATCTTTTATTTTTCGTCATATAACATCACGCACAGGAGGTTGGGAGCGTAATGGCGAGCGATCGGCTTCCTATGGTGTGAATGTGTGCGTGCCGGCGTGTTTGTATTAGCGAGCTGGCTTCCTAGGGGTGCTTCAGTTATTGTAACGAGAGGTGGTGTCCGCTCATTTTTTTAGGTCCATGAAACTGTTATTGACATCAGCTGATATAAATTCGAAAAAGTTCGACGCGAGTCAGTTTGCCTTGCAATTTGTTGGTATGGTTCTTTCGCTTTAAAATAATCTTTAAATGATGATAACTTTTCTTTCCGACAACCGATTTCGATGAAACGCCAAATGCTAAAGCCTATATGTTGCCCCGGGCTTTGCTTAATATACTCGTATTTGTGTAAATGAATGTGCATGAAAATCGGTTCAGTATCTTCGGAGATTAGCCCGTACAAACAGAGAAACAAAATTTTTTAAAAAATCTGGGTTTGTTCGATTTCTCTTCTTGCATCCCCCTTACTCGGTTTTTAGCTTTTTTTTCTATGTACAGACATTTGACCTCTACAGTTTTATTATATGTATATAGATATAATAAAGTGAGTTACGTAGAAGGCGTTAACTACGCTTTAAGATCAATATCAACTGGAGCGAATCTCTTGTATCTTTTTCTTTATCCTCCAGCGCTGTATTCAGTAGAAACAACTTAGTTATGGCTTTTAACAAGCTATAACATTATAATGCTAAGTAGAAATACATAATTAAAGCACGGAAGCGATTAAGTGTATTCTGAATTGCCTAAACTATAGTTCGATTTTTAAAATTATAAAAGCGCTATTGGGCAGCTACTGTCGTATCAAAGATACGGGGCCCAATTTTGGTCAAATTTTGATACAGGGCCCATCAAGGGTAAGCTACGCGCCTGTTAAGTTTTAATATTAAAAATAGCAACATAACTAAACCCAACTTAAGTTGAAATAATAAGTAAGAAAAATAACCAACAGAATAGTGCACAGCACTAGATCCAACTTAGCATATGCAAAGGTTGCTCAGACACAGCCCTCGTAGTCATTACTATCCACGCCTGAGGTCTTCATTTAAATCCAAGTCTTCTAACGACGTCCGAACATCTTGAATACCTTCGCCGTCGGTTTATTTTAGCTTGCTATTTAGTAACAAGAATATATTATGTTAATTAATTAGAATACATATACATACGTATTAACAATTTTTTTTTTTGCTGTTATTTGTATTTTGAACTACTTAATTGTATCAACACAGGATATAACTGCATGCCAATAGAGTAAAATTATAAAAAACTGTGAATGTTTTGTGTATAAGTATTGTGATTGTTTAAGTATAGTTCTTAAGATTTGGGGTTTGTTGTCTTGTGATAATTATTATATAGGATCCCAAGAAACGGTTTTGCCAATAGTCCTAGTAATATGAAATTAAAAAATATTATTATTTATTCAGTATTTAATAGGTAACTATGTAAGATTTGAGAAAATTTTACCAAGAAAAAGGAATAATAAAAAGCTGATTCACAATTTTTTTTTAACTGTTATGAGCAAGCGTTTGGCCGCTGTTTCACCTGATGGAGAGTGATAACGCGGCTCAAGATGGAACACGCTTGCTCATTGAAAACCTATGCACACTTGCTTTGAAGCGACCCAGATTATAACTCGCGGGAAAATAGACGCCGGCAGGTCGTTCCATTCCTTACAGGTCCTTATAATAAAGGATGATGCAAATTATTTTCCTTTACCTAATAACAAATAATCCCGGTTCCCCATATCTACTCGTCTATAGTAATATTATAAAGAGGAAAGATTTGTTTGTTTTTTACGATTTAACTCAAAAACTACTCGACCGATTTTAAAAATTATTTCACCGTTAGAAAGCTACATCTTCACCAAGTAACATAAATAGGGATTAGGGATCCCTTCTAAAACTTGAATAATGCAACTCAAAGTGTCAAGAAAGGGTTAGAGGGAGTAATCTCTGGATTCTTTTACCAATAGAAAGCTACATTATTAGCGAGTATATAACATAGGCTATTTTTGTGTGTATTTTGTCCATCTACATTGCACCCGTGCGAAGCCGATGTTACTAGTATAATCAGCTACAATTCGCTATTTTGAATATTTGCTAGTTACTGTACAAACAATAAATAGTTGTACAATATTAAAAAAATATTCTCAGAAAACACTATGCCGTTAATTTTTATCATAATGCAAAACTGTTACAATTTAACGGTCCAAATATTTTTTATCTTTGTCAAGATGCCGCCCACAGCTACTATTCAAAAGCATTCGATAGACAATAGTACTGATCTATTTTAAAATATTTTATGACCAAAAACTGGAGCAAATATTTTTATTGGATCCTTTTTAAATGTCTTTTTACGGTCAGGTCTGTTACTTTATTGTTATAATATTTTTAAATTGTTACTGTTCTAAGTAGCCTGGTATTTACTATACAGTTGGCAATACTTCTTTCAGAATTGTATCGCTTAATATTAGGTATAATACAACAAACCGCTCGTGTCCCTTAGACCGCATAGTTCTACTAAATAAGGCATCGTTTGATGTAGTTCTCACAATCGTTTAGCCAAAACTTTTCAAGGTTTAAATGATTAATACATTTAAATTATTTAAAACAACAGTAGTAGATAAATCTAAGCTATACTGTTTTTTCCTAAAAAAATAACATGGTTTGTGAAGCTAATTTAGCCGTTAAATAAAATACTGTACCTATACCAGATTAAAACGCGATACTTTTAAAAATCAGACAGCTGTTATCTTTCAGTCTGGCCCGTGACCACGGTTGCTGAAAATTATCCGAAATGTCGGCTTTTTCCGTTTTTTTTTTCGTCTAGCCCCCTTTCACAACGCGCGATAAGGAACTTCTTCGTTCCAAAAATGAAACTTGAATGTTGAAAGTTGAAACCGTTCTATTTTCAAAAAAAGTGTCGTGACAACTTTTCGTAAGAATTTTTTCCGTCTAGCCCCCTTTCACAACGCGCGATAAGGAACTTCGTTCCAACTGGATCCGACACTGCGGTAATAAAACACCGTTCCCACCACAAAAATAAAGTACTAAAATGAAAGGATTAATATATTAATTACACCAGTCATCACTTCTATGGTTTGGTGTAATTGTTAAATTTTTGAGTTTCGACAACAATTTGTCACGCAGCGAGTGATTTCAAACATTTCTCATTTCCTAAGGAAAAGGTAGTAGCAATAAAACTTGTGTCCACAACAAAAGGGTTTCAGTTCTTCGAAACACCGCAGCGGTCAGTAAATAATTGGTGACGAATAAATAAATAGCCAATGAGGCGAATGGTAATATGTAGCGGTCCGAAACGAATTGTGAGTTGTGGAAATAATTGAACACGGTGTCGGCTCTCATTAGCGACTAACACAATAGGTCGCTGGAGAAAAAGGTACAAAGCTTAGTAGAAAACAATACATATTTTAGACATTCACGGGTGACGGACCACATACGTGTTTACATGAATAACAACATGGAAGGCCATAAGTTAAATGTGAAGGTTTTAGTTCAATAAAAGTAGTTACGATGATATACCTGGTTCAATTAAAGTTGGTTTGAATTCTACTCAGGGATAGGTACAATTTGAGTTGCAAAAATGATTAAAACCGATCTCAATTACCAAATAGATCTAATACATAATATAAAATTCTCGTGTCACAGTTTTCGTTGCCATACTCCTCCGAAACGGCTCGACGGATTCTTACCAAATTTTATATGCGTATTCAGTGGGTCTGAGAATCGGCTACTATCTATTTTTCATACCCCTAAGGGTTGTTCACCCTTAAATTTTTTATTTTTATTTTTGGACGATTTTTTTTGTTTTTATTTTTTTATTATGTGGCATTAAAAAATATATACAACCCTAAATTTTTACTTTTTTATCACCAACCCCTGATTTTTAGAAATTATTTACATGGCAAAACAACGATTGCCGGGTCAGCAGCTAGTATACTATATGTATTTTTGCAACTAAGATTTTAATTTCAAATAATATTTTACTAAAACTTTCTAAAAAGGAACGGTTACGCTAACGGAGCAGAGCATAAGGGTGTGTTAGTCTAAACCATTTTGTACGGAAGTCAATGTTGGGTATGGCAGAAGAAACATGAAAGTGGGATAAATGCTGTGCTCATGAGAGCTTTCAAAAGTATGTGAATGTAGAATAGAAAGATACAATAAGAAATAGCGAATTTTGAGAACATTGTAGAGTAATAAACGATGTAGTGACGATAACTGAGAAAGGCATGTTGATTTGGTTTGGGCACATAGAAAAGATGGATGAAAGTGGAAACGAAAAAGATTTATGAAGCTGGTGTGAGTGGAAGAGTCGGGAGTGGATGACCGTACCTCGATCAGATCCGGTACGTTCTTCAAAAGCACTCGAAAACGACGAGGGTTTATGAAAGCATTGGTGATAATGGATGAAGTAAAAGTTGTATGCAAGGATCGGAGCATATGGAATTCCGTAATATCTGCTACCCCAATGAGAAAGAGGAGTGATGTATAAGTAATAAGTATGTATATAAATTTCTACCCTACCGGATTTATCACAGCATTTTACGTTTCGCTTATAAAGCCGGTATAATTAAAATTAGTAAGAGACAATCAAGTCATTGTGGTCCAACGCTCATTGTTTCCTCTAAGGTGGCTTCATCTAAGTAGATATATTATACAGGTACATACATTTACTTTATCTGAAAATCTGTAGAATTCTTGAATTTATTTTTGTATAAAAATAAAACCGACTTCAAAATGAGATGCTCGAAAAAGCTCTTAATATATTCAGGAACGTACATAATATCTACATAATATTATATTCGTTTCAGGTATTTTAACAATTTTAAACTTTTAAAGCTAGAGTCGATTCAGTGATAGTAAGGAACCCTATACTTGTTTTATTTTTATAAAGTTTACTTTACACTTTACAGTTCAAAAATATAATATTTGTAAATAGCGTCGTCGTAAGAACATGCGGCAATATTAGCGAGCACTAACATTAAATGTAGATATATAAACAAACCCGCAACGCTTTACATAAATAAACAAATAACCCAAATCGTTCCTCATATTATTTCGATGTGATTGGCAAAGTGAAAAAAATATATTTGACTTGAGACCGTCTTGTTTTGGGAAGTCGGTTAAAATTTTATTTTAAGGTAGATGTATTATTTTGTTTTTCAAGACAAAACAAGCAATAGGTTCCTAACCAAACTACAACAGTTAATTTTTATGATGCAACCATTCAAATCTCTGCAGAGTTTGTAACGGGCCTCGTCAAAAAATATTGTTAAACATAGTCATAAACGTGCTGGTCGTTAAGCTTTGTGTGTAGCCTTTGGCGGCTCATAAAGTCCTCAGTCCTTCGTTAGTATTTGGTATTTAAATAAAGAGAAATTGACGGGTTGAAACGAGTAAATGAACTATAGGACAATACCCGCCAAAATATTTAGCAAACACACGTCGAGTCGGCGGAATTACTTTGTTAACGGTTACTGCAAGGGTTCATTGCATTTCTTTGTTATAACTTTTTATTCACAAACTTTATGACACGGAGAAAGGTTTGCGACTTAAAGTGTTAGTGTTTTGTAAAAAGCCGTCATTTTGCGAAAATACTGAAGACAATAATTTATGAAATCGTATAACAATAAAAGAAAGTGCATAAACTTGCAACTAATTAAATTTCTCTTGGTTCATGGTTGTGTTTTAAGTACCCTATTATTAGTATTTTTTATATATTATATGCACTTGAAATCTATACTAATATTATAAAGAAGAAAGATTTGTATTTTTGTATATTATGAATACACTGAAAAACTGCTGTACTGATTTTAAAAATTATTACACTAATAGAAAGCTACATTATCAGCGAGTAACATAGGCTTTTTTGTGTATAGTACATCCACATTGCACCCGCGTGAACCCGGGACGCGTTGCTAGTTATTCATAATTTAGAGAGTATTGTAACTAAATCTAACCTAGCACAAAATATATATTTTTGTAAACTTTTTAAATAAATAACAAAAAAAGAAATCATCTTATATTATTAAAATTATGAGAACATAATCTTGCATGAAATTAGTCGTTATTGTAAAAAAAAACTATATTAATAAGAGCGTAATTCCATAAATTTTGACACCTTTTGCAATTTAAATATTTGTATTATCACCATCTCGATGCACAAGAATGTCGCACCTGCAGTCGTTAAATCGCTGTATGAAAATCACGAATCTGGCGTAATTACACACCTTCCAATCTCGTAACGTGATAAATGTGCCAACCGTAAAAAAAACACAAACACTCGAGGCGAAAACAAACATTAGTTTTTTTACGATAATCGCCGCTACCCAGGCGTCGCTTGTAGTGTAAAGATTGCCACAGAATGGTGAGAACCCTTATTTCACCTTTCTGCAATCTGTAATTTTATCGCGCCGATCCGAGAAAAATTGCACCAAAAAAAAACTAACGTTATCATCATACATCGCCACATTTTCGTATCAAATTTTGTTGAATTCAAATAAAACACTTCGAGTTGAATTAAAAACTTTATTCGTTATATGCTCTACAAAAATACATTTACTTACATAAAAACTATGTATATGGAATTAATATAGATACAAATATAATATGCTAAGGATATGATAGTATTGTTACACTTTCATCTTCTTAAGTAGGTAAGTTTCTGTTTTGCAATAAATATTAATATGCAAGTACCTCCAGGAACTACAAATGAGATTCAAAGAGAAAACAAAAGAATTACGATTATAATATAATAGAAAAACTAAAAATAACCATACAATTACAAGTATGTATAGCAGCTTTTTAAATTTTCCAAGTTGCTGGCAAAGAAATATTTGCTTATAGCATAAAACTACGTATTTTACTAGGCTTTATAAAATTTAGAACAATTGAGACAAGACAATTATATTGCCATCACAAGGAAAAAATATCTGACATTGAGATTTCCGAAATGGTTTCAATAAACAAGGTGCCAGTATTTTTTACTTAGTTTCAAATTTTACTTAGAAATGCAGTTTCAAATTACCCGTTTCAATGGTTTTCTTTATAAGGGCGGTATACATTATCTAAGATTACATATATTAATCGGCGTGAGCAGTTAGAACTTAAACAACGTAAAGTTGAATAGTATTAAGCTTCTCAACGCGACTGTACTAAAACAATGGTTGGCTAGGCGGGGTGCGCGCATTAACACTGTAATGTACGAAGCATTGTCTCGGTTTCACATTCTTTCACGGCTAGGTTTCTTTTGTAGAACTCTTAAAGGAAAGCCGCGACGAATTCCTTTAGAGAAAGAAGGAATACATATTATTTGAACTTAAAGTGGACTAGTCAGAAAGCGTGCAAATAAGTTCAACAAATTCGCGCCGATAAATTAAGGAACGATAATAATTCAAGGCAAATTCTGTTGTTAAACACCTTAAAAGTAGCAATTCTCCGTCGCCTAAGGCTACGGTAGTACTGTAGTAAACAAGTAAGCAATTATTATATTCTAAGATATAACTCGGGTTTAATCCATTTCATCCCAAATGTCCAAAATTTGTAACGTCGCTTGAACAAATAAAAAAGCTTTTGAAAAAGATTTTTTCGAAAAAAGAACTGCATATTTTCATGTTTTTTTCGCATAAATCGAAAAAACTATATATCTAGAAATTCTTATTTTCTTAAAGCTACGTTTTGATCATGACAAACAACAACAACAACAAGTTTGAACATCGCCGAAAGTCATGTACAAACTTTGGACATTTGGGACGAAATGGGCTAAACCTTTTTGCCAATAACATTGCCATCTTATTTGCCATGCCTCGAATAAAAAAAGTACAAAGATACATTTTCTTATAAAGTTTATTATTGTACAACAGAATCAGCATCTGTATATTTTGACTAATCATAGACGAATACTGTTACATTTGAACTCTATCAAATAATTAATTGGAATGATAAACAAAGCTAACGGACCTCTGGCCGTATTCATTCTTAACTAACATAATATAAAGATATGTCATAACTCATAACGAAGTTAAAGATAGCAAAGGGATATTACAAAAGTAGAAAAGTATTTTAAATTTTAATATATTTTATACAGTGGCCACTAATAACAATGTTATCAATCATGCATCAAGATAATAGGTTTCACCTTATTCAAAAGGCAATAAAATTACGTTACATAAAACCTAAACGACCAATATTTATGATTAAATTTTTCATATCACATTGCCTTTTATCATCGGCATTGGTTAGAACATCCTGAAAGATGAAAAGGTTTTCCAATTTTTCAATAATGGTTTTTGCCTTCAGCCAAATATCATTAGAAGAGTAGAGTAAGGTATAGAAATTATTTAAGTAATGTCATGAAAATGCCTTCGGCCTATAAATATTAATTTAAATATATATTTTTTGGATTATGTAAAATTAAGCTTAAATAAATTAGGAATAACAGCCATTGTGAAATACAATTATTGTTTTGTACCAAATGGACTATAATAAGCAGTAAGTACCAAATTAATCAAAGATCATTCAATCAAAAAACCATAATATCTTGTCTATGGAAAACTTATTTCTTTGACATAGATTAAAAATGTTATAGTATAAATAAACAGTTGATAAAACATATAAAATTGACATCCATTTTCATTTAAACAGTACAAATATCACATTTATTCTTTATTAACCTGCCTTTTCTTTCCTATTGGGTTCAACATTATATTTTCTATAAGTTTCCATTTATTGCGATATTTATACCAAAATCTATATAACTATACCGTCATCTCTTAGAACACTATTATTGGAAGTCCTAGGTGATAGAACGAGACAGCGCTATACAGAGTGTATCGTGCTGTCTCGTTCTTTCTTCTGGTAAGACTGCAATAACATTAACATTAGAGATTGTGGTACACTGGTACCTTGTCCCGAACCACCTCTTAACAGTATTATTGCAAGAGTATGATAGAATGGGATAGCGCTATACAAAATGTATCGCACTGTTACGCTCCCTCGTAAAGTAAGCTGGAAGTAAAACTGCTTTAAGAGATCATGGTCCGCCCCCTGTTATACTGAGACCAAATAATTTCTTTACATCCGGGATACATACAATTCATAAACTCTAATACAATTAAAATACCAATATTACAATTTAACACTTTCGCTATACATTATCGAATCACAGTCGTTTATTTAATACTAAGTATTTATATTTTACGAAAAATTTAAATTCATTAATAAAACACCGAATACTTATTAACACTAATCATCATTATTTATATGTCAATCATTTTAATTTTGATTAATGTTTAGAAATCGGCCCTTATATTTGTCTCACCCAAAAAATGCTAAGAATATTCCTAATATAAAATTATAATAGTTTATGCGTTTAATTACGCCATATACAGAGTTAATATTTCTAAACACCAAGTATTCCATACTTTTTTAACTACATAGGATGTTTATCAGTTACATTTACAATACTATTTTACATAGTTTTATTGTTATCATTACAAAAAAAATATATACGGACAAATTAAAAACATAATTAAGACTAATTTGAATTTGAAATTGATTTCATATTTTAATTATTATATAAAATTTTAAGAAAACCTGACACAATGTCTGACACACAGAAATAATAAATCTGTGTTAGTACCGCTTAAGATCGTTGATCCTAAAATAATAATAACCTCCATCGTATGGGATTTAAAAAACAAAATTTGTATGAAATATATTTTTTAAAAGGGAAAATTTGACCTCATTTTTCTACATTATTTGATTGGTAAAAGTTATTTTTTATTTATTCATTAGCACCCATATCGCATTAATACATTGTTAACAAATAGCACTCAATTCATTCTCGATATTATTTTTAATAAATCCTTTATCCATACATATTCTCTCTAATTTAATTTTGCACAGATTAAAAGTTGTCACTACAACACATTTCTTTTGACAATCTGTCAATGTCACTCAGTGTCAGTGGAGCTAAGTATTAGCTGGTCACACTGCGGTGTCGATGTGAGAGGGGAGTATTTCCTATGATTCGGGGTAAAGTATGCTTTCTACCGGAGCTGATGCGGTCATGTCTTCGTCTGGTCGAGACCAGTCCTGGAATTCAATTATTTATTTAGAAAGCTTGAGGTGATTCGTATAATTTTATCAAAAAAATCATCATATCTGATAAAATATGCTTATATTCTAAAGTTTTATAGGTTTAATTAATTACTTGAGCATAATTAAAACAACCGGTGTACAAGGTCAAAAGAAATGTAATAATGTATTCGTTAACAGAATGTAAGGAATCAATGAACTCCCTATAAAACGGCAAAAGTGCATAGATAACAACGGTACATACTTAGATTGATTAAATAAAAAAAATGTTATAAAAAAATAATTTTGCTTTTTTTCATATAAAACACCAATTTCATATATAAGGACCTAATATTATAGTCATAAATAAATAGGAAAGATTTGTTTGCTTGTTACGATTTAACTAAAAATTACTTGATCGATTTTAAAAATTATTTTACCAATAGAATATCAGCGAGTAACATAGGCTTTTTTGTGTATAGTACATCTACATTGCACCCGTGTGAAGCCGAGGCGGATCGCTAGTGATCAATAAAAATGATAAGAGTGTTATCGAAAAATGTTGCATAATTTGGGAAAACGTGCTAGATATACTTACTATTTATTTATTACTAAACTCATCACCCATTTTAATTAAATGTATTTATTAATAAATACCTGTTCCTCGGTGCTGGCGGAGAACAAATAGAAGAGATTGGCGCCGAGGTCGATAGCAGCAGCCAAGTAGAACACTTCGCGCCACTGACCAAGCGTTTGCTGTTCAAATAACGATATTTTGAGAAACCGTTAATTCTTTAAATCGACTGATACCGGTAAATTCTACATCAATAACGTTATATAGGCAGGGAACACTTTCATTATAAATATCTTGTAGTAGTGTAACAAATTACCCAATTTTAATTAATTTTTTGTATCAAATATAAACTAAAAACGCAACGGATAAAAATTAATGATTGATAGCTGTCTGCTATATACATTGTACATGGTTTATAGTAAATTAATTTTATATTTATTTCGGGGATATAAAAGTCACAGTAAAAAAGGTAAATTATCCTAAACCACTGATGGCCGCACATAAGAAATAGTCTTATTAAAATTTTACAAATTGAAGATTGAAATGAAATTATTTTTAAAGGCAACAACAACACAAGAGATCTGGTATATAAACTATAAGTTTTTTTATCTATCTATACTAATATTATAAAGAGGAAAGATTTGTATTTTTGTATGTTATGAATAAACTCAGAAACTACTGGACCGATTTTAAAAATTCTTTCATAAATAGAAAGGCTACATAGGCTATTTTTGTATCTACATTGCACCCGTCTGAAGCCGGGGCGCATTGCTAGTTGTATATACTTGTAAATTTCCTTCTTATACTTGATGTATCTATCTAAATCTCACCTGCTCCGAGCTGATGATCTGGCCAATGACGTAGGGCGCCATGAACCCGCAAATATTACTGGCCGCATTCGTGATCCCGTACATAGTGCCCGCGAACTGAGGCGACAGGTCGATGTGGTTCATTTGGTTGCCTACGATACCAAGAGATAACATTTATAACTAAATTATATTTGTGGCTAACATTTACAAGCGAAACCCAAGAGATAGGGCACCCTCTGAGGTACCCGAATCACCCCCATATATGTTATGCGATTGCTCATAGTTTTTGAGTTATGATTTCTTTTTCTGAATTTTAGAGACCTAAAAATTTATAAAATTCTAAAAAAAGGTGGTTGACATTTTTTGGTATGGCGAGTCCGGAGCTCCATGAAATTATTATAAAACCTGGTTTTCGACCCTGGTATTTTTACGGATTTATACTTGGAAGCCCTGGTTTTGAATTTGGAAAGTATATCTCGTAGCTAGTACTGATCTTACCAGCATAGACTGCGCCGCCAAACGCAGAGGTGATGCTCAGCAACAACATGACTGCGATTCGGTCGCAGCCCGCCCACGCGATGCCCAGCAGTCCGAACGCGGGCACGAACGCCGCTGTGACAAAACAAAAAAATACCTCAGCCACAGAACATCAGTCAATGATGTGCTGTCGACCTAATTATTACTTCGAGCATTCGGAAATCCATAGACTGAAACCGAAACGCGCAATATACACTTCACGGTCTTTCCATGCGGTGGCTCATTACCCGGTCGAAATTTCGATACCTCCCAACTGTTTAATGACGGAAGTTTTAATTCTATGACAGTTAACGCTAAAAATTACCTTACCTGACTAAAGTTTATAAAGTTCTAAATTATTTTTAGGATAAATCCACCGTACATATAACATAATAGTCAAAAAGAGATAAGCGAAATTTTTGGCAAAATAAAGTTATTTTCTTTTTTTGGCTTTTCTTCTGCGTCATTTGTTTTAAAGTTTGATTCAATTCATTGTGTGTGAGTGTCTATTACTACTTACCGACTGTGTTCCACAGTTTCATACTGTTCAGTCGCGAAATGTATCCTTTAGCGAGCAACCAGTCAGCAAATGTACTAATAGCTATGCCCGCGATCCACGCAGTCAAGTACGGCAGAGCTGATAATCGCGCATTCTGACATACACAAATTAAATACATATTAATTATAGTTTAATTTCAACGTACGGTCTTATTCATAAATGTATTATAAGCTTTATATAGTTAGTTAATAAGGTTTTGTTTCTTTCGTTCTGTTGGCTTTTTATATTCGATAGAGCGAGATAATACATATCTCTAACTAAATATATCATCAAGCTTATACTAGTATGTTTATTAATAAGACCATAAATATATATATATATTTTTGTTTAAAGATCTATTCGAAAATGTATGTAGTAATTCTTGAATTTATTGTTTTTTATGTTCATGTCAATTTAGACTGATGATTTCCAAAGTGGTCTATACTGGTCCCCAGGGCCCCCAACGACTAAAATATTAGACTAAATAATGTATATCGCAAAACTTACAGATACAATATCAAAATGCAGTATATTATTCATGTATGTTGGCAATTCCGTGAGTTGAGTATAAAACAGCCATGACTGGCCACACTGGGCTATCAGGATCGCCCACAGCGGCAGGCAAGTGAGGAACTTGCACCATGGTATTGACATAGATGCCTTGTCTTCCTGTAAGCAAAAGATATTACAAAATTTCAATGTTATCTGATAATTTCGTATGCCTAATTAGAAATGTCTGGAAAGTGTTTCCATATACATTCGCAAGATATAGGAAAAAACGCATGTTTGATAGAGGTATAGCGCTGTGGCGAACTAACGTCATCGTTTTTGTAAGCAATAAATAAGCGTGCGTTCTGTAAATATTTAAATCTACTAATCAAAGAACACAATGTATTTTTTAGTAAATGTAAAATTAGAAGCATTTAATATGTATTTTTTATTGACATTCATAAGTGTACATTATGTTACCTAAATGAATAAATGATTTTGAATTTGAATTTATTGTACACTTCTTATTTCACTCACAACGAACATTTTTTAAATTATATTATTTACAATCACAAAACTAGAAAGAAACTCAAGTACTGTAAGCCCTATCGCGTGCCTACGTATCGCGCGGCTGTAGGTAATTATTTCAAGGACAGGGCCGAGTCACAATACTGATAGATAACTTTACTGTGCCCATAGCGTCCAGTCGGCCTAGCATAACAACCACGACAAAATTTTGCCGACCGTTTTCCCGAGTTTAAATCGATTATAAAGAGTCTTCTCGAGTCTAATATGTAACACGCGCACCACGATCGACAATTTTCTCGTAGAAGACATACATATTGTTGAGAACACAAAGAGGTGTTGCTATTTTTAACGAATATTGTTTCCACATTGTTTTTTATTACTTTTTAATGAGACAACATATATCTCGGCATCGACAACTCTGTCTTCACTCGACCGAGTCTTGATGGTCATGCTAGGCACCCGCGCCATGCTTTGTTTATACTTCTTCAAGATATCGATATTTTTTTCCTTTTCACACATTATCCTAATACAAAATTGCATCGTTGTGCGTAAAAAATATCAAAGCATCTTAGAACAAACATGGTGTTATTATTGTTAAAAGCGAAAAATAATTCCTGTGGCCAAACGGTTCCTTATACTTAAATGAAATTTTGCAAATAATTGTCTAAGGTCAATGTACTCTACACGTAGAAAAGATAAATGTGATTACCTAAAAAACACTTGTATATCTTAATATATAGTGCATGAAATATTAAAATATTAATTATTCTTCTTCCTGCCCTATTCTCTTTTTTTTTATTTGGAGTCGGCGCAGTATGTTTTTTTTCCATTATCTCCTTTCACTCGCCATATCATCAGTCACACCTCTCAAACACATATCATTCTTCACACAGTCAAACCATGTTTTTATAAATTATTAATTACCTACTACTATTAATAGTTTCAAGTACATCTATCGACAACCAAAATAAAAAAAAAATCATTCATCAACTGTTATATAGATACTATTTACGGTCTTGTTGGTGCGTATAGTTTCGAAGGATCGCGAGTTCGAATCCCGCTGGTTTGTCGATGTCTAACATAAAAGATCTCCTTTTCAAAAGGAGGTCATATTTGATTAAGCTGCAAGAATTTTAAATAATATATCGGTTAATATGGCGTTAAAAAAATGTTAATTGGTTATAACTGAAACAGCTGCACCCTAGATATATCGTGACCATTTTTCCAACCATTGGGCTTTTGATGAATCAGTATTCTATATCTATACTAATATTATAGAGAAAAGATTTGTAGTTTTGGATGTTTGTATGTTATGAATAAACTCAAAAACGACTGCACCGAGTTTAAAAAATCTTTCGTCAATAGACAGCTACATTATGAGCGAGTAACAAAGTGTGTATAGTGCACCCGGGTGAAGCCGGGGCGCGTTGCTAGTATTTAATATACACTTTAATATTAATTATTTAAATTAATATTCAATTTCAGGGGGCAATTATTCGTACATGGGCAAAATTAATAAATGGTCTCGGAACCTTAATTAATTTTATATATATTTTTCAATAAATTTTAGTTGACACTACAGTAAGACTTAGTGTTTCAATTGAGATAGAGACCTGAGACGCAGCGGTCTCTGATATTGAATTAAAATATTATTTTTTATTTTAAAAGCTATTTTATTATTTTTATTTATTATTATTATACGTTCGGTATAACACGTCCTGTTGTGCGCATCGATGGGTCGTGGGTTCGAATCCCACCGGGACGACATGTTTATAATTGTCTGTAAGCATGTATTCCCCACGTCTGGTAACTTCAGGCGTTGATCGGGTGGGAGGAATATCGAAATTCCGACCGGGTATCGAAACACCATTTATGGGTGGAAAACCCGTGAAGTGCACATTGCGCGTTTCGATTTCAGTGTATGGATTTCCGAATGCCCGAAGTAAAAAGTACTTCGACAGCACATCATTGACTTATGTTCTGTGGATACCATCAAGTGAACCTCATGCTCGTTTGTCGATTTCTAACATAAAAAAAACAACACAACTTAACCCCTTTGATGGATTATTTAAAATACGTTTACATTAAACAAATAAATATAATTACTAAGTCTACTAAAGCAATTTTAAAAAAAGTATTGTATTATTCACCTGTGGCCCAATAGATTGTGTAATATATTCCACCTCCTTTGGACATATCCTAGGATGTTTCTGTGGCGTGTCATAGATTAAAAACATCCAAGCGATAAACCATAGAACTCCAAGACTTCCGAAGACGTAAAAGCATAGGGGCCATCCTCCACCTAACTCTAGTGTGCATAGCCAACCTGATATTGGTAGTGATATCACTGTACCTATGTTTGAACCTGAAATATTTTTTAATATTATTCATAGTAAAAGAAAGGTCGTAAAATAATTATCTATAGAGAATAATTATTGAAGAGAAACCGTCATCAGTATGCTTTAACCACAGAATATCCTGAATTTGATTCCCATGGAAGCAGAAGACTGTATCATTTATTTGCCTGTAAAAAGATATCCTCCTCTCCACATAAGGTTAAAGGATATTTCCATCATGATTGAGAATATATGATACTTTAGAATCAAGCTACCGTGTATCATTTAATATGTTACTTAACTAACTTTAAGAACTTAACTAATATTATTTGACAAAAGTCAACTACAATAATTAAAAGTTCATATAATTAAATGGTAATGAAATAATTCAATAGTGAGAATTGTGTCAAAATTAATGAATTCATATTAATTTTAATATTGCAGCAATTTTATAAATGTCATCATAAGTTATTTTATGATAATATTACATGCAATACGTAACCTTGGACAATAAATAATAACTGTCCCAGTATCAGTTAGGTTAATAACTGAGATAATGCTTAATATGGTGGGTGAATAAAATTAAGGGATTATATACAGTTGTAGCGAGCGAAATGACGTGATTTTCTTGATTTTTTTTTCAGGAGGGCAATAAATGTTAATGAAAAACTGTGAAGATCAGTACACAAAAACATGTACTTAAATTTTTTTTTTCATATTTAAATATATTTAAAAATGAATGAGGAATGGAAGGATTTTGTTGAAAAAAATAAATTTTATGGCAAAATAATCGAAAATTTAACCACCACGTCCACCACAACTGATGCTCAAAAATAGGCGCTCCTGCAATATAGCTGTTGTTTCGCCATTTTTAAATACATTTAAATGAACAAGTACAAGTACACACAAACAGTACTAATTCTCTTCACTATTTTTTAATAAACATTTATTATCTTGCTGAAAAAAAAATCAAGAAAGAACTGTATATAACCCCTTAAATAAGTGGTACATATTATTATTTATTTTATTAAATGCTTAGGCAAACTTGATTTGCATTTATTACGAAAGTCAATGATTTGATTAATTTGCAAAAAATATTTTTCAGAGAAGCTTTTTTATCACAGATTTTTATTTAGATTATCATCTGTTGGGGGTCAAACAATATGCATAGTTCAAGTTTTCAGAGAGCTTCATCAAAATATGGTTGGTAATACTATACAAACAATAACAATTAAATGAAATAGATATCAGCTTACAATAAAAACCATTATTTTTCACTTACCAGCATACACATAAGCAGCAAATTTAGACCTCTCCAAAGGAGGAATCCAACGAGCCAGCATTGCATGCATTGCTGGATATGTTACTCCTTCACCAAGACCTTCTAAGACCCGTACAACGATGAAGAATTTAAAATCCACAAAGGCTGCTATAGGGCTCAATATTGTAAATATAGCTGTTAATAATACGCCAACACCATATACTAATTTACCACCAAATATTTCTGCTATTCTACCACCTGGAATCTGAAATAAATTATACAAACTTCCTTCACTTATTGCACTTTAAAATGCCTAAAGGAGAATCATACATAATTTGTATAGTTAAATTACCTGTGTTAAAACATAACCATAGAAAAAGGATCCTAGAATTATACTTTGTTGTTCTGCTGTCCAGTTGAAATCACCAGGCCTCTGCAAGAAACTTTCTAAATTTTACTACAGGCTATTATGAAACTAGTATAAGAAATATTATGTTAAGGTTATACTTTTAATAAAAAGTGATCAACAATAATTATTATATCAAATACATTATGTACAAAGAACATACGGTTGGTATTGAGTCATTAGTGGATGGAGGAACTGGACAGACATCCAATGTTTCATTCGATGGTGTTGGAGCTGTTGAATTAATCATTGCCACAATAGCCACAGATAGGTTCACCCTCATGGCATACACATTGGCAAAACCCAGGAAACCCATGATACCTAGTATTGTGCGGCTTTTGATCCATCCTGTTGTTTCTTCGACTAAAAAACATTAAACCTAATTTAAAAGTGTAAAATATAATTTGTAATGTCAAAGAATTATTAGAAAGTTTTCTTCCAAAATAAATTAATTTTCATTTCATTTCAAATTGACACATGACCCTTGATGTTAGTAAACAATTACTTCAAAATTGATTATGTTAATATACAAATTAACGTAGCCTATTTTAGTCCATAACAAGCATTACATTATTTCCTACATTTTGTTATCAGGAAATATTAGAATACTAGGTCGATCATACTATAAAATATTTTAATTTTGAAATCGTCTATTGTAATAAAAACTTGTAGTGCAAATAACTGAATATAGTAGTTTTTATACTTTACCTATTTCTGATTGTACCAAAGTTCTCCGACTGCTTGTTACATCGTTTTCTATGTCCTCATTTATAATAGAACTTTCGTCTGTTAGTAATGACATGATTAATTGTTCAAAAACATTCCCCGTATGTGTTAGATTTAACTAGTAGATTAAATTAAGTCTTAATAAAAGCATTAGCGATTTTGATTACAATACAATAGACACAAAAATGACTCATAAATCTCATTAAATTGAATAAATTGTAAACAAAGGAACCAAATTCAATTTCAATAACTTCACAAGATCACAGATTAAAGTTATGAGTTGTCAGAGAATTCAGGAAAGTCGAAATGTCATCAGTATTTTGTCAATTGTCAAGGTGACATTATATTATGACTACGTTTTATAAGCGAGGTTTCGACTATCTGCAATCGCACTAATCAAAGTGTAATCTTACCTTTACAGTTTACAGTGTTACAGTGTAAGCATAAAGCAACTGATTAGTGCAAGTCTTACACTAATGCCGCAATAATAATTTTGATGCCGCAACTCAATGAAAAAGACCCGGGGTTAAGCGATTATTAACGAACTATTAATAGATTGTATTGTAGTTAACACATTATTTATCATTTCTGTTTAAAATTAGGTAATGAACCGACATAATATTTAGCATTTAGGTATGATTTATTTTAACTTTAACGTCTTCACAGTTGTGGCGCGGCTTATAATTGATGTCGAGGGGCATAGAAAAACCTTCTTATATAAATATATTTATTTGATAAAATTTATTATGTTTATCAACAAAAATTATGTTAAACATAGTAATTATTCTAATTAAGTAAAATTTGTATAAATAAGTATTACAATTTGTGTTATAATAGTATTAAACTAAGTCATCAATTAAAATGCAGCCTTTATAAAAAATGGACGAATTAAGACAGGATGTTTATGAGATATGCATATATCAAACTTTAAATCTACACTAGAGGCCAAAAATTTTTACACAAAGAAGGTATAAGCAAACCCATGATAACAGTTGAAATAAGGTTAACACTGTTATTATCCAAAATATTTTTTCCACTAATATGTTTTACAGATGTGCTGGAATGAGAGACAATTTTTCCATCCTTGTCAACACCTAAAACAATAAAAATTGAAATTAAACCTATGCAAATAAAATAAACAAGCTTCTTTTTGTTTTATGCCAAACACAGGACTATTCAAAGCAACCTAGTATAGTTGCCGAGATGTAACTTGCCAAGCGTTGTTAGATGCGCAGAGTTCATTTTTTAGGTCTCTTTGGTTATGTAGCGGGACGCGGGGAAGAAGCTAGAATCGTTCCGAGCGGCGATTGGTTGCTCAGTCGACACTTGTATTTCGCAGTGTGTTGACGTTCCGTTCGCTCTCCAGTACACTTCCGTGCATTAGAATTTGACCCTTTTGTTTTTTGCGTTTTTGTTTTCATTTTCTATATACTAAATTTTTTTAACACTTAACTGTATATATTTTATTTATAACAAATAATATATTACTATCCTTTGTTTAACTTTCTTCCAAATAGACATATTTAAAATTAAATTTTGGAAATAACTAAATAAATAAATCCAACTAATTATTCTAAAATATAAATAAAAATGTATATATCTGATAATAATAAATAAAAATAATAAAATACTATATAATTATTCAACAAGCCTTTTAAAGGTGACCATTTTTTGGCACGAAGTGTACATGCGCGAACTTACCCCCACTACGCCAAAACCTTGCCAAGTTACGTCTCGGCAACTATATTAAGGTTTAATAACCTTATATATTGCAACATCTATTAAGTAACATGAGATGCTAGTTTTTAAAAATAAATAATAATATCTCTAAAAGATAGATCATACCACTATACTGCAAAGTTGCTCCCATAATTGAATCTATGATGCTCCCAAAAAGGCCACCAATTCCACCATATATGATAATAGGCCATTGAGAAGGTGCATATGTCAGAAGTGTTCTATCAGCAAAATATAAAACTGACAAATAATGTGCTAATCCTATAACCAAGCCCCCAACAGTGCTTAAAATAGTTCCAATCAGACTAATTCCTCCATTTGTTCCTTTTGGTACTTTTTTAAATGTAGTTATCAAATATGGTTCTGATTTAGATAAAACTGTGCCTAATTCTGAGGCCCATGTGTCACCATTGCAACAAGCAAGTACACCTGTAAATTAAAAAAATATATATTAATTTTATTATACACTTATAATACCATTTGTTTGTGTCTTTTATGCATGTTATTATCAATTGCCTGTGACATTGCCATCCTAACATTTTGAGTACTAAATTGGCATTAATAAATTTTAATAAAATCACTATGATACACAGAATCAAATAAAAGTACACAACTTTTTAGCACTAGTAATAATCATATTAAAAGGTACGGTTAGTCAAATAATGGAAAATCAATGGTAATCGGTTTCATAAGATACTGCAAAGCAAGTTTTTTTATAAAAGAGGAAGTTCGCCGTTTTCTCAAAAAGAAAATTATCAGGACTAGCAATACTATTCCAAAGTTTTATATTAGACACAAATTATATAATTTCATTTTATTTTTTACTTACCAAGAACTCCCATGCTTAGCCAAGATGCTCTATAATCCTTGATAAAGTCAATAGGTCGCTCAGATGACCCAACATCAATTAAATACAGAAGTGCAAGTTGTGTTGCCATTCCCCCATTGCATAGGACTTGAACCCAAGTTCTTTCACCACCTTTTGAGTTAAGCCAAAAAAGATAAGAAGAAAGCTTAATGACATGTACACTATTAATTTTCTTATAAATAAATATCTTACCTTCTTTAAAATCTTCTTCAAATTTTCTTTTTAAATGTGGTCTAAAGTGTGAAGCCTTTGATGATGTTAAGAAAAATGTCAGTAGATCCATCAAAAAGCAATAGTTAGATAAAACAAGTACAAATCCCACAACCAATGCAAGTAAGGCACCACTGAGATTCAATGTTCTTCTCCTGTAGCCATACAAGGCTATAGGAATAGGTATTAAACATGATGCTAACCATCTCCCTGGAGAAATTAAGGATAACTCTGAAAGAAATTAAATTATTTTAGTCCTCTCTTCAACTCAATATATATACTGTATTATGATGTATGTATTATTACTGGGGAATTTTATATTAGATGCTAAATTAATAGCGATATAGGCATGTGACAAAATTAAAAGCATATCTAAACAATGTTACATACATGCAACAAGTTTTACAAAATGTATGTTTGCACTTTATTGTGAACCTATAAGTTTTGATTAAGACAAATATTGATTGAGTGAAAAAATAAAATAAAATGAATTACTTTCAATACATACCATCAAAACCTTCACTCTGAGTTAACTTTGAGTAAATTATATTAATAATCCAAAAAGACATTGACAATGGTATTGCTATTGCAATCAACAGGACTGAGAGGACATGATCATTTTGTATTCCTTTCTTAATTTTTTCCAAACTCTTCATTCTTTCCATTTTACTAAGACAAAAGATAATAATTTATGAGATGGATGTTATTTTATTGTTAAGGTTTATATGTTATAAATATTCATAATTAACAGAGTTACAAATATTGCACCGGAATTATTTTTATATTGAACGTAATTTAATGTTAAGAATAATTCGTTTCAGTGAGAAGCTGTTAGTATTCACATTCCCATCGAAAAATTATGATTTGAAGTTTAGTGTTGTTTCTTCATTTTACTTTTTAATAGCGACTTACATAATAAAATATATATATTCATCTTATTTCTTGTTTACATTTTATAATATGATCGTACCTCCTACTTCCTAACCCTACCTTGTTATTTAATATTTGTTAATGTTTTGATAGTTTCATTAGTTTGCTTTGCTGTTTGGAGTTGTAGTTTCAAGTTTGCATTTGCAAATTGCAAGACAGACACTATATGGCAATGGCTGACGCCTGACACTTGACAGTTGACAGTCTACTCATAAATGTAGGTAAAGTGTATATATATATAATATGTACACAGGAATACTATTTACTTACAGTAGATTCTAGTATAATATATAATAGGACATATTTTAACCATAACTATAATGTAAAATTGACTATAAAACATCGTTGTATAGTTGACATCAAATAATACATTATACGTAGTATATAATAATATATCTTGCAATCAAAATTCAAAACTTACAAAAATGTCAGATAACTAATTGTCAATCATTGTTACTCTACACAGTTGTCATGTGTTTTGAGTACGGGCTTTTTTGCCCAATTTCGGGTAATTATGACCTAAAGCGAGTTTTGTTGCAAAAGTCACATAGATAAAAAAAAGTGTGAACTGTGATACTAGCGTTAATAAAATACAATATTCCATTTAAATTTAACGAAATATTACTCATCGAAATTAAAAGAATTTTTCCGAAGTAACTGTTGTGGAGGCCACAGAGCAGTTTCCTCGGACCCCTAAATCCGGCCTTGATTATAAAAAAATAAAAAAACATACAGTTGAACATTTAAGTTCTCAACTTTTTTAATCACCGTTACAAAACTTGATGGGTAACTTCTGTTTCAATATCGGTCACACTGTATTTGCGGGTACATGTACTATGTACTATATAGTATATAGTAATCAAAGTTTAATCATAATAATTGTATGTATGACTGTGGTTTTTTTAATCTACTTATTGTTTTGTTGGCTAATACTTATGTAGTGTTTGGATAAAATTCATAAACTATATTCTGTGTGTGTATTTAATGAGTTATGGGTGTTTGTGATATAAAAAAATATTAACAAAGTGTAAACCATGAAGCCCGTAATTGATTTCGATGAATGTTTACGAGACTCTCCCAAATTTAGGTAAGTTACAAAACGGATCAATGAAAGTTTGTAATAGAAAGTGAAATTTTGTCCGTGTCTTGCCTTCTAATGAAGCTAAACTTTATCACTCTTTAGGGAACAGCTGGAAACTGAGGAATCTAGTATTGACTCATTAGAACAAAAGCTCGATAAAATTCTTAAGACATGTTCTATTATGATTGAAGCTGGTAAAACTTACATGAACCAGAGAAGGTGAGTCTTTGGTATTTATTGATTAATCACAAATCAAAGAAGAAATATAAATTCACACTGTCTATTATCAAAAATTTTCAGAACATAGAAATGATCCCAGAAAATGAAAAACATAATTCAAAAATATTTATTTATTTAAGTATAATGCAAAGCAACTGGACAGATTTTGATGTAATTAATATTTATGCATGTTCAATAAGGCTTGGATAATTAGATCCAGACTTGTAGCTTGACCTCTGCTGCAAATGTATTGCTATTCAACAAAAAAGGTTTACTTTTCCTGGTATATGTTACAAATATAGATCACTGCAAAGTTCAATGGAGTTAATACCTGCATAACTGGGAAAGCACAAGCTACTGTAGTACTTTATAATAATTAGGTCATTCCTTTTTAGCAAGTATATTCTTTGTTAAAAACATATATTTTTTCAGCACATTCACTAATGCATTATGGGATCTAAGTAGCAACTTCTCTGAGGATCCATCTGTAATGTCTATGCTTAACAGAATGATACATGCATTACAAGAGATGACCAAGTTCCATTCAATTTTGTTAGACCAAGCTTCTAGGACCATACTGAAGAATCTCACAGCATTTATAAAAGTGTATGTTGAAATTGATATAATATGACCTTAACAAAGTGTTTTACTGTACCAATTAATCAATAAAATAAAATAGTTATTTTAATTTTGCTTACAATTAATTTAATAAAGACTTCATGCCTCTCCGGAGAAGTAGGCTTAGGTTGGAAATTGATGACAAGTTCTAACTGATAGAACAAGCACTATCAAGGGCAAAGATGATATTAATTATTGTCACTAATTAACTGTATAATAATATAATGTGCCACATCTCGAATAATTTTGTAGGTGTATATAAATTTTATGTTTATTAAAAGTTTGGAGTTATAAAAGCTGTTATATTTAGTTTTTATGAGCTTCTGGCTAAGCTATAAACTAGATGTTTGGGCATAAAGTTCATTGACACCTCATATTTATGTTATTGTTTTACTGAAGATACTTTTATTTTAAAGTGAAGGTAAAATCTGTTTAGGCTTTATTATAAGAAAAATATTGTCACATATTTATGTAAAATTGCTGGTGGTTTACTGAACTGACCATGTGAAATAATCTAAATGATCAACATATTGTGATTTATGCTTATAAAATATAGTTTTCTAAGAATGGACTGGACTTCTCAAACCTTATAATTCTAGAGCCTAATAAAAATGTAGTAGTAATAAAAAAGGTTAATTGGCTCAAATACATTTATTGCTAAATAATTTATGTTTTAGAAGCTTTTGCATAAAATTAAAAAAAAATAAAACTAACAAATTCCAAAAAAAAGTACTACAATCTTTTATTTAGTAAAATATGTCCATTGTGTATATATAAAAATACTTATTCCTATAATAAATTAAAGTTATGATTCACTATCATATCAGTGAATAAGTATGATCACTGATGATATTTACTGTGTTTATAAATATTTGTTTCTTTCAGAGATATCAAAGGGGTGAAGGAGAGTAAACATCACTTTGAAAAAATCTCAAATGATCTTGATATAGCCCTAATTAGAAACTCCCAGGTACTTGATGAAAATTTATTGTCATTTTTAATATTTTTTACAAGTCAATGAATGATCAAGATAAGACAGTTTGTGTAGTCTCAATATAAAATCTCGTTCAAATTTGTTCATTAATTTAAGCATTTATGAGTCTTCAAGTGGCGGTTTTTAGTAATTAATTTTAGTAGGTAAGAGGGTAGGGCTCGACCTGACTTATCCAATTAGTTAGAGTACAGTAAATAAACCATTGTCAAGAGACAACCCAATTATTATGATAAATGTGAAAGTTCTTATATTTGGAACTCGCTTTAACTGGTTTTTGAAGATATTTATTTCGAATGTAGACAATATCTACATCCTCCCACGGGCGTGATAAAAACCTAGTAGGTATTTTTATTTATATATCAACATGTCAATGTTCTGTCTTAATCTGATATTGAATGAGCCAAATGAGATTCTAAAAAGGAAATTGATATTTTTTTAATATAATATGTTGGCCTCTACCCGCGACTTCATCCGCACAGTCTTCGATATATTTTCGATATAAAAAAACCCTCCTATACCACCATATATTTTTTTCGTGTAACTAACAGTTTATGTGCCGCATGCCGAAATATGATAGATGGCAGGTTTTTTCGACCTACTTAACTCTCATCGTTATAATTTAGCTAATTAACTCGGTTTCATCAAAATCCTTTCAGAAGAGTTTGCGTGAAACAGTAACAAACATCATCACAACCTTTCACATTTAAAATATTTGTAGGAAATAAATGTTACCTGTTGCACCTTTCTAATAACAAGATAATTATATGTAAAAAAATCTATGTATCTAAAAGGTATCACGTCACAAGGCATCTGATGTAGAAGAGGTGGTAAATCTGTTACTGGCGACACGATCGTGCTTCCGACACACGGCTCTCGATCATGTTCAGAAGATCACTATGCTGCAAGCCAGGAAACGACACGAAATACTTGCTACGGTGAGTTCATACCTTTATCATATAACTGTCTAAGAGGTGGGTATTTACTTGGCGTAGTGTAGATATTTTATATACGCTTATATGACATCACAGCAGATGTATTCCATGTAATATTCGAATTTATCTGCTAACCTAATTGAGAGCTTTGACGCTTCTTCACACTTCCTGCCTCGCACAACCACTCTGTGGAATCAGCTTACGACGGCGGTTTTTCCGAACTTGGGAATCTTCCAGAAACGAGCCTATTCCTTAAAGGTCACCAACGCATTTGCAAGACCTCTGGTGCTGCGGATGTCTATGATCAGCGGTGAACACTTACCATCACGTGAGCCACCTACCTATTTGCCCCCTATTCTATAAAAAAACCAGCAACACATCTGGTATCAAAGATGTGTATAGGCGCTGGTGATCATCTGCACTTATTATCGGATTAGCAGACTGCCTATTTGCCAACAGCTCCGTACAAAAAAAAGTCGTCTTAAAATATCTGGTATCTACATTCTACATATATTTAGATAATATGTGCAGCATATCATTATGAACTGTAATTTCTATAATTATGACGCTGTATCACATTGTTTGAGTCATCAAAATGTTAGCTTGTAACCTTCAAATATTTTGTAGTGATAAGGTAATAGTTTTTAAAGTATTTTTTGCTATTCTAATTCTTAAGAATTGGCGTTAAAAAATGAGACATCATATTCCATATGAAATAAGATTTTGAAAATGTAGCTTTAAGACTTTTGAGATACAATAAAGTTATACGAAAAAAAGTGTAAATCATATCGATGCCTAACAGCCAAAAAGCTATAAGCGACATTTTTGGCAAAATAGACTTATTTCTGGCTTTTCTTTCTGCGTCATTTGGTCTAAGTTTCATGAATCTACGACAAACGTCACGTCGTCATATTTGTATCATTTTTCTTTTATTCCGAACTTTAAATTACTTTCCTGTAAAGTTTTGGTATGGCGGTTATCCCTTTTTGGCCCTTAGCCATCCATAAACATAATATTATATGTGTTAACTGTTAATTCGCAAACATAGCAATACTACTTATGGTGAGCTTATTATTCTAACCATACGATTCGGTTTAAAGACAATACACACAGAATGATTTGTTGTAACCAAAAAAAGTTGTATATACAGTGTAATTTTTCACACTGTACCTACCTAGCGGTTGGATATACGGAGTTCATGCATGACTAAGTTGATGTATACGTTGATACCTCTGTAATTAAGTACCTGTTTATATTCCGTCATAATGTGTCAATTATGTAAGCGGTACTGTTATATTGTTAATCATTTATTCTGTGGCTGGCGTACGTATCCCATTGTTTGTACAGTTGCTATACGCGAATAATTTTCTAATTGTTAGTACATTATATTATAATCTATCTATCTCTGGTTTAGGTATTTGTGATTTTCCGGTCAAACGGAGCAATACCAAAGGATTGACATTATTTTTGCACAAAGATAGTAGAATATCTATGCTAATATTTTTAAAGAGGAAAGATTTGTTTATTTGTTACGATTTTAATCAAAAACTACTGGACTGATTTAAAAAAATCTTTCACCAATAGAAAGATACATTATCAGCAAGTAATATAGGAATTTTGTGTATAGTACATTTACATTGCAAGTGCGAAGCCGGGGCGTGTTGCTAGTATTTGATATATAGGCGATTTAGAGAGTTTATATTATGTACTTTATGAGTGAGTTATCAAATAGCGCATTATCTTAACCCGCCGTGTGTATACTGGGACTTTTAAGGAACAGTGAACATTTGAAACACGGAATACTCTCTTATGGATACAGCCAAAGCTTCGGTTAACCCATCTAAAAAATCTAGGTAGAGGGGACTAAAGGCCTGAGGGACAGCTCGGTCTCGCTGTTTACACACAGACGCCAGCGAGTCCAAGTGGTTTCCGTTTCCTAAAAGGGTTATTATTTTTCTTGGTAGTTTTTTTAGTAGACACTTCAATAAGTAACTCAGATTTTTTGGAAGCCTAGAAAGCTTTGTAAACCCGACTGTTCTCTAAAATCCCAGTATACACACCGTGTATCTAAAAATATAGTATACACACGGAGGGTTAATTTATTGAGATTATAATAATGTAGAAATGCTATAAAAAAGCAATCGTATCATTTAAAAATGTAAAACTATGTAATAAATGTGGTTAATCATATATAAAAAAACTCCTGCTACCTACTGTCATAATATGTACTCAACATTGCCCACCAAAGCAAATCAGCTTATTATCATAATTGAATTATTTTATTATTCAGTAGACTCTTCACACTCCTTTTATAGGTATCATTGCACTGGTAAGATTTTGTAACTTTATTGCGTGCTCTTGTTGCAAGTAGGGTTGTCAAACATGTCAGACTTAAAACTGTTTTCAGAACTTTCGCAGCAGAATCGAATCCCATCGGGATCACGTGTTTACAATTTTAAACACATACAGTCGAATTGAGAACTTCCTCCTTTTTGAAGTCGGTTAAAGAGTAGAGAAATTTGTCGATGTCGAGACAATATATCGTGATATCTTAGTTTGTCTTCACTCGTCCACGAGATATCTCTTGATTGTCTTACGCCCGAACCCAATAACCTATCTCAATCCATTTTTGACCATCTGAGATAGAAATCTTAATCCATATGTTACAACAAGTGTGCCAATAATCAATCGATGGATTGTAATAGCCATCTGTCGATACAAGATATCCATCGGAGGTCGGATCGGAGTCTGTGGATAGACCTCTCTATGAAAATGACAGTTCAACTGTGCCAATATCCTATCAAATCCTTAAAATTTTTACAGATTGTTTGACGGGTGAAACAATCTGTATTTGCAATCCCCCAATTGTCTCGGATTACTGATGATAAAATGGTTTGTTTTGTTGCGGGGTACGCCGTGTTGTAGATACTGTGGCGTTAAATTTTTAGTAGTTGTAGATACGGTAGCGTTTGTTGTCTTACTATTAATTATCTTGCTGTTCTCAATAAAGGCAAGCAATGTCTCGTCCTTTGATAAAGGTTTACCTTTAGACTAAAACAAGGAACTGTCACTGTCTGATCTCAGATTGTTTTCAATCTGAGATTGTGGATTCATTATTGGGTTCGGGCGTTAGTGAATGGTACGTGTTTCAATTGGCGCGAAGTGCTCAGTTCCGCATCATATAAATATCTATCTGATATTTGCATCTTCTTATAAGTTTTATTTATTAAGCCAATACTTCTCCACTAAGCTAGAGTTGAATTGAAATATAAAATTATTAAATCACTACATGAGCCACGTATACGATAAAAATATATGGTAAACTTCTTAGTAGAAACTTGAATATTAGAATAGTATACAGAACTGAATATCAAGAGAGCAGAGAGTAGAATTCGTTCTTTTAAATAAAATACTGTATACCGGATTAAACACTCTACAGATTTCGAGTAGCATGTTTTCTGTGGCTGAGGTACCTACTATCAAGTCATAATATTGTATTTTATTAACGCGAGTATCACACATTTAAATAAAATACTGTATACGGATTAAAACGCGATTTATTATTTATATTGTTTAAATTATTTATCCCGACGTTTCGGATGCTTTTCAGCAACCGTGGTCACGGGCAGACTGAAAGATGACAGTTGTCTGATTTTTGAAATGTCACAAAGTTGCCATATTAACGCCATCTATTCCTACGGAGTTGATATTTACTGTAATTTTCTATATTATGACAACATTGACTAACGGTGTCCTCTTGTTTTTTAGTATGTTTGATTTGGGGCTTTAGATTTTTAATTACTGGGTCCCTGTGATATTGCCCACCTCAACGGGGCAACTTCACAATATTTTCGGCAAACTTTGACTTGTAAAGCTTTAAATCTGGTAGCCCTAAGTAGCCAATAGCCAATTTGCGTCACTATCGCGACCCGCAGTTTTATTTTTATTGTTGTAAACTATAATTAGACGAGGTCTCTTGTATGACTAATGATAACATGTGTTGTTGACTTTTGTTTTTGTTTAAAAACAATGTTTTTTTTTATAGATAGATTTTTTAAGATATTACTTTTCACTTCAAACAAAACTAAGGAGATATAAGTAATTAACTTTTGACGGACTCGTTGGCGCATTTGGTACGTTGCGTTCCGATGGGACGCGGGTTCGAATCTTGCCGGGATGACGTGATTATAATTTTATATGCGTATAAAAATATCTTCCACACGACTGGCCACTTCGGGCGTTAAATGGGTGGGAGGAATTCCAACTGGGTAACGAAATACCGTTCATAGATGGAAAAACCGTGAAGAGCATATTGTGCAGTTCATTCTCAGGCTTTGGATTTCCGAATGCTCGATGTAAAAAGTAAATTGATAGCGCATCATTGACTGATGTCTGTGGCTGAGGTATCACCTACCATCAAGTGAACCTCATGCTCGTCTCTAAGCTCGTCGATATCTAACATAAAAAAAATCGAAATAAAAGTTAGTTTTTGTTTCCTTTCTAAAGGTTTGCCGGGAAGAGATCGCATATTGCGATAAGGCCATTCTTTTGTACAACGTTTAGCTTAAGTTTTTTTGTATGATTGGTTTATGTGTAAAATAAAGTATATTCTATTATAAATAAATGTTTTATGGATACGTATTTGTTTAATATGTTAGGATATTATAGGTAATCTAACCAAAAGGTATTTAATATTTATTATTCCGATTTTATTTATGTCTTCAAAGAAATACAGTATTTGAATGAAATACGTAAAGAACAATCATTATTGTATAAAAGGTATTAATTAATTACGTAATTAACTACATCAAGGCAACGCAACGCGGTGAACTCTTATTGTTATATGTATTGTCTGTGAACTATTCGCTGCGCAGTAAAAACAAAACGTGGATATTAATTAATATTTCGACCTTAGCCTCATGGGAGTTGGAAAATATGTCACTGAACCTGTCTAAATAGCTTAAACACATCGTATTTCATAATACATAAGATAAAACACGTAGAATTGACAACTCTGTACATGAAATGCATAATATAGGTAATTACCAGAAATCGAAAGAGGACGATACAAGAAGGGTAACAGAAAATATAATATTTGTGGTGTGTAATAATTTGGCTTTTCTTTTTCATTTTTGTCATGCTAATCTCCGAAACCACTGAACTGATATACGAGTAATTTTCAAAGCTTGAGCAACAAATATAAATAAGAAAACGCGAGTATTATTAATTATTGAAATAAAAAATGTGATATGTTCATTAATTAATTATTATTTATCCTGACATTTTAGTTCGTTAAAAATATTTTTATTTAAATATTACTTAACTGTGTTATTATTAAAATGAAAGGAAAAATAAATTACGGTCGATCCGAGTTCGGGAAGTGGAAGTGGGGGGGGGGTTTAAGGGTAAAAAACGGTTTATCTCGTTTTCCGGCAAAACTACAAGTCCTATGGAAAAAAGTCAAATGGCAAAGTTGTAGGTAATAAAAAGATCTACAACTTTTGTATTTTCACTTTTTTCACATAACCTCAAAATTTATGTGAAAAATTCAAAAAACCAAGTTTTTGGTTTTTTATTTTTATCTTTTACAAAAATTTTTTTTTTTTAACGAAATTTTGTGAAAACTTACCTTTTTATGTCCCAAATACGCTGTAATTTATTTAATTAAAAATATTTATTTTTTCACCTTATTTTGAATTAATATCGAAAAAACACCCTAATTTTCAATCGAAAATTCACCCGTCAAAATATCAGCTTTTTTCAAAAAGTTGGTGTGGTTTCTGTTCGTTGGAATCTCTACTTTGTGACGGTGTAAAAAAATATATACTTTTTTAACAGCTGCTACGAAATAACAGGTATGTAGTAAGGCCCATACCCTATTAGAACCTTCCCCACTTCTCTATGAAACACATTTTGATGGGCTAAAATTTTCCGTAGGTCACTCAGGTATACAAGTTATCTTAAAAAAGCAATAAATAGACATCTACGCTTATAATTGAAAGAAGATTTTGCAACTTTCTCAAAATATTGTAGATGTCTTATTAAATATTAACTTATTTGGTTTTTGCGTTTTCTGAGAAGATTTACCATAGTAACATATATATTTTTTTTCACCATCGGAAAGTAGAGATTTCAACGAACAGAAACCACACCAACTTTTTGAAAAAAGCTGATATTTTGACGGGTGAATTTTCGATTGAAAATTAGGGTGTTTTTTCGATATTAATTCAAAATAAGGTGAAAAAATAAATATTTTTAATTAAATAAATTACAGCGTATTTGGGACATAAAAAGGTAAGTTTTCACAAAATTTCGTTAAAAAAAAATTTTTTTGTAAAAGATAAAAATAAAAAACCAAAAACTTGGTTTTTTGAATTTTTCACATAAATTTTGAGGTTATGTGAAAAAAGTGTAAATACAAAAGTTTTAGATCTTTTTATTATCTACAACTTTTCCATTTGACCTTTTTCGATAGGACTTGTAGTTTTGCCGGAAAACGAGATAAACCGTTTTTTACCCTTAAACCCCCCCCCCCCCCACTTCCACTTCCCGAACTCGGATCGACCGTAATTTATTTTTCCTTTCATTTTGATCATATTCCCCTCCTTTTCTAATGGGTTTCATCCTACTGTAATTTTTTTTGGTTTCAAAAATTATCGACACTGGTCTAAAAGGGATAACCGCCATTTCAAACTTTAAACGAAAGTAATTTTAAGTTCGGAATAAACGAAAAAAAATACATAAAAAAATGAGCGAAAAAAGTTTGTCGTAGATAAACTTTATGACAAATGATGTAGAAAAAAAAAGTCAAAATAATAAAAAAGAAAGAAAAAGAGCAATGAAAACAACAGTTATAATAGCACTTCTCACTTAATGGACTATTCTCATAAATAGTATTGTACTTGGAGTACTTGACATAAATAATTTTTTTTTATTATCTAATCACCGTATGTAATATCCCGATTTACAATCAATTTCGCAGTAAATTATCTCTATTCTCAATAAAGGTGTACGAAACACTCCTTCCTCTACGATAGTGTATCAGCCAATCGTCATAAGGATTAGTCATAGTAAATAATCTACCAAGTTCGATAGGTACTTAGTTTTGGTCGACGCGGTAGCAAGGCTGCTCGTTTTGACTTACAAAGGTGGTGTAGTGAATGGTCTTTGAAAACGTTACGTGTATGCCGAATTTTTATATAATATATGAGTAAATATGATATTTATGTAATGTGTGAAATTGTTTTGCGTTAGGGAAAGTGATCGTGTCTTGATTTGAGGTATTTAATTTAATGTATGTTTGATCGTTTGATAGAAAATTATTTATTATTAACACTTTTTGAAAATTATAAATATAATATTTAATTATGTACCTAAAAAATTTATTCGATTTATACGCAAGTTTTCTAAGAAACCAACTTCTTACGTATACTTTTATATATCTAATCAAGTTACCTATTAATACGTTTATCCTTATTTAATGTACATTTATTGTATGCAGTATTGTACAGATAATGATGTCATATTTGCTAGTAAGAAGTAAACAATTACAATATTTTTTCAGTTCCTGTCTTACTTGCAAGCTTGTTGCACCTACCACCATCAAGGCGCTGACTTGTCGGAGGACTTGGAACCATTCTTAAAATCTACAGCTGACGAGGTAAAGTGACTTACGTATACAGAAAATTTATAATAATACTAGCTTATTTATCTGTCTCCTAGGTGTAGCGAGATGACATAACGTCGTCATTACGTGTTCGATCCCCTTCTAAATTATTCTATTATACTGGAAAATTGTCATTGAATGTTTATTCACCCCTTTTACTCTAAGGCTAATTGTATGAGGCTTAATGTAGTTGGCTTTTACTGTATTTAATAATAACAATAATAGAGAGATACAAACTTGTTACTTGTAAGGACTGTTATTTTTTTTGGAATTCAATATTTTGGATATTATACCTTTATACATATACAGGGTGGAAAGAATCAATGGGCCCTGGAGGGAAACCACTTTAAATCCTTAAGATAGATTATTTTACTTAAAGGAAACATTCCTTTATTTTTAAAAAGAAACAAAACTGCATTCAAAGATTTTCTAAAATAAGCTTGTCTCACCCGGAAATCGAACCAGCTAAAAAATTAAAATTTAAACATTCGCTATTTTATTCCACTAATCGACAGAATCAACGTTCAGGATAAAATCTCTCTTTTAAACATTTGGTCTTAGAAATAGACGTTTTTTTAATGAATTCTAACGAACTTATAAAGTTGGACTAATCTAAATAAATCTACTTTTGACTCCGACCCCCGCGTACTTAGCTATCATGAGGTAGATCGCGTGTCAATAAAATTGCAAATCAACATCCAGCTAGAATGTTAATTATTTGCTCTACATTACATTCAGATTCCTTTCTAGATCGATTCCGTTAATTTACAAAAGAATTATAATCGTCGACATCACTATTTGTTAACGATCGAATTTCAGATTGCAGTTATGCGTAACGATACAAAAGCACTCGACAAGGAGATGGAGAATCGTCACACGATAGTGAACAGTAAGGACACAGTGCTGCCGAGCTGCAAGCCGAGGGAAGGGGAAGGCGAAAAGGAAGGAATGTTGAGTGCACCGTGCTTGAAGAACATGCCACGGATGCAAGGCTATTTGTTTAAGAGGACGTCGAACGCTTTTAAGACTTGGAACCGGAGATGGTTCTATTTGTATGACAATCGGCTTGTTTATAGGTGAGTACAATTCGCCTATTCCTATTAAAATTGTTGGATGTGCATTTTGAGCCATTTTATGTTTATTTCACTTATCATTATTTTAAAATACAACGAAACATTTTCAAAACATATAAATTTTTAAGAGCTTTATTTTATATTCAGGTCGCTGTAGATTACATAGTTTTATGTTTTATTTTTCATGTAAGTGACTGTATTTAGTCTTAATGAAAAATTCTTTAAACCTACATTATTTATTTTTAACATAATAACGAAAAACATAAGATTTTCGTTATTATGTTAAAAATCAAAAATCTTATTCTAAATCAATTGTAATCGATTTTCACATCCGACAATATTAAAAGTCATAGGGAATGAATATCATATTCTGGTCTTGCGAATGCTTTATGATATGTATTTATAACTGTGTCCGCAAATTCAATTTGTATTATTAATAACTCATCTTTTAAATTGTCCTAAATATTAATATTATATAGCAAAACTATCTTTTTTTATATAATATAATATATCAATAGGGCTCGCATAATGGTAAGCGGTAAGGAGCTTACTTAGAAGCATATAGGGTTGAAAGAATCAAGAAAGTAAAAGAATCTTGTTCCTTGAAAAAAGCTGAAAAAAAGTTTTTGGTTGATCGCTGTTAAAAGAAAGTGTATCGAATTAGCTCTTTATTATTTCACTAGCGATCCATCCCGGCTTCGTACGGGTGCAATGTAGATGTACTAAACAAATTAAAAAGCCTATGTTATTCGCTGATAACGTAGATTCCTATTGGTGAAATAATTTTTAAAATTGGTCGAGTAGTTTTTGAGTTAAATCGTAACAAACAAACAAAAAAAACAAATCTTTCCTCTCTATTACATTAGTATATATTATTATGATATTAATAAGAAAGAAGCTTTTCAATTACACAAACAAATGGGCTCTCTCAACCTTTTTTGAATGAGGCTGACAATATATTTTTTTTAAACAATAATTTTACACTAGTAACACTAATTTGCACTTATGTATGCAACTGAAAGCTATCGTGTTTAACATGTCCGTCACGCTTGGCCAAAAACCAAAGTGGGTCGTAAGTCATCGCGGTCAAGGGCGTCCTAATTAGTAAGAATTTTATGCTTTTCGCGAATATATTTTAGATTTTTTTTTGTACTTGATTTTTGGGAATAGTTTTCATTTTTCAGCTATTTTTTGACAATATTATTTATATACATTATCATTAAATAAAACCGATTACAATTACCTCACATATTATACGATACGGTGATAAAAGCCACACCTCCTCATACGTGTCTTAAGCTCAATGAAAGCGATTTCTTTTTGTAACGAAATTGCAGATGGTATAATACGTTTTATGTCAATTGTGTATGGTACAAACTAGATAAGAGTCAAAAAGAGGCGCGATCGCTTCCGGGGGATTCTCTCGCAGTATCGAGGATTGCCATAGCTAAAATCTGAGTCGTCCGTGGAATCCACGGAACGAGGCGCGAAATCCTCTCAAGGCGATAATTCGCGAATTTCCCGCGCGACGAGGTGAAATTGTCGCTTCCGTTCCATTTCAATCCGCGGCAATGAAAACTTAGCGTTACAGTTACTTGATCGTACCCATTAGTCATCATCCTTTAAATCTAAACCCTTGCGTATACATTGCTTGGAGGTAGCATAAATCTGAGGGTGCCTGGGGGTGCATCTCCTATACCCGTATATATAAGGGACATTTCACGTGAAGCGGACAGGGAAAAAAAAGTGAGGTTCTGAAAATCGACCACATTCGGCCCATTTGTACTTCTAGTAGGTATGAATGTGTACGCAAAATATTTTTTTTGTATAGTGTATATTTACCAAGTTATAGGTTTCAAAAGAATTGGCGTTGATTGGTACTACAATTTTTCGAAAGTAATTTTTCGAATATAACAAACCTACTATAAAATATTTTACATAGCGATACATATTAAAAATATACTGTTCTTTTTGACAGTAAAAAAAAATAAAAAAAAAATTAATGGCCAAAACCGGAAGTAAACTTTTCAAACCAGAATTACAGTCAGTTCGACCAATTTTTTTTTATTTTTTTTTCTTTCAAAATATAGCTTAAATGATAATGAAAGTACACTAGAAAATTTAAAATGGGATCTCTATTAGTTTAGGAGATACGTTGAATAATATACACCCGCGTCGCAAGGGGCGTCATACTCGTATGTAGCACTTGCTTAGATCGGTTGGTGTGCGTCAAATAAAATGGCTTGTATAAATTACTGTGATAAAATAGTTCAAACATAATAAAACAACATTGGCACAACACAAGAACTGTTTATTTTGTAATTTTAACAATTTTACAATGGGAATCTATGGCAGAAGTGGTCCTCTTTACAAGAAGGCCTGTGGTTGTTGGAATGAAGCTGTGAAACTTTTTGGTTCCTGAAATGGTGATCGTAGACGCAAACCGGCGTTCCAAAAAAATTCTCTGACGCTCTATATCATCTTTAGAACAGAAATAAATGGCGGTTTGTTTTAAAGATGATTTTGCCCATTCATAGTTATAATTTCTTTACTTGGAGGTAACTGTAAACTTGCACGCGCAGCTAAACGTTTCAGATTCCCCCCTAGACCATCGCATGGCGCCTTTCCGTGAGGATCCTATGGATGTGTCGGTTTGGGTGGAAATATGTTTAAACTTATCTTCGGGAATAAACGGTTCATCTTCAATGTTTTGCGAAGGTTCACTAGATGTTTGACTGCATTGCACAATGTCTTCATTAGCTACTGGAGGAGATTCAGTCAAAAGTCGTTTCCTGCAGGAGGTTTACGTAAAGATCTTGTGAAAAACTCCACTTTTGAGCTAAACATTTAGATATTTTCCTTAAATTTTTAAATTTTCGATGAAGTACCAAGTGAAATGGGTTAAAACATCGATCACCGTACGGCGCCATTAATATTAACAACTGTCACAGATTAAAACGTGCACAAGTCGCTGAGCGGTTAAAGCAACACTAAAGTTTAAGTTACGAAACAGCTAGGCGTCATATTTCTATCTCTTTCTTGTAGATAGGTTTGACCGTTTGACTCTATCTGAGACAAAAAAGTACTACACGTTACTAACAGATGGCGCTATTAGTCACGTTTCGCAAATAATAAAACTTTTTACTGCTCCAAAAACGTTTTTTCTTTATAATATATTATTAACTTATATTTGTATTATGTAGTTATATTTATATTATATTAATAAAACTTATTTCATATCATTAAATGAGGTTAAATATACGCTAAAACGATATAAAATATTAATAAAGTTGCAATATCGCGCAAACTGCTCAACCTTGCAAGCGCTACATATGACGCCCCTTGCGACGCGGGTGTATATTATTCAACGTATCTCCTAAACTAATAGAGATCCCATTTTAAATTTTCTAGTGTACTTTCATTATCATTTAAGCTATATTTTGAAAGAAAAAAAAATAAAAAAAATTGGTCGAAGTGACTGTAATTCTGGTTTGAAAAGTTTACTTCCGGTTTTGGCCATTAATTTTTTTTTTATTTTTTAATTTTTTTTTACTGTCAAAAAGAACAGTATATTTTTAATATGTATCGCTATGTAAAATATTTTATAGTAGGTTTGTTATATTCGAAAAATTACTTTCGACAATTCTTTTGAAACCTATAACTTGGTAAATATACACTATACAAAAAAAATATTTTGCGTACACATTCATACCTACTAGAAGTACAAATGGGTCGAATGTGGTCGATTTTCAGAACCTCACTTTTTTTTCCCTGTCCGCTTCACGTGAAATGTCCCATAAACGAAAACGAACAAGACTTTCATCTGTCCATAACTATTTTGGACTTCTGATTCTTGCATATATTTGTGCTCATAGGCCTTTATGAAATATATAAGTTGATAACTTCAGTGACAGCTCCATTTTTTATTAGTTTTCGAATCAGGTGCATAAAGATGCTTAAAGCAATTTTGTTAAAGACGTTCTTTGCCATAGATATAATTATTTGGATTTTTATTAAATTTGTATACTTAATTTAAAGATTTCACTAATGATGGAATACTCAAACCCTTATCAACATTGATGTATTGATGTCAGTTTTATTAATAAACATTTTAAGTACTTCTCAACTTTGATTACCGTTTATGTAATGTGCCTTAAGTCTCAGAATCAGTGTGAATTATATGTATTCAGGAAAAGAACGGGTGAACTCAATGTAACAGTGATGGAAGAGGACTTACGTCTCTGCACAGTGAAACCCGTGGTTGATGGAGAGAGGCGCTATTGTTTCGAAGTGCTTTCACCTTCCAAGTGAGTACAACTGTAAAACATTTGTACCTAGTAATGTATTTTAACGATTAGTCATATGGTAATGTACAAAACGTTATGCAAATATTTTTTTTTTGAAAACAGCTCAAGAGAAGGTAAAAGACATTTTGAGTTTCACTATAATTCCGCTACCATTGTTTGACAGTGACGTATTATCTATCTATATATATATAAGCAACTTATTTTTTCTTTGTTATCGATAAACTTGAAAACTACTGGACCGATCGGCATGATACCATGACCATTCGACGCGGAATTAATTGTAGAAGGTTTTAGGCTATTCATTTTTTGAATTCCATCAACCCTTTACCATTTTTTTTCAAATTTATGTGGATAGTTCATATTCGTCTATCCTTTACAATTCGCCCAGCAAAGCGGGCGGGCGGGGACGGCTAGTAAAGTACAAATGTAATTCATATTATACAACTCAGTTACTTACGTCCTAACGTAACGTTCGATCAGAAGATGCTATTGATGTTTATTTTTTAAATATTTTTGACAGAATCAGAGGCTAAGTGTAGTGGGTTCAAATCCCGGGTAAACAAGACAAATAACTTGCTTTGTATCTTCTCCATGACTGTAATAAGTGACTAGGTCACTTTTTATTAAAGTCTTAAGTTTTCTTTCAATTTAAATTATCATATAGATATAATATGGGCCATTAATTAATTACGTAAGGATGGTGAAGATCGGTAGACTGTGGCATTCATTTCAGACTTTTCTAACAGCATTTTACTATTTAGGAAAACTAGATAAAATCTTGCATAGAAAGCGGAAGGCGGAGTTTGAGAAATCTGCCATGTGGTCAAAATTGGCCAAAAACGTACTTATGTTAATAATTACATAGCCCTCAACGTTTCCCATAAGGAACGAACATACCAATAATTTCGATACTTTAAGTGGAATCAAATCGACGTATCCGTAGAACAAAGTCGGATATGGTTATGATACCAAGTCCCTTTTTTGTATTTGTAATGCTAAACTGACCGATATAATTGACTAGTAAAATCAAAATTTTAAAACAATACAACTTGTTTTCGAAGATAACAGTCAAATAATGTTTTATAAAGTAAATTTTTCCAAAAACTAAGGACAAGTGTAAAGTAGAGCGTCTTGCAGATGTAACGTTGTTCTACGGACACGTCGAAATCCATCATATGCTTGAGCCTCACATTAAAAATAATATTTCAGAAGTCACATGTTACAAGCAGATTCAGAGGAAATGTTGAATTTGTGGATACAAGCGCTACAGAACGGCATTCGGTCCGCCATACAACAAGGACAGAGCCGAGACAACTCCGACTCGCAGCTAGTGCTCGTGCCGGACGATACTCGACCTAATGGCGAAAAGAATAGCGTCGCTTATCCACTGATGAGGAAAGTCAGGTGATGAAACTTCTTTTTTAAGTAATATAAAAACTTTTTGTACCCAAAAACATAATTTGAAGGCAATGCTTCGATTATTAGGCTAAAAGGATGTGCGGTTTTAATTAAAATTTTGTACCGGTAAAATACAATTTAGGTAAAATTTAATTTTAGTTGGATTTCATACTATACTCCTCAATTTACACTTTTTACTTAAATTAGGTCGAAAAGTGCCTATTCTTGGAATACATTTATTTAAAATAGTTATATACAAATACCAGTAACACGCCTCGGCTTCGTACGGGTGCAATATAGATGTACTATACACAAAAATTAGCCTATATTACTCGCTGATAATGTAGCTTTCTATTGGTGAAAAAAATCGGTGGAGTAGTTATTGACTTAAATCGTAACAAACAAATATTTCCTCTTTATAATATTAGTATAGATACCTTATCGTTGAACAAATACTTGTAAAGATTAACGGTCTAATTCATAAACGTATTATAAGCTTGCAATTATTGATTTACAAGTATTTTAATTACATTCATTAGAAAAATCTAATACAGTAATACCCCGGACTTACGCGATAGGTGGGACTGAGCGCTATCCGCGTAAGTCGAATTCGCGTAAGTCGGGGTACAATTTTGCATATAAATACATACAAAACATGTTTAATTGTTACTGGAGACTAAATAAAACAATAATTTAGAAAATTATTAGTGTCTATTTAAAAATTTGTTTAGCTTGAAAGCACACCGTGTTCTGATCAATAGGGCAATTTTTCACACTTACTTGATTATCACACCATAATTTTAACAATGTTTCCATCTCAGCAATAATACCATGCCGTTTACGAATGATGCTTGAATTCAAAGACTGAGCGTTTTTCACAGCTTCGAGAATTTTTTCCTTACTTTTCGTAATTGATCTGACTGTCGATTCCGGTAGATCATACTTCTTCGCTAAATCACAAATTTTTATTTTTGCATCGTAGTCTTTAATATTGTTAAGTTTACACTCAAAAGATAATGTTTTTCTCTTCTTGTTTAAAGCAAAAGAGTCGGTTCTACTTCATCTGGGTGCCATAGTACTAAGTAAATATCAAAATTAAATCGCGTAACTCCGAATTCGCGTAAGTCGAGGTAGCGTAAGTCGGGGAATTACTGTATATAAAATTCTCGTGTCGCGGTGTTTGTGGTTAAACTCCTCCGAAACGGCTCGACCGATTCTTATGAAATTTTTATAGTATTCAGTAGGTCTGAGAATCGGCTACTATCTATCATACCCCTAAGTGATAAGGGTTGTTCACCCTCAATTTTTTTTTTAATTTTTGGACGAAATTTTTTGTTTTTATTTTTTTATAATGTGGCATTAAAAATACATACAACCCTAAATTTTTACTCTTCTATTACCAACCCCTGCTTTTTAGAAATTATTTACATGGCAAAACAACGATCGGCTAGTAGATATATACAATGTTTACATTGTATATATATAATAAATTACTCATTAATTTTTTTTACGCATTTTATTAATGCTATTCTTAGAGATCGTCGTAAGGCCGATCAGTGTGTCAAAGTTGGTTTAAATTGCTATAATGATTTAATTTGTCTATTTTAAGAATATGGGAGCAGTTACTGAGTATACCGGGGAACAACTACTGCTGCGATTGCGGCAGCCCTAACCCGCGCTGGGCTAGTATCAATCTTGGAATCACCTTATGTATTGGTAAGTTTTATATACTGTACTTTGGCTTCGCACGGGTGCAATGTAGATGTACTACACACAAAACATAGCCTATATTACTCGCTGATAATGTAGCTTTCTATTGGTGAACTGATTTTTAAAATCTGTTCAGTATATCCAGATATTATTCCCTACAACTCTTTTTTTACACCTTGGGTTACAATATTAAAGTTTTAGTTGGGAACCCTAATTATTTCTGCAAAAAATATGTACACGGTGAAGATGTAGCTTCTCACTGTGAAAGAAGTGAGGAAGAAGAAGGGTTCCTATGGGTTGTAGGTTTGAATCCCTCCGGGAATATTTAAAATTTTCTGTTAACATATTTTCGCCGAAACGGGTGGAAAGAACTTCGGGTGGTAGGAACTACTCTTACCCCAAAGAAACCGTGCCAAACGCGCCTATAAAGCCTGTTGCCAATATAAACGAAAGGGTTATAGTTGAAAAGTATTGTCAGTTTGGTGTTTGTAACAGAATGTTCCGGTATCCACCGGTCGCTGGGCGTGCACGTCAGTAAGGTGCGGTCGCTTACTCTGGACGATTGGGAACCCGACATTATAAAGGTAAATGTTTATTCTTAAGAAAATACCCAAAATTCGGAACGTCTATCTGTCATTTTATGCAATTTCAACAGATTTCTCATACTGTCAGTTGTATGATTACTTACAAGTTGTCTGTAATTCAGCAACATTTTTTTGTTTTTAGGTTATGGCAGAACTTGGGAATAAAGTAGTGAATCTCATTTACGAAGCCAACACGGAAGGATCCACTATTCCCAGGGCAACTCCGGATTGTGAAACGTAAGTTGTTAATTAAGGGATTGCACCGATTGTCCGTTGTTCGTGCAGGAGTAGTTTTTGCCTTCCACAATCACAAATTGTAAATGTAAGGGTGAAATCACAAACTGACTTGGTCTCATACAAAACTCACAAAAAAAGTATCCATGATTGAATTAAACTTAACATTTTAATTCATGTCTTAAATCGTTAAGATAGAGCTCAATTTTACTGATTGATTTACATGATTTGACGCATGTTCTCTTTCTATATATTACTAGCTGACCCGGCAATCGTTTTTTTGCCATGTAAATAATTTCTAAAAAGCAGGGGTTGGTGATAAAAAAGTAAAAAATTTGCGTTGTATGTATTTTTTAATGCTACATTATAAAAAAATAGAAATTAAAAATTTTGTCTAAAAAATAAAAAAAAAATTTAGGGGTGGACTACCCCTAACACTTAGGGGGATGAAAAATAGATGTTGGCCGATTCTCATAGATACCGGATAAGCACAAAAAATTTCATCAAAATCGGTCAAGCCGTTTCGGAGGAGTATGGCAACGAAAACTGTGACACGAGAATTTTATATATTAGATTGCGTGCGTAATGTGCAAGATCGTGATACATGGATACTTTTCGTATAGGCTTTCTATTTTATTTTTATTTACAGAAAATGAAAATGAAATAATAATAATTATGAATAATAAATAAAAATGAATGAAATATAATATTTTTTTTTTTCAATTTTTTGTTATAATAAATACTTAATGATGGTTAATATTTTTAGACGTTTTCTTAATACAGTACCGCGTTATCGACACGTAATGTTACTCCTGTCGCTCGATTGTTCCTCATTTAGCTCGAACATTTGAGCGCGGACTCGTAGTCCATGTGCCAAGACTATGCCAATGTGATCAGTAATACTGATTCAGTATGTATATATAGTATGCCAAAGTACTATGGCATAGTCTTCGCACATGGACTACAAGTCTGCGCTCAATGTTCGAGCTAAATGAGGATCAATTGAGCGACAAGAGTTACAATACGTGTCGAATAAAGCCGTACTGTATTGAGAAAACGTCTAAAAATAAACATCTTGTAGTATTTATATGTATGTATTATACGAACAGATCGGTCCGCGAGGCGTGGATCCGCGCGAAGTACGTGACGCTGTCGTTCGTGCGGGACATAGCGCGCGCGGGCGGGGCGGGCGGGGCGGACGGGGAGCGCGGGGAGGGTGCGCGCGCGCCCGCCCGCAGCGAGCGGCGCTGGTCCGTGCGCCGGGCGAGACGGAGGTGAGCTTTATACTAGAGTAACGCTACCCGGATACGATCTACTTGTTTTTATAATCTATACTAATATTATAAAGAGGAAAGATTTGTATTTTTGTATGTTATGAATAAACTCAAAAACTACTGGACCGATTTTGAAAATTCTTTCACCAATAGAAAGCTAGGATATGTTTTGTGTATAGTACATTGCACCCGTGTGAAGCCGGGGCGCGTTGCTAGTAATAATAATAAAGGCAATTTATTTTATGGTCTGTTTTACAAAAAAAAATTTTGCGAAATCACATACCAAGTAATCCATGTGAAGTATAAAACATTTATGTTGTTACTAGTTGGCCCGTGACCACTTCGCTGGGCAATGTGAATATTTGGTATTAGGTATTTTTTAATGCCAAATAAAAAAAACAAGAAGAAAAATCTGATAATCATGAACAGTGGTGATCACTTATCATTAGATTTACTTTTTTACTCTCTTCTATATAACTATGGAAGGTTCAAGAGGATTCCTTTTTTCTTTAATAAAATACTTAATACACTAAAATAAGCGTGATACATTTATCAATATGAATAGCTATATCCAAGACTAAATAGTCAATCTGTGCAGATGTGACAGTTAATATTGAATAAGTTAAAGAAAATATATTTTCAGAGTACGCGCGACATCTCTTGTTCCGGAGACAATAAAAGATGAAAAAAGTGATGAAAATAGTAATACTAGTGGTAAGTACTAATCTTTTGATGGTAACAATTTTTGGAGCGATACTTAGGAAAAGGAGTCAAATTCCGTCTGGGAAGTAAGCATCTTTACTGTTATGAAAACTTAATATTTTATTTTTGTCTTGCGTTATAAAGTATTTTCCTTCATTCATCCAAAATACACTAGACAAAATATATGTATAGATTTTTGGTTTGTTCATGGATCACTTCTTATAAAACTGTTAGATGGATTTTGTTAAAGTGGACCAATACCTTAGGTTCTGGTGTATAATCTATAGACTCCCTGTAATCCGCCAATATAAAAAAAAAATCGGTTAGGTAATCCGTCGTAACACATCGTCTGGTAAAAAACAAGCCAAATTAGAGCAGTATTTTTTAAAACCTGAGTAATTATAGTTATGTGTCATTTTGAAACTGACATATAACTTTAATTAACGTATGTTATTTGGCTTTTGTTTTTACAAGAATATACGTATTATGACGGAACAAGAAAAATAAGTAGAAGTGCGAAGTAGGCGTGTTACGCGTGTCACAATTAAGCATGGTGATTCTTAATCAATCACAGTCAGCCAAAATCATCCTTATACCTATCACATAAAGTTTAGTTTAGTAATTATATATTAGCTTGTTTTAATATCACAAAACGACGTATGTACTTTATGCGCTTAGCCAAAGTGATTAAGCTAGTTTTGAGTTAAATAAAAACAACTAATTGAAAAAAAATTGTAACTGTGTGCAGTGTAAAATACTCCATTCATTTGTGTGAAATTGGCGACAGTCGATCAGGTACAAATTATGACACATTGCACTTCTACTTACTTCTTCTGTTTTGTGCATATTATACGTACTAATACATAATATATATGTAATTATTATTGTTTCCTTCAATTTCATGTTCCTGTACATAATAATCCACCGGTGTTCCGGACTAGCGGGAGAGTACTGTATACAGATGCAATAGTTTCAGAGAGTTCAAGCAAGTCGAAAGGGAGCCCGGTACTGCTGATCGGTAAGGAGCTGTCGAGCGAGCGCGGCGTCGACCTCAGCCTGCCCTCCGACCACGACTCCACGGAGGGCGAAGACGACGACCTTGGTGAGTCATGTGCTCGATGCCTTCCTCCTAACAACTTACTAGCAAAGTAACGGTCTCATTCATAAACGTATAGTTAAAATATGTTTTGTCTCGCTCTATCGAATATAAAAGACTACAAAACGAAAGAAACAAAACATACTTTAACTATATCAAACTTATAATACACGTTTATGAATCAGACCGTTAGTGTTCTACATTTCAATTCCCACTCCATTTTTAAACGTCTTATAAGTACATAAAAAATCTATCTCATGTCAACAAGTTCTCAAATCAAGGGCGTAGAAGGGACGAGAAGAACTGGCAATAAACTCCGCCACTCTTTTTAATCGCCAAGTTTTTTGTTTTACAAAATGTTTATAAGGAGTTGCAACCATTACACCATGTTTCACATGATATCTTGAAGTAATTAATTGTAATAAAAAATAAACTATATTTTTTTATATATAATATAAATAATAATAATAACTTGATACCAGATGGATCACGCTGCTTTTTTTTTATTTGCTCCCACTTTACATTAAAATAGTTTTAACCCTCGCTTATATTCTCCATAGTATTATAAGTGTGTGTGCGTGTTCAGAGAAGGAGGACATAATTTTTTAATGTAAGCGGGTAACAATTCACTATCTCTATCATTTGGCTTTTTTTATCATATTCGGCAATGGATTATAATTTATAACGTATCTGTGCGTTCGCGTTTAGATACACGTTGTGTATAGTTGGTGGTTATAATGCTCACTAACAGTTCTTTACCACAAGCATTTGGCCTATCCATATTTTTTTTTTCTCGATAGTATAATAACGTGTGTGTGTGTACGTGTTCAGACACGGAGGCCATGTCGTGCCTGTCGCGCGAGGCGGTGCTGGCGCGCGCGGCGCGGGCGCACAACGTGTGCGTGATGCGCGCCGCGCTCGCCGCCGGCGCCGACCCCGCGTGCCTCTCGCCGCGCCGCCGCACGCCGCTGCACGCCGCCGTGCTCAGCGTGAGTACACTACACTATTTTGAGAAAATTGAGTTTTAAGTTTTAGTCAGGTTTTATAAAATTTATTTTAAAATATAACTGAAATAATTGATTTATTTGTAATTATTATTATTAGACTAAATATACAAGGTGTTTCGTAGGTTATCACATTAAATTTTTCTACGTGTAGAGAACATTGACCTTAGATAATTTGCAAAATTTCACGTAATTATAATGAGCCGTTTGGCCACAGGAATTATTTTTCAATTTTAAAAATTATAACACCATGTTTGTTCTTAGATGCTTTCATTGATAATTTTTACGCGTAACCTTGTAATTTCGTAATACGATAGTGTGCGAAAAGGAAAAAAGATCTATTCGTTCTCTTGAAGTATAAACAAAGCGCGCCGCGGCACAGTAAATATATCTAACAGTAATGCGACTCGGCCCTGTCCTTGAAATAATTACCTATGACCGCAAGGTACGTAAACACGCAATAGGGCCTTCAGTATTTTAATTTAATCTAGGATTACCTACTTGAGTTTCTTTCTCGTTTTGTGATTGTAAACATTGTATTAAAAAAAAAAAATTTTGTTGTGAGTGAAATAAGAAGTGTATATTAAAAATACATGTTGTATTCTTTGATTAGTAGATTTCAATATTTACAGAACACACGCTTACTGCTTACAAAACCGACGTTCAATCGCCATTGCGGCGCATTCGCAACTGTTCTAATATTACTGTGCTCCGGAAGGTCGTTGACTCGGGACGCTTATCGCTTTTTAGATTGAATGATTTCGCCAGGGTGTAAACTTTTTTGACTATTTTTACTTTATTTATTTTGTATGAAAACATCGGGTTTCTTAGTTATTTAGATATTGACTTTATTTTTACGGGGTCTTGTATATTTCCACCCATACTATTATGTGTTTGAAGAAATGTGATAAGGTACAAAACACGTTGTATATCGTTTTTCTTGGTAGCAATCAAAGTAATTGAATTTAATGCATTATTATTAAATATTTAAAAAAAAACATGTTTTCGTGCTCGCTAGATTTTTGCTATAAAAACGATTAAAATGATACATTTCTCTTTTGAAGTATCTACTCCAGCTTATAAGGAAGCGATTGGTATCAAAATTTACATTTTTGTAATTTTGTGGGTTGACACTGTATTGCTTAACAGCGTCCATATGGCGAAGCACTATTGAAAAAACTAGTGGGCGCGAAACCCTAACATGTTTAGAATATTTAACAATAATGCACTAAATTCTATTACTTTGATTGCTACCAAGAAAAACGATATACATTTAGTGTAATAATAATAATTACAAAAAAAAAACTATTATTTCTATTACTTGTTATAATAAATTTAATAAAACCTAATGAAAACTTCAAACTCAATTTTCTCAAAGTGGCAACCGTGTGGGTTGACAATGTATCGCTTAACAGCGTCCAACTTGGCTTTATTGATTTTAGTTTAGGATTTTCTTCTTTTCCTTACTTGAACGAAAAAACATAGTTAGTATTATTTTTCAGGAATTGAACCAAGGGTTCTGATACAATGCCCGGAAGAGACGAATCAAAGTTTACCTTAATAATAAGTAATTCCGAGTATTACATTCACAGTATTACATATACTATTGTAACCGAGTCTTTGTAAGCTAAACCATTGTTGAAAAGAGTGTCTATGGAGTTTCTTGCCGGTTCTTCTCCATGAGACCCACTTTTTGGAACCGTGCAACTAGACGTGTCATAAGAGCCTGCAAAGGCCTATTTGAAATAAAAAACTTTTGATTTTGACAGGGTTCAGTAATGGCTTGTTCATTCCTATTGCTTAACGGTAGCAAAATAAATGACCAAGATGAAGACGGGATGACGCCACTACACCTCGCCACCGAGGCTGGTCACACTGGTCAGGTGAGGAAATAGTATATCATATACGTAATATAAGGAATTACTTGACAAACATTACTTAGAAACCCACAGGTTCATTCATAAGATCATTGTTTTTAGGCAATTAGTGTTAAAAGTTGTATTTAGTTTATTTATTACTTTTAATTTTGAGATAAGGTAGTAAAACTTTGTGTTAAGACATTACCTATTACAAAAAAAACTACTGATCCGCCATGGCTTCTCACGGGTGCATTGTAGATGTACTATACACAAATAAGCCTATGTTATACTCGTAGTAGTAGACTCGCTGTAGCTTTCTATGGGAGAAATAGTTTTTTAAATCGGTCGAGGAGTTATTGAGTTAAAGCGTTATAAACAAACAAATCTGTCCTCTTGACCAATGTGACATACATATACAAAATAATTTTAAAATACCTAATTTATTTATAAACTTTATTGAAAAATACTAAGCATATGGGCAATTGGGAACATTCGATAATTGAATAATTTTTTGTTTGAATTTGTAAACACGCCTGGCTTCATACAATAGTTCGGAACATGTCTAATATCTTCATTATCTATTAAAAAGAATTATCTACAAGAGTGCTTCGTCTATTTTACCTAGTTTCCTGATTTGGATAACAGGGTTATGATTGTAACATTTAAATAAAATACTGTATACCGGATTAAAACGCGATTTATTATTTATATTGTTTAAATTATTTATCCCGACGTTTCGGATGCTTTTCAGCAACCGTGCAGTCACGTCACGGGCAGACAGAAAGATGACAGTTGTCTGATAAATAAGTTAAACAATTTAAATAATAAATCGCGTTTTAATCCGGTATACAGTATTTTATTTAAATGTGTGATGCTCGCGTTAATAAAAAACAATATTATAACATTTTTAGGTTTGTCTCCTGCTACGTTACCGCGCCGACCAGTCGATAGTCGACAAGCAAGGTCGGACACCGCTAGATATCGCTGTCGAGCAAGCGAACGCTGACATCGTCACTTTGTGAGTATACCTTAGCTATTATTGACGTCTTCATAGATTATCAATAACGGTAATGGTATATCTGTATTTATAGAAACGACAATCCTACTTTGTAATTCACAGATAGCAGAGGTAAGGATTCTAGAGTATAATCTCAAAAGCAGCTTAATATTGTCGCAAGTATTGGAAACAGACTCTTGCGCATGTTATAATGGGGCTCATATAATTACACTATTTTTTTCTATCTCTGTGGTTGCGGGACACTATAAGAAAGTAATATTAGTTCTAAATTCAAAATCTAATCCACACTATAAAAAATAATTCAAATATGGAATCGATAGAATCAAAAACAAATTACACCACTTTAATCCTTACAAATATCATATTATTGAATGCTAATGTGTGTTCGTATCCCTTAATCACGCAAACACGGAGCAGTGGATTGTCTTCCTTTTTTGTATAGGCATAGCTTAGGGTTGTGTGACAGGCACTATTGAAATAAAATACTTTATACCGGATTAAAACGTGATTTATTATTTATTTATGCCGACGGATGCTTTTCAGCAACCGTGGTTACGGCCCACGGGCGGCCTCAAAGGTGACAGCAGTCCGATTTATAATATCACAAAGTTGCCATATTAACGCCATCTATTCCTACGGAGTTGAACAGTGTTCTCTTTTTTTATGTTTGATTTTGAAAACAAGAGTTGTTAGTTTATAATACATTTCAACCAAAAAATCTGATGATTTTCCGGGAAATCCCTAGAAATGTCATAATCCTGAACAATCGTTCATAGATTGCGGCTCACGAAGCTGAACGAAGAGATGCGCGAGAGCGAGATGTCATCGAACGACGACACGTACAACGAGGTGTTCCGCGACTACACGCAGCTCGCGCACTCGCACCCGGAGCGACTCGTGCGGGCCAAACACAATAACAACGAAGGTCAGTGCTCTGTAAATCATTCATTCTTTTTTTTTTAACTATTATGAGCAAGCGTTTGGTCGCTGTTTCACCTGATGGAGAGTGATAACGCGGCCTAAGAACACGCTTGCTCATTAATCCTAGAAAGACCCAGATTATAACTCGGCGGGAAAATGGACGCTGGCAGGGCGTTCCATTCCTTACAGGTCTTTATAATATACGTCCTTTATTATAATTATATATTATAATAAAGGACGATGCGAAAAATTCATTCATAATTTTTTTTTTATGTTAGATATCGACAGACAAGCATGAGGTTCACTTGATGGTAGGTGATACCTCAGCCACAGAACATCAGTCAATGATGCGCTGTGGACCTATATTTTACTTCGAGTATTCGGAAAGACCTATTAAAAACTATTGAGTGTATAGACCAAATGTAGCGGTGAAAGCCTCCTCCAAATCTTTCCATTTATCCCTATGTCTGGCGACTTTGGACCAGAGATTGCCTCCTACTTTGGCTAGGTCATCACTCCATCTCGTTAATTACCTACATCTCTTGCGTAATTTATCATAGGGGTGCCAGATTGTTACAATGTTCTATACATCATACATATTATTACTAAAATATGTATATCATATTAAAATATTGCAGGAGAACAAGCGAGCGAATGACGTCTGGAGAAACAACTGCGTCGCTTGCAACGTTGGTGGTGCGAGGATTGATAACTGTCAATATGTAGATCCTAAAATTGGTGCCAATATTTGATCAAATCATTGCTTATATTGGATCACGTTAGTGACGAGTATATTCGATATTTAGAACCCAGTTCTTCCAAAACCAGTTATTCGCTGCTTCAGTTCAAAACTACCACAAATCAATTTTTTTTTTACAGAAGAGTTAATTAAAGAAAAAATTACTATTTTTGTTGTCTAATGTCAGTACTAATTATTTAGTACTACGCACGGCTACAATGTAGATGTACTATACAATAGTGTTACTCGCGGATAATGTAGCTGTCCATTGGTGAAAGAATTTTTAAAATATGTCGAGTAGTTTTTGAGTTAAATCGTAACAAACAAACAAATGTTTCCTCTTTATAATATTAGAGTACAGAAAAATAAGAAAGCATTAGATAAGCTTTTCTGTCAAAAAGCCTAATATTGATTTGTGGTAGTTTTTAATTGAAGCAGTGTATTGTTGGTTTCCAAATGTTTCTACTGCAAGGCGCTACTAGTAGATGGATGTAAATTTAGAGATTAAAACTTGTTATATATATAGTACATAATATAATCCGAAGTTGATAGAATATGTACATCTCGCTTCACCAGTTGGAGAAAATGATAAGCTAGAGCAGGACAACATGATTTTTAATATTAGACTGTTGCACGCGTATTTTATAGCGAGCCCTGTACAAATATCGTTTAAGATGCACTTCGAATGAAATATTGTAAAAGTTTGTTGTTATAAAGGTTTCTTATTATATAATAATCTATATAATAGTTTGTATCAAAAAATATATAATTCGAATAGATCTCAAAATTTCGAGGCTTCGAATGTTTGCTTTCCATGTTGCTAAAAATCGTTTTTATTCATTATAACCAAAGAATTGTGCTGGGATAATACAAAACAATGATCTTGACTTTTGACCTTTGAAGCTTTGCTTTTAAAATAATATTAACCTATCTGTGATATTATAACGGATTTTATTGTTTTGAGGAAAATCAATATCAAAACTTTTTTTTAGAAATGTCTGTGACTTATCAAGTCTTATTTATTATTAACAGATTAGCGGTGGTTCACACGGCATTGTCCTACACGTTTTTGACACGTCTAAACGAATACATAGCGGCATACATTGTGCATACAACCGATCAGTTCATCTTATATACTGCGAAAAAACGTTACATAGTAATATTGTCTTTTATTAACGCGAGTATCACACATTTAAATAAAATACTGTATACCGGATTGAAACGCGATTTATTATTTATATTGTTTAAATTATTTATCCCGACGTTTCGGATGCTTTTCAGCAACCGTGGTCGCGGGGAGACAGAAAAGGTTGCTGAAAAGCATCCGAAACGTCGGGATAAATAATTTAAACAATATAAATAATAAATCGCGTTTTAATCCGGTATACAGTATTTTATTTAAACGTTACATAGTAGTTAGTGCACACGTTTATACGTTCACCGAATACTCAACGGACATGTCAAGCAAACCTAATGTACTTTAACGTATTCAGTTTGCAGTGGCGCATAATTTAGTTCTGTATCCTTCACACGGCACGATGTCATTCGTTTTTTTATCGAATAGCAACTGAACAAGGGTGCATCTTTTCGCGTATTTTAAGTTTTTTATTTCAAAATGGTTAGGTATCTATAGATAACTAATTATTGATTTATTTAGTAGTAAAATAAATGAAATATTCACCATTTCTAAGTTTATAGCCTAACTTGTCAATTGTCTTAGTATGAACTGATTCGTGATTTATAACCCTTGGATACCTATATGAAAGTACAACCAAACGTGGATTCATGGCTGACGTCTACTCACTATGAAAACTGCGGCTATAGGCGATTTTTACACGAATGAATATCTACCTTGTGAACACCCGGCTGATTGTATGTTTAAAATCGAATACGGGAAAAAACCTGCAGTACAATGTAAGTATGTGTCGTTCGCGATTGAACGAAACAAAAGACCCGGGTCGTGAAATCTGCGCGATCCAATGGGTCACTTTGTTGAAAATGATTCGTTCGTTCGATTACAGTCAGGCGGGTCGCGGCGAACCGAGGTAGTAATAGATCATAGAAACGAACGAACCAAGCACGAGCCGACGCGGCGATGACTAGTATTTTCTAGTATTTATTTTTAATAATCTGTATCCTTCTGTTTGTCCGGGCTAAACTCTGAAACGTTTAAAACAATTTTAATGGGACTTTCACCGGAAGATATAGGAGATTATAGAGCAACATATTTACGCGGGAAATATGTTGCACATATACACTAGGCTAGTCTATAATATTATAATAGTAAGAAAATTAGAGTTTTTTGTCTCATACTGCTTAAAAATATATTATATAGAATAAACATATAATGTTATTCATCAAAACTGAATAAAACGGTGACCTGTGATCTCAATCACTATTTACTATTGATTGCTTTGCTATGTTGGTTCGTTTGAAATTGAACCAATCAATAGATTGAATGGGTCGAACGTACCAATAGATTGAATGGGTCGGACGAACCAATTGATTGAACGGGCCAAACGAACCAATTGATTGAACGGGTCGAACGAACCAGAACATTTTGTCAATGGTTCAGTATTGATCTAGTTCTTTGCGATCGAACGAACGACACATGTTTAGTACAATGCCGTGTGAACACTGTCATACTTAAAATCAATTATCCATTTGCCTATATTATATACCTTAGAATCTTGTTAATTAATGCCCTAATTAATAATTAATTAATAATCACAAAACGAATTCTAGACAAACTTTCGATTAATTATAATTAAAAATAACATAATATATTATGGAACTTGCATTTTTATAACATTCCCATATTTGCTTTCAAAATCATTCCAAAAACTCGCATTTACAACGAAATACGAATTTGTAAAGCTATTAATCAAATTAATTCGAATCTCAATGCGCTAATTAGGATATTATGTTGTATACTTTATTTTAAGAAATTTACGGGGAAATACTGAAATAGTGATCGATAATGGAGACAACGTAATATGTTCCTTCTTTGATATTATTTGTGAATGAAACCAACGACCACGTAGGCTTATTTTTTTACGTTTGAGTATTTGAACATTATTTTTATTCTGAATTAGATAAGTACCTGAATATTTAGCTGAGGGCCCAGATGAACAACTCACGCGCAAGTATTCGTATTAGTGATGTATTGGATCGCTAAAAATTTATATCCGCGGATTCGGATCCGAATACGGATATTTGGTGGCAAGATCGTGGATTCGGATACGGATCTTAACTTACTTAATCGGTGTCGATGCACGTGACCTTTAATATAAACATGGCATATATTTGATTTAAAAGAATAATCTAAATGGAATTTAATAGTTTTTCATTGATACCTAATCGCCTATAATATAAAATATATCACCTATATATGTTATAGAATTTCAGATATGTATCGAATATTAATAAGGTAAAAGATCCGCCAAAAAAGGAACGGATACGAATCTTTCTTCTACCTCGGATATCCTCGGATACGGATATCCGGTACAACACTAGAAATTCCATACAAATGTCAGATTGACAAAACGAATACTTGAACGAAGTTGTTCGTACTAGACCCTCTGTTTAGGATATTTTTTTATTACGTTATTGACTTCGAATGTTATAGCGGTTTTATTAGGTATATTATGAGACTATCTTTACATACTTAAAGCACTTTTACTATGTATAAAATCGTTCAATACCTATTTTTTTATAGTTTTGACGGTTTGGTGATTATAAAACCACCTTCTTAAAGTTTATTTATTATAAGCCTTCATAAAAAAATAAAATCACTTGCCATTTTTGCGAGTAAGCAATTTTACTCGATTATATTTGTTATCCACCAATATTTTCTATATATAACGTTACCAGTTCTTTGGGACCACAAAGTCTATGTATTTTGTATATAAGCCATTTATTTACGAGGCAACAATTGTTGCGCAACGTGTTGTCATGTAATGTTTTTTTGTTTAACAGTTTATATCCATGCATGAGTCGATTATATATTGCCGTAACCGGTTACACCCAAAATTTCATTAGTGACTACTCTTTTAACACTAAGTAGGACGAACACGTGAATTATAATGAGACCGATTATAGTAATAATAATTTACCGTAAATTGCTTCAAACAAATAATGATGAACAGCAAGAGGCTAGTTAATAATGTAATTAATTATAAATTGTACACTTGTCCTATGTCTGACACAAGCCTATATTTAGTATAAATATGATATGATCAATAATTGTTTGATTAAGTATTATTATGATTATGCATTTTATTTTTAGATTGTACTTTTTTAGCCAATTGACTAAATTCAATCCATTGCAGGACTTACGCTCCCTTTTATTGAAGTCCTTTTGCGGTATTATAACACTATCAAGTTAGTTTCATGATCGATGTGTGAATAAAATGATTCCTATTTTGATATAGGTCATTTTGCAAAGTTGCACGTAGTAGTACAATTGTTGCCCAGTGTATATGCTTGCAAAGCTTTCCGTTAAAAATATTATTGAATATTGCATATCAGTTATCTTTCAATTTACAAGTACATCACACACCTTAAGGTGTCTGCCCATTACACCGTATCATAACCGTGCTATGAACGTATCAGGAGGCCTATTACAAAATACGAAGTTTTGGCTGACAGATCGTACATTTTCATATTATGAATCCGATGATCGATCCGTCTTTCGCAATTAAATATTGTCTTTCGTTTGACATTACTATGATCGTAAATAAAATTTAAAATGTCTTCTTAATTAAAATACGAAGTTGTTGGTTCTTTCGTTTCGTTCGAAACAACACGGACTACTATGCCCACTAGAACGTATATCAGTACCGGCAAAACTTTCTCACCGATAATTGTTGACGCTCCGTGCATGGCACGCGACGGTGTTGTTCGGTCACGGAACGGTCTAGTCACTAGTGGGCGTAGGCTTTTCAATACAAATAATATTTATTGCCTTCTAGCACGGTCATGGTATGATACGGTGGGCAGACTCCTATAAGAGAACCCAAATCTATATGAAACGTTTATATACTCAACGAGGTTTATATCAATTGTACAGTTAAGATGAGTGCCATGGTCAAGGAGCATATTGTCTCTTGAAGGACTTGTGAGAGGCTGCACAGGAGTCTGTTGTAACTGGAACAATTTGGTATTGAAATGTTTGTTTCTTCCATACTTAATAGCAAACTAAAGTTATGCCTTTATAATTATCGACAAGGTTGTCTCAAGGGTTCCAACTTTTAGGGAAAAAAATAACCTTTTTAGTCCAGGAATTGTAGCACCAAAAAGTGGTTCGCTCTACCTAAAATTCTACGTGATTTTCGACTGGATTATGTCAGGAAGTGCCCCCTTAATATAAAACAAAGTTTATGTCGCCAGAAACCGCCAGCGTTAGCCGCCATCTTGAATAACGCCTTTTTGTAAATATCTCAGAAAACGTCAGTTTTACGTTAAAAACAGTGGAGACCTGCTAAATAAATACTTAGGGGGCCACCTCCTGACATAATTCAATAAAAAATTCACGCAGAAGGATTTTATGCAGAGCGAATGTCTAAAAATCTCGAACTATTTAGGTAGTAAATAATTTTTAAACTTACTAATAAACAAGTACTATACTCGTATAATACTCTGGGTGTTACTATTATAAAGTACACATAAGTTACAAATAAAATAGGGCTGGTTTTCAATAAAAATTGTTCTACCTTTAACCGCTTCTGAATCTTATCCTCTTTTGGTCTTACCGGAACATAATATATTATATTACAGGATATCAAATGATGTATTCTATTGCTAGGTTATATAATACTCTGTTATAATAATTATCTTTGATGTTATAATACTAATTTGTAGTTGTATTGATATTAAATGTTTATAAACTGATGGTCTCTTCATTGCATTTACGAATATTATTCTGTTATATGATTTTTGACGAAATACTCCATAACAAATGGAAAATTAATAAAACAAAATGGATGCTAAAACAAATTTATTAAAACCCAAAGTAAAAAAACCCCACACCATTATAAAATACCGATTTTTCATTGGTTCAATTGATAATAATTTTGATAATAAAAGAATTTCATTATTATTTATGATGTTTGCAGCTAAAAAATAATTTATAGTCATATCAAAAAATTCGTTAAACAATTGCAAAGATTTTAATAGGACATTATTGATTTTATTTTATTTCAGATATAATTATTAAATATCGATAAAAAGTAAATTATAATCAAATTTCCAAAACCCAATGAAAAATACGCAAAGACATGTTTCGTTTCGATTCGGCCGATTAACACGTTATCAAAAAAAGTATGACCCGCATACTAATATTTGAATGAGTAAGAAATGCCATTTGATATTGTTGACGTTTCTACATACACAACGTAGTAAAGTCAACATCCTGCAATATAATCGAAGCAAAACAGTAATTCACTTATTCTACAGTAATAATAAAGTGTATTCCTATATAATAGTTTCCGTTAAGTCATATTTTTATCGTATACAAATAAGTAAACGAATAAAAAATTTGTTTTTATAAAACTCCCATTTCATAGTCAATTTTCAATTAAAAAGGTCGCTTATAAAACTTACAAACGGAATATACTAAGGAAACTTGTTTAGAGGCCATAGTTAGACCACCAGTTGTGTTGGTTTAGTTCGGGGGAGCCGAGCGAGGATGGCTCGTTTTCAGTGACATTAGAGGACATTACTCCCATTCTTCGCATGTCGGCTGCCGCACCTAGATTTACACTCGGCGCTGGTGATTGGGCATGACGGCGAGGCAGAAAGCTGGCTCGTTCAAATCCTGGGGAAAGCAAACTACAGTTCAGTAGAGCTCAGAGTTAGAACAACTTGCGAGAAATAATTCGTATGGACAATCAATGAAAAATCGAATACAAATACAGACAGAAATATTTTTCTAAAATAATCCAAGGTTTTTAAGGATTTTTTTATGTTAGATATCTACAGACGAGTATGAGTTTCATTTGATGGTAGGTGATACCTTAGCCACAAAACATCAGTCAATAATGCGCTGTCAACCTACTTTTTAACCGACTTCAAAAAAGGAGGAGGTTCTCAATTCGTCTGTATGTTGTTTTTTTTTTTGTATGTTTGTTACGCGATAACTCCGCAAGTTATGGATGGATTTGGATGATTCTTTTTTTGTTTGGTAGGGGGGTTTTCAGAGGTGGTCCCATGTTTTTATCGAAATTGGTTTGGTGCTTTTTTAGAAAATCAACAATAACAAAAAAAATCTTATACGTCGATGATATTATGGTTTGTAGTTCCTTTCACGGCGCTGTCTCATTTGAGCAGCACGTTTAGTGGTAGGTCTACTAAATTATTATGTAAGAATTAATGAACTTAAAAAATACACTTCATACAAAAATTTTGAAAAAAAATTATTTCTAAGCAAAAAACAAAAACCGACTTCAAAACTATAACTAAAAAGTAAAAAATAATATTTTAATTACTTCAAACCATTATTTATTAACAGTTATTTTTGGAGTCGGTGCCAGCAAAGAAGGACTGTTTAATCCTGCTTTTGCAACTTTTCGAACGGTACGGAGCGGCATCGGTTGGGTTAAAAAATAACTGTTAATAAATAATGCTTTGAAGTAATTAAAATATTATTTTTTACTTTTTAGTTATAGTTTTGAAGTCGGTTTTTGTTTTTTGCTTAAAAATAATTGTAGACGCGCAATGTGCGGAATTTCGATATTCCGTGCTTACAGAAAATTCCGGAAAATACAAAAGACATATACATGTCGTTCCGGTGGAATTCGAACCCACGACCCATCGGAGCGCATGGCAGGTGTTCTACCAAACGCGGCAACGAGCCCGTCAAAAAATGTGTCACGTCAATAAAATCTACTAGAAATGTTTTATGCTTATGAGAATTTACCGTGACTGCTTTTGCCATTTTAATTATTGGATTCGTTAATGACTGTCGAACATGAATTCAGACTCCCATTAGGTTATTACCTGCATCAGGTCTATGGGGGCAGTATTTGATGGTGTGTGCGCGGTCGCCGGTGGCGCCACAACGAGGACAGCGGAAGGCGCGTAAAACTGGACACAGTACACGCCCGCGCCAGTCCTTCAGCACGTGAGACAAATAGTACTCTTCGTTCTCCCCGTTGTTCTTACAGAATGCACACTCCTGGCAATTGAAAGGAAACAATTGGTTGTATTAGATACATACATACATATACATCACGACTCTTTCCCATTGGGGTAGGCACTAGGCAGAGATCACGGAATTCCATATGCTCCGATCCTTACATACCACTTTCGCTTCTTCTACTTTCATCAATGCTTAGATACTACGTAAAATAGTATATGTGGATAGGGTGTACAAGTTTAGACTCCTCGGCATTCGTAATAATACTCATAAATCACTTTTGTTAAATGTACAACGGTGGATTTTTATTTGAGTTTATGGTCTTTTTTTAAATATCTACTAAAATAAAAGCGCATTTTGGGACTTTAATTGTAGGGGAGGAAACTGTTTTTATTATAGTAATTAAAATAAATTATTAAAATCTTGCTCACATTAGGCAGAGCACGACGTAGCTGTTGTCTCTCGCTCCTGACTTTGGCGATTTCTAGCAGGAACTCGTAGAGGAGTGCTGGCCGGATTGAGCGCAACACTCCCAGCTGCTCACGAGTCAGCATAGACACGTAATAGTTCGCTGAAGACATACCTACGGGCAATAGTATTATTTACCTGCCTACAACATTAACAACTCATGCCCTTGGTCACATGACCCGACGCCACGTTTTGGGAACACAAATTCATGTATTTAAACACATGCGCGAACTATTTTCTACCCAAATCAGCTAGAGCTACTATGTCTCAAAGTACATAAGACCAAGGCAGTCTTCGAATAAGGCTATACAAGCTCTGGGGTGCTGCGATATAAGTTTGATAGAAGAATCTACTACGATAAAATTAACGTCTGGATAAGTGGCTTTAGTGAAACATCCACTTATACATATTAAATCGCTGGTCAGCACCGACCCCAGCGTGTTAATGATACATACATTTGACTATTAATTCCATGTCGATTGCATTTTGTGCAGACGCCTCAACTGAGCCGGTCTCGGCCGAAAATAAATTAACACCAGCTACTGATTCAGCATTGCTTCTGCTTCCTCCTAAAACAGGATATGATAACTCGTATTCTATGACTCAAAATAAAACCGCGGAGTTGTAAGAAGGTTGAGACATATTTTGTTTTCTTAAAAACACTGCGCTAATCGTCCTCGTTTCGAAAAACCGAGTAGACTGATTACTTTTTTAAAGATCAGTCAATTTTGTTTGCCTCTTGCCATTGTGTTAATAAAAATAAAAAATAATATAACAAATTCATTTAGATGACATTGTATACATACAGCTTTGACAGAAAGTAAATGAATCTCACCCATATTATTATTGAACTGGTCTCCATCAACGTGAAGATCTGCAGGATCACGGTTGTTATTCATTAGTGGGATATCATTTAAAATTCCATAGTCTACCCTGGATTGCGATGGGGCTGAAATTTCTTTTAAAATTATTATTGTTTATTTATTAATATAATAATAAGGGCAGTTATATTAACAGAATTAGCTACCTGCTTCTCTAACAGTGGGCTCATGGCGCTCAACACCCATAAAGTCACTGCAGTTTCGACTTTGAAATGGGGTTGCTAGAGGTGAGAACCGACTGTCTGTTACGCTATCTGACTGCGAGTGATTTCCATTTTCTGCCGATCCGTAAGTAGACTGAAAACAAATATGATTAGAAAAAGATACTTCTGGAGATTGGAACTCACTTTTATACATAAATTTTACAAATAAAATTTAATATCAAAAATATTATTAAAAGCTGCGAACATAGAAAACACCGGTCGCCGATAGAAATGAATATCTTAAAAATGTAGTTATAGCTTTTATAATACCAAATCTTATAAAAAATACGTAGAACTGCTCCATTCTATCCAGCTCCATTATTTACGTACAAAACACATTCATTATAAAATTTTGTAGGTTAATTCCCTCTAATCAACACGCATAGATTACAGCCAAGTTTAGATTTTAAACTTTCAAACAAATCACTACACTAATAAATTAATATTTATACTAAGGCATATTCTTCAAGAATTCTTTTTCACTCAATCTTTTCCAATTGCAAAACGCGGATAAAAGTATAGAAATCAAACAAATTTATTTAAAATTACTTATATAAAACATCAATATTGTACAATACCTACTACGGTTTTATACAGACTCCAAATTTTTCACGTGTTAAATTATCCACGTCACCAAAGAAAACTTGAAACCAAAAGTAAATAATAACACCTAAAGTAAATTAATATAACTTACCGTTGTGGTACTCGTAACCTCTGATTCACTCGCTGTTGTGAAAATAGTTTTTATTTCTTCCATATTGTCGTATTTAAAAGACATTATGTATGTTATATTACTAAATGTACGAGATTCGTCCACGACTCGTCAGAAGGAAAAGAACGTTCCAGAGAAACGTACTCCTCCTTATATAGGTGAAAGGCAATAAACACAAATATAGCTACAATTCACTCGTGACTAGTCACAACTGGTTCTGAGTACTCCTTATCTATTTGAAAATATTCTCGAAATACCCTCAAATTGTTAAAAATGTTGCTCTTCTTCGCGGATTAAATAACATGCAAGCTGTAAGTAATGCAAATCTACCCACACACTTTTAAAACTAATTTGTTAAAATTTTACATTCTAGGTGACTTATATATTCATTAAACAGACATACAAAGTAGTTAAATCAGCGGAATATTGACTGACTATTTATGTCTGCTTTACTCTAGGTGAGGTGACAAAAATAAAAATTAAAAGAATAAAACTGGTATATTACTTAAATTATATTATAATATATTCGTATATAATATTGAATGATAATATAATATTTTTAAGTAACTTCTTACTTAAATTTGACCTTAGCAAAAGTTAAGTTAGTTAAAGCTATAGAATATGTTTTACTTGATTTTAAAATGCAATGTCAAATGAAATATATGTTTATTTATTTGTTCTTCGAAGTGATATCATATTCATCTTCTTTTTCTCCTTTTGGATACAATAAGTACCGATATGTCTGGTATTTGCAAGTCAATATGTAAAGTTTGTGATAAACGTTTCAAAACAACTTAGTTCGTAGTCGGCCCGCTAAATAACAAAACAATATTAATTACTAGCGATCCGCCCCGGCTTCGCACGGGTGCAATGTAAATGTACGAAAAAGAAATAAAAAAACTATAGCCTATGTTACTCGCTGATAATGTAGCCTTCTATTGGTGAAAGAATTTTTAAAATCGGTCGAGTAGTTTTTGATATAAAACAAATCTTTCCTCTTTATAATATTAGTACCTATAGATATAGATGAAACAGCAATTTTCATAAGCATTTGTTATTGATAGACGGCAATGTCAATGATGGCTAGGCTTGGTCGGACCCGAGCTTTCTAGTGGCTTCAGTATAAAAGAGAAATATTTTTGAATACATCACTTTTACGTACACTCTTGTACAGTCACCTTATGCCAGTGAAATCGCCAAACAAAACATTTTATTCCGATTTATTTAAAATTATACAAAATTCAAACTAAAACTCGAATGTTTACAACATGTTACTTTTATGTGCTTTCTACCTACGTGAAATATTTTTTCAATAAAATTGGCTTGTCCCAGAGAGACCTCCAAACAAACAAACTCTACCACATTATTACATTAGTGTAGTATTAATTCACATTAACATCTAAAACATTTTGTTTGTGTCGATTGAGTAGCAAAAAACTTGTTTACTATTAAGTATTTGCTTAGTAATTGTGTCTACTTGTAAACACTAAGAAATAGCTTGATGTGGCGATTAGCGACACAGTTGCACGTACATATTATTATATGTACATTGTACACGTGTGTCGATGTACTATAGTCAGGTGTAAATGCTTCAGGTTATAAGACTGCTGTTTTGAGCCAATATCACTCATAAGCTTTGAGACATAATAAAATAATAACAACAAATCTTTCATTTAAGTATATACTTATATCAGCAAAAATAGCATAGGTATCCCTTTAATAACACAAAATATTAAAATCTATACTGGGACAGAACAATAATTACAGACAGATTAATATAATATACAGAGGAAAGATTTGTTTTGTTTGTTACGATTAACTCAAAAACAACTCTACCGATTTTAAAAATTCTTTCACCAATGGGAGACAACATTATCAGCGAGTAACAAAGAATTTTGTTTTGTTCTGTTTTTATCTACATTGCACCCGTGCGAAGCAGGAAAGGATCGCTAGTATCTTATTCAATTGATATATCAATACCCAATAACAGTTGCGTAATTAGCCTTTTCGGACCCCAATGCAATTAATATAATATAATATAGATGGCCGCCCTTTGCCTATTATGCAAACGAACGTGGACTGTTGAGAGTTGGACAAAAAGTTGGTTACCACTTACCCCGCAATAGAAATCTGAAAGCTGGGTTGCATAATAAGTGATTTAAAACTGAAATTAATTTAGAAACTATGAAACTAGTTTTTTATTTGACCGCATTGTTTGCATTGGCATATCTACACCACTGTTAATAGGGATAGGCCTATTATTATTATTAGTGTACAAAGAGCCAAACGCTTTTTTTATAATGTAGTAGATATGTTACAGCCAAAGTAATTAATCTGGATATTATGTATATTATCTAGCCATTATTTATAATGTCTACTCAATTTAGATAAAGTGATAATTGACACGGAATTAATCACATTAACTAGCAATTTTATATAATATCTTCAAAGACTTGGATAATGTAATAAAAATAAAATAATAATAATAAATATTAATTTACCTGGGAACAATTTTTGTTTATCTGAGAACGAAAATATTTCGTGGCGATAGATCTATTTATTATGTCTAGTCAATTTTGTTATTATATATAATGACCAGTCATTATGTATAATATCTATTTAATCACTGTGACTGTGACAGATATACAGAATATCTTACTAAAGTAAGAGATAACTTACTAAAGTATTCATCGTTTACATTGGAAGAAAGTGTGGGACTAATATAACATATTATGTATACACTCCAATAAAGTAAAATTATATTTCGAATATAATATAATAATAAAATATTGTTGGAGTTATATTAGTACTTTTGTATTTATTGTAAAATATAGGAGGCAAATTAGACATGTTGTATTTACGATTAACGTATCAAAGCTTTTTGCGAGTTATTCTTGAGGACGTCTTTGAAGTTTGAAATACCAAACATATGTATAGGGATGAACAGGGCTCACAAATAAATATTTAAATAGATTCTAAAAGTATTTATTTATTCGTCAAATAATCTCATAAAATCAAATGATTGAAATTAAACACTATATTAATAATTAACACAAACTTTAAATATATGAAGAAAATTATGCAATGACAAAGGAACTTTAAAATTCTCTTAATAATACATTTCCAATTAAGAATAAAAAACTAATACATGGCTTAAATCTAACACGTGAAAAATCAATAATAAAACTTAAATTTTTATGAAAAATATTATAGTTAAATGCCTTATTTTATTTATCGTTTTGATGAATGACCAACGTATAGTTTTGTACTTAAAAGCTAATTTCCATTTTTATATTTATAAAGCTGAGACTGACATATAAAATTAGGTACAACACGAAATGCGTATATTCTGTAAAAAAAATATGTCCATTGACGTAAGAGATACATTTCCAGTAGCGGTGGACATAGGTTTAACTTGCTGTTTTTAAAGTAGTAGTAAGAACGCTATTTTGTAACAGTTTACAAAAGCTGATGTCACTGACAAATGAACTTGATTAAGAAACTAATACATTATCCAAATATTAAGAAATGAACATATTTCCATAAAATTAAATCTGTCTAACGCAATTTCGCTTCATAATCATGAAAACCGTGACCGATACACTAGATCCGCAATCTTACGTCGAAGAGACACGCATTTATTAAAGTCATGAGCATTGACGTAGCTAGGGATTTTGTAAAGGTGGTTCGTTTTCCATACAAAAAGTCATGATTATTAACGAAGTCAGTTTAGAGTTTCGAAACTATTTACTTTCCGGGAGTTCTTTGCGCGGAGTTAATAAAATAATGTTATTTTATACAGAAATCATGCATATAACAACGTGATATATAAATTAATTTATATAAGTAAATTGTTTCACAAATATTTAGTATCGAAACTCTAAACTGACTTCGTTAATAATTATGACTTTTTGTATGGAAAACGAACCAGCCGTCTGCACTTACCACAGTTATTTAATGCGAGATTTTAATACTAGTGGGCAAAGAAGTTTCTAGGATGGGCATTACCAATCCTTGCGCCCTCCCTCCTAGCTACGCCTATGGTCATCAGATAGGTACATTTGTACAATCTTAGTGCAAGTTTTAACTATTGTCAGAAAAATATTTAGTATACATAGACATAATAACACTATCAAATAAGTCAAAGTATTACATTATACGTAAGATTCAACGGAGTATGCGATGCGATCAACAAAAAAAATTATGCCGTGAAATACCCTGAACTTTGTTATAAATTTTTAGAATAACAATTATCAAGAACAAAGTAGAGCAGTAGCGAACATTCAAGAAGCGTCATTTTATCTTCTGTGTCATTTTTATTATTGACGGCTGCCAATGGCGGATTAACACATTATTGTCAGTTCCTAAATTTTCTTAAATACAATGATAGGGAAGAGAAACGCTATTGAAATTATGTATTGTAGAGTTTTTACCGTCCAAATTTGCTGCCCCTACAATCTGCTATCCTAGACAGCTGCTTATTTTAAACAGGATTTACATATTTTTTTTGTTCTGTTGGTCGACATCAAACACTTCTATAATCAAGCGACTAAATAAAAAGCAAGGCGGATAAAATTATATAAAAAAATTAAAAACTATTTCGAAAACACGCAGACTCTTGTAATGAGTCCTTTTCGATATTAAAATGAACTAATAAGCTTAAAAATCATTTAGGATTCTATGAAAAGAAAAGAGAAACAATTAAAATTATTATAAAATAATTTCATGTTTGTGAACTTATAACCCGGGGAATATATCTTTTTGTAATGTGAAATTAAACTATTCCTCAGAAATTCCTTGGCAATCGAAAAATCAGATTGAGTCAGAAAAAATATCTGTCAGAGAAGACCGACTTAGAGAATGCCATTAATTTCTTGGCGTTAAGATGTAGGGTTACCAACTGTATTATTTTGTATAAGAAACTGCAGTAGTATATTATTTGAGTTTTGCACTTTGCAGAATTAGTCCAGATAATTATTACTACGCCTCAATGTTTGCCTTAATTTAAAAATATGTAATCAATTGTATGCACTAAAACATACGCGATTGAAATCGATTAAAATTGCATATTATTACATTGTATTAATTGTTACTTTAAAAATGAGTGCAGTAGCGGCCTTAGAAAAGTGAAGTTTGATCCCCCGATTCTATTCGCTCTTGCTGTAACCTTGCTTGATAATAAAATAATATAAAAGTTAATTCATAGTAAAATATATTTAATATTATAAATATTACTATGAATTAACTTAATCACATATTTAATATAAAGCTTACGCCTGGAGCATCGCAATGGCTAAGGCCGCTGCTGGTTATCTATTGGACACGAATTACTCCAAATACCTCTTATATTATTGTACATAACATAGACTTAAACTATAACTAGCTCGCTCTTACGTTTTTTGATTAGTTTTAATAAGTATAGTTGGCAACTCTAGAATAATCTGATGTCTGAGTGGTCTGGTGTTAGGAAGTGATGTCTGAACCGTTGAAACCACCCACCGGCTAGGTCGTTAGCTTTTGTGGGCCTCCTTCGTGTCAGAAACTGCTATGCATCGGTGTACGTAAGAAGAGGTGACGGCATCGTCTGCATAAACTTGACACTTCGTACCTTCGCCGCAGGTACAACTGAAAGATTGAACAAAACAGTTAGTTGCCTATTTATAATATACTAGGAAAGCGCCCCTTCACATGGATGCAATGTAGATGTTCTATACACAAAAAATAGCATGTTACTCGCTGACAATGTAGCTTTCTATTGGTGAAAGAATTTTTAAAATCGGTCCAGTAGTTTTTGAGTTTATTCATAACATACAAAAATACAAAATCTTTCTTCTTTATAATATTAGTATAGAAGTATAGATAATAAATAGCGAAATTCGAAAGAGTCGTGGAGTGAAAGACGTTGTAGTGACGAGAATTAAGAAAGGCATGTTTAGTTGGTTTGGGCACGTAGAAAGGAAAAAGATGTAACCTGGTGTGAGTGGAAGAGTCGGGAGTGGTCGACCTAGGCCAACGTACCTCGATTATTGAACAGTAGGGATAAGAAATTAGATTAATTGAGATCAAAACTCAGTTCTTAGAAAGTAAAATACAATTTATTATAATTTATACGAAGTATATAGAGGTGAAAAATGAGAGATGTTTGACACTTATATTCATAATTAAATCCATATAACCAATCGCTGTAACTATTTACAAGCCGCTTTTTATTGCTCGCTTGCTTTCATCTAGCTACAGAGTAAAAAACACATAGGCAGTGGCGGCGTAAGGCGTGGGCGACGTGGGCCACCGCCTACGGCCTCGCGACTCAGGGGGCCTCGCGCCCCGAAAATTGATGCATTACTTAACATAAAAGCCGCGAACGCTCCAATAATTTTTTTGCGGGCAGAGGGCCCCGCAAAATTAATCTTGCCCACATAAAAATGAGGTCTTACGCCGCCACTGCACATAGGTTATTTCAAAACTTACTATGTATTTGTAACGTTGAACTCAACGAGTTTAATATTAGGTTTATAAAAGACCCAGGCGCATGGCGTGCTGGGTGCGCAGATTAGAGCTGTATCTTTACTTTTATCTTCTGTCTCCCTCTGAAATAGAATTTCATTATTTAAATTTAATTTAATGTATGTCATTTCTTATAATTTATTACAATATTTAACAGACCCCTGGAGGTTAGATTTTTTTCGATAATAATATTTAATATTTTTTATAATTCTAACAATCTCTCTCATCATAGCGTAGTATAGTGTATGTGCAGAGGGTCGAGCACGAACAACTATCGAAAAAGTATTCGTATCATATTGTCTTTTATTAACGCGAGTATCACACATTTAAATAAAATACTGTATACCGGATTAAAACGCGATTTATTATTTAAATTATTTATCCCGACGTTTCGGATGCTTTTCAGCAACCGTGGTCTCCCGCGACCACGGTTGCTGAAAAGCATCCGAAACGTCGGGATAAATAATTTAAATAATAAATCGCGTTTTAATCCGGTATACAGTATTTTATTTAAAAGTATTCGTATCGTCATTCATCGTCGTTCATTCAGTATTCATAGCTGTCATTTGTATGCAAATGATTTCTCATACAACTGACAGATCGACGATCGAATACTTTCACGATAGTCGTTCGTGCTAGGCCCTCAGTTCATTCTAGTCTTAAGTTCTCTACAAACCCTATACCTTAATCAAAATGTGTGGCTTTGATAAGAGAGTGTTGAGTTGGTAGCGTAGAGCTGGGAGCTTGGCTCTCCATAAGATCTCATAACTTTTTTACAGTGCAAGTAATATGTACCTACTCGTCTTGACGTTACTTTACATGAAAAAGTTTTTGGTGGGTTAAATAATTCATTAAAACTTCTTATCTACAAATCGTTTTTTGCTTGCAAACTAATTCCCGACACGAAATTTCTACAAGCAAACCAAACCGAATTACAATATAGTTATTAATATTTCCTCAATGAAGCTATAATCGTACTGTGCTTGTGAATGGAGTGTTTATATCTTCTATTAAAAAACTACAATCGAGTATCGACTATCGTACGCGATCGTAGTAGTGCCCTTGAGCGTATCCGGTCGCGAGCGCATGGAAAAATCATCCCAAGTTCAGCGGGATAGACATAAACAATGTGTATAATTAATTATCAATGGTTTCACATAATATACAAACACATATTAAATACAAAATTTACGTCACATAGAAACGAGTTGAAACGACTCCTTATAAATTCTCTAAAATAGCATTTACACGTCTTCATTAAAAATAATGATAGATGTTACGTAAAAAATATGTAGGTAGGTATATTGCGTCTCTTGTTTATGTTGTAGGCTCATGATATGAATGAATTATGGCGGAACGATTTTTACTCAATTTATCTTGTCATAATGTGGGCTTATTTTTATAGGAAACTGTATAATGTGGTTAGGTCATTGACTTTATTGACAATCTTGGTATTTACTTGGTGGAAGTGCTCAAACAGTGTGTCATTGGAAAAATAGAGACACACCCATATGCATGGCTTCGTGACAATACGTGAATATGTTATGGAAAGTTACAAATTCTAAGGAAATAAATAGTAGATATAAACTACATCACAAATAAACGTTAATCCATTTTTATTTTAGAAGATTTTTTGCATTTTATTCGTTTGCGCTATATAATCAAGATTTTCGTGATGTAACTATTACAGTAATATAAGGTAAAGTGAAAAACTAAGTCCCCAAATGGAGCAGACATATTTCTATTTCCTAGAGAGTCTTCTATTCCCAATCGATTTTTATTTTTCTCTCCGGGACTCGAATCCGAGACTTCCGCTAAACGCAACGCGCATACCATACATGGTAGAGTAACCATGGTTGGTATTAGTTAGATGTATAATAATTTCGTTCAGTACGTTTTAGTTGTAAAGTCCGAATACGATACTCGATCTTCTAAAATTTTGCAAGATAACAAAAAAAGCTTATTCAATTAACTGACCTGTCGTAACGCATATATTTTATTAGTAGCATACCTACTCAGATTAAATAACATACCTAGATGAAAACGTGACAAGCGTCACGCGGCGCGCCCTCGCGACGTCACGTCAGTACACAGCAGTCGGGATATAGGTACATACGTAATTAGTTAGTAGTATCTAGAATCTACATAATATTTAAGATTATGATTGAAAATAAACACGATACTTATGTTCTTCTCTTTGTTAATATAGAAAGAAGAAATACTTAATATAATATTGAAAGAGGAAATTGTATTGTAAGCTTTGCAATAAATTGAAACGTTATTTCACTTATAAAAAACTACTTTGTTAACATAGCTGTATTTTAAAACATTTGACAGTTATTATATTTGCAACAAAGAAAAAAAATATGCACGCAAAAGCTCTGCGAAAGAAATGTTCTAGACGGTGCGAATTATAATCAAGTCTTACAGTTTTTTTTTTTTTTGATTTTGATCCGTATCATAAATATATTATTATTTATTTTTGTACACCCCACCGGCCACCAGTGACCCCACTATACTCCATCGATGGTACCTATTCCAGAATGAATCTCAAAACCATGATTTTTTAAAACCGCTTTCGAGCTAAGATTGTATTTAAAGTGTTTTGAGTCTAGATTTAAAAATCAGAGCTAAGTGGAGCGCTGATCGTTGAATTTAAATTCCGACCGGATACGAACCATCGTTCATAGATGAAAAAACCGTGCATATTGCAAGTTTCCATTTCAGTGTATGGATTTCCGAATGCTCGTAGTAAAAAGTAGGTCGACAGCGCATCATTGACTGATGACCTCATGTTCGTCTGTCGATATGTAACATAAAAAAATATTTTAACGTCAAACATGTTTGAACAAAAGTCGTATCTCAGGTATATTATTCTTGAACTGTGAGTGTGGCGGTTTTGTGTGAAAGAATATCTGACAGACAAAATTACGTTTGAAGCTAGTTTTAACTGAGTTTAACTCAAACTGTGATCTGGAATCTGCTCTGCTTTTGAATCTAGTTTTAATTCAAACATGATTTGAGTTGCGTTCTTGAATACACTAGCCTAGTTACCGCCCATCTATGAATGATGATGAACTTAGTGCGTACTGTATAAGACGTTTTTTGTCTGGATTGCCAAACGAAAATTTTCACACAGCAATGACCCGCTGCCCCAGACTATATCTATCACGTCATTAGAATATCGTCACAATACAGATCCCGGTACAATCAGCATTACTAGCTAGCTACATGCTGATTGTATTTATATGTATACTTATTTTTTATTATGTTATATTTAAGGCAAAGCTTTCGCCCGTGTCGTGAAAATAGAGAAGTAGATTTAATAATGTTACAACATTCATTTCATTGTTCATTTTTTTTTCATTTATTTTAAAAAATAACCTAAATTAACCGAAAAATGGAGTAGATTATTAGTTCATCGTGTATATTACTTAAAATTGAATGAACATACGCGCGTTGATCACATTTTCAGGAGTAAGTACTTAGAGAAATAATTTTAAAGGTCGGCAACGCACCCGCAAGCCCTCTGGTGTGGCAGATGTTGATAATGTTGCCTATTCTATAAACCTTCTCGAAGGTGAATTACAACTTCGTTATATCGAAATTAACCTGAGTAATATTAATTTCTACTTTTATGCATGATTTTCTCTTGTACTAAAATCTACCATTTTTCAGACATATTTAAAGTTAGTAATAAATAAAATAAAATATATAGTGCCAAAAGGTGGACTATAAAAATAATATTAAGAATAATTAAACTAATAGAAAACAACAGCGGCATATAAGTATATACATTATACATATATATATATATAGCTTGTTCTAACTTTAGCTTAGAAGAAGGGGATTCAAACTAGTGAGTTCAAGGTAAGTTAATTATAAACTTTTTCTTGCACATCGATCTATAGATACTTTAGAAATTGAAGAAATTAAAAAAAAAACTTTTTTTAGTTTTCAGTCTAATTTAAAAAAAAACATGTGACATTTTACAGAAAAAATATTTTACTGAAACTGAAAAGGGAATATAACCGAACTATATTTAGTAACTGTTTATGGAAGATAAAATCACTTAGCAAATTAAGATTTATTTTTAAAAACACCCTACTATTGCATCATTCTTGTTTTCGCGCCATCATATTTCAAAGAATACGATGAATATCAACGAATACGCACAATAATTAATACTTAATCAAAACAAAAACTGCGTCGATATTATATGACGAAAGCACACTGTTTACACACAACGTGTCAATGAAACTTAATCTTCTTGTTGTTCACTTTTATTATTTTTCAAAAACACTTACCCGAGCCCTGGGAACCATGGCAACCGTAAACGTGAAAACAACCACAAGGACGAGTAGAGCCTTCATGGTGTTGGGGCTTCGATGCGTATTGCGGGTACTTTGCAACGGTTTTGTAACGATGTATGTGAGTGTCACGAGATAGGCATACGGCGCGCGCGATGACTGTTCGTGTTAGAGTGGCGACGGCGGACGGCTACTGCTGCTTAAGTAGTAAGAAGTGCCTTCACTGACGCTTCAAGATCGCCTCAGATTGCCCCAAACTAAATCGTATTATCATAATATTATAATACTCACTAAGAGCCGCAGGGCGCGGGGAGCTTCGAGATAATGCATTTATTATTTGTACTAAAATATTATGAATGGTTTTATACTACTCACAGCTACTATTTAAGATGTGGTCAATAATGATGATAACCGCGATGATACGAGTCGGCGCGATCAATAAACATGTGCTGTTTACTTTATGCGCGTCGATACTATGAGATCGATGATCTCATGAATTTCAATAATATTTTTAAAGTCGGAACCTTTCGTTGTACGGGGTCTTTAAAATGTATGTGGCTGACTTATCTTATTTCGTTTCTTGTATAAGTATAATCTCTTTTATGTGACGAAGCCTGCCTTACTACTTATTATTAAAAAAATATTACTAAAAATTACTAAAAATCATGTTGTTAAAATTCTTCATCACTGTTATTTTATATTTTATTTACTATATAATTTCAATCTATATGATGTGAATAGTTTTTATTCAGATTTATTACTAAACAAAGTAAAAATAAATTAAAAATATGTATAGATTTTATTTTAATAATAATTACCTATGTAGATAGCATTATAGTGCAAATGTTACAGATAGTATTTAGTAACACTAGCAATACAATGTACCTACTGTTTATCGTAAACATAAACTAAAACACCTTATAATTTCTGACTTCCCAAAGGATAATGCCTTTTATCAAGTAATGATTGTAAAATATATCTAATTGTTCGATATTATTTGAATAATGCACCTTATCTCGCCTTGAAATAATAACCTTATACAATACAATTCATAAATTTTCACATTACATAATAAATATGTATTTCAAGATGTTTCTTACAAGATTCCAGTATTTTCCTGAACACCGTAAGTATTGAAACTTCGCATTCCCCGCTCTGATGTCGCGTACACCGAAATTGCGTCATCCTAGTTCCACAGTTAAATAGATTTTACTCCCCACACATTAGATCTTACTACCGCAAAGTTATTAATAAGCATTCAAAGGAAACTTGGTCATCTATTTTGTTCTTCGGTAAAGGTACTTATGTTCGGTAAGAGTATAAAAATATTGTGAAATTCTGTTTTTTATCCTGAATTTTTTTTTCTTTAGAGGTGTTTAGACTCCTGTCACTTTTATATTTTTTTCCTGAGACTAGAACTCGGTGTTAATCGCAAATTAACAGGCAACCCAGGTTTTTTAATTAATTATTTGAAGTTGATAATAACACATTTTTTTTAAAATTCATTTTTAATTGAATTTAAAAAAAATGCATTCAATCGGTCCAGTCCATGTATTATATTGCTTGCAATATAATATAGTGTCTAGACATAATAATATTAGCACTAAAATTACTACAACGCAGGCCTGCACGAACAATTTGCGCCTGCACGAATAAAGTTTCGTATCGTAAATCTTTGGCGGGCTCGTTGGCGCGTTTGGTGGTGTTTTACCAAACGTGCCAACGAGCCGCGGGGCGATGTTTATAATTTTATATAAGCCCGTCGTCACCATTGCTGTTCACTTCGGGCATTAAACAGGTGGGAGGAATATCGAAATTCCCATCGGGTAACGAACCAACATTCAAAGATGGAAAACCGTGAAGTGCACATTGCGCGTTTCGGTCTCTGTCTATGGATTTCCGAATGCTCGAAGAAAAAAGTAAGTGTCGACCTCATTGACTATTATACCTTATGCACAGCGCAACACCTGATGTATAATGAAACACGCAAGAATCAAATGCAAACAGTTTCATAGCTAGGTGAACAAGAGCCCCAGGGAATAGGAGAAAAATCGCAATACCCCCTACGGTGAAATTTCTTCAGCAACTGCACAAAATTCAAGATTTGCAAAGCTTCTGTTGTTATAAATGATCATATTACATATTGAACAAAATGAAATGCTTGTGAAAAGTCTCGAAGTTTTCTAGCTATGAAGTTGCTGCCTCTCTTTCGAGGCACTGCGCCGTTTTGCCCCATGATAGCTAAACCAATGAATGCAAAGCAGTGGTCCAATGGGGGTGATCTGTGTCCAATAGAAATGTATGACAGAATTTGTTTATTTACATTACACATTCGAGGATCACCGAAGCCTTTATAATTATGTATATCATTTCAACATTTACAAAACACATTTTATTTCGCCTATAAGATAAGTAGCTTGAGTTATCATGGGAAAATTTTATGAGTTCTCAATTCTGATAATATATGTAACGTCAAACGTTTTTATCTCACCATGATTCACGTTATTTCCTAATTATAATAGATTTGATAACAATTAAATGCGTACTATTTAACTACTACGCTTAATTGTGGGCAGAATTTGAACCGGTAAATAAGCTATTTGAACTAGAGCAAGTCTTGAAACATGTGTTAGGAAATTAACAAAATAAAAAAAAACAAATCATGCAGCGAAATTTCGTTGTTTCTTAAAGTAGAGAGGTATTAAGACTCTAGAGTCACGGATGTCGATGGGCGGTGGTGATTAGGATTACCTGTGGATTACCACCCACTTAGTTGTCCTCTATGAAAAAAAGACCCAAAATAAAGCGAAAGCTCAACCACCTTTACTGTTTTTTATTAGTTAGTTTATTGGGTTTAATAGTAAAGCTACTTGCTAAGCTAAGGCCTATTAAACGATAAAATGATTACTTAAATGACCCTAGTGTTTGGATATGATTTGCTACAGTATCTGTATCTGTTTGATGTAAAATGTTCGAAAGAGCTAACACGACTGAATCTCTTAGCCTCTTTTCCAGACTCTGGAGTGATCGTCAATATCCATGACTATTTTAATGTAAAGTCGGAGCAAACTGTGATCTATGTGATATCAAATTATTTTAGAATATTTATTATTATTTTTTTATCAAGGCGAGTTCACATTTCAAGGATCTAGAATCTAGATGATACTTGTGGTAACTCGGTCGGACTTGAATTCGTGTATACGGTGATGTTAGTTATTTCGAATATGTGTTTGCATGTTGTTCTCACAATTTTTTATCCATTTATTTTTTATTATTATAATTTATTACTACAAGATGTGAATCTTGTTTGTAAATCCTGAGTAATAATTTAGCAAAGGAACAGTAGTAAGCAATAAGCCGTGGACGATTGCCAATAATGAATGAATATTATTATTCTAGGTGACCTTGATATGTTCACGGTTGTGGAAAGTCCAGCTCCCCCACATAATATTCCTGAAATAGCAATACCGAGTTGACACTCGTTCACTGTTATCATCGTGCATCAAAGTGTCTCGACATTTAAGGTTTTATGCAAAGTGAATAAAGTATATTGTATAGTCTTATAAAAAAATATGAAAACATTTTAAACTAATTGAATAAGTTTTCTTGCAAATAACCTCTGAAACCGAAAAATAAGTAAAATTAATATTGCATTCACCCTGTTCAAATTCTACTTTTACATGCATTGGGTTATTTACAAAGTTTCCTGCAATATGTTTTACAAACTTAACCTAACTAAATACACACTTATATAACGTCCCCTCAGTTTGCCTCTGTAACTCTCTCCACTGAACTCTGTCTCCTGTCACTCTTCTCCAGTAGCCTCCAGCTGTCCCCTTTATTTCGTCTTCCCATCTCCAGGTTTGTCTTCCTCTACTTATTTTTGTGACCAAACAAAAAGCATATTTAAAATTAAACTACGTTTAAAAGAATATTACATTATGTCATTTCAATCCAACGACCAAGACCAAATATCAAGTTTGGTCAGTAAAATACAATCCTGCAGAGTGTACAATAAGTTTTGCGTAGGCCTTTTTAATGTCACATTTTTTACTTACCTACGCAGGGGCTGATTTGTAACACTGGCCGGCCTAGGCCTAAGAAAGATTGCCACGAAGAACTTAAAGAAGAAATTATATGATAAAGTTACATCAATCAGTGTTGTCAGCAGTCAGATACTGATGCATACCGTTTTTATGTGTGAGTTTCTAAACGTTGAAGTATACGTTCACAGAGTTCTGACGCCCCCAAAATTTTGCCGCCCTAGGCCATGGCCTACTTGGTCTATATCTGGGGGCACGGTAGTGCCCCCGCCAAGTCGAGCAAAAAGCGGCACGGCCGTACTATCCTTTTCTCGAAGTAGTTCGGGCCATTTTCGACCCCCTATAACTTCGTTGTGGATAAAACTAGAATCCTGAATTTTCAGTCACTAAGCAGGCATTGTATAAACTCGGTACATTTCAAATATCATTCTGTTTGAACCAGTAGTTTAAGAATTATAACTAGTCAAAGTTTGATAATTTGTCACTCACTCACTCACTCACTGACTGACCGATCATCAAAACTCTAAGGCACTTCTAGCAGACATAGAAACTTGAAATTTAGAATACAATTAGTGTTTAGTCTATAAATCAAGGAAAAACTACAATATTTTGAAATTTCGGTCCAGTTTTCTAGATATACAATTTTTTTTTGTATTTTTGTATGTAATTAATAACTTAAAAACTACTGGACCGATTTTAAAAATTCTTTTACCATTAGAAAGCTACATTATTACTGAGTAACACAGGGTATTTATTATAGAGATACTTAGGAATTCCTACTAAAAACAACCCAAGGTGTAAAAAAATTAACTATAAAATGTCTTTCATCGCATGTGCTGCGAAAAGTATTGATGATAGAACAAAAAAACGTTCTACAATATTATAGAACATATCAAAATCTACAAAAAACTTCCCGAGACCATATGTCCAACGATTGTAGTTATGTCATTATAACTACTTTTTTACATTAAAAAGTTGATAAAAATGCCGATCAAAATCAGACTGTTATCCATAGAGCTTTGTATTAATTCTTATCCAAATAAACTAAGAAAAGGACTATCTACAAAAAGAAATGAGATGCCATCAAAAACATAAATTGTAAAAAAAGCCAAGTCTTGCAACTCAGTTCTTCTATCGTAAAAAGTTGTGAGATCCATATAATACCAAGTCGGTCAATTTATTCAGTCTCTACTGAAGGATCCTTCTGTCTTAAGTAATTACATAATTAGCTAACCTAACAACATCTTATAGTGATCATATCAATGCCAATATTAAAAATCTTTGATGTTTAAAATAAATAGATTGACTTGGCAATCGCACTAAACAATTTAATTTAATATAATATGTATTACTTGTGAGATACATTATGTTTTTAATAAAATAAAAAAAGATACATTGTGATTTCATGCGATAGCCGAGCCAATCTATTTATTTTAAACATCAAAGATTTTTAATATTGGTATTGATATGATCACTATAAGATATTGTTAGGTTAGCTTATTATGTAATTACTTAAGACAGATGGATCCTTCAGTAGAGACTGAATAAATTGACCGACTTGGTATTATATGGATCTCACAACTTTTTACGATAGAAGAACTGAGTTGCAAGACTTGGCTTTTTTTACAATTTATGTTTTTGATGGCATATAGTATATACATATATAAATCCGCCCTTGTAATTACGGAAAACTATTTTATTTTTATTTTTGAGTGTACTATCAAATAAGGCGCTCATAAAATTCATTGGATATATACACTTATACATATACATATACTTATAGTAGTTTTGTTGGTGAACAAAATAGGTGTTTATAGTTTGATTTTATATATTATCTAGCTGGCACGTCCTAAGGATTATTAAATTAAAAAGTGTGAGAATAAAATCTTTTAACACCTAGATTCAACATTATTTGTAAATGAAACATAGACAATGTGATCTTTAAATATTATATACGGTGAAGCTAATGAGTGGGAATAAATTATTCGGTTCAACGACAGCTGTTGTTATGTATTATTCCACGAAATGGCGTATGGAGTATTGACGTACACCGTTGTACGTACTAGTGACGACACAGAACATTATATTATATCATGTACACAAATAATATTTATAATATTAGTAGATGTACGATTATGATTTTATTCCCGGATAGTGATACTTTATCAAATAACATAAGAATCCATAGTTCTAGTAAGACAGGTGATCATTTATTATGTATAGCAACACGCCCGGCTTCGCATGGGTGCAATGACTATACAAAAAAAAATTAGCATATGTTACTCGCTAATTAATAAAATCATTCGAGTAGTTTTTGAGTTAAAACGTAACAAACAAACAATCAATTTTTTCCTCTTTATATTAATTTAGAAATATTATACCTTGTAGACTCCAACATAATACGTTGTACTATTTTGAATATAAATAACTAATAGTCTTATGCACTATCATACAGCCGATAAAGTCTAGCAAAGAACCTTAAAACAAAAGACAATATATTTATCGAAAATGGCGGCATCTCATAAAAACAGCACTTGCACAATATTGCAATTTATCAATGCCTTTATCAATAGACTTAGACTAATGTTATAAAGAGGAAAGATTTGTATTTTTGTATGTTATGAATAAACTCAAAAACTACTTTCACTAATAGAAATCTACATTATCAGAGAGTAACATAGGCTATTATTGTGTAAAGTACATCTACATTGCCGGGGCTCTTTGCTACTCAATAGATCAAAGGCATTAAACTATGCAATTATCTATAAAAATATTATTTAAAGAATGTAGTTATGATATACATATAGTCTAAATAGAAGGAAGGGTTAGTTAGAAAGATGATGAGTCACCTTATTGGATGGACGATAGTTGTATCAAAACCATGAGAAAAGTTAGAAGGAAAAAAGTGCATGTAAAGTCAAGAATAAGATATATGTGCCAAATAAAGGAAAGGGTGATTTAATTGTCGCAGTTCCTGGTCAAGGAGACTACAGGAATAGAATAGAAATGACAACAGCTACAAGAGTTAGGCCGGAATTGCATCAGCTGCGAGACATCGTCCCAACCTTTCTATAATTACACCTTAAAAAAAATGATGCGATCTACTACAACTGTTTACTGTTGAAGACGTAAGTATATTAGATGAATAAATAAACCGTTCATCAAACATATTTTTATTTAAACAAATAAATAAAAATATTTTTGAGGAATTCTTTTAAATTAATTACATAATTCCTCAATAAGATTCATCTTCTGTAAAATTCTGAGTTCAGTAAGTCATACCTGTGCCTGATGACATCGAAAACAACACCAAATAATGAGAAACTGCCAATCCATGTGTTTTGTTAAACTTAAATTATTAGTAGACGACTAATAGTTGTTTCATTTCAATATTGTCTGTTTCGCAAAAATCGGTAAACAATCCAATTTTTGCGACCTAAACTGCGCGTGAAAATGATTGAAACTGAACTTCTAAGGCATTTATGTCTTTATAGCGAAGGTATTGTAAAGTATCTTTGCTAAATAGAGTATTAGTTTGCGAGAAATTAGTCTTTATAGCGAAGGTACCGTAAAGTATCTTTGCTTAATAGAGCTTAACTTCAAACATTAGTTTGGAAGAAATTAGATGACGAGAAGAGATCATCTATCAATGTCGCTCCAGAACCAGTGGAATATCATGGAGAGGGGTATTCCTCCGACTGTCCATGCAGTACCTACACAAGCGCTCGTCTCCTAGCCCAGGTAAAAAATAATATTATAAGAATAATCTACGTGGCGAATGGATATATACAATCACTAGGTGAAGGTGCCATAATGTCTCGTTGCAGTCGGTCACTACGGCTAGCTTTTCTACGTCGCGCTTCACCTACATTTCTGTTCATTACCTGCCAGATTTAACAATGTTAGAATGAAATAGCTTTTGATGTTATCCGATGTCCTCAACGTCTCATCAATGCTGGATGAATGCCAGACTGTTCTAATCTATGCAACACCGTCAGACAGCCCACCCAAACAAGTTCTAATTTAATACTCACACAAAAACACAAATATTGAAGTGTAGTATAGAACGCGACTGGAAAACACAAATAAAACTGGCTAATTTATTGATTTCAGTCTGAGCACAGGTCTGGTCTGTCTGCGTATTTTAATGAGTCACCCGTCTACGTTTGATCAATGAGAAATAGAATATAAATAGTATTCAGTATTATTGTTCATCGCTTGTTAGAACTCTAAATAGTATTAAACAAATCGCTATTGTCGTGTGTTTATGTTTGTCCTTTTAATTCATCTAATTTGGATCAGTTAACAGGCATATTATTTTTATTTTCGTTTGTTCAGGCATTACTTTTTAGTATGAAAAAGGATATATGGGGTAACGAATATTCTCAATTGAAAATACGAGTAAATGAAACCTGCTACTGAAAGCTTATATTTAAATGATAAAGTAATTGTTGGTTCGTTTTCTGTATTTTCCTTTGGTTGGTAACTAATTCTGTACCTATTTCCTATATATACGAAAAATAGATTGACTAAATTTGAATAGGGATTGTAACTAAAATGTCTAGAATATGAATTTACGACGGGTCTATGCGTCTCCTGCGAGCTACGTGCCTCATTTTTAATTACCGTAAGAGTTAAGGTAGCTCACCCGTGTGAGGGACATGCTGGCCTTCACTGGCGAAGGTAGGTCCGCGGAGACGACCATGGCTGGGGTGAGATCATTGGCATCGTCTGGAATGGGTTTTTGTTTCCTCCAAGGATAATAATATATAGATAACTAGTGGACCCCGCAGACGTTGTTCTGCCACAACTTTTCCCGCTTTTCTGTTCAAATTTTCACACACGGAGCCCGAAACCTTTCCAACGAATGCAAAACCGTGGAAATCGGTTCGTGCGTTCTGGAGTTATAGCGTCAGGAAGGAAAACCCGACTTATTTTTATATAGTAGATTTAGCTATATTCTCCCTTCAGTTACAGAACAAAGCCAAGTATGATAATACGTGTGGAATTGATTATTATAATTGTCAGTCGACTATTTCGTTACTTTAAAATATATTTATGACATACTATAATGTCATTAATTAAATAATAGTACATTCAGAAACGTGAGTGAAATAGTTGTGGGAAGTACAACAATAAAATACTGCTATACCTACATTTCATTTAAGTCTGACGAACGTCTGCTTTTAATACTTCTGGCAAGACTTTCTTTAGGTGACCCAAAAACTGTTGGCTCACTGATGTACATCGTGGGATGGAGTTCACCGCCCTGAAGAGCTCAGTTTCAATTTCAGATAAACAATTAAGAGGCATTACACCTATAACTACCTACTAACATTTGATTATAAACAGCCACTTGCAAAAGGGCACAAAAATTACGATTATTTTTTAGGGTTTCATACTTTTATTATTTTCTATTGTCTTCTAAGAAAAAAATTGTTTGTTTTCTTGTTTTTGTGTGACTTTTCAAACGACGATATTTTCACTATTCCGCCTATGGAACAAGATATATGTTTATGCATTTCCACGTCCACGTCCACGTCTTTATATAATACTAGCTGATGCCCGCGACTTCGTTCGCGTGGGGTTCACTTTAAGCTGAGCTTTTGAGCAAGCTTTCTTCAAATGACATATCCCTCCTCCACCCTCTGTACTTGGTGATTTCTTTTGGGAAAGAGCTATCAAATTAGTCATTGACGGTAATTGCTTTTGCATCATGTTATCGACATGTTTAATGGTGGTTGAGATTGAGGTTCGAAGGATGATTTGAAATTCAATAGTTGAAATAATTAACCTGACTTTAAAGAAACTTTAGGGAGATTCATATTAATTAAATTTTACGTGACCAAAATCCAGATATGTGTCTTTTTTCTACTTATCAGAGTTCAATCGAAGATTGGATTCAATGCATTTCTGTCTTAAATAGATGAGTGCGTTCATTTAATTGTTCAATTTCATTTTCGGACATTTTTTTTAAATTCCCGGGATACCTGCCCGGGTTTCCGGTGCTAAATGCAGAAACCTCTAAGATACGGAAGCAAAAAAGCAATGTCGAATAATCGTAATTTGATGAAAATGTGAAATAAATGATCTCATAAGAAATACTTTTTCATATAATATTTCAATAATACATTTTTTATTATTGTTATAATATAGTTCTTTCAAAAAATAAATAAAGAAATACAAAAAAAATATTTATTTCATTTCAACTTCAGATTCGAACTCGCATCAGAAGCTACGCTATGGGACTGCATATCCACTATTCTACGAATACATATTGGAAATGGCGAAATAATCAAACTATTTCATTTACATATCAGACTGTGATTGACATCTGACAATTCGAAAAAGTTCAACGCGAGTCAGTTTGCATTGAAATTTGGTGATATGGTGCCTTTAATAAAATAATATTTAAATGATGATAACTTTTCTTTCCGATAACCGATTTCGATGAAACAAAGCCTATATGTTGCCCCGGGCTTTCCTTAATATATTTGTGTAAATTGCATTAAAATCGGTTCAGTATCTTCGGAGATTAGCGTGAACAAACAGACAGACAGACAGACAGACGGACAGACAGACAGACAGACAGACGGACAGACAGACAGACAGACAGACAAGAATCTTAAAAATTGCATTTATGCATTCTGCTACCCTTCTTTTATCACCCCTCTTAATTTCTGGTAAAAATATTTAGTGAAGCGTAATTTCGATCCTACTCTTTTATTATATGTATAGATTATCATAAATAGTGCTATTTTAATTACTGAAGGTCCTTGACCTTTTTGGACATTTAGTAGTTCGGGGAGATAATGGACCTGACTTACCACATCGTGTATACAGTGGCGGCGTAAGGCGTGGGCGACGTGGGCCACCGCCTACGGCATCGCGACCCAGGGGGCCTCGCGCCTCGAAAAATGCATTAATTAAAAGCCGCGAACACGGCAAAGAAAAAATTTGCCAAAAAACAAGCCATTTTTTGTGCTGGCGGAGGGCCCAGCAAAATGAATCATGCCCACATAAAATTTAGGTCTTACGCCGCCACTGCGTGTATAGCAAGTACTCTGCGACAGGATCTTCCAAAGCATTATTGAAACAGAAACATACTTGTTACTACACACTACAAACCTAGTATAACCATAGTGACTCCTCCAGTCCCCTAGTGGGGCATATGGTAGACATTACAATGCCTGTTTTATTTTATACAAGCAAGTAGGTGATCAGAATTATTTACCCTACCAAACGATTTTTTTATTTTTTAATATGGTTTCACCGGGACATACATACCTAAAAGCAACGAAAATTCCATGGAGCCAAGGAGGCATGGTTATATAAATCAAGTTAAAAAAAATGTAAAATCATGAAATACATGATAATATTAATGTATGTAACAATAACATAAAAAATGATACAAAAGAGGTACAGTGACGGGACCACTAAACAAGCTCTAAAACTCGGCTTGCCCCAATTATTCAACTAAGAAAAGGAAATTAATACTGCCCATTTATATTATTACGTATTATATACGTCTTATTTCTTATATTTAGTCCGTGAAGTCGTTTTAATTAAAAGAGGTGGTTATTGATATATTTAAATGAGTAAGTCGTAATTACAAAAATCACTTAAAATAAATGTGTTACTTGTGAAAACAAATAAATAAAAAACTAAAAGTACTTACTTTTAATTTAGAGCCAGTGACTAATAAAATAAACGTGAGCTGTGAAAATTGCTTCGCCCTTACAACCTTTCTCCTCGTAATATTACAAATTGTAAAATTATTATGAATTGCCTCCAATTTCGCATTTGAATTTCGAAGGCAGCATTCAAAATATCTTTAGTTTATGACTTGCCAGCCGATTGTAAATTTTAAACGAAAACAATTTCTCACAAGAGAATTATTATTATTATATTATATTTGTTTATTATTATTTAAAATATGACATGAAATATCATTATATAGCTTAACCTTTCTTCTAAAAATTTGCAAGCTAGTCTGCAACCATCGTTCTATGGTTTAATATAAACTTTACAGTAGAGTTACCATTGCGTAAAGAAAATTTTTTTTTAAACGGAAACCGTCACCGTCTATAACTGTGTTTATTCTAAGTTATTATTATTTATTTTTCCTGGGCGATTGTATATACCCAGTTTTGAATGGATTGTCAGCAGAGTAGAATAATTCAAATTTCAGTGTGACTGTATGAGTAGTCCGTAACAGACGTCTATACTAATATTATAAAGAGGAAAGATTTATTTGTTTGTTTGTTACGTTTTAACTCAAAAATTATTTCACCAATAGAAATCCACCACATTATCAGCGACAATAACATTAGCTTTAATTTTTTCTTTGTGGGTAGTACATCTACATTGCACTCATGCGTTTTATTATATTTAGAGATGAGAGATGGCAATAATCTCATAACTTGGTCGTACCCTTCATCGGACCTAACACAAGACGTCAGCATCTCATAAAGTAGATATTTAGTGCACAGGGTCAAAGGTGATGTCGCATTATCCATAAAACTCTATTTCAATCAGGTTTTGATATTCATTTTGCGACACTAACTAGTACGTATATTACGTAGCACGTGCTTATCTCTCAATTATCTTGGGTCGGGGGCTATCTAGCAGTTCTTTTATGATCTACGAGTATGGTCATATTAATTGATTAGAGTTTAATTTTACAATTTAAAAAAAATAAACACGCAAAATGTTTATATTTCTTAGTTATAAAATCGATTGGAAGTTTTTAAAGTTATTTATCGTATCACATATTGCATTTTACCTAACTAAACGCCATATATTTATTACCTTACAAGTGTGGCCTTCTTCGTATTAAAACTATGGGGTGGAATATTGCAAAATGGCTAGGTGCAAATATTAAAAAAAATCGTAAAAATATAGATTGTGCGTTTTGGTATTTAGTCTATGAATTTCTAAATACTTTAAGTAAAAATAAAATAAGTCGACAACACGTTATTTACCTATAAATTATTTAATAGTATAGTTTTCTATAGAATAAACACAAAACTCTCGTTAAAAACATCAATCTGCTACGATACATCTGTTTTTAAAGCGAAAGTTTCAGTCATCATTTTACAAATAAAAAATATCGGTAAAGTAAAATATACGTATGTATATATTTTACAGTCCGATTATTATCAATAATTTGATTACTGATTCACTGATCTCATTGGAAGTACCTATTTTATTCAGTTCTTTTCTGGTTTTCCGATTACTTGTGTATAGGACAGCAGCATTGTTGATGAGTAGGTACCTACAGCTCATCCTGGCACAGATTGAGTTCCTCAAAACTGTACCATCCAAGATCTCTTCCTTTACCAAGTTTATGCAGATTTGTGCACCAGCTTCACTTGAAGCTTAGTGGTATGCGAATTGTGTTTATTACCGAAACAAGAAAATATATGTTTCGGCCAGGCTGTATCGAAATATGGCTAACCTGCGATCCGCCCACGAGTAATGTCGCGGACGGGAGAAGACAAACTAAGATGTAAGATATCTCGATGTATTTTTTTTTTTTTTTACATTTCTTTCTTCTTATTACATGCTTTCAAACCATCTATAATATAAGGTACTAGCTAGTATCACACATTAAAATAAAATACTTTATAACGGATAAACGTGATTTATTATTTATATTATTTATGATGTATAAATAAATTCGAAACCTCGGCATAAATAATATCTATATATAAAGAATAAATACATAGGTACATATTAAATATAAATTAAACTGCGTAATTGCGTATATTATATTCTATTTAAGTGATAACTTCTAGCCGAAGTACCTCTTAGATCATTATTTATTTACAACTACGCAGTAATGGATTTCATTAAGATATTTAATTTACAGGGTTGTGACGTGTGCTCTCTATACATATGTATATACTTTACTATTTTAATAACATAGGAGATAAATATATAAAAACGTTAGATATATACTTTGTAAATTCAAAATACTTTTGAGAGGTTATTTGCCGCGTACAGAATATGTACCTAAATGTAAAACATTTTCTATTTATAACAGTTCTATAAACATGATTTCCTTCTCTACCTCTGGTCATAACCAACAAACGGGTAGGATGAATATCGAAATTCCGACCGGATAACTAACTACTGTCATTTTTATGAAATTTGAAATGATTTCTCAGTTGACAGTTTGACGATTCGAATAAATTGTCGATAGTCGTTAGTGCTAGGCCCTCAGATACATGGAAAAAGTAAAGTGTACATTGCAAGAGTCGGTTTCAATGTATAAATTTCCGAATGCTCAAAGTAAAAAATCGATGGCTCCTACGTAAAGGGGCGAAACTGCCGCTTAAGCCTTTTTCCAATTATTAGTGCATTGAGTTCCTTGTATCCGATTCTATGACATTCACAAATAAAATTTTATTTTTTTTTACTAGGTACAAAATAAAATTTTAGGCACATAGGCGTATGTACACAAATCGGTAGCGTATAAAAACCGATCAAACGTTTGGTTGATTTACGGCGTCGTGTGAGCGCGTCGGAGGCGCGGTGAGAGGGCGAATGTACCGTTTCAGTCCTTTTACTCAGTATCCGAAAACCTCGTATAAAGGCGAAACATCACATTTGCCTTTTTACGTGATTCGGTTTTTAGTAAATCGTATTCGCCTGTTTTGTAGACATGTCATATTTTGTACTTAATGAAAACTAATTAAGATTTTTTTTATAAAATTACGGATAGAACTATACATTTGTATACTATGACAGTTCCTTTATTAGTTAATTATTACTATTGACTTAATAACCTCCGATGGCGTAAGTGCAGGCAGGCTGTTTGTATGGAAATTACCCTTGTAAATAGGCTGAAAGTCATTTTAGCCTTTTTACGTTGAACAATAAAACTGAAATCGTAAAAAACCAACAAAGTAAAAAGACGAATGGGCAAAATCTCGAAATATATAAAAAATACATAAAATTTATGTACATATGTATAAAAACCACTATACGTTAACACTAACTGCAAAATTACATAAAAATCGAATCAGTAGTTTAAAAGATATGACCCAAAATATAGTTCTGGCATCTTCAAACCGCTCTCCTGTAAAATTCACTTTTTTCACTTAGGCCTGTATACGTAGGAGCCATCGAAATAGGCAGGCAATCATTGACTGATATTCTGTAGTTGAAGTATCATCTAGTTAGTATAGGGATTTTATTCATACTGTACTCGATTGACTCCGAACTCGATCATGTCGGGAGTAAAACGCCAGTTCCATCATTAAAAAAACTTGGAAAATATGAAAACTGTCATCCCTAGACTGCTTATAACAGCTGCACACGTCGTGTCAACTGGATAAGGCTCTTCGACCTTTCACCCATTTCATTCACAGATTTCTACACTTACAATAATTAAAGCCCTTAATGTTATCTATACGAGATAAAAACAAAGTAATGCATATCATACAGTTTGATATTCCTGGGAAAATAATGTTAAAATGCCATATTAATTACGACGCCATAGAATGTTAAAATCGTGTTGAATATAAATGGTAAGGTTGAATAGTACCAAAAAATATATACCTGACTAGCAACACGCCCCGGATTCGCACGGATGCAATGCAGATGACGTACTATACACACAAAAATAGCCTACTCGCTGATAATGTAGTTATCTATAATTGGTGACATAGTAATTTTTAAAATTCGGTTCAGTAGATCCAGAGATTACTCCCTACAACCTCACAAACTCACCAACTTTGCCTCTTTATAATATTATAGTATACTAGCTGACCCGGCAATCGTTGTTTTGCCATGTAAATAATTTCTAAAAAGCAGGGATTGGTGATAAAAAAGTAAAAATGTAGGGTTGTATGTATTTTTTAATGCCACATTATAAAAAAATAAAAACAAAAAATTTCGTCCAAAAATTTAAAAAAAAAATTAGGGGTGGCTTACCCTTAACATTTAGGGGGATGAAAAATAGATGTTGATCGAATATCCACCCTTGCCGATATGCATGCTAAGGATCACGAAAATCGTTGGAGCCGTTTCGGAGGAGTTCGGTCCCGCACACCGTGACACGAGAATTTTATATATCTTTTACCTTTAAACGAGCAATTCTTGTATATATATATATATATACAAGGTGTTTCGTAGGTAATCACATTAAATTTTTCTACGTGTAGAGAACATTGACCTTAGATAATTTGCAAAATTTCATTTAATTACAATGAGCCGTTTGGCCACAGGAATTATTTTTCACTTTTAAAAATTATAACACCATGTTTGTTCTTAGATACTTTCATTGATAATTTTTACGCGTGACCTTGTAATTTCGTAATACGATAGTGTGCGAAAAGGAAAAAAGATCTATTCGTTCTCTTGAAGTATAAACAAAGCGCGGCGCGGCACAGTAATCTTACAGTAATGCGACTCGGCCCTGTCCTTGAAATAATATAATTACCTATGACCGCAAGGTACGTAAACACGCAATAGGGCCTTCAGTATTTTTATTTAATCTTAGGATTACCTACTTGAGTTTCTTTCTCGTTTTGTGATTGTAAACATTATATTTAAAAAAATTAAATTAGTTGTGAGTGAAATAAGAAGTGTATATTAAAAATATATGTTGTGTTCTTTGATTAGTAGATTTCAATATTTACAGAACACACGCTTACTGCTTACAAATCCGACGTTCAATCGCCATTGCGGCGCATTCGCAACTGTTCTAATATTACTGTGCTCCGGAAGGTCGTTGACTCGGGACGCTTATTGCTTCTTAGTTTGAATGATTTCGACAGGGTGTAAAAATTTTAGACTATTTTTACTTTAATTATTTTGTATGAAAAAATCGAGTTTCTTAGTTATTTAGATATTGACTTTATTCTTATGGGGTCTTGTGTATTTCCACCCATACTATTATGTGTTTGAATTAATGTGATTAGGTACGAAACACATTGTATATATATTTTACAAAAGGTCGCTCCACAGCCGATGCTGGTATTAAATTAATTTCCGAGATTTTAAATGCGTGGGAAAATGCTCATGATGCCATTGGAGTTTTTTGCGATTTATCAAAGGCTTTTGACTGTGTCCATCACGAAATCCTTATCAAAAAACTTCAACACTATGGCATTGGCGAAAAAGCGCTAAAACTAATGGATTCATACCTGAGCGGTAGAATTCAAAAGGTAAATATAAATGGAACGACCTCAATGGGATCGTCTGTTACTATGGGTGTGCCGCAAGGCTCCATACTTGGACCTTTCTTATTCCTCATCTATATAAATGACCTACCATTTCTTGTAAAAGAGCTTCACGAGATAGTACTGTTTGCTGATGACACTTCGCTTTTATTTAAAGTGAAACGACGAGATCCATTACTTGAGAATGTAAACAGTGCCATCTCCAGTGTAGTTCACTGGTTTAATACAAATAATCTTAAGCTAAACGAAAAGAAGACAAAATGTATTAAATTTGTAACTACAAATGTAAAAAGTAGCAATGGTCAAATAATAATTAAAAATGAGGAAATAGACTTTGTTGATAATACAGTGTTCTTGGGAATTACTTTAGATAGTAAACTCCAGTGGGGGCCACACATAGAAGGTCTTTCGAATAGGCTAAGTTCTGCAGCGTTCGCAGTGAAAAAGATACGTGATCTTACTGACGAGAATACAGCAAAGCTCGTTTATTTCAGCTATTTTCATAGTATTATGTCATATGGTGTTATTTTGTGGGGTAATGCAGCTGATATTAAATCGATATTTGTAGTGCAAAAGCGGGCTATAAGAGCGATCTGCGGATTATCCCCACGGGAGTCAGTTCGAAGCAAGTTTAAAGAATTAAATATTTTGACTTTGGCAAGTCAATACATTTATGAGAATATTTTATATGTGCGGAAAAATATAGATATCTTTCAAAAGAATAGTAGCTTCCACAATTATAGTACTCGTAATAAAGACAAAATTAGTGCACCAACCACAAGGCTGCATAAAACGAGTAATTCTTTCCAAGGCAATTGTATACGTTTTTTCAACAAAATCCCTAGTGAGATACAAGTGTTGTCAATAAATAAATTTAAATCGTACGTTAAAGTAAAACTACTTGCTAAGGCCTATTATAACATAAATGAATATTTAAACGATCCTAGTGCTTGGATATGATTTGCTCCAGTATAGAGGTAACGCGACTGAATCTCTCGGCTGCAATTCCAGACTCGGGGGCGATCGTCAACATCCACGACCTTTTTAATGTAAAGTGGGAGCAAACCGTGATCCATGTAGTACTAATTTATTTCAGAATAATTAATATTATTATTGTTTTCTTATGTAGCCAAGTTCACATTTCAAGGATCGTCATGCTCGCTTAAATGTCATTGCTTGTGGCGGCGTCCATGCGTCGGGTTGTCTCTCTCCCTAAAATATGGCGAGGGGGTCGATGGCTGGCCATGCGTCATACTCGTGAACGGGTGCTACTTGTGGTGACTGGTCGAACTTGAATTCGTGTATGCGGTGATATTGGTTGTTTCGTCTATGTATTTGCGTGTTGTTCCCACGAGAATGTAAGTGAGTGCTCCTACTTCACCATACATTCTGCTGATAGAGGACAAATCTTTGTTTTTGTTTGTTTTTATTTTTTTCGTTTATATATACTCGTATATTTTTTCGATTATTATAGTTAATTACTTAAAGATGTCATGTGGAACATGGTGTAATGGTTGCAGCTCCTTACAAAGCATTTGTAAAACAAAAACTTGGCGATTAAAAAAGAGTGGCGGCGAGTTTCTTGCCAGTTCTTCTCGTCCGCTCTACGCCCTTGATTTGTGAACTGGCAGTAAATGTAAAACTAGAAGCATTTAATATGTATTTTTTATTGACGTTCATAAGTGTACATTGTGTTACCTAAATGAATAAATGATTTTTGATTTGATTTGATTTGATTTGATATATAATTGGAATCTCGGAATCGGCTCCAACGATTTTCATGAAATTTAGTATACGGGGGGTTTCAGGGGCGAAAAATCGATCTAGCTAGGAATCATTTCTAGAAAATGTCATTTTATTCGTGTTTTATCAACTTAAAAGAAAAATTACTTTTCCTGACATCTATCGGCGAATATTAATACTATTTTTTTTTAATTGCTTTAACGACACAACAACACTAAAGCTATTCCAGCAGATGGCGTTGTTAAGTAACACGAAGTCAATGAGTGTTTGCTTTGAGGTTAGACTTGATTTTATTACTATGTAATTCGTACTTAAATTTTCCCAAAAACACAATTTATAAAAAAAAAATATATATCTTTCTTCGTTTCATTCTGTCCTACTCTAACAGTTTTAGGCGCTTTCTTTCAAATGCAGTCATTAGCTTACAGCAGCGCCACCTTAATTTCACATGACTTTATGGACACTTCTAATATACAGAGAAATTCCTCCGTGTCTCTACCCTCCATAACCTAGTGGAACGAACTCGAAAGTTTTAGGTTTGACGTTGACAAATGTCATAAGTCATAACTGCCATCAATGTCAATTGTCTTATTTTGCTGACTTTAGACATGGGTAACTCAGCGAAATTCCCTGCGCCAACTCAGCAACTCAGGCGCAGTGTAGTGTGTTGGCTCCTTGAGTCAACTCAAAATTGCGCCACGACGCAGTAAAAATGGGACGCGCAAAGCGAGCAGTGAAACCTCCGAAACGCACGCAACCCCACGCTCATAGTTCACTCAGTGAGTGGGTACTGCGCCGTGCGCCAACACATTATGAATGCGTGAGCTGACTCACCCTGCGCACTGAAGCGTGCCGGCGCAATTGCGCGGCGCAGCGCAGTGTTACACATGTCTAGCTGACTTCTCGTTGCCGATTCTTTACTGTTCACTGACATGTAACATGTTTACTAGCACTAGAAAATAGAAATATTCTAAAAAGTGACAAAGTCTCATTATTATTTTGTACTAATTTCGTGTAATTATCATAAGCCAATATGTCTTTAAACACTGTTCCAAAAGACCTTCGAGGATTACGTGCCTGTTTAGTTTGCTCACTAATAAAGGTTTCACATAAATTTAATAATAATATAATAGAATTAAAACCATTATTAAAAATTAATCAATTGATCTACTTTGTATTTTTAGACCTTTGATCAATTTGAATACGATGGCTGCGACAATTGCGACGAATTTCTGCGAATGAAAAGCAATAAGGACAATGTCTACGATTGTACGAGTAACAATTTTGACGGGTAACAAAATCATAAATGTAATTTATTTGACATTTATAAGCCTAGGTCTACCCTGTTTTATTGAAATAAGCAATTATGGTATATTTTCATAATATTAAAATCATAATGTAGTATATTAAAATTGATTTTTCAAGTGTCCCCTTCTGTGTTTTTTCACTGATTATTTATCTTTTCAAGTTAGTGTGCATTTTGTTTCCACAACTAAATTGAAAAAAAAAATAGTCTTGTTTCCCTGGGATTTGAAGACGGTGTCTTTAGTAATGGGTATAATCCTGTCAATAGTGTATGTTACCAAAAAATACTAAAAGTAGATAGTCTGCAGGAAATTAACTCAAATTTGGTTGTACAGTAATAAAACTGTTGCTGTATTGAGTGTTGAATTGTGTATTACTATTAAACATTTTTGCAAAGGGATAATTTTGATTAGTTTTATACAGTCAAATTGCTAAGAGCTGGTACTGTTCTACAATATTGTATGGAAACAATTTATTTACAGAATGATTGCTGTGATGAGCCCTGAAGATAGTTGGGTGTGTAAATGGCAAAGAATAAGTATGTATAGAATTGCTGGCTTTTTTTTTTTTATTTATAATATTGTCTACTTGCATTTGTTCAAGGAAAATACACAGTGAAAAATTTGTTCTAGGTCGCTTTTGTAAGGGGGTCTATGCAATCTCAGTATCTGGCCGCCTTCCCGCTGGTGTGATTAGAGAAATGAAAAGTCGTGGTATTGTTTATCGGCCCAGAGATACAAGCCAGCGCTAAGATATCTAAATAATTAACATAAATTTTAAATAAAATATAAGTAAATTTAATTAAATTCTAAGGCTTTCTTTTTCCTAAATTTCCTGTATTTTTATCTCCATTATCACTCATATCATTCTTCATACATTCCAAGTAACTCCAATCTTTCAACTTATCTATACAAAAATAATCTGTTGCTCCATATTGCTATTTATAGAATGCAGAATATAGTTTAAACATTTAAACTCACTAAGAATGCATAATTGATTTTTTATGTTATATATTGAGTATTGACTCAAAGAACATAAGTAAATGATGCGCAATTGAAAATAAAACATTGTTTAACATCCACTATTTACTAAATAAATAATAACATCATAAACTACAATACAAAATAATGCATGGAACAACTACAATAATATTTCAATATTTTTAATAAATGCCACTAGTTGACTGATTTGCTGTGCTTAATAAAATAATCAACTATTCTTGTGATATGCCACACCTTAACTGAAATGATAAGCACCTTAGGTTTGACAGGCATTTTTTTAAATATTATGTATTCAAATTATGATAAGTATATATTTATTACATAAGTGTAAGATTAGTACTATACAAATATACCATTCATAAATAGATGACTATATTAAAATGCTCTCTTATGAGAATCATAATATCAGCTAAATAAGACAGCATAAAATAATTTGTACAAGAAGCACTTTATCATATTGATAGTTAATCTCCATTTTTTAAGAAATCAACACATACAGAATTATATTATACACCACTAAGCCACACAGAAATTATATTTGTACTGAACTTGTAATTGCTCATTCACCAATATTCACGTTAAACACATTCCAGCATATTACTGGCTTTAATACACATATAAGATTACATCTTGGTCAACTACTGTCGTTTGCCGGTGGTGCTTTGAACTCATTTTCAGTGCCTAATACATCCTTATCAATGTCCTTAAAATCGATATTCTGCTGCTTCATAGCTTTCTGAAACATACAATTATAATAATACATTACTATTTAAATGGAATGTGCAATAATAAATATCACCAGCATATCAACAAGGTTACCTTAACACATTCTTGGTAAACCTTAAAAATCCCTGCACATACAGAATCATCGTGGTCTCCCTTGAGAAAACGCTCAGAAAACCATGAATTAAAACAATCATCATATTTTTTCTTTAACTCAGTACACTCTTCACCTATGCTATTCATATTTATAATAATAAATCAGGAAACTTTAATGAAATAAGTTTTTGTACAGTTTTATAAATTATACCGAGCTATTACAAAACCGGTAACGGGTAAATTAGTAAATGTCAATTGTCAATCAGTCTATGATGATTTTTGTCAGTTGTCAAAAAGTCAATCGTTAAAAGAAATACATACCGTAAAATGGGGTAAATAGGGATCCAGGTGTAAATTGGGACAAAAAGCTGGAAGATTTTTAAAGTGTCTAGACCAGGGTTTCCCAAACTATGAGTCGCGACCCACTGGTGGGTCGCGAGCGAATATTGAGTGGGCCCTGCCTATAGTACCGAAATAAATTTGACTTATCAAACTCACTGCGATTAAGAGTAACTTAAGTTGAAGTAGATGTCAAAACTGTAATGGCGAAACATAGGAAACAATTTCATCCTTCCCATTAAATTTATATAATTAAGTAATAAAAGATTGTATTAAAATAGTTTGTTATTTCAAAAGTCCTTTATTCATATTGCTAACGCTTCCTTGGGTCCCGAGTTTGTAAACTTATTTCAGATGAGTCGTAGCCCAGTCAACTTTGGGAACCACTGGTCTAGACTATGAACTCTTCGTTCCATTTTTGTTTGTGTTTTTAAATACGTAGTAAAAATGGAAAAGAAACTATAGCAACTCTAAATACGAGTGAATTAATCCGCTAAAGGCTACCAGACTCCGTTAAATGTGGCGGTTGCAAGAGAGAATATTTGTATGCTAGTTATTTTGGTGTATTTCTAACAGAACTTTGTGTTAATTATATGCTTTGGTGTTTTATGAACACTGGAATAAGCAATAAGGTTAGTAATTTCTCATTTTAATATCTTATTTAAGCAATTTAAAAAAATGTTCAATTTGTATTATTTTTTGGGGGAAATAGGGACTTAACCTGTGTAAATAGGGATAGGGACTGGGAAAATTGAGACGAGAATTGGTAAAATAGAAACGAGAAATGTGTAAGTTGGGATAGCTTCTAAGGGTTGTCACTAATATGTTCCTACTGACTGATTATCTTCAGTTACTCAGACTGATAAAGTTTCAGTTGCATATTTTGATCTTTTATGTATTTATAACTATGGTAGTAGAAGACCTTATAAAAAATATAATTCTGAACATATTAAGGCTGCGATTTTATGTTAACTGCATTTAATTGTCGACCTCGCCTTTATAATGATTTTTGTAATACCAATTAATAAGCAAAAAATAATTATTCAATTCTTAATTAATAAATATTATGTAGGTGTAACAATAGGCGTATTTTAGTAACTCCTTTTCCCGGTTTTTTTCTTCTTAAAACTACCCTTGATTCTCTAACAGCAGATAAGTAATAAGTATATACCTAGATTATTACTACAAGGTGATAACCCTGACATATTTCCCTATTTAGCCTTGCTCCGTTCTTATTTACCCCAGATCATGGGTAAATTGGGATGACCGATATTTTGGCGATTTTTATATAAAAATATATAATTAAGAGTATTTTTCACAGTCTACGATCGAGATATGACTAAGATAAATGTTTTGACATTCATTTCACAGCGATAACTAGCGGGGAATTGAAAAGAGTACAACTCAAAACTTGAAATCGTCCCTATTTGCCCCATTTTACGGTACATAGGTAAAGGTTTTAACTGCTGTCATCTGTCATCATGTCTAAAGAAATACCTACCTAATACCTTATCACATTCACTAAACTTGTTGTTGTCTATAATGTGGATTTTTAATATTCATTTTAGGTTATAATAATATCGTACTGTTATGATAAGTGCTTTTTTCGCTTTTTTATAATTTCTGACAAAAATAGTGAGAAAAATGGGTGACATATTGAAAGATAATCGTTTCGCTAAGTACCTAAATGATCCCAAATACCGACAAATACCTAAACATGAACGAAAGGTTAAAATTGATAAAAGATTTCAGTCCATGTTCAGTGATGAGAAATTTAAAGTAAAATATACAGTAGATAAACGAGGTAAACCTATTAATGAAACATCCACGGAGAACTTGAGAAAATATTATGATTTGGATGAATCGGAAGGAAGCTCAGACAGTGATTCACAATCGGAAAAAGGTGAAGATGAATCAAAAGAAGATCTATCAATTAATAAAAAAGGTGATACAAAACCAGGACAATTTGTGAAAAGATTACCAAGTGATGAAGAACAGGATGAAACAGTGCCCAAGATATTTATAAACGACAAACTAGAACGAGGGAGTTTAGACAAGAAAACTGAAAAAAGACTGCTTGATCTGGACATTGATTATGCCCGTGGTGAAGGTAATATTTAACTAGATTGTATTTATTTATACAATATTATTTCAGATTTGTGAGAATCACTCTTCATTAAGGTGATACCCCAGGTACAGAACATAAATCAGTGAAGTTCTGTCGATCAATTGTGTCGTTGTTATTTCTGAAATATCTCTGGATGAACAGACTAATGAAAAAGCACATGTTGCACTTTACAGTTTTCCATCTATTAATGGTTTCTTTCATTGTCTTAATTTCAATATTCCATCCACCCATTTTATTTTAGAAGTGACCATACCTAACATAAAAACTTGTTAAGACACAATCTCAATTAAACAGATTTATAACAGTCATAACTTGAAGTTTGGTGTAAAGTAACAAAGAATCTCTAATGTTTTTAAAAACGACAGAATCTCTGTACTGTATCTAAATATTCAAAATTTTGTATTAATATTTATTTACTATATATTAAAATATTTTTTTTAGGATTACTAATGACTGATAGTTCAAGTGATGAAGAGAGCACTGAAGAAGAGGAAGAGAGTGAGTTAGAACATGAGTGGGGAGAGTTGGATGCTGATGCTGACACTACTGATGAGTCTACTAGAAGGTAAATATTCGTTGACACACATAGTACACCTAAAATTTTAGATACATATCTTCAAATTGATTGGAAATAAAATAAAAAAGGTCATTGTATTTTCATTTTATTTTTTATCTTAGCTGCACCTAAAAAAGTTGCAAATTTAAACAAAATTTTAGGCCCATATAATTGAAATGACCATAGTCCAATGTCATATAACACTATTCAATTAGGTTTTTGTCTTTATATTTGAAGTTATTCTTAACCTAAGATATAAGATTGTTTTTAGGATAGCTATATGTAACATGGATTGGGATAACATAAAGGCTTCCGATCTGATGGTGCTATTAAGTTCTTTTCTACCTGCAGGAGGTATTATTCACAGTGTAACAGTGAGTATGAAACCTGTTTTTTCTATTACCACACCCTTCTTGCAGATAAATATTATGCCTGTTAAAAAGAATATAAACTAAAGAGTATAGTAGTACATATAAGCATGGGTCAGATGTCGCTGGGGAAAGTAAGGTTGATATTTGTCAACCTAATATTCCCAAGGGGCATCTGACCCATGCTTATACTGCTATACTCTGTTTTGGCCTCTCACTTGCAAATTTGGTAGAGACCTAATTTGTTGTAATATTACATCTTTGTACTTCTAAGAAATGAGGTGGCAAAAATATATTGCTGTGTTGCTTTATAACTTGTATATAACATTCAGTGGCGGATTTACCAGCAGGCTGAGTATGCTTGAGCCTAGGCAGATTTTAGGGGCGGCAAATTTGGGGACCAATTTTATTTTTACGTGTCTTATGGAAATCAAAAAGAATTCTGTAGAATGTTTTTTGATGTCATTCAATGAAATATCAAACTTGTATATCGTAAAGCAAAACACCCAATTCGCCGCCCCGAACCTGTAATCGAACTCTATATATTATACTAATTTAAGAATGGACAATTTTAGAGGGAAGGGGGGCAGTGGCGTGCCTAGGGTTTGAATGCAAGGCAAGCCCAAAAACTGGACTCCTAAAAAATTGGGACAATTTTTTATATTTTATCTTACCTTTTTTGTGGTGAACTCCCAAGCCTTGTTGTATTAATAAACGATTTTAATAAAACACACAGAAGGTATTACTACTAGACAAAAAATTACACATTTAAGCTCTATTTCAATTTATGATTGAAATAGTGAATGAGGCTACTGAATGAATTATGTTATTTAGAAATTTATTTGATAAATAACTAGGTGCCGATTTGCCACTTTGTTGATGTTACATATTATGTTGTTCTAAAACAATGTCATACTTTGAAAGTAATGAAACCAATTCCAAAAAAATACCCCTGTTAAATGAATTTTTACATTCATCGTGGCCTCTAAATGGCAATTGTTGTTGAGCTAGGTGACAATATCTACTAACCTTCGAAAAATACCTACTGCGATTATGGTCAACACGGGAGTTATGATTAGTAATTTCAATTAATAGCTGACGATATGAAGATTATGCTGAGATAATGAAGTTTCAATTCGTTTTTTACCAAAATTACAAAAATAAATTACAGAATTCAAATGTTTTTGAGAATTCTGATGTTTTTTAAAGCTCCAGATAAATTAATTAAAACGTAATAACCAGATGTACTCAAAACGTTTTTGTCATAAGAAAAAAATATGCAACAACAACAATATAGTTTATTTGTATCTGAACAACCAACAATCCATTTATTATTATAAACTAACCTGAAATTCCTTTTATGATCTTTAATCGTTTGTGAAATACACAAGTTGGGCGTTGGTTTTGCCGAAGTAAGTAGCTTTAATATTTGTTGAAATGTTAAAGATTTTACTTTATCTTGCTGCTTTAAAACTTGCACACACATCAAATCCTCACACGGAACACATTCCACTACGTTATTACTCATAATAAATAATAATAAAAACAAAACAAAACTAAAATGCACCGCGTACGTTATCACTCACTCAACTAAAGCAAAAAACAATCATAACAAACTTGAAATAACACTCAACTCTTTCAATTTGGCACTAACTTCACACCGAAAGCCTGAGTTACGTTCTCCATAGAATCGCTAGATTTGTTTAACTATTCAATTTATCAAAATAATAGTTAGACAAGACAAGAGTTACTTATGTATTTACATTCTTCCATAATATTTTTTCAATAGTGTTGACAAATTTCAGAAATACTTTAATTTGACTTTTTAAGATAAAATAATATTCAACAGATATATCCATCTGAATATGGTTTGAAGAGAATGCAGGAAGAAGAAATCCGCGGTCCTATCGAGTTGACTGATGATAAAAAAGAACCCGATAATCTGTCCGATGATGGAGGAAATGAAGAAGGTTTGGTTTTATATGTTTTTACATGACTCAAGAGTTTGAATCATAAACTGACAAGAGAAGCTTGTGCTTACTAGTCATTTTATCCATTATCATCATAATATGTAAAGTCACATAAAACATTTTGTTTTTTAACAGATGGTCACACCATATTAATATTGCAAACTTACCCAATACTTAATTAAACTACACCTTTGTATGAACATAAATTGAATTTCCGAGTCCCCTAATAGGGCATTGGGCAGACCCATTTCTGTGTCTGTTTCACTGATCATTTGTCTTTATAGGTAAGTAGGTGATCAGATTTCTGTGCCTTGCCTGACCGAAACAATTTTTTAACCTGTTTCCCCGAGATTCGAACCCTGAACCTCCGGTGCTAAACGCATCGCGCTTACCACTGAGCCACGGAGGCGGTCATATAGATACTATATTAAATAAAATACTGTATACCGGATTAAAACGCGATTAATTATTTATATTGTTTAAATTATTTTTCCCGACGTTTCGGATGCTTTTCAGCAACCGGGCAGACAGTCTGTATATAAATAATATAAATAATAAATCGCGTTTCAATCCGGTATACAGTATTTCATTTAAATGTGTGATACTCGCGTTAATAAGATACTATATTATATGAGTCGTATAGAATCAAAGGCGGCTATCTGACTTATGGCTGATTGTATGCAATTTAAAAAAGAAAACGTTTTTCTCCTTTATTTTTATTCATTGCATGTTTAAGGTATCTATGAATATTAACAATTAAAGATAAAACCAAATATATAAAAAAACAACAGTCTAAACGACAAGAACTTATTTTATTTTGGTAGATTGCCGGACCAAAAATGTCAGATAGCCGCCTTTGATTCTATACGACTCATATTATTGTGTCAGGCTCATCGTATCACATGGAAAAGTTGCGTCGCTACCAACTGAATAGGTTGAAATATTACTACGCGGTGGCGGAGTGCGACTCTGTGGCCACAGCGGACAAACTGTACGCGGAGTGCGACGGGATAGAGTACGAGAGTAGCGCTACCAAACTCGACATGAGGTTCGTGCCGGACCACGTCGCCTTCGACCAGGTATGGGCAATCTCTCCTGTGACGTTGAGCGGCCAATAAGGCCAAATAGGCCATAAGGCCTTGCAATTCGTGGTATAAGAACGTATCTAAAAATAAAATTATTTTTAAATAAAACAAAAACCGACTTCAAAACTAGATATAATATGCAGTGGCGGGACCACCATACGAGCCTAAAACGCCTTTTTTTCCTTATTAATGCATTAAAAAGATATTATATAATAATGTCATTAGTCATTTATAACTTAAACGATTACATAATTATATAAGTTATAGATATAGAAATATATAAACACGTATTATGTTAAAATCGGCAAGACGGGCTTTTGGGCTTGTATGGTAGTCCCGCCACTGTAGTATGTACAAACTTAAACTAAAAAGTAAAATATAATATTTTAATTACTTCAAAGCATTATTTATTAACAGCTATTTTTGGAGTCGGCGCGGTGCCAGCAAAGATGGACTGTTTAATCCTGCTTTTGCAACTTTTCGAACGGTACGCAGCGGCATCGGTTGGGTGGCACCGACTTCAAAAATAACTGTTAATAAATAATGCTTTGATGTAATTAAAATATTATTTTTTACTTTTTAGTTATAGTTTTGAAGTCGGTTTTTGTTTTTTGCTAAAAATATTTTTATTTAGTTCAATATAACTTCGAACTGGTGGCCTAGAAGAGATCGCTGAATTGTAGCGACAAGGCCACCTTTTGCTTTATCCATTCTGTTATATATGCCCTTGTATATTTATAATGCAATAGAGTTGTTAAATAAATATATTAATTCCATTTAAGGAGCCTCGAGAGACGTGCACCAAACTACCGGACCTCACCAAATACAAGCCGCGGCTGTTCACGACGACTGCTCTACAACAGGCCAAGGTGGAGCTCACTTGGGACGCAACCAACCCGTACCGGGCCGAGACCATCAAGAGCGCGCTCGACGGCAAGATTGACGATCTGGACTTGAAGGAATACCTCGCTTCTAGCAGTGAAGGTTTATATCTATTTTCTGTATTATATTTCATTGTATTATATTTCCCGGTGTGATTCGATCCCACGAATTCCTATAACATATTTGAGTTTTTTTATGTCAGATATCGACAGACGAGCATGAGATTCACTTGATGGTAGGTGATACCTCAGCCACGGAACATCAGTCAATGATGCGCTGTCGACCTAATTATGTACTTCGAGCATTCGGAAATCCATAAAATGAAACCGAAATGCGCAATGTGCACTTCACGGTTAAATATATTATAAATATTTTAGTATTGATTTTGCCATTCTACTTAAAATAAATAAACATTGATCAATCCAATTCTGAGAAGCGTAAACTATCAATAATTTTTCTTCAATGGAATAACATTTTTATTCTGACTGTTATCATAATTCTACAGATGAAAGTCCCGAAGAAGATAATGTTGAAACTCAACTCGAAAGTGAGACAGATGATCCGATACAAAAGTACAAAATGCTTCTTGAAGATATTGAGAAGAAAGAGCAGAAGAAACAAAACAAAGACATGGAAATGGAGATCACTTGGGGGCTCGGAGTCAGGGACAAAGCCGAGCAACTCGTGAAAAAGAAGTTAACAGAAGGTAGATTTATTGTGACTTTTGTATGGATGATTTTGCATTGTTTCTATTTTTATAATATTGTATATTTTCTGTATTATTGTGTTGGTTTGAATAATAAAATCTCAATATTCATCTACCAAAAAGACAGAAATAATTATATCGTCGTAATCGTAGAACGACGGTTCTGATTTTTTACGTTTTTAGTTTTATGGCATAAAACTATCTAACTAATTATCAAACTATATTTTTTATTTGTTCTGTTAATAAAGGGTTTTAGACAGTTCTAAATTATACAATATAGAACTGTCAAGGAGTTTCATGTTATGACTTATACAATTGAACTAAAATCGTAAAAAAATCCGAACCGTCGTTGTTCTACGATCACGACGATATGTTCATCTCCATGCTGGTTGTTTATCAAAGAAAATCAAATTGTTTTTATTATTGTAAATAGTAGTTGCAGGATTATACAGTATAGTATCACGCCCCGGCTTCGCACGGGAGTAATGTAGATGTAAAAAAGGCCTATACTGTTACTTACTGATAATGTTGCTTTTTATTGGTAAAATAATTTTTAAATCGGTCCATTAGTTTTTGAGTTAAATCGTAACATACAAACAAACAAATCTTTCCTCTTTATAATATAAGTATTTAGATAAAATGAAACTAACTTTAGCAAAAAAAAATTTCAGAAAGCAAAGACTTGACTCCGTTTGAGAAATTACTTCAAAAGCGGAAGGAGAAGAAGAAACAACGCAAATTAAAACAGAAGCAAGAAAGTGATGATAATGAATCAGATAATGGGTCTTCCGATGATGTTCCATCCGATGTCGACATGAACGATCCGTACTTCGCCGAAGAATTTAACAAACCAGAATTCAAGAATAAAGCTAAGAGTAAAAATAAACCTAAAGAACAAATTGTCGATTCTGATGAAGAGCGCAACAAAGCGGAACTAGAACTGTTACTAGACGAAGATGACGGAAAGACACACTTCAGTCTGAAAAAGATTCAAGACGCAGAGACCACTTCAAAGAAATCAAAACGCAAGAAGAAGCTCAAAGAAAAAATGAAGGAACAAAAAGAAACCGTCCCAGACTTCGAAATAGACTTGAACGATCAACGATTTTCGGCACTTTACGAATCACACCACTACAATATAGATCCTACTGATCCCAATTTCAAGAAAACTAAAAATATGGAGAAGCTCATACACGAAAAATTAAAAAGGAGACCGGCCGACACACCCGTCTCAACGGAATCTAAGAAATCTAAACAAGATGTTGAATTGAATTTGTTAGTTAAAAATCTTAAACGGAAAACTAAGGGTATTTTAAAGAATAAAAAATGATGACTATGTTTATTTTTTTGCTTATAGTTTATAAAACATTTCAATTCCATACTCTAGTTTAAAACAAATAAAAGGCTAGGACAGGTTGTAGTCATAATTTATTAAAATATCATTAACATTGTTCCAATATCATGATATAAATGCTTTTTTTATTTCTCTTCCTAATGCTGCTCCTAGAGGAGGGGGCACGGCATTACCCACCTGAAAAATAATGATATTCATTATTGCATGTATTTCATTTTATTTTGTAATATAGTTGATATTTGAGAAAACTGCAAAATATTGCGCATTTCGGACATACTGTTGTTCTGCGGCTTATGTATCATTTACCATCAAGTATATCGATATTTATATAAAAAAACCTTATCAAAGTATTTCTGTTAATTGGCGTATCTACTCTGTTTTTTATTTACTCTGTAGATGTTGTCTGTAGGACATGAACCATATTTTCTTCAAGTGTCAAAACCAAACGTTCATTTTTCATAGACTATTAAAATAATAGATACCTCCCGCCGCCACTTGTGTGATTTGCTCAAAAACAATAAGTGCTATAGTGCATTATATAAATATATTAAAATACCGTGGGGACGATTTAAATACTTAAATAAAATCACATGATCACATCTTAAACACGACACGACTTAAAATTGGTTCCCGAAAAGAAGACTTGGCTTAAATGTCTCGTTACCAGGCCATAAAATCTTTAAAAAAAAAAGTTAGCTGTAAGCAACCATAGATAAATAAACAGAGAAACCTATCGTACCTGTCGATGTTTGTCCTGCACGGAGCCGGCGAAGAGGTAGGTGTCGGGGAAGCCCTGCGAGCGCGCGCACTCCCGCACGGAGACCACGCGGTGCTGCGCGGGGTGCAGCACGCGGCCCTGCTTGCCCATCGGCTCGGGGTCCGTCACCGTCGTGCTGAAGTAGCCGTCCCACGAGATGCGACCTGCAGTGTTGCCGTTTAACGAAACTAATCAGCTAGACTTTTATCAAAAATAAGCTATATCTTGCGAATATTTATTGCGGTTACAAAAAAATACAATATATCCTCTAAAATGCACTAATTTCACTAAACGATTTGTAAAAATAAAAATAGGTAGGTTTTCATATATTATTTATATGATATTAGTTACTACTATATATTAGTTAATACAACATTTTCATTGTCATCATCGCCCCCAGATGCTGATGATGAGCCCGCATCAAATATTGTCCCTTTTTTACATATCTATCTATGCTACATATCAATTATAATAATATAATATTATACAGCTGAAGAGTTTGTTTGTTTGAATGCGCTAATCTCAGGAACTACTGGTTCGAATTGAAAAATTAGTTGGATAGTCCAATTATTATCGAGGAAGGCTTTAGGCTATATAACATCACGCTGTGACCAATAGGAGCGAAGCATCAGTGAAAAATGTTGCATAAACGAGGAAAATTATCCATATTTGAGGGCTTCCGTTGCGTGCGCTGCCTAAGGCGCTTATAATTTTCTATAAACATGTTTTCCCCATGTCTGGTAACTTCGGGCATTGAACGGGTGGGAAAGAATATCTAAATTCCGACCGGGTAACGAACCACCATTCATAGATGGATAAGCCGTGAAGTGCATATTGCGCGTTTCGGTTACAGTCTATGGATTTCCGAATGCTCTAAGTAAAAAGTAGGTCAACGGTGCATCATTGACTGATGTTCTGTAGCTGAGGTATCACCTACCATCAAGTGAACCTCATGCTCGTTTGTCGATATCTAACTTTAAAAAAAGAAAAAAAAACGTTTTACTTTTCGCGAAACCAAACAAAAACAACTACTGCGAAACCCCAAAGGAGGTAACACCAGTTCCAAGACATGTCGTACCGTATAACCCCGCCCAGTTGTTGTGCCTGTTGGCGGTGTGCGGCAGGCACCACGGTATGAGCGTGTTCTCCTGCTTGTCGGCGGCGGAGCAGCCCCCCGCGCCGCCCGCACCCCCCGCCGCGCACGCGCACACCCCGCGCAGCGCGCCGGTCGACGACCTGCCATTCTTCTTATCTTCATATCGATACTGTAATACCTGCCGAAGATATTAAAGGTAGGGTTGGCATGATTAAATCATTTATCTTCAGCGAGTTGGATAAAAACTAAAAAAATATTATATTACAAATTAGTAATATTCTGACGCAATTTCTAATAACATTGAAACAAATAATTTTCCCGCCTTTTAATCGGGGGATTCCCCTTCCGTCACCATAAACCACAGACATTCAGATTTACGTGAAATTCGGGTAAAATAACAAAATTTCACTGAGGTTTTTTAATCTTTTGAAATTTATGGAAAATATCATATTTCATTTTACTGCATGCATTTTATGGCATACGGTGTCTGCCATGACCCATGGGACGAAGCCTTATTTTTATCTGGGCGTTCAACGTGTTAGCGACGACTTACCTTGCATTTAGTCCCATCCGACAGAGTGACAGATATATTGGGGAGGTCCCGCCAATCCGAGCCGGGAGCCGTCGGCACCCGCGACATGCGAGCCTGGATCAATGGCGCCATGTTCTTGCAAATATGATCCCGCAACTTAGCGCTCTCGTCGTTACTTCGCACCAACCGCTGGAAGTAACTCTCCGGCATAGATCCGTAGTCGATTTCTATTTTATTTGCGCCGTTACAGATCTGAGGCAAGTCGCTCATGGCGTCTTGTATGGTGCAAGTGCGTCTTGGGGCGGATTCGTCCCACTGAATGTTTGATGCGAACCGTTTGCCGTCTATGGTGGTCGTTAGAGAGCAAGCCCGCCTGCTGAACACGTGCGTGGGTTCCGGATATAGAGGGAGCTTACAGCCCGGCGCTGCAGCCAGGATAATAAGCCTTCGTCTCGTTTGTGGCACTCCATAGTTACCGGCCTGAAGAACGCCGAACGTACACTGATAGCCCATATCCAACAACGCCCTTAACGTCAATTTCAACACCATTCCCTTTTTGAACGCGACAAAGTTCCTGACGTTTTCGAGTATGAAATATTTCGGTCTGTAGTAATCGCAGTAGGACAGATACGAGGCGACGAGCGAGTTTTTGAAGTTCGAGTATTCTCTAGAGTTGAATCTGTTCATGCCAGAGAATCCTTGGCAAGGCGGCCCGCCGCACAGCAACTCGACTTCGCCTTGCATCGGAAGCCTCAAACCGCCCGAACTATGCGTCGCGCCGGACATCGCGTCTTTCAGTAAGGCGTTGCAATCCTCATTGAAAACTATGCAATTTTTATTATTAAGCGAATAGGCGTGTGCGGCTGCCTCGACGTTTTCTATAGCCCACCTACACTCCGCGACCCCCGACTGATGCAACCCTTCGGATAGGCCGCCACAACCCGCGAACACGTCTAAAGTCCTCAGCGGTCGTATTTTCACTTCCTCCACTTTAGCGCGCGATTCAGGTTTGCTGGACTTTCCTTTGCCTTTCCCTTTATCCTTTCCCTTATTAGGTCCGATGTTGCGAGCGTGCTGCGGAACGTCTTTGAATTCCCCAGACTTCTTGTCGTACGACATCCTGAAGTAGATTCTGCTAGGATCTCGTTCGAGCCAGGTATAAATCGTATCATTCTGTGGTATATTGTCGATATAAGCTAAATGGCAAGGGCCCACTACGGCGGAGAAGGAAACTTCACGTATTTCTTCACTCCAGTAGACGAGATTTAGATCTTCGTGTTGAGGGAACCGACTGCTGGTGTTTTCAGGTCTGTATAGAATATTTACTTTAATGTAAATATCTTGTGGTGCAATTAGCAAGCCTTCTCCCGCGGCTGTAACGGCTACGATGTGTCCCACACAGAATGGCTCATTCGTATCGATGTTCGACCCACGCAAATTATTATCGCTCTTCCGATAATATTCAGGATACATATCTTCATCTACATTATCGAGTTTGATTTTAACACTATCACGATTTATATTTAGATTATTCTTAAGTTTGAACGTTCCGGGCTTCAGAAAAACACCACATCCTTTTTTGTATTCAAAATCTTGCCACTTCACTGTGGTCCATTCCGAACGGTTTTCTTCTTTAACTAGCTCCGATTTCTCTACAAGTTTGCCCATCACTTTTGGAATGTCTTTTACGTCTCTTTTGGTTTTTCGTTCACAAGACGGGCAGAATCTGTGTTTTCTTAATTCGTTCGGACATGTCGGGTCCGGTGGCAGATCTTCGAAACGAGCGGTGAATCTTTCATAGTATTTGCTGTAGTAATATGTTTTGCCGTCGTCTTCATGAAAGTTGTTTTCTACATCCTTTCCACCAAGTTTGAACCAGTCGTCGGGAGTATTTTTCCTTTCTACAGAAGCTTTTCTAAGAATGGATGACAGAGGGGCTCCATGACAACACCGGTCCCCTAGGAACACTTCTCTGGGATCTGAAATAACAAAATTTAAACTAATGGACTATGAAATAACATAATTTACACTAGTGGAAAAGCTTTTAAATTGTCAAAGAAAAACCTAGCTGAATTTTTTTTTGTCCCAAGATATGAAAACTAGAAATCTCTTTTTTATGACTACAATACGACCATTTTTAACAAAGATACATCTATTTGAAAAAGCGCAATACAATGTTTTTTGATCCATACATTTTTTTTCCAGTAGCGTATTTGGCGATTATTAAAAACAAAACAATATAATAACATAAAATGAAAATCAATATTTCCCAACCTCCGACTTCTCCTAAAACAGTGTCTGACGATCTAATAAACACCTCGGCATGGAAGAAGCCCGCTTTAGGATTGCTGATATCCTTCCACATATAAATAACTCTGGCGACCAATGCAGGAATGTTCGCTTGAGACGTCTCTACCATGACAAAGTCTCCAATTTTGAGCTCAGCGCCATCTATTTCCACTCTATCATAATATATTTTGGTGGAATCTGCTTTTATTGGTTCATCAATCCAATTGATATTTCTATGGGATCCAGTCAGTTTAACAGGCAGTGCGTCTTCTATCTTGCTGTAATGACTTTTGTCTGTGATCTGTTGACTGTCATCGTCATCTTCAGGATCAGAGTCTTCAGCTTGTTGCACGGCCATGTTAGGACAGAGTCGTCTGAAATTATATTTAATTTGGTGTTTTAAGTTACAACAAAGTTTCTTGCCGTTGTCTACTTGGTAAATGTAACATTCCAAAAACATTGCCGACCAGATTATTAAGCTTATTTGATAAAGATATTTGGACTTTGGGTATGAATTTCAGTTAAACTTTTTGTGTGATCATTTTTAAGTTTTCTATTATACTATGACATTATTTCTTATTTGTATATTAAGGCCTTAGTTAAAGTTTTGATCAATTCATAATGATGAAAAGAAACATGCACTTCACGGTTTTTCCATCTATGAATAGTGGTAAGTCAACTAGTCGAAATTTCGATATTCCCACCCCTGCAATGCCTGATCCGACCAGACGTAGAGAAGACTTGCTTATAGAAAATTAGAAACATGTCGTCCCGGCGGGTTTCGAACCCGCGACCTATAGGCGCGCAAGGTTCCACCAAACTCAGCGACAAGCCCGTCAAAATTTATATTCTTCCTTTTTATAATATAAAAACTAATATCCTTAACAAACAACTTACCTGATACAGGCTTTCTTTGTCCGTCCGTGGCCTCCAAACTTAAGCATAGCTCTGCACGCATTACAATCCCCACAGTCTGGGAGCTGACAAGCCTCACACACCCCACACCTCTTCCTCCTCAATACTAATTCATGATCTGTCCTATCCAGTTGGTTTGTAAAGAAACTCTCAAAGGTCTTCTGGACTAGTGGTGTAGTTGTAGCCTTTGTCCAAGCTTTCTTGTCTACTTTCTTGTAATCTATTTTAGCTCGGATTCTCCGTTTCCCAAACTTTATTCCCATCAACTTGACTAACTCTCTCATACAAGGTAGCGTAATAAGAGGATCACTATCTTCATCTGATTCCAAGCTAACAACTTGATCGCATACAAATTGGGCATGCTTATGCAACATTTCTTCAGACATCAATTTATCATTTAAATCGGGAATTTTTGATTCCCGAACAACTTCTAACAAATCTTCATATGTTGGTTGCAGGTAATGATACTCCTCCACATACTCTACCACAACTTTACTTAACCAAATCTTTTCATACAAGTTATCCATTAAGGGCATGTACTCAGCGCTGGGTTTAAGTAAATTATATTCACCAAATTCAGTTGATAGGGTGACACAGTTTCTACTGCCACCATCAAACCCATGGATAAACCTTAAAATGTATATTATTATAAATTTTGTACCTGTTATTTCACAAAAAATATAGCACATAATTTTCAAGTTCAAAGAAAAGTATTGCTTGGCTGAACTAAGGAAATACTAAACATTTGGGTTGTTTTAAATTAATTTTTATCTTTTAACAATCGGATAAAGATCATGGACATGGTAAAAGAATATGAATGTATCTACAAAAAAATCAAAAATAGTTTTTCTTCATACATAACTAAATGATTCTAATGGCCAAATTCTCGAACGCTAATCAACATTGAGGTGCACTTAAAATTATCTCTAACCCTTTCATTACAAAGGTAAAATGAAAGACAGAAACATTTAAAGTAGCCCTCATATTTTATCGTTTCTTTTTTAAACCTCTAATAGTATGCCAATATACCAATATAAATATTTAAATTCATCAATTGTATACTATCTGTATTTAAAAGCTGGTAAAATTTATAAGTAGCAGATTGTCACAGAATTTATGCTCTCCTGTAAATATTTTAATTCATAAATAATATGTATTTTCATGTAGGTGAGTTATTATTGCTAATGACAGTGGGAAGCTGCTTGTTACAATTACATTATTAACATTAGTTTAATAAGTTAATGTTAAGTTACCATTCAATAATAGGACCAATATCTTTTACTGGTATGCTTTCTTCATCAATATCAGGGGACTCTGAACATATTGACTTCAGGTATCCAGACATATAAATTCTTACATCAGTTTCAATGAGACCACCATCTATAGCCACCAAGTGTCCTTGCTGGTCAAATACAGAAAAACCTGTTATATTTGTTTGTGGACGTTCCATAATGTCTCCCTCATCACCTAAAATAATAAAATATGTTATGTTCCATTGTATCCACTCAAACCATCCCACTGAGTAGGCGCGAAAACACGCCACGCATCCCAGTGATAAATTACATCATTACAGCTGAACAAAAATCATTTCTTGCAACTAGATAAAGATATTCTAAAACAATGGTATAATTGGTACTATTGACACCAGGACACACAACTATACTTTTTTTTCTGGGTACTCTAATACCCAGGATCCTAGAGTGGATAAAGAAAAATATTATCGGCTTACTAATATTAGGTGTTGAAAGATTACATAAAATGTACATATTAATGGGTGCATAGTTATAGATTCTTAAAGAAATGAGCACAGAAAAGCAAAATAATGATTATTATTAAAATCACTACAAACCAGCAATTAAAAGTAATTTATCATTGGTCAAAGCAATAAATTCTTCCACAGCATCCTGAGGGTGTCCTTGATAATAAATAATATCAGAATTATTAAGAAATTGTCCACAACTGTCACATTTTTCCATGTCTGGATCTTTCTTATTGTATTCTTTATGAGTTTCTGTATCTTCCTGTGTTTGTAGACTTTCTTTAGTTTTTTCATTAACATTTTGATTTTCATCAGTACATATTTTCTTTTTATCATCAGTGTTGTTAGGAGCTTGATCTGGGTCTTTGAAATTTTGAACTGTTTCATTTTCACCAATTGTAGATATTTGGTTTTCTTCTGTTAAGGAATTTGGACTATCTGGTTCATATAAAATGCAATTATTTGTGTCATTCTGTTTAAGCTTTTTCTGAAAAAGAAGTTGAGGTTGATTAAATATTTTAATGAAGTGAATGCTAGAACTACATTCATACTGTTATATTAATTTAGTGTTTTACTTTTAGTGTAGTCATAATATACAGCACATAAGTTGACCAATAACATTGAGTGTGCAGTAACAAACTTTTAGACAAACAAAGTTCCCAAACAAAGTGTGGGGCGGTACAATTGAACCCGCATGGACAACTGCCATTTTTGTTCAACTTTTGTGCCACTTATTTTACATACCTTGCTAATTAATAATTATTAATATACTAGAGGCTGGACCTTTAGGTTAATTAATTTCATAAGATTACTTTGAAAATACTCACATTTTCTGTAGTTTCAGCACATTCAGGACTTAAGGTTCTCTTTCTTACAAAAATACTAGATATTTTGGGTTGGTGGCTGTTCATTTTAATGTTTGGACTGCAAAAATTGTTTGAATAATATATAGTAATTACTAAGTATCTTTAAGGTATGTTGAAATAATGTAAAAAATAAAAGTGATTAGGAATTGAAAATTTCGGCCACATGCATAATGTAGTTAAATGAATTATAAAGTTTGTGAGAGTAAAACAGAAAGTTTCATAGGCGAAATAGGAATCAATATGATAAAAACATACCGATTACTACTTGAAACTCTGTCGGAGATTTTATTGAATAAATCCGTTTCAGTCGTATCAGGCATGTTTTGTTATCATTTATTAATTATTGTTAATGTTGCAAGTTCAATCGTACTTAGATTCATAAATAAATCATGGAATATATAGGTACATTATTTATAAAAGAATTCTTCTAATAAAAACACGGATTAAAACTATCTTAACTAGCCATTACAAAAACGCGCGAAATTAGTTTTGACTTTTTGAGTTTGACATTAAAAATGTAACTCAAATGTAACTTTACTTTTTTTTTGACAAGTTACAAACAAAAGTCATTGACATAGGGTATGTTCCGATATGCACTGCGAGCACTGCACAGTGCTGTCACTGTAGAAAAATTCGTTCCGTTATAGACTGCCAGTATACTGCCGCAGTACCCTAGGGAAATATATGACGTCATAAATCGCCGCCATATTCTACTGAGAGCACTGGCGTTTTCGAGGTAAGGTACTCGCAGTACTTTGATCACGTGACCATTCAAAACCACTCGAGTGCCTAACATCTTATAAACAATAGCTACAGTTTAATCAGAAAATGTTAAAGTTCTGTAATTAGTTTGGATTAATAAATAAAACAATGGAAGAATTGCAAAAATTAACCTCTGTACACAAAGTTAATATAAGTTTAGTAATGAAAAACATATTCTTTTTAATGAAAAAGTACTTACTTTTATTATATTATAAATTCACTTTACAATTAATATTAATTAAAATATTTTTAATTTGACAGTACTCAAAAACAGTTTTTTTTAATGTACTAGAAAACTTTAATACACTCATTTGAATGCTGCGTCAAATATGCGGCTGACAGTATACGGAATTGCGTTCCATTTTGAATAGTAACCAGTATAACTGGCTGTAAAGGAACGGCTTCACAGTATACTGAATTGACGTCACACTGTACAGTGGTCGCAGTGCATATCGGAACATACCCATCCTCAGATTAAGTACCTACCTATAGATAGAGCATTGGCGTGGCCGCACATGAGACAGACATAGGGTATGTTCCGATATGCACTGCGACCACTGTACAGTGTGACGTCAATTCAGTATACTGTGAAAGTATTGTGTGTATACATGGACCTAAAAAAAAGAGCGGACAGAACGTCGCGAAGAAATATTTGAAGCACCACAATGGCGGCGGCAAACTATGTGCGAGTGTCTAAATTATTGCCATATGGAAAAAAATTACCCATTTTTAAGGTGTGGTGACCTCGGAACTTGGATTTTATTATAAATAACTAAAAGGCAACGTAATACTCTAAAATCTAATTGATTTAAAATAAATGATGTATTTTTTGTTTAATCTTTATATTCATTATTGCGTTTGTATTATTTATAAATGAACTGCATTCAAGCTCAAGGTAACATGATAATAATTTTTTAACTTTTATTTATACTCAATAAAATTTGGTATACCTAAATAATATTTGATCTTCTTATTTAGATATTTGTCTTTTTTGACAATTGATGGTTTTTACATCAAGTGTGCCTTTTAATATTGATCTCCTAATAAATACAATTTGATATATGTTATAATTAAAGTTTAAAAAATATTCGATCAATCTATAAATATTTTTGGTAAATATTTTTAATGAATAAATATCTTTATTTATAATATTATAATAAATTTACACGGTGCTAAGTACATTAAGATAAAAATAATTTAACTCCTACGTTTAAGGTAATTTGCAAATTTAAATTACTGACAACACTGTTTGGTTGCGTTTTGCTAAATTATATTGAAGTATAAAAGAGAATTATGGTGAATAAATAACTTCCTTACTTATGAAAGGTGATTCCCTGACTTTCTTTAATGGAACCATTATGGTTTCTACAACTTTTCACCACGTTGAACGGCATCTTTTATTTTTCGTCATATAACATCACGCGCAGGCGGTTGGGAGCGTAATGGCAAGCGATCGGCTTCCTATGGTGTGAATGTGTGCGTGCCGGCGTGTTTGTATTAGCGAGCTGGCTTCCTAGGGGTGCTTCAGTTATTGTAACGAGAGGTGGTGTCCGCTCTTTTTTTTTTAGGTCCATGTGTGTATATAAGTGTATAAGTACTTTATCATTAAAAATAATGTTTTTCATTATTTAACTTATATTAACTTTGTGTGTAAGTTAATGTACAGAGGTTAATTTTTGCAATTCTTCCATTGTTTAATTTATTAATCCAAACTAATTACAGAACTTTAATATTTTCTGATTAAACTGTAGCTATTGTTTATAAGATGTTAGGTACTCGAGTGGTTTTGACTGGTCACGTGATCAAAGTACTGCGAGTACCTTACCTCGAAAACGCCAGTGCTCTGAGCTCTCAGTAGAATATGGCGGCGATTTATGACGTCATATATTTCCCTAGGGTACTGCGGCAGTATACTGGCAGTCCATAACGGAACGAATTTTTCTACAGTGATAGCACTGTGCAGTGCTCGCAGTGCATATCGGAACATACCCTAGAGTCCACCAACAATTAATTCCAGTTTTTTTTTATAATATAGGGGGCAAACGAGCCTGCGGCTCACCTGATGGAAAGTGAACACCGCCGCCCATGAACATCTGCAACATCAGAGGACTTGCAGTTGCGTTACCGGCCTTTAAGGTAGGAATAGGCTCTCTTCTTGAAGGTCCCCAAGTCGTACCGGTTCGGAAAAATCGCTGGCGACAACTCATTACACAATAGCGTAGTGCGTGGAAGAAAATTGCGCATAAAGCGCACAGTAATGGAAACCAGGTTACCAGGAAAATAAGGCGGTCGGATATTGAGTGATTAAACGGTCACACTGATTGTCAAAAAAATCTCGATTCTTGACCTACATTTAGAATCTATTATCTATATTCTATGTCACTTGTCAGTGTCATAACTCATCCAGATTCCAGAATTGAGAATTCCTATTTAAAAAATATTCAAAAAAGCCCATATATAAATAATGATAGTCTATACTTTCCTCTAAAAAATTCTTAATTTGTATGGTATTTATTTAACGTTTATGTACTCGAAACAAAAATGTTGTTACCTATTTTTAAAAGAATTCATTTAAATATCACGAAAAGAGTGTTTTCGACATGCTATCCTGAAATAGAAACTGATTATTATTGTAATTTCAAGAACAGTGAAGAAATAAAACATAATATTGAAATTAGGAAGGGTGTAGGTAATATAAATAGAGTTCTTGATTTGTATGCGACTCTTAAAAGAACTCCAATCGAAGACAGGTCATATGAAAGTGTTAGACAGAGTTTCTTCAAGGAACTGATGATTTTACCAAATAAAACGCACCCTATTGTGAGAAACTATAGTGAAGATCCTCAGATAATTTGTACAATTAATGAAATGAAAGATTTCGGATTGCATAAACCCTTGGAATTCAGTGAAATAACACAATTATTGAATTTAATGAGAACTGATAAGCTTGGATATACATGTGATAACAAAAGTTACTATTATTTTGGTGACTTAGCAGAGTATGAAGAAGCATTGATCAAATATACCGTCTCATTTTTATTGAAAAAGGGATTTAGTTTAATTTCTGTACCGGACATACTATCGAGTGACATAATCGAAAGTTGTGGTATGACTGTCAACAGTGACCGCACACAGGTACAATAACAAACCAGCTTTTATTATAGAGAGAAAAGCATTTTCCAAAAACCTTAGTAAATTAGATTTTTTGTGCGTCTGAGCAGTCTGTTTATCATTTAGTCTATTACTGCCTCCTACCCAATGACTTTGTCTTCCTAATCGAGGTTACATGCTGTAATCCAATATTTTTTTGCTAAGTCAAGTGCATTACTCACATCATGGTTTTTTGTCTCGATTGGAACAGGCCTTTCATAACATACTAGTGTTCAATAAATATAAAATTATTTTCAACTATTGTAGATTTATTCTTTGGACCCTGTTCTTCATGGACCAGACTTATATCTCTCAGGAACTGCTGAAATGTCACTTGCAGGATATTTAAGTAATTCTGTACATACTTTAAAAGATTTACCCTTGAAATTAGCATCAGTAAGCAGATGCTATCGTGCTGAAACATCTAATGTTATTGAAGAAAGGGGAACATACAGGTAAGATTTTTATAAATTATACTATCATCAATCTATTGATGCCTCCTATGTAAATTATGGTAACCAACAAATGTTTTTAAACTATACTTACATTTTCATCTAGTTTTTATAATGATACAACCTTATTTGTCTTGTAAATACCTAAAAAAATTAATATTTTTGAACTTTTCATTGCAAACACAAAATAAATCAGATAAAAAACATTAAACATTATGGATTGAATATTGTTTAGATTTTGATGAAAGTATTAAGGCTTTTACCAAAAACTCTTATAAATAGCATTATAAATTACTGTTTTTTTTTTCTTACAGAGTACACCAATTTACTAAAGTAGAAATGTTTGTGGTTTCAAAACCAGAAGAGTCAGATCATATGCTAGAATATATAAGGGAGACTCAAGAGGATTTATTCACTCCACTAGGTATACATATGAGAGTTTTGGACATGCCTCCACATGAACTAGGTGCACCAGCGTATAGGTTTGTAATTTTTTTTACAATAGTGGGCAAACATGACTCATCTGATGGTGATTATTATTATTATAAAGATTTAGAGAGACATTTAAGCCAAATCTTATTTTTATGCACTATTATTCACTTATTCATTTTATAATTTTCATTTTTCACATGTTTTCCCGCCTCGCATATATCATATTATCTCTGATGGTAATTACTGCTGCCCATAGATAATTATGTGTACACAATCCTTGGGATAGATTATATTATCGATGAATTGATATAATTATTTAAGTTTCTAATCAGGCATCCCATTTCCGTGAAAACTCACAATTGTACTAATGACCCTGAAAGTAGCCGACATCCAACGAAAAATTTGTTTAGCTAGGGATATAATACAAATCTACCACTTAAAGATCTCGAGCCAATGAAAAAGTGGCAATTTTCAAATTTAAATAAAATACTGTATACCGGATTAAAACGCGATTTATTGTTTAAATTATTTATCCCGACGTTTCGGATGCTTTTCAGCAACCGTGGTCGCGGGAGACTGAAAGATGACAGTTGTCTTATATTTGAAATGTCACAAAGTTGCCATATTTAATTCAATTAAATTAAAAAATAATCTATTAATTTAGGTAACACAATGTACATGATGAACGTCAATAAAAAATAATACATATTAAATTACTAATATTAAATGCTTCTAATTTTACATTTACTACCAGTTCACAAATCAAGGGCGTAGAGCGGCATTTTCAAATTTATGGTAACTTTATTATTACCCTAGATATCCCTAGCTAAACAAATTTTTCGTCGGATGTCGGCTACTTTCAGGGTCATTTGTACTTAGAGACAAAAAAAATATCACTATTAGTATTTTTTAATTGTTGTTCTTGTATTGCACTCACAAACCAAAGCTTCTTCACGCTTACTGAATTAATTGCATTGATCCAATATTTTAATAATTTTAGGAAATATGACATCGAAGCATGGATGCCAGGGAGAAATAACTTTGGAGAAATATCCAGCTGTAGCAATTGTACTGACTATCAGTCCAGACGACTAAATATAAAATATACTGATGGCAAAACTAAAAAATATGTTCATACATTGAATGGTACAGCTTGTGCAGTACCCCGTATGCTAATTTCGCTTTTTGAAACACATCAATTAGCAAAGGGGAAAATATTAATTCCAGACATTTTACAACCTTATATAAATGGAAAGAAATATATCGGTAAAAATGTGACTGTACCCAAATTAAAACTTATAAAAATAAAAAAATAATTGGTATATTTTATTACTTAAGTGCTTGTTTAAAGAATTCCTTACCAAAGTTTACGCAGTTTACTTATGTTCTCTTCTTTCACTCGCCACATATGGCGGTGAAAGAACGGGTTTTAGAATGATATCATCAGTCACCCCTCTCAAACACATCATTCTTCACACAGTCAATACATGTTTTTTTTGGTCTCCCTCTTCCCCTATACCTAACCATTCACTTTCATATTCAAAACTTTTTTAGATAGGTACATGTTTTTCATCTCTCCTCATAACATGCCCATACCATGCCAAACGATTACCTTTAAATTTTTTATAGTCATTTCTTCTCAAATCTTGTCAATCCTCAGCATTCTCATCTCAGCTACATGTAAACGATTGTCATCTATCAGCTTACTTGCCCAACATTCAGAACCAAGATTATCTCAATATTATAATTATTTATTTAGAATGTGAAAAGTACTGTGGGTATGATGCCGGCATGTCTGGTATTTGATTCTAGAAATGACTAGACTGGTGCAGCAGTCAAATATTAAAATATAGATCAGTGGTCAGAGAAACTGATAATAAAATAAAACTAGAGGCACTACTAGTTACTGCACTAAGTGCAGTTGCACATACTAAAGCAAGATTAAAGTGATCGGAGAATAGCCGGCAACTGTGTACGCGGGAGACTAGCGTTAGCCACTCCCAAAGCTCCTGGCCCAGTGTGCGCCGATATCCTATAAAAAGTATGAAATATCAGATCCACAGCTAGTGGTCCCCACCGGTGGTCTGATGTGCGGCAGCGCTAAAACAGCCTAACGTCGATCAAGTCCTATAGTGATCTTTATGCAGGTTATTCAAAGATATTTTTGTATCAGAAGGAGAATGAGGAGGTGCTAGCGTTGAACATTAGCGCTAAGTAATAGAATCTTTCCACATAGGTAATCCCAAATTATTAGATTGTTCTTTCATGCAAAACCATACGCAACAGATTGACATGATTTATTTTACTTGTGTTTTTATTCCGAAAAATGCCCTAACTTTTCACGCGAATGAAAGCACCAGTTACCTGTTTATAAAAGACATATTAACCTTGGAAACTCGTGCCTGTGATCGAAAAAAAAAACAAAAATATTATTTATAAAATTTATTGAAAATTCAAATTTTATTTATATTTTGTATTACAAACACTAACATTTTTTTTATCACTTATGACTTGAGTCTTGGTCGTAATAATATGCCATGATTCAATTTTTTAATATAGCATCATACTATATTTTATAAAAAAAACGTAAATAAAATAAAAACTAACGTAATAGCCTATCACTCTGTGTCGGTGAAAAATGGCGGGAAGTAACGTAAGACATAATTAAGGAGAGATATAAGGAAAATACAACATAAGACCAGGCGGTATGGTCGAAAGACGAAATCGAAAGCCTTCTCTATGGGCGAAAATAATAATAAAGTAATAGCCTACATAAGCACTTCCAATACTAAGGGTAAGCCCTGTTCTATATTTAAAAAGAAACTTAAAATCTACTCCGATTCATATATTTTTATATTGGGTACATACAGTCTTAGGTTAACTTTGCTTAAATATTATAATATAGGAATTCTCTGAGAAACTCGCAGAAACATTCGAATTCGAAACAAACTTTCCATCTGTTTAATGGATGAATAGTAGGTACCTATCAAAGCACATAGATCTAAATATATCTTTGATAGTAGGTATCTATGTAAAAAAATACATAGGTACTATTTAAAATTTTAACAGGTAGATAAGTCGATACTAGTAATGTATAACCATCTGTTGAATAAATCTTTTATCAAAATAAGCGCTATTTCGTAATATAAAGTTATTTGCGAAAAATCAATTCTGAAATATGCTCACATTGCGATGATTTGATGACCTAATTAAAAACTAAAAAGAAATCGCTGGTGATTCAAAAACTAATAATACTCCCTTGTGTAATCACGTCGCGTTGTTTACATATATCAAAACCAGGAAGATAACGGTAATTATTAATAATCAAGTATTACTAATAAAGTAATAAGTAAGTATTCAACATGTATACAGTGTACAGTTTAATTAACGTTGTTTGTTTGTAGTTCGAATGTCTTATGGTGGCCATAAACACTACGAGAAATCGTTACGATCAGACTGTGTAGTTCGAACGGTACCAATAAATCGCTACATGTATGTTATAAAACAGTACAGTTTTGTCCGATTTTTGAAGACTGTGCAGTCGAACGGAACAATACGATTTCAATTGATTAATCGGAATCGGAAGAACTGTGCCGACTGATCGTTACGTGTATGCGCTCGTTCAGTTTTCGTGTTCATAATTTCTTCTTCCTGTTGATAAAAACCTCAAAGCAAGCCTGTCATGGGGTGGAATAGAATTTCTCATAATAGTGTGTTGCTTCTCGATAATTGGTGCTACCATATTCAGTAGATGTTAATACGTATCATGACCCATTCTTAAAAAAATATGCCAGTCTTTTGTAAATATCTTTAATAGCGCCAACTTATTGACATGATTATGAATTCATTAGCTATTCTTTGCACCAGATGCTATGAGTTTTGCGCTTCACTTTTTTTTCCTTCAGGGCGAATATTAATCCAACATCTACTAAAACGTCATCCGTCTGATCGTAACGATTTCTCGTAGCGTATATAGCTTGTATGCCATGTACGATAAATTGTACCGTTCGAACTATACAGTCTGATCGTAACGATTTCTCGTAGTGTATATGGCCACCATTACGGTATCAAACAAAACGGTGCATTTATGTACTCGTATATCTACTCATAAGGTAAATAGGTATATTGGTAAGTGCGACTAATCTAGTTGAAAATTGGCTATATTATTATATTCCTCCGACCAAGCAGGGAACTGAGAGCCGTCGAATTCCTTGGCGTGTCTGTTGTTCGACAGCAGTGTGTGTTGGGTGCCTCCTATCGACTCCCCGCAATCTGGGCATTTACTGACCTGCATAGCTCCACCGCACTCCCCTATACAATAAAAGTGTCCGTTCGGACATTTGAACCAATGTCCCGCTTTCAGCCCTATAGCCTTAATAATCATGTCCCTTTGTTGTTTATCTACAATCACATCGTTTAATTTTATTTCTTCCTGGAGTAACTTCAGATGCTTCATGCTGTTGTTTAAATTGAATATATCAAGTCCCAAAATAGCTTTCTTAGCGTTTTCATAAGCCTTCATGACGCCGGGGCTATCTTTGACATATTGGTATGCAGGGTGATGTAACAATTTTGCGAACTGAATAATAGCGTGTACACGATTTAGTTCATTTTGTATGTCTTGTTGTTGCTGATAGTTAATTTTTTTAACATTTTTTACGAGATGCTTGCACAGATTATTCATTTGATTCTGAAGCTCCGCCTTAAAGATAGTTGTATTTATTCTTAGGTATTCATTGAACTTTTCGGACAGGATTTCTAAAATATTGAGATATATAAAATTCATATCTATTTGCATTAGAGAAGATCTCTTGCTTCTTTTAATGTATATTTTAATGGCTAAGAAAGCATTAGTCCAGCTTTTTGACTCTGAAATAAATATGTTTATAAATAAGTGTAGTGTACTAAATAAAGTATTTTTTATGTCAGATATCGACGGACGATCACTCGATGGTAGGTGATACCTCAGCCACAGAAAATCTGATGCGCTGTCGACCTAATTTTTACTCCCAGCATTCGGAAATCCATAGACAAACCTAAATACGCAATATGGACTTCACGGTTTTTACATCTATGAACAGTGGTCCGTTACCTGGTCGGAATTTAGATATTTCTCCTACCCGATCAATGACCGAAGTTACCAGACGTGGGGAAAACATGCTCACAGAAAATTATAAACATGTCGTCCCGGTGGGATTCGAACCCACGACCCATCGATGCGCACGGCAGGTGTTCTACCGAACGCGCCAACAAACGCGTCAAAGTCAATAATAGATATAATATAATATGTCTCAATGAATCATTCATAACTGAAGGCAAGAAATATTTTAATAATAAATAAAAATACAAGTTATATAAATAGAAACTTACCACTGGGTATAACTTTATGATTTTGCTGGAAGGTTTCTAATTTATCGAGTAATTCCTTTCGCTTGTTCTTAATTTCAACCTGTTTCCCGTAAACCTTTTCTTTGATAGGATTAATATAGTTTTTAAGCATCTGATTGATTAGATCTTTGTAGCGATAAGATTTTACTATCGGCTTCCGACATAATGGGCAAGTTTTTATTCCTATTATTTCGGTATTACTGGACATCCAAGTGTCTAGTTCTTCTACTTCCATAATATGTCCACAATCCTCTAGTAGAACAAGTCTGTAATTTGAGTTAGGTAATAGGATTTAGTTCATTCGTTCAATGTTGAAGTATACATTTTGTTGCCAAGTCGACACGAACTTTGTATTAAAGCTTACAGAATCTGTTTTAATATTATGTTCACACATTCAACAATCATACAAAAATATTGAATAAATGTTGTTCAGTAATTTCTCATAAGCCTACAGGCTATATTTTATATATTTATATAATGTATTTAAGGCTTATCAATTATGTACGAGTATATACATAAGTTTATTTAGTACTTCTTAACTTTAATGTCTAACTTATAGGTTGACATAAAATTACAAATTCTAATACAAACTTACAAATATAAATAAAGTTTTTTAAATGCTTAATAATATTGATAAATATAGTATTTAATAGAAGTCTTACTTTGCATCATCTTCATAATCCTCATTAAGGAAATCTTTGGGGTACTCGTTAGGTCTGCATTGTTTGCATGCATTTGGGCAGGGATGCCCGCACAGGCCGCGGCACGGATGCCCGCACGCTTGAAGCTTAGGGCATGGTTGGGAGCAGGCGGGTATGGAGCACGGCTGCCCGCATAACTTCGTGCAGCGCCCATGCTGGCATTGGCGAGTACATCTTTCCTGAAGAACGATAAGCAGGTATACAATTTGTTGGTTAACAATGAATATGAGATTTACTTGCCAAATTTAATACCAGGGTTTCCAAGTACGAGTCCGTAAAAATATTAGGTTCGAAAACCAGGTTTTATAATTCTAACTGAGCTTATAAAACCTAGTTTTCAACCTTACAGTATTACAGAGCAGGTAGGTAACTAAGCAGGCGGCCTTTTAAATATATATAGGCTCGTTTCTTTAAACTAACGCATTATCTACTATGCTTAATTAATTTGATTTAATTTCTTATTGGCTTTGTCAGCGATGCCATGTTCGCGCCTAGTGTCATTTCATCGTGTCATCGAATGGATAATAATTAATATGAATAAATTGAAACTATTGAATATACTTTAGATAATATTTACGAGGGTGAATCAAAAAATTCTTGGAATCAATATTAAAAAATGCAAAGATTTAAATAATAATATTTTATTTTTCTACATAATCTCCCTCCAATGCAATGCATTTAGAATAACGCGTTTCTAACTTCCTTATTCCTTGTGAAAAAAAATTATTTTCTTGACTCTCGAAAAAGTCCTCTACGGCAGCTATAACCGCGTCATTATCGTGAAATTTTGTTCCACGAATTTCCTCTTTTAATTTTGGGAATAAGTGAAAATCACTTGGGGCTAAGTCCGGAGAATATGGTGGGTGGTCAAGGAGATTGAAGCCAGCACAGCGGATTGCGTTGAGCGCAACTTCCGATCGATGAGCAGGAGCGTTATCTTGAAGGAACAACACGCCCAACGACAGTTTTCCACGACGTTTTTCTTTAATCGCTTCACGCACTTTCGGGATTAAATTTGCATAATAGGGTCCAGTAATCGTCTGGCCTTTTGGCATGTAATCAATAAAAAGGATTCCTTCACTATCCCAGAACACAGAGGCCATAACTTTGCCAGCAGCCAACATGCTTTGTCTTTTAGTTTCAGGATCAAAATGGTGGACCCACGTTTCATCCGTGGTGACAAGATGACGGCAAAAATTATCCGAATCACGCTGGAACATTTCGAGATTACGCTTGGAAATTTCCAAACGTCGCTTTTTGTTTTCGTCGGTTAACATTCGTGGCACCCATCTTGCAGACACTTTTTTGAACCCCAGTGAATCAATTAAAATGGATTGAACGCTACCAAAAGATATCTTTAGGATCTCAGCTATATGTTTTATAGTCATTCTTCTGTCTTCCAAAACCAGATTCTCAACCTTTTTGACATTTTCTTCTGTAACGGAGGTTGAAGGCCGCCCAGAACGCGGGTCATCTTTACAGCTTGATCTACCTCTTTTAAATTCAACCACCCAGTACGCAACCGTAGAATAGGGTACAGCATCACCCCCTAATGTCTGCTGAATGTCCAAAAAAATTTCCTTCGTAGACATTTTTTTCAAACTGAGATATTTTATCACCGCACGTAACTCACTTTTATCCATAATTTTGACTTTTTAGCAACTCGTTGCACAAAAAAATTTATTACATGCGAACGAACTGACAAAAACAAGTGACAGTCTGCATAAATATAGTGTAATAGACACTCTTTAATTTGAATATCGAACTTGATCCAACAAGGTTTCATATATATGCACTTCTAAGAACTTTTTGATTCACCCTGGTAGGTACAAGGGTACCTCCCTCCCTCAAATATGTCCACCATGGATTTCGACGAAATTGATATATTATGTTGTAGAGTTCAGCACCCTGAGAATCGGGACATAATTTTCCTCCAACGCGCCTTTGTTCACAAGTTAGGTGCAAGTAAAGTATGTAATTATTATTATTGTTAAAAAAAGAATCAATTATGTTTCTATACAATAATATTAGTCACTGTCACTCTAATTTCCATCATCACTATTCCCCGTGCACACATTCATATGATATTCATCGTAAGAACATTCAAAACATAAAATTTCATTGCATAATGAGCATTTGATAAATCTAATGTTTATACATTTACAGATTTTCTTTGCGATAATTAATGAAAAACATTCATTTACACACCAGAAAATGTTCAATTAATACCTTTCCATTTTCGAAATAAGTGCCCCTTGGCTTGACATCTTCTTTACAACTATAAGTTTCATTTTGATATCCCCCTTGTTAGATAATGATCACAATTTTCCGAACATATAAATATTTTTATTGTTAAATTGTTTCAAGACAAGCAAGATTATTACAAGAGCTTACTTTGTACGGCTACGTAGAAACTCGTAGCATAACATTCAAGGGCGTAGCAGCCGTAGCAGCCGTACCAAAGATAAGCCTTTGCTAATAAGCTATTCGCTTACACGAAAATATACCTTCAATTAGGGCTTCACTGCAGTTAGGAAGAAGCCCCCCACCAAATTATGATATAGGACCCGTCAAGGGTAAGCTACGCCCCTGACAACATTGTAAATATTAATGGGTTACTTCAGAAAAAATAATATTTTTTCCCGAGTTTGTCTTAAATTAATAGAATACTATGCACAAAGTTTTTAATATGAAATAAATGAAATTGAATCTATAGACCGGAATCGTGTATAATTCCGTGGCATTCAACGTGTTAATGAAATTCACCTTGCACGATGTACACGGACTTCCACACTTGTTGTTGCACTTGGAGTGTGGACATCTCACTTCACAAGGCTTGTCGCAAGGCGGACATATCTCGTTACACGGTTCTACACATCTGCGATAGACAACATGAATATTATATTATGTATTTCTATCGTGAGCAAAAGCTAGCGGTTGGTCGTTATCTTTCGTGATAATGTTATTTAGATTAAAAACAGTTGTCAAAGTTCTAAATGGAGTTTGCTTTCACTTTTCAGCTTTGTCCTTTTTATGTTAGATATCGACAGACGAGCATGAGGCTCACTTGATGGTAGGTGATACCTCAACCACATAACATCAGTCAATGATGATCTGTTCTGTGTTTTGAAACGCGCAACATGCACTTTACAGTTTTTCCATCTAGGAGCGGTGGTTCGTTACCCGGTCGGAATTTCGATATTCCTCCCACCCGAGACCGACCTGACCAGACGTGAGGTAACACGTTTACAGAATAACAAGTAATCTCGGCGGGATTCATACACAATATTGATAATATTTTGCTATTGAAAAATTTGATTCGATATATGTATTTAAAAAATAAAAACAGTTCCTTCATATTCTCTGTAGGCTCTATTGAACATTCTATTCGTATTGTATGACCACATCCTAGCATCTTTTTATTTACCTTTACCTATTTACATAAAAACTTAAGTTTATGTTTCGACATCTTAATATTCCATAGGTATTTCTACTTGATGCAGATTGGTTTTATAAGAAACTTAAAAAAAACAACTGAGATACCGCTCCTCGGTAGTAGTAAATATACCCTGCCCGACTTAAAAAAAAATATTTCTCCGTGACTTGAACCCAAGAGCTCCGATGCTTAACGCTCACAACAACAACAAAACAGTTCCTTCATTTTCTTTCATTGAATTCCTCACAAAAAAAGCTAAAAATAAATAAATACCGATGTCCACAGATGATGTCTTTGTCACATTTGGAAGCGCACGGCGCGTGCAGGCGCCCCTGCCAGCACATTGAACACGACCCTTTGCAGGGGTGGCCGCACCCCAAAATAGCTTCACAAGGGTATTTGCATATACTCAAAAGTGTGTCCTCATCAATTTTACCTAAATTAAAGAATAATAATTTTAGAGACCTTTTGGACACTGATAAGCAGTGTGAACCCACATGGTTATCATTTTGAGAAAATTGAGTTTGAAGTTTTAATTAGGTTTTATTGAATTTATTTTAAAAAATAACAGAAAAAGATTTTTTTGTAATTATTATAACATACAATACAATAAATGTATATCGTTTCTCTTGGTAGCAATCAAAGTAGGTAATAGAATTTAGTGCATTATGGTTAAATATTCTAATATTATTTTTGCTATTGAAACGATTTTAATGATAGATATCTCTTTTGAAAAATGTACTCCAGCTCATAAGAAAGCGATTGGAATCAAAATTTAATTTTTATCATTTTGTGGTTTGACACTGTATTGCTTAACAGCGTCCTTTTAGCATCCTTCATCATCGGATAGCTGTTATCCAGAACAAGGGTCGATTAGGACACACTACACTCGAAAAAATATAATGAAAAACATACCGCCGACAGCAAATTTACAAGGCAATATGACTTCGTGACCGCATGGTGCTTTCATTTTGACATCTGTCAGTTGGTCACAGCTGGTCACGTCGCACGGATAGTTGCATTGCTTGCGGCATTGGTGACCACACGGTAACATGCGTTGACACTGTGACCGGCACATATCCTCTGTAGGCTCTATTGAACATTCTATTCGTATTGTATGACCACATCCTGGCACCTTTTTAACCACCTATTTACATAAAAAACAATGTTTCTGATTCGATATCTTAATTCCATAGGTTACTTGATGCAGATTGATTTTATAAGAAACTATCATCGCGCCCCGGCTTCACACGGGTGCAATGTAGATAGCCTATGTGTACTCGCTGATAACGTAGCTTTCTATTGGTGAAAAAAATTTTAAAATCTGTCCAGTAGTTTTTGAGTTTATTCATAACATACAAAAATTCAAAAATACTAATCTTTCCTCTTTATAATATTAGTATAGATTAAAAAAATAAACAACTGAGATACCGCTCTTCGGTAGTAGTCTTTTATACTCTAACCAACTTAAACAATTTTTTCCCCGTGACCGAAGAGCTCCAATGCTTAACTCAACGCATATTATACGACCACAATACGGGGGCAGTTCAATTAAATATTTGATATATACTATTTGATAGTTTTATATCCCTCACCTCTCAGCCGCTTCTCGTGTGCCTTCGAGGAGATTTTTGGTAAATAAGTAATCTGACGAATATTAGTGCTTGTTCACGTTAACTCGCATAATATGCAAGTGTTCACGTATAAAACGCAGGTGCGGTGAAACTCGCGGCGACATGTTTTAAGCAGTTTTAACTTATCGTTACAAACTGTACTACGTTTTCATCATGTCATTCAATACAGAAGAGTTTAACAGTGCTGTTCACTATACCGTTCTCTTTCATTATCAATTTCATGCAAACCAATTCCAATTTTTGTCATCTCCCACTTTAGGTAAAAAATATATTAGAAATAAAATATCATCGTCCATGTTTACAACCTCTGACTGTATGAAGTTTACAACCTCTGACAGTATGAAATTTAAATAAAATACTGTATACCAGATTAAAACGCGATTTATTATTTAAATTATTTATCCCGACGTTTCGGATGCTTTACAGCAACCGTGGTCGCGGGAGACTGAAAGATGACAGTTGTCTTATATTTGAAATGTCAGCAGTATGTGAACACACTCTGGATAAACCAAACCACTACATACGTTTCGACCAACCGAAAATCCTTGCAAAAGAAAGTAGATTCTTTCCCAGACTAGTACGTGAGGCTATTGAAATTAAAAAACATCCTAACTTCAATAGAGAAGATGGTTTGAGACTTTCTAACACCTGGGATCCAGTAATTAAAAATCTAAAGCCCCAAATCAAACATACTAAAAAACAAGAGGACACCGTTAGTCAATATTGTCATAATATAGAAAATTACAGTAAATATCAACTCCGTAGGAATAGATGGCGTTAATATGTAAAGCTTGTAAAACAAAAACTTGGCGATTAAAAAGAGTGGCGGCGAGTTTCTTGCCAGTTCTTCTCGTACGCTCTACGCCCTTGATTTGTGAACTGGTAGTAAATGTAAAATTAGAAGAATTTAATATTAGTAATATTAGTAATTTAATATGTATTATTTTTTATTCACGTTCATAGGTGTACATTGTGTTACCTAAATTAATAGATTATTTTTTTTTTAATTAATTGAATTAAATATGGCAACTTTGTGACATTTCAAATATAAGACAACTGTCATCTTTCAGTCTCCCGCGACCACGGTTGCTGTAAAGCATCCGAAACGTCGGGATAAATAATTTAAATAATAAATCGCGTTTTAATCCGGTATACAGTATTTTATTTAAATGTGTGATACTCGCGTTAATAAAAGACAATATTAGTATGAAATTTATAACTTCTGACAGTATGAAGTTTACAACCTCTGACAGTATGAAGTTTACAACCTCTGACAGTATGAAATTTACAACCTCTGACAGTATGAAGTTTACAACTTCTGACAGTATGAAGTTTACAGCCTCTGACAGTGCGAAGAACACGAGCTCGCTCAGACCACCTCGCCCTTTGCTGCGCCCGCGCCCGCGTGTTATACGTTAACAACCCTTTAGACTACATCTATAAAATATTCTATTGCTCGAATAAAGTGCTATTCTAATCTAGTTTAATATCAGTGACATTCACATATTAATTTAAATATTAATTGACGAATATTCTATTTTAAGCTAATTCTTATACCTGAATTAATTTTGAACTCACCATTTGCGTACACCCTCCGCATGGTTCGAAACATTTCCTCTTACAGTGATGGTTACAGCTTAATATGCGTGCACAGTTTTGGATACATTTAATAGCGTTAATATCGACACTGCAAGGCACTCGCATAGTATGCTTGCATGTATCTCGTTTCTTCACTACCTTTAAACAGTTAAAAATAGATGAATTAACCACATTTTTAAATCGGTTTAAATAAATCAAAATTAATGGACCGTGGAAAACATTTTAAACGAATGGTATTAAATTGTAATGATTTCATATTGAGAAGAAGATTCATCTAGACAGTAAATGTCTTCAGGGGAAAATTACCCCAAAGTATTGAGCTATGAAGTCAAAATCATTCAAAAATATGTAGTCTAAATAATAACTTCATGGATGCAGATATTATATAGAATTGATCTAATGAGAATCGCTGATGTTGATAAATGGCTCTCTCCTATGGATATTTTATAAACATTTCCTCAAACTCTTATCGTAACATTATTTATCATTATATTACGAAATACATTAAAAAAATAGTAACATTTGTGTTCTCATCGAATCAGTAACAGTCTTTCTGCCTCAAAACGGTGTTGTAAGATTGTACATCAAATGACTTTTTTATGCTAGATATCGACAGACGAGCATGAGGTTCACTTGATGGTAGGTGATACCTCAGTCACAGAACATCAGTCTATGATGCGCTGTCGACCTAATTTTCCATCTATGAACGGTGGTTCTTTACCCGGTTGGAATTTAGATATTCCTCCCACTCGATCAATGCCCGAAGTTACCAGACGTGGGGAAAACCTGCTTACATAAAACTATAAACATGTTGTCCCGGTGAGATTCGAACGATCCATCGATGAGCACCGCAGGTGTTTTACCGAACGCGCCAACGAGCCCGTCTTTTGATGATTATATTAGATAATTATCATATTTTACCTCTACTTTGCACTCATCACATGTTTCGTAGCACTTATTTTGACACTGATGATCACGATTGTCCTCCGTCGATGTAAAGGTGCACCCTTTCTTTAGTTTAGTACATGGTTTTTCGCAGACATTCTGAATATAACGAAAATTAAAATATACGTTAGAATATTTCACAGTACTTATAACAATTATTATGAGGAACCTATATTAATGCCTATCGAAATGAAACAGTAACTGCTATTTCAATAAAAGCGGCCTTAGTAACGTAATGGCTATGTAAGGTTCCAATAATACCTACTTTTTATATCTGCTATGTTGATAAGTAGTGAATATGAGTTATATAACGAATATAAATTTTTAGGTATTCGCGAATACGAATGCGAATATCTGCCACGTATATTTGCGAACACGAATACTAATATCCGAATAACTCTTCAGAGACGGAATCGGATATCCAAAGTATCCGTTGGCGGCTTGAAAAATGCGGCAAATACTACGCCGAATTCGGCGTATCGCCGGAGCAAAATGCCGGTTTGCGTAGTCAAACTATAAAAATAATACTACAAGAAACAAGAAATACACTGGCATCACATACCATCAGTAAGTATTGTATAAATCGTCATAAATTTCACAGTAAAATAATATAACGAAACTCAGTGTTTTACACACACTACAATATTGAGTTGCCGCATTCAGGAACCTGCTTTTTCTTTATAACGCGGTATCTAGTGGTAGCGCGCGGAGACCAATTAATTATTAATCTACTAGTGGACCCCGCAGAGGTTGTTCTGCCACAATTATGGCTTCGAAATTATACAATTATTCTTAAATTTGAATATGCCCATTTGCCCACTTTTTTATATAATAGGGATGTTGACTATTTTTTGGAATTGCTTTTATTTTATAGATACATCCTTTAAAACACGAAAAAAAAATCTTATCAAAAAATATTACATATTCATTTTTATTGAATTTATTTGTGAGAAGTGAAAAGATTTATTAAGATCGAACGCGAGCGAGATTGTTTATCGGTCTGTGACGTCACGTGACAGTTTGGAGCGTTTTAGCGGGAATCTTTGAAAAGTATTTTTATTTACGTATTTTTTATTAAAATATGTAATATTTTTTTATAAGATTTTTTTTTCGTGTTTATAAAGGATGTATCTATAAAATAAAAGCAATTCCAAAAAATAGTCAACATCCCTATTGTCTAATATGTCACTGATTTGCAGTGGTGAGTGGACATCTGTTATTCTTCTTCTTCTTCTTTTAATTAATGGCAACTACCACCAGAGACGGATTCTGCCAATGTCGAGTATTTTGGGAGATTAGGACTGCACAAATATATGTGTGTGGAAAAATTGAGATTGATTCTTGACGTTTCGGTTACGAACACGTGCTTTGTGAGCACGTGTTCGCAACCGAAACATCTGTTATTCCAAAAAAAGCTAAGAATGGATGACGTGAGCTGTCAAGATGGCGGAGTTCCGAACCTAATTTATTTTAAAATTAATTTTTGCATATATTTTTTTCTTGAATTTTTCCGATATTTTAATAGCTATTATCTTATTCGGGATATAGACGAATCCAACAAAGATCATTGAAATCATTGAAATCAGTGCAACCGTTCTTGAGTTATAAATGGTGTAACTAAGACAACTTTCTTTTATATATATAGATTATTATTATATAAGTAATAAGTATAGATTAGGTACCATTTCGTGTTCTGTGTCGTGTTCAGTGTGGCACGTGCGCGCGCACACGTGACCGCAGTTGAGACGCGCCTCGCACGGCACGGGACACATCACGTAACGGACATGTACGTAGCAAGCCTTCTGCGCCTGGAACCAACGTTGATTTAGACAACTATCATCGGCTTAGTTATCAAACTTCGTATCTCCATTCGGTCAAACTTTACAGGAGGAGGAAAAAACTACAAACAGCCGGCCTAGCATGACAACCGCGACAAAATTTTGTCGACCGTTTTCTCGTGTTTTAATCGATTATCTCTTTATTTCTTCCGGGTCTAACATGACAGTTACACTTAAACCTCGACTTTAATATCAAAAATAGATATATTTGTCAATCGAGATAACTTTTCTATCAAAATTGTCGATGTGGAGATATAATATATCGAAATATCTTAAATCTTAGTTTGTCTTGGCGTCTTTGGCGGTCATGCTAGGCCGGCAGGTCAAACATTCCGTGGACATACGTAGTTTTATTCTTTGTAAATACAATAATAAAAAATTAAAAACAATTACGGCCGGTTTTGTTTCTTTCGTTCTGAAGTCATTTTATATCCGATAGAGCGAGACAAAACATATTTTTAACTATATAATCAAGCTTATAATACGTTTATGAATAAGGCCATAAATAGATACGAGTGATTCCATCGTACTCTTTACGGTTTTTACACAAGATGGCATCAAAAAACAAAAATCAGAAAATTTTGGAGTTACGAAGTTTGATAATTAGGCCAGCGATATTACAAATCAACCTAGGAATAGTTAAATCTAATATGGTCTATAGAAATAGACCGCTTGGACAACTATCGAAAAGAATTTTGACTCTTACGCCCGTATTCCAAGACGTTACTCAAGTCGTAATCTGTCAATATGTCAAAATTCTATAGAGAAAAAATGGTATGACAAGTCTCAAAACTAGATTCAAAACTGAGACACGTCTTGGAATATGGGTCTTATGGCTGGTATACACTTTGATTAGTCTAGTGCCAAGTGTTTAGTGTTTAGTGTGTAGAGTGATTAGTGTTAAGTGATTAGTAATGTCCTATACTGTTTATTTAGGCAGTGTTTAGTTCATTTAAAAAAATAGACAATATTTTGCCTGTATACACTCTGATAGTAATAATAAACAAAAAAAACCAATGAATGTGTATGATCCCATTCGCAATGTAGTTAATGAAATAGTGAATGTGCTTGCGTTACACATTCGAGAAGAAATTGAGGAGACCACCTCGATTATGGAGCTCCGTCTCTTGCTTGTTTATATAAACATTTACATATAAACACGCGTGTTGAACATATAACTCCACAAATTAAGGACAAAGGCATCCCTTTTTCCTTCATTATTTTCTATACAATAAAATAGTGAATGCCGCCAATATAAAAACCTGTACAGAAAGTGTCGCTAGAGTTAAATTAAAGAAATGGCTCCAAACTAAGTCATACGATGACACGGAGTGTCTTCTTCAGATATACAAATAGTAGCAAACCTACGGTTTAAGAATTTATCTCATAACATTAGAAAACTTACAAAAGATACACCCACACACACCCAATTATTAAAATAAATTAAAAATTATCCATACAATAACAAATAATAATAATTAATTACTTATTTCAATAAATAAATAAATAAAAAAAAAAAAAAAAAAAAAAAAAATAAAAAAAAAAAATAAAAAAAAAAAAAAAAAAATAGCATGCACTACACTACAAGTTACAACTAATATATTAAAAATAAACCACGTCATCCCACATCTCATAGTTTATTATTGTACTGGGGGTCCAAGATACAAGCTTGCTTAGTTTGGGCCCCAAATCTATTGTATAACTTGTAATTTTAAATATGATAAATAAATAAATAAATAAATAAATAAATAAATTTTTGGGTTACGGATGCGATCCACCTAGTAGACATTTTTTAAATATTTTTATCATTCGTTTCTTCTGTTGTTGTAACAGAAGAAACGAATACGACACTGTTGACTTAACAGTCATGCACGTCCCGACGTGTTAAGTTCGTCTATAGAGCAAGTGAGGGGTGAAGGCGGGACGCGCGGGAGGAGCTACTCGCAGAAAAAATAGAACACACTTGTAAATACTGTACTTCGCTAAGCACTATACACTTAACACTTAACAGAAACTGTCCGAACGTGTTTTTTGCTAAACACTTAACACTAAACAAGCCACTCGCACTAATCACTAATCAAAGTGTATACCAGCCATTTGAGCGTTAATACGTTAAATTATATCTGAATTTCGTATTATGAAATTTAATTTGCAGGCAAAACTGGAAATTCATTTTTCAATTATATCTACCTCATGACCACAACTAGGCAGAGTCACAGTAACTATTTTGTTGCATTTAACATCATTTGGCTCAATATGGCACATAACATCCTCCTTATGGCCGCAGGGCAAAAGTTTGTTTATGCTGACTGAGCATGGCTTGCACCGTACTGCACAATTCAGTGGGCAGACGTGTTGTAGATCACACAGTATTCTGAAAAAAATAATATGATTTTGAATGGTTTAAGACTGACAAATATTTAGAAGAATATCATATAAAAATAGCCTTATAATATAAAAATAATTATAATTAATTGCATATAATATAAAGCCAAGCTAATGTTGAGGATCAATAGATCAGTTTTTTTATGTTAGATATCGACAGACGAGCACGAGATTCACTTGATGGTAGGTGATACTTCAGCCACAGAACATTAGTCAAATCGAAACGCGCAATTGCGCAATCACGGTTTTTCCATCTATGAACGGTGGTTCGTTACCCGGTCGAAATTTCGATATTACTCCCACCCGATCAATGCTCGAAGTTACCAGACGTCGGGAAAACATGCTTACAGAAAATTATAAGCATGTCGTCTCGGTGGGATTCGAACCCACGACCCATCGATGCGCACGGCATGTGTTCTACCGAACGCGCCAACGAGCCTCAACAATGTAGTTAATGTAGTTGTTTTAAATTTACCTAAGAATGTTATTGAAATAAACTACATAGTTTCTTCTACCCGCGACTTCTTCCGCGCAGACTTCGATTATTATCTGTTTTTGGACCTTTTTACTTACTGCAATACACTCCTATCCCACCGTATATTGTTCGTGTAAATATGTATAACGGTTTATGTATCGCAAGCCAAAATAGCTCTCAGATAGCAGGATTATATGTGATTCTGATGTATAAACAACTAGCTTCTGCCCGCGACTTCGTCTGCGTAGAATTAGTACTACGGATAGCTTATTTATTATAGCTTATATCTTATATATTTTTTAATTTATATCTTATCAAGTGCCTAAATACAACGTTTCATGGTGTCATCTTCGATATTTAACGAACTTCCATACAATTTTTCATCCCCTATTTCAACCCCTCCAAGACTATATTTTGCGATGAAATGTAGCCTTTCCCAAGCTCTAATTTACTTCTGTACTAAATTTCATCAAAATCGGTTCAGTGGTTTAGGCGTGAAAGCGTAACAGACAGACAGACAGAGTTACTTTCGCATTTATAATATTAAGTAGGGAAGTAGGGATAATAATTTATTATTTATTTTCATCAAAATTCGTTAAGAAGTTTCGCACTTCAAAAAAATTAAACGTTTTAAACGGTTACAATTAGTTTGCACTAAAGACTGCATAGCTTTTTTCAATAACAACTTTTAATAATACTACTAATTATTCCCATAACTTTGTCAAAACACATGATCCATGTCCCAGTGTAAATTCAAAAGTATTTGTAGTAACTTCAAATATTACCTTTCGCATTTTTCTATACAGGCAATGGATTCATGATTTCTTTTATAGGCGTGACAAATTTGTGGGCACGGATGTGAGCATGGTAGATTCAAATTGCACTTTTGCAAACATCCGCCTTCTGGAGCTTTATCAAAATCCTCTTCTGACATAATCTATGAAAAACAGAAAAAAATAAAGTAGCCATTTCAAATTTTTAGACTGGATTTGGGACACATTTTTTTTATAGAATAGAAGGAAAAGGATGGGATTCGAACCCACGACTTATCGATGCGCACGGCAGGTGTTCTACCGAACGCGCCAATGAGGCCGTCAAAAATATATATTATTTATATAAACTAGTTATTTATATGAAGTACCACAACTATAAGTACTAACTTTATAAATAGATGGACAAAAAATAATAAATAAACACACAAATTACATTGATTATTTGATCCGGGTGATTTTCACATTTCAGTTCCAACGCCCTACCAACTGCATTATTTTGTTCCAGGGTCCCATTTATTTTCTTCCATAGTTCAGATTGATTCTTCAGCATGTTTATATTTCCAAATATATAGAAACCTGTAATGATAAAGAATTCAGTTTTAAACAGGCGCACATCTAACGATTTTAATAGGTATAATATTAGGTATGTTGTTTTTAGCAACGTATTGAAAATTTTAAGAGCTGAAATTTGTTAATGGATAGGTTTACTACTACGTTTAACAATATCATTTACATGCATTGGACAAGTTTCATGATGTACCTAATATCATATTTAAGGCAATAGATTTAAAATATTATATACCTAATGAAAACATTTTTGGAATCCATGAATAAGTTTATAAATTTCTGTAAACATGTCTTCTCCACGTCTGGTAACTTCGAGCATTGATCGGGGTGGGAGGAATAACGAACCACCGTTCTTAGATGGAAAAACCGTGAATGAATATTGTGCGTTTCGGTTTCAGTCTATGGTTTTCCGAATGCTCGAAGTAAAAAAGTAGATCGACAGCACATCATTGACTGATGTTCTATGGCTGGGGTATTACCTAACATCAAGAGAACCTCATGCTCGTCTATCGATATATAACATAAAAAAATAAATATTTTAACGCACTACGATTGCGGAATTTCGCGTAAATGCATTTTACCTAGCAGATATCGTCGCACGTGCGCTATCGCGGTATTTTTATTTATTTTACGTATATTTGCTTGCTTTTTTATTGGTGGTGTTATTTTTTATTTCACCATAACGGAAGAGGGCTTAGTAAAGGGGTAAAATGATAATTTGCATTTTTAGATATTTTTTTTCTTACAAAACCACTTACTACAATACAATATATTAGTGCTGAATTATAAGTAAGTTGGAGGACGCAAACGGTGCATGCAATGATATGAGTATATTATACGAGCAAACTTTATGATTATTTCACATTTTTGTTATATTTTATTTTATTATTTATAATCAATTATAAATTAAAACTTCTCCATTTGTAAAAATACTACCGGTTTGGATAAGCTTGGTCCACTATCCATGCTAATGTTATAAATGAATCTGTCACGTTGTCACTGAACCGATTTTAATTAAATTTTACGTAGAACTGGCTATGTTCTTGGGAAGTAATAAAAACTCACTCGCCTTCCAATAGCTTCGAGAAATTAAATAAGCAGGTAAGAACAATTAATACTCGCCTTCTCTAGCTCTGGATAACGCAACACAAATTCTGTTTGCTGTTCCCAAAAATCCTATCTTATTTTCTGTGTTGTTTCTCACAAGAGAAAGTATAATTATTTTTGATTCCTCCCCTTGGTAATTGTCGACAACCGTTATTTTTACATCTTTAAGGTGGATGTATTTTTGTTTTTCCTGAAAACCATAAATAATAATAAATGTAACGTCAAAAAAGACATACACTTAACAGAATTTATGTGCATGACTGATGATTGCTCCATAATAATTCGATCTTAGTATACTTAAACACAAAACATAGATGGAAAAACCGTGAAGAGCACATAACACTGCTTCTAGAATACTAGGCTAGGCTTGGAACTACAAAGGTGTCAATCCCGACCAATTTGCCAAGAGTGTGACGTTGGAGAAGAATAAATCGCGTTTTAATACGTAAGATTTTTAAATTTTTCACAGGCCTTAGTAATAAATCCCTGGTTGGTATGGCAACTGGCTCTCATAGCCATCTAAGTTAGCAAATATAATAAAATAATATAATGAAATGGAACCTTATAGTAGAATGCTACTAGTGGCGGAACCACCATACAATCCCAAAAGCCCGTCTTGCTCTATAAATGCAACCATACAAATAAAAGTAATAATGCCCGTATCGTAATAATTATATCCTACTAATCCTACTGATATTATAAATGCGAAAGTTTGTGAAGATGGATGGAGGGATGTTTGTTACTCTTTCACGCAAAAACTACCGAACGGATTTTGATGAAACTTTACATTAATGTATAGTTTATACATCAGCATAACACATAGACTACAATTTATAAAGATTTATTGTAATTTGGCCTTAATATAACAATAAGTATCAAGTAAGTCGGAAAAATTCATGCCCTCTAAGAGCTATCTTGGCGTGCACTGCCTAAACCGTGGGAGTTACACGAAGATAAATTGTGGGATTGTTTGTCTTAAATAGTTCTAAAAAAACAGCGCGATCTTTTTTGTGGAAGCCAATATACCCTAAATTGCACATTTTAGAGTATTTAGCTAATTCTTTTCAAAATTGACACATTTGTCGCTTTCAGTATTTAATGTAGATGAACTTTGTCCTTTAAAGCAATTAATTTGGACGTATAGTTTAAAAAATATCATATCACAATAATTACCTTGAGTGGTCGGCCATTAAGCGGAGATTTGAAAAACAGTTTGGTTAAAAAATAAACTACTGGTTGTAGTAATTCTACGCAGACGAAGTCGCGGGCAGAAGCTAGTAAGTCATATATTTATCTATACATATAATAAAAGAGTAGGATCTAAATTACGCTACACTAAATATTTTTACCAGAAATTAAGAGGGGTGATAAAAGAAGGGTAGCAGAATGCATAAATGCAATTTTTAAGATTCTTGTCTGTCTGTCTGTCTGTCTGTTTGTTCACGCTAATCTCCGAAGATACTGAACCGATTATCATGCAATTTACACAAATATATTAAGGAAAGCCCGGGGCAACATATAGGCTTTGTTTTATCGAAATCGGTTATCGGAAAGAAAAGTTATCATCATTTAAATATTATTTTAAAGGCACCATATCACCAAATTTCAATCCAAACTGACTCGCGTTGAACTTTTTCGAATTGTCAGATGTCAATCACAGTCTGATATGTAAATGAAATAGTTTGATTATTTCTCCATTTCCAATATATGTATTCGTAGAATAGTGGATATGCAGTCCCATAGCGTAGCTTTTGATGCGAGTTCGAATCTGAAGTTGAAATGAAAGAAACATTTTTTTGTATTTATTTATTTATTTTTTGAAAGAACTATAATTATTATACCAAAAATAGAAAATGTATTATTGAAATATTATATGAAAAAGTATTTCTTATGAGATCATTTATTTCACATTTTCATCAATCCCTTCTCTTAAACAGAATTACTTTTTTGCTTCCGTATCTTAGAGGGTTCCGCATTTAGCACCGGAAACCCGGGCAGGAATCCCGGGAATTTAAAAAATATGTCCGAAAATGAAAATGACCAATTAAATGAACGCACGCATCTATTTAAGACAGAAAATGCATTGAATCCAATCTTCGATTGAACTCTGATAAGTAGAAAAAAGACACATATCTGGATTTTGTTCACGTAAAATTTAATTAATATGAATCTCCCTAAAGTTTCTTTAAAGTCAGGTTAATTATTTCAACTATTTAATTTCAAATCATCCTTCGAACCTCAATCTCAACCACCATTAAACATGTTGATTACATGATGCAAAAGCAACCGTCAATGACCAATTTGATAGCTCTTTCCCAAAAGAAATCACCAAGTACAGAGGGTGGAGGACGATATGTCATTTGAAGAAAGCTTGCTCAAAAGCTCAGCTTAAAGTGAACCCCACGCGAACGAAGTCGCGGGCATCAGCTAGTAACTTATATAATTACGTAATTGTGTAAGATATATATATTAACACGTATTATATTAAAGTTAGCAAGCCGGGCTTTTGGGCTTGTATGGTGGTTCCGCCTCTAAATGCCACAAACCTTTTTTAGGTAAAACATTTGAGCTGTGTATGCACTTAGTATAGTCACATCTTGAGGTTTATATCCCTGTTGCATTATATAGTTTGCTAATCTCAGAACTATCTCTGCCTCTTTAGGGTTCATTTTGCTTGTACTATCTGACGCATTCTAGAAAATAATACATTATATTATAGAGTGTAAAAGAGCGCAATCTAGCTGACTGCGTTAATAATGAGCAAAATAGCTTTACGTACGACCAGCAACGAAAGTCTTCTAATATTTTGGAATTTATCATTGTAAAATATTGGAAAACCGTATAGCAACGAAGTGTTCAAAATGTATTCTTAAAATATTTTACTGTTAATCTACTTTTGTTTGCTGGCTGTACTTCAATTATAAAGTATTAATACGATTTATTTATTAATTTCATACACATCTTAAGCTTTTTCTCTCTCTGTTTTTCGTACATTTTACTACTACCAGAAGTGACCGTACCTATGATTTGTAAAACAATTTGTGAAGTCACAATATCCATCTAACTTATAATACAATATACACACATAGGACATAGGAATTTCATGATAAGCTGCGATGGCATTTTACCAATACTACCAATACAAAACAAGAAGAGTTTTTAACTATAAGTTCAAGTAGGGTGCAGTTCCACACCATTATGTTGGATATATTTCGATGTATCGGTCACGATGTACGTTTGGTGGAAAATAGTAGTCGCCTACTACCTACTACTTATTTGACAACTTAACGATTGAAGAAATCTGAAACCTGACGGTATGTTGATAGATATTGAGAAGGGTTTGATGTTAGGTGGAGGAGAGGCTAAAATAGTGACAACTGAAAGCAAAAAAGCGACCATTTGGCCTAGCATGACCGCCACGAGATATGTCGCGGAGGAGAGAAGACAAACTAAGATGTAAGATATCTCGATATATTATATTTCGACATCGACAATTTTGATAAGATGAAAAGATATCTCGATCGACCAATATATCTATTTTTGATATTAAAAGTCGAGTTTTAAGTGTAATTGTCATATTAGACCCGGAAGAAATAAAGAGATAATCGATTAAAATACAAGAAAACGGTAGACATAATTTTGTCGCGGTTGTCATGCTAGGCCGGTAGGCATCGCAAAAAGCAAAAATAGGACATTTACCTACTTTAAGAATAACTGTCAATCGAATCTTTATTTTTAAATTACAAAAACAAGAAATAATAAAGCAGTCTTACTTCTTCGGAATGATCATGCGTAAAGAAGAATAGATTCTTAGAAATCCCTCGGACATTGGGAAATGTTTCAACCGAAGAGTCATTCTGCAGCTCGGGGTAGATGTGTGGTGATATGAGGGCGGCTATTTCCGGCCGCATTCGATGTTGCACCGAGAGACGACGGCTGTGGATATTGTTGTTTATCATACGTTCGAACAACGACACCTCGATGTTGTAATTTCTAGCTAACTCCATATGAGCAGCAGACGGTCGCAGTTGTTGATGGTCGCCTGAAATTAAGTATCAAATTACAAGTTTAACCTTCCTTTTCAAAACCTTTATCAAAGTACTTTTAGTCCAATCGGCTTGAAATTTAGTACTCGGGGATTTTTGGGGTGTGTGATTACGATTCCTCAAAATTCATTTCCGATCAGTCTGTAATTAAATATACGGGTAAGTACATATATGCTAGGCGGAACCATCTTGTGATTTTCATAATACCGCTACTTCTCGTAGGTACTATATTATGATATATTAAGTATTAATACGACATTCGTGTTATTCATTATTACTTATGTACGTATACAGGCTGTTATATGTATATTATATGCTATATGTATTGCCTTATTAATAAGACTATTCTAAAATGAAAATACTTGCCAATCAGGATGAGATGTTCACATGTATTTTGAAGTGATGCAACTATGTGCTGTTCCAATACCTCAGCGGCTTCTTCCACTATTACTGTATATATAAAACAAATACAACGTTATTAAATTGTGATAGGTATGTTTATTTAGATATAAAAATGATGATGATTTAGATATAAAAATATTTCCAATTTTCAATAAGGCCCAATAATGACGCATGGAGATTCTCATTCACGTAATTGTCTAAGGGTACAACTAAAGACATCAGTCATTAATCATGTTCATAACATGTAAAAATCTAAAAAAAAAAGGATCTTGTAATGAAATTGACTCTTACTCTTGTCCTTCTAAAAAAGGACACAGAAAATCACTATTAAACCTTTGTGCCACACATTTCCACTTCAGTCCAATCGGCTTGAAATTCAATATTCGGGGGTTTTGGGGTTCAAAATGGTGGATTCTACAAATCGGCGAAGGACTCCAAACAAAATGACGGATCCAATATAGCGGATAAAAATTCGCAAAACGGTGCAAATATGATGAATATATATTATTGGATTTTTGGGGTCATCAGGTTGATTATGAATGTCCAATCAAATCTCCAAAATTAATGATAGCGGATCCAATATGGTAGATTGAAATTTGAAAAAATGACATTCCAATGACTTGCTAGGTTCATCATAAACTAAATCTAACTATAATTAATTAATTATAGTTAGATTTACGAAATTGACAGTCAATCAGTGCTTATTCACAAAGGGTTAATATTTTTAAAGTATCGAGTTAATTACCAATTGGAGGAGCTAATTCCTTGATAAATTTCCGCATTCTCGCGGCACCACTGGTGGTCATTCCCACGATCTTACACTCTTTAATCAAGCTCAAATCTAATAGCATTTTAGCTTCCTCGTATTCGATATTGGCTGCTCGAGCGGCATCCTATTTTTAAACAAAACAAACATTTTTATCATTATAAATGGAATACAAGAACTATGTAACATAAAAAGTCAGTTTCTGCAGTGGGAACATTATTCGAACAATTGGGGATAAATAAACGGCGAAAATAACATGCGTTTCCCAGTGGTCATATATAGTATAGTAATCTTCAACTTTCTTACATATTCATTGACATAGTAATGGACTTCGGGTCTGCGGTAAAATGAGTTCCAATCATGTGTGTGAACTGATTATTTTTTGTGTTATTAAAAAAAGGGTTGAGAGTCAAGTCGACTAAAAAAACATATTTTGCAAAATTGCTAGTACAGGTTTGTGCTTAACGTATTTTTATAATATATACATAATATTTTATTTTTGGCAACGTCTATCGGGTCCGCTTGTTTAGAATAAATTTATCCTATGTCATAGATACTTGGCTCAGTATTATTCAAAGATCTAAAAATCACGACTACCAAGAGTCTCAACGTCATTGTAATCGTTTATCAATGATTGATTCACTATTACGTAGACGCATATTTAGGATCTTGACGATGGATGGAATCTTATAGGCTATGTGGCTAATGATTGCTACAATAATAAATTGAAACTTTGAGGTGTGCCGAGGTAAAATTACTAGAGAATCGACGTTACTATTTCTGATAAAGTTCTTCAAGAGAAACACTGACGGCCTTATTGATAAACGTATTCTAAGCTTGATATAGTTAAAGTATGTTTTGTTTTATTCGTTCTGTAGTCTTTTTATATTCGATAGAACGAGACAAAACACATTTTAATTATATCATCAAGCTTATAATACGTTTATTAATGAAGCCGTGAGTCTATAGTCGAGATACGAATGAAAACCACAAGATATTTAGTTTAATCGAGCCTAAACGTCATTCGGGAAACCGTGTTGTCGTAAGGTAATATTTGCCACAGGAATTGTTTCATTTCGTTTTATAATTTTGTTAAAGAAGCGGTGGCGGGCCTACCATACAAGCCTAAAAGCCCGGCTTGCCCTATTAATTCAACCATTGAAATTGAGTTCACCACAAAAAAGGTAAAATAAAATATAAAAAATTGTCCAATTTTTAGGAGTCCAGTTTTTGGGCTTGCCCTGCATTCAAACCCTAGGCACGCCACTGTATATAAGGTATAATTATAACCAGAAATGTAAATATTGTATACCTGTACAGGTTTAACATCTTCTGACAAATGTTGTTTCAAAATCGTAGCCCACTGAAAATATACCTTCCAACGATTATAAACGGGCATCGTCGATGGATATCGTGAGTCTATATTTTCATTTTGATTTTCGTCCTGATCCCAACGAGACTTCATTTCCTGAAAACGACAAAAATCGATCATGAGAAATGTATATACATCCATTTGAAAGGTGTGATTTAACCAGTATGCAACCCTTAATCACGCCATGTATTATATTGTACCTAGCTGGGTAATTTATAAAATTGATCATCCATTTTTAAGGGTATCGACAATCGAAATAGGCTAACTGTAGTGTAGTGCCAGTGCTAGTGCTAAAACTAGGCACCCAAGTCGACTTAAACAGGCTTATAGAACGTTAATTTCGCCATTTGACTTCCAATAAAAGTCGTTAATGAAAGCTAAACATTTTTTGGAGTAAACTATGAAACTATCGACTATAGAACTTTGAAACCGAAAAACATGATTGAGTCAACTTCCATCGTTAAAAATAATAATGAGGAATTTATTGAAATTGAAAAATGGAGTGATGACAGTGATACAGAAATGAGTGATTTCGATGACCACGGTTGCTGAAAAGCATCGGATAAATAATACGAATAAAATACATCGCGTTTTAATCCGGTATAAAGTATTTTATTTAAATTATTTCGATGAAATAACTGGTATTGCAGTTATGGAATTATAAAAAAAGTCTGCAATATTTTGTTGGCACCATCATAAATAATTAATTTAAAACAATATTTTTCGAATTTTCCGACAGTTAAATAAAGCTATAAATTTTATAGATTATTTTATTTTTCTCTATTCTATTTTTGTCTTACTCGAAGTGAAAGCATATTAGTTAATGGTTAATAATATGTCATGTTTGTGCTATGTGGACTATAATAATAATGCAATGCCGAGATGATATAGATCTACATTGGTTGAAACTTCATAATATAATGTCACGACAGGGCTGGATTTAGAGACAAATGAAGGAATTTCAATTGGAGGCCACCTGGCCCAAAATTATTTCACAAATTAAATTAATTTTTTTTTTAATATTTAGTTTATTTTATAGAACAATATAAACACATACAAAGTACAGTACAGTTGTTTACTCGTCGGTATTAGTCTCTATTGTGGGGCCTTAAGTTTTATTTTTACCCTTGGGCAGTTGCCCCGGATGCCCTCCCCTAAATCCGGCCCTATGTCACGATACTATACTCACTACAGCATTTTGACTAAAAAACTAATAAATACGACAATGAGGGACACTATGATTAACTATCATTTCACTACTATCAATGTTAAAAAGTTCTTGCTTGGTTTATGGTAAATAGTGCTTTTCTCTAAGCAACTCGACTACCAGTTTAACATTTCTGCTGTGACGAGTTAAATTTAGATAGTTTGACACTTAACACAACTTTGACACACATTTAAATATAAAAAAATATATAATAAAAATCTATTTGTCGAACCCCGCGCCCGACGGACGAGTGTTAACAGATTACATACAAGATAAATTTAAATTCAAATATAATACAAGAAAGGTATCCAGTAGAACATCTTTACCAGATGGAGAGAGGGTCTACTGGACCACTTTCTTGCGGTGTCACGAACCGTTTGTAATGAAAAAAGTTGAGAGGTATCAAGGGACACCCGGATGGAACGAAGTTATATATATGTACTGTGTCTGTCTATTCTTTTATACACGTCATAGATGCGCGGGACTATAGCAAAAAGTGTGGTGACAACTTTTCGTAAGATTTTTTTCCGTCTAGCCCCCTTTCACAACGCGCGATAAGGAACTTCGTCGTTCCAAAAATGAAACTTGAATGTTGAAAGTTGAAACCGTTCTATTTTCAAAAAAAAAGTGTCGTGACAACTTTTCATAAGATTTTTTTCCGTCTAGCCCCCTTTCACAACGCGCGATAAGGAACTTCGTCGTTCCAAAAATTAAACTTGAATGTTGAAAGTTGAAACCGTTCTATTTTCAAAAAAAAGTGTCGTGACAACTTTTCGTAAGAATTTTTTCCGTCTAGCCCCCTTTCACAACGCGCGATAAGGAACTTCGTCGTTTCAAAAATGAAACTTGAATGTTGAAAGTTGAAACCGTTCTATTTTCAAAAAAAAAAGTGTCGTGACAACTTTTCATAAGATTTTTTTCCGTCTAGCCCCCTTTCACAACGCGCGATAAGGAACTTCGTATATGATCCAATAATGATGTTCATTACGAATTATCGTCATTTTAAGCGATCGTTAGATAAAGTATAAAAAATAACTTACTTTAAATGTCTCTATGAGTGTTTCTTGTTTTATAATTTCTAGTCGTAGATCATAACTCTCAACTCCTTCAGATGTATTGTAATGTTCTAACAAATGTATAAGCTTCTCGTAGCAATTCTTGAAAGAAAACACGCAAATATCACTGCATTTAGATATGTCATCAAAATCGATATCAGAATCTATTTCATTTTCATTTCGATCATCACCGTAGTTATCCATTTGAGTGTTAGCCAATTCCTCTTTTAAAGATGCAATATTTGAGGTGACAGGTTTATTAATATCATACTTAACTTTTTGAAATAACCACATGCATAATAATTCATTGCTTTTAGCATTTTTACCGACGTGGTAACATTGAAGGATGCTATTACAAGTGTCTTTACTTCTTCTTACCAAATTCATCATGACATTAAAATCCACAATTCCAGTTTCCAATGAAGTAATATTATTTTGTAATTGTTTTAATTTACAAACACTTTCTTTCAATTTATTCTTTGTATCATAAAACATTGAAGTAAATCTTGATCGATTTTTTTTCCGTATAGTATTCATATTAAGTTTATCCATGACCTCCAAGCGCGACTGGCCACCAAAGCGTACTATTGCATCTGTTATATTCAAAAGAGCTTCTAAAAATTGGTCTAAAGCATGATTCGTGTAGCAAATTATTAACAAGAGGCAACCAGGTTTCTTTACAATTTTTAATAATATCTTCGCTATTTTAACTCCCACATATGTTTTACCTGTGCCTGGTGGGCCTTGAATAACCGCAAACTCATGAGTTAAAGCTAATTTAAAAGCCTCATATTGACTTTCGTTTAAGCGCATTTTCTCAGCCGACGACAAAATTGAATGTAGATCATATTCTGCGAAGTAAGGCGGAACCTTAGAAGTGGGCTGAAAAATACTGCATATTTTAATATAAAATTTTAATTAAAATTATAATATAAATATTTAAAAATTAATATTGATCTATACTAATATTATAAAGAGGTAAAGTTTGTGAAGTTATAGGGGGTAATATCTGGATTTACTGAACCGATTTTAAAATCCTTTCATCAATAGAAATTATCCAATCCTTTCACCAAATAATATTAGCGAGTAATATACGCTATTTTTTTGTATAGTTAGTATGTACTTGCCTTCGCACGGGTGCAATGTCTACATTGCACCCGTACGAAGGCGGGGCGTGTTGCTATTATATGCTAAACTTGGAGCTTGCAGAACCATTATTATGATTGTAATCTTTTCTGGGTTAGAGGATAAATAACTCATCTCGAAATCTAGTCAATATTTTTAATTTGTAATTTTCTGAATTCCTATGAAAAATAAGAAACTGTTTCTGGGGAATAATCTTCTGAAAAAGTTATTTTATATAATATGGTCCAATATACTACTTTTGGCCCTCCTTTATACTGGCTTTGTAATACCTTACTGACAATAATTACCTCGACGTCAACTATGTACTTCTTCATGGGCAAATCTCTAGAGAAGGCGGGATCCTGTAGTACTTTTAAAACATGGTAGTACGGCTCGAAATAAACATCGCTTTCAATCATCAAGTATATATCCTGATTATAATCAATATCAAGGTTTACGTCCTTGCTCATTATCGAGACTGGAATCTAAAAAAACAGTTACGAATCAAATTTATTTTATGTGATAGGAAATTCAAACATATTCGCATCATGTGAGGTTAAGGATGTCTCAGGAACTCAGGAAATAAGGATTGAATAAATTGAACTCTGTAGTTCTGCAAAACTAACAACAGAACAACTAACGAATCACGGAGAAAAAAGCTTGAATTATGAGTCATGACGGACACTCCTTTCTATTTTTATATTTTTGAGGTATTCCTACATAATGGTAGGTGATACCTCAGCCACAGAACATGAGTCAATGATGCGTACACAGTAAATTATAAAGTCGTCCCGGTGGGATTCGAACCCACGACCCATCGATGCGCACAGCAGGTGTTCTTCCGAACGCGAAAACGAGCCCGTCAATATTATTGTTACATGTGCGTCAGCGTCTACGACCAAAGCTGCCTTTCATATCCCTTCATAATCCCTTTTATGTAGTATAAAGAAAGATATAAAAAATATGAAATAATAGTTTTTATTTTTTTCCATTTTCACATTTTATTCACCACAAAGCCAAGGTTAACTGGCAGAAAATTCCCTTAGGCATTAAGTTCGCTTTTTGTACACTATTTTTTGTGCAATAGTTTAAAATAAATAAATAAATAATAGGTAATAATAATATGCAAACAAATATAAAATTCAATTTACCTTTCCTTTACAAAGATATTTAGGCTCACGATCTAAAACTGTGGCTACAATGAAGCTTTTGCAATTATCCTTCGTCAATAAAAGTAGTGCACCAAATAAAAGCCGCTTATTATATGCCCATTTTATTTTCTCAAAGCCCTTCGACACTTTTGGATCTAGCTGAATGATGTGTCCAAATTTAACTGGAGATACATATGGCTCTGCAAATGTTACATTTCGATACACTCTGAAAAATATAATTTTTATAGGTATTAGATAAGGGAATTGGAACATTAGAGCTTGGACACGCATTGTGAAAACATGGACTATCCGACGTGCGGCTTTATAGCAAACCTACGCACACATTTATCATATCATACATATTATATCAGAAATGAGCGGCTTGAAAATTCGGCAACAAATACTGCGCCGAATTCGGCGTACCGCCGGTTTGCGTAGTCAAACTATACCTAAAAATAATACTACAAGAAGCAAGAAATACACTGGCGTCATAAATTTCAGAGTAAAATAATATAACGAATCTGTGTTTTACACACACTACAATATTGAGTTGCCGCATTCAGGAACCTGCTTTATCTTTATAGCGCGGTATCTAGTCGTAGCGCGCGGTGCTACTCAGCTTATGCTACTACTGAGTAGGTACTCTCTTTCTAAGTCTGTGTATATGCTATAATAGCCCTTTTAATATTATTTTTTACTTAAAAAATTTAACCGAACATTTCAGCATAATCAATATTTTCTTATTACCTTATATTATCGTATTTTCTCCTGGTTGAGTTTTGTAGGTATTGCACTGTAAAAGAAAGGTAATTCTTTGTTTTATGATATATCGGCAGCCGGCCTAGCATGACAACCGCGACAAAATTTTGTCGACCGTTTTCTCGTGTTTTAATCGATTATCCCTTTATTTATTCCGTGTCTTACAAGACACTTACACTTAAAACTCGACTTTTAATGTCAAAAATAGACATATTTGTCGATCGAGATATCTTTTCTATCAAAATTGTCGATGTCGAAATATACCATTATCACATATATCTTAGTTTATCTTCACTCGTCCACCAGATATCTCGTGATGGTCATGCTAGGCGGGCAGCATAATTTGACATCGATTAAAATACTATAAATATAATTATAGAGGTTAGTCTTACGTATTCCTTCACGGATAGGTCCAAAACAATCCTCTCGGAGCAATCGAAATTGTACATCTAAATAGTGTTCTACATCACTGTAAGCGCCATCTATAATATTAGGTCGCAGAAAAGGTCGCTCCTCCAACAAATCTTTTTCAGTGGGCAATATGGTAATTTCTCGAAACGATAATGGCGGTTCCCCTTCTTCAATGACTATTTGTTGACTATCACGAGTTGTTTTCTGAAATGTCCAGGGCAAATTTTTTTTTGTTAGGTACCTACCTAGAAAGACGAGCTAGTCTCATTTTTTTATGTTAGATATCGACCGACGAGCATGAGGATCACTCGATGGTAGGTGATACCTCAGCCACAAAACATCAGTCAATGATGCGCTGTCGACCTACTTTTTACTTCGAGCATTCGGAAATTCATAGACTGAAACCGAAATGTGCAATGTTCACTTCACGGTATTTCCGTCCATCAATGTGGTCCGGTTGGAATTTCGATATTGCTCCCACCCGTTCAATGCCCGAAGTTACCAGACGTGGGGAAAACATGCTTTCAGAAAATTATAATCATCAATCAAATTATAGTCCTTGTGGTATACGAATCCACGACCCACCGAAGTGAATGGCAGGTGTTCTACCAAACGGGCCTACGAGCCGGCCAAGGTGGTAGGTGATGCAGATTGCATTATATTTTAGTTTGGCATAAGAACAAAACATTACAGGTTCTAATACAATTTGGTAATTGTAGCACATTAAAAATAAAGATTAAATTAGCTTAGGTACTTTTCCAACTTCTCTTTTTACAATTGGAGTTTCCTCATTATTTGTTATTTACCCAGTGATTAGCTAATAGAGAATTATCTTACCTTTTCTTCTTTTATTTTGTCCAGATCAGTGATCGAATTTCTCAGTTTATGTAATCTTAGATTACACTCTTCAGGCAAATCGAAGCCATGCTTTTCTTTCAGTGATTCAATACAATATTTTGAAGCAACATCTATTAATGATCTGCATTTATTGAGGGCTGTTGTTGGTGAAATATGCATAATTGATTCGAGTAAAGCAGTTAAATTCTCCCAAAATAGTTCTTGATTGTTCCAATACATTGAGTTATCCCTCTTTCTTTCAACATAAGGCAATTCCATGAGATATATATTAAGATTTTTTATAAAATTTGAGTTACATATATCGAGCAGCAATTGCAATTTTAATTGATCACATGAACTATTACATACTTTTTTCACAATTGCCAGTATTAAAAAGTACACGTCTAATCTTTCGATGGGATTTTGTAGAAGTTCCGTAAACGCCTCTTTCTTTGTGTTAAGTTCCAGAAAGATTTCCCTACTGTCATTTTCAGAAAGTTTTTGAAGAGTTATGAAGCCAAGAAACTTTGAGTTTCTTTTATTACTCTCTCTATTGAATGTAGGATGTCGTGTGCTATTTGAGGGATGTTCTGAAACAATGTATTAAAATAAAAGTATCCTTTCGGATCTTGATATCGGATAATCACTTTCAAAATACGATGTCATGTAACTAAATGATTATAATACTGTTAGTATGTATATTAATAGATAATGTATACTGTACGTTAATTGTTCTTATAATAAAAATGTCTATGATTTGAAAATTCCTTAGTAAATTAGTCTTTTAATAACGGAAGTATCATACATTTAAATAAAATACTCTACGGATTAAAAATTTAAAACGCGATTTATTATTTTTGCCGACGCGGACGTTTCGGATGCTTTTCAGAAGTCAGTCCTTGATCACGGATGTTAATAAATGGCGTTTTAATCCGTTATAAAGCATTTTATTTAAAGTATTCTTATTATGAAAGTTATACTCGTATTCTTATATTTAGTGTTTAAAAAAAAACATATTTACAAAGTAACAATTATGAATTAAAATATACATATTTCAAACTTAAAAATTCTGTCAAAAATGTTCGATCATTAAAACTCATAAATAGAATTTGTAATCAAATACCAGAAATTACAGACAAGACAGATTCAATGTTTAACTCATCATGGAATCAACCAAACTGAGACGAAGAAAACAATTTTTGATTAGGTCATTTCAAATTGCTTTTTGTATTTAAAACTTACCTTTCTGACGCGGCGCACTAGACTTCCCTTTTTGTCTCTGACGCCAATTTTTCGAAGTTCCTGTCAATAAATATTAAAATATATATTATATAACTTTTATCAATACATACTTACAGTTGCGGTACTACCATACAAGCCCAACAAGTCTTACCGACTTTAACATAATACGTGTTTATCTAATATATTATAAAATTTCCATGTCACAATGTCAGTTACCGTACTCCTCCGAAACGGCTTTACCGATTTTTACCTAATTTTATATGCGTATTCAGTAGGTCTGAGAATCGGCTACTATCTATTTTTCATACCCCTAAGTGATAAGGGTTGTTCACCATTAACATTTTTTTTTTAATTTTTGGACGAATTTTTTTGTTTTTATTTTTTATAATGTGGCATTAAAAATACATACAACCCTAAATTTTTACTTTTTTATCACCAACCCCTGCTTTTTAGAAATTATTTACATGGCAAATCAAAGTTTGCCGGGTCAGCTAGTATATTTATATAATAATAACTTATATAATTACGTAATCGTATAAGTTTTATATGACTAATGACATTATTATATTTCTTTTTAATGCATTAATAAAGATAAACAGGCGTCCCGCTACTGCATACTTATAAGGAATTTAACTGTGGCAAAAAAAAGAAAACAGTAGGTCTAAAATTACTATTATTATCGTAATACGATACTCATACTATTAGCGGTTTGAGTGCAGTCGGTAAAGTAAGATGAGAAAGGTACACATGATCTTATAATAGGTGTATAATCAAAGCATATAACAATAGAATCTGGTTACGACCGGAAGACGATGAAATGAAGTATTCATCTCTGTCTTTTATACTTGGGATTGCTTGTATAAAATAAACTGATTGTGTGGTTCCTAAGTACTTGTTTATGGCTTCATAGTCCGTTGATAAAATAACTAGCTTGCTATCTTCGAAAGTACTTACCAGGTCCTTGACCGCTATCCATTTTTCTGAAATAAAAAAATATACAAAAATTTTATATTACGATCACGTGAAATGTTTTTCGGAAGTATTAGCCTCAGTTAAGAGGTACACAATGGTACTTTATTTAGATTTATGTACTCCAGGAGCACGACAAAACAATCTGTCGGAAATTTGAATAATTGGGAAAGGGTGAAGATTCTGACTCATGAATTATGACTCAAAATTTATCTAAGATTATTATAATTATAAAAATGAATATCATTATCAGGTCATGGGGGCCGACATATTTCTGTGTCAATTTCACTGATCATTTTTTCTTTACAGGCAAGTAGGTGATTAGCCCTCTGTAGGTCTATTACGAAAATCGAACGCAACGAACGGATCGAAACGAAAGAACAAACAACTTCGTATTTTAACTTAGAAAACGTTTTTAATTCTATTTACGATTATTCTTACAATCATAGTAGGTAATATCAAACGAAAGACAATGTCTTATTGCGAAAGACGTGTCGTTCATCGGATTCATAATAGTAAAATGTACGATCCGTCAGCCGAAACTTCGTATTTTGTTTTGGTAATAGGCCTCCTGTGCCCTGCCCGACCGAAACATTTTTTTTTTCAAAAAATTCAAAATTCAAAAATCATTTATTCATTTAGGTAACACAATGTACACTTATGAACGTCAATAAAAAATACATATTAAATGCTTCTAGTTTTACATTTACTGCCAGTTCACAAATCAAGGGCGTAGAGCGGACGAGAAGAACTGGCAAGAAACTCGCCGCCACTCTTTTTTAATCGCCAAGTTTTTGTTTTACAAATGTTTTGTAAGGAGCTGCAACCATTACACCATGTTCCACATGACATCTTTAAGTGATTAACTATAATAATCGAAAAAATATACGAGTATATATAAACGAAAAAAATAAAAATAAATAAAAACAAAGATTTGTCCTCTATCAGCAGAATGTATGGTGAAGTAGGAGCACTCACTTACATTCTCGTGGGAACAACACGCAAATACATAGACGAAATAACTAACATCACCGCATACACAATTCAAGTTCGACCAGTTTGTACTTGCTTCCCAGGGATCCCGAACCCGGAACCTCCAATGCTTAAAGCAACGCACATACTACTGAGCCATGGAGGCTGTTGTGCCGTAGGTACATTCAAAGCTCATCAAATGTTACAGTTATTTCTAAGAAGTCGTATCGTCAATGCATGTTATCATTGCTGATTGTGACAAATGATTATTCATATGTAGATGTTTGTTACATACCGATATATTGACTGTGTTGTCGGCATACAGCGAGTATGAATTAACTTGAGTAATCGATTGTATGGAATCTTTATAAGAAACTAGCACGGATAGTAGAGCATGTTATGCCTAAATGTTTTGTCTGTCGTTGGGTCGCATCAGCGTTGATGCGTCAGTGGCGTAGTTAGGTGAACAAGGGCCCCGGTGGAGGGAAAAAAATCGAAATCTCCCACCTCCGGCTAATTTTTTTCAGCAACTACCCAAAATGAATTATTTGCAAATTATTAGGCACTAATCACGGTCGCTTGGCGCTTTCATTATAGACTCACTTAAAATCTTGAAAAAATAAAATTCTTGTGAGATTTTTTTTAGCTTCAAGAGCTGCCTCCCCCTCTTTCCAAAACCCAAGGGCCCTCTCAGCTTCAGGGCCCTGGTGCTCTGCACCATTTTGCCCTATGATAGCTACGCCACTGTGATGCGTCGATTGTGTATTATCCTATCCGGCGACCGTATTATCGCATCAAGCGAGTCTCGTCCTCGTTATCGCGTTGTTTTTTTTGTGAATACTTCTAATGTATTCATTTAAATAACATGGTGAACAAGATTATAACAATGTGCATGAAATAACGTATTTAAGTTGACAAGAATTATTACTGTATCCGTCTAAATAGCCTTCCAATTACCGCATTGTACGTGACCATTTTTTTAGAATATACCTAGAATGGGTAGGTATAGTAAGCTATCCTTAAAAGATAGATACCTACTATATGCCATCGCGAACTTTTTGCAGATCTATAAAAGAGAAATTATTCCAACAAACATTGTTTTGTTTAGGCAGCGTTTTCCATGAAAGCTCCCAGGCGGCTTGACTTTTTCGGACACTTTCGAAAAGTATCGTAATATTTCAACCAATTTACATAAATCCTTGACGAATTAGATACATAAACAAATACTCATGAATCAATCTATCAATTTTTGAAAACCGAATGAAAATCCGTTCAGTAGTTCTTGAATTTATCGCTAACAGACAGACGTGGCGAAAGACTGTTTTACAATATGTAGTGATATTCAACAATATTTAAAATTACCAGCCACTAACTATAAACACTATATAGGTAATAAGCACTAAAAGAAAATGCTGTTTACTAGTTATTATTATTACTAGCCGTTTTGCTAGTATCCTAATAATAGCAACAAACCCCGGCTTCGCACGGATGCAATGTAGATGTACTATACACAAAAAATAACCTGTTATGTACTCGCTCATAATGTTCTATTAGTAAAATAATTTTTTAAATCGGTTCAGTAGATCCAGAGATTATCCCCTACAACCTCTCAAACTTTGTCTCTTTATAATATTAGATAGAATAAGTTGTCACAAGATTTGATGTAACAGCAAAGTCTCGAATAAAAACATAAAACTGGCATCATGAACAGGGTGGTAAGTCATTAAAAAGTACTAAAATATGTCATTAAATACACTTACTAAATATCAACAAAATTTCACAACACCTGCTGGAATATTGAACTTGATGGCTAATTTAATAAAACGCTTCCACGACTCGAGAGGAAATGAAAACGCACAATGCACACACTCGGGAACTTTCATGAGTAATGTTATTACAATGTACTCTGTGGTAATGTTCTCGAAGATTCGCAACGTGTTGCTGCAACTTTTTGCAATTACCCTATGGAATAATTAAGCCAATGAAATCTACAATAGGCACTTGCTCATGACTCTTTTGTTTTATCTAAAAAACCTATATAACATGGCTGGGAATATAATACTTATATTATTAAAAATGTTATTATGATAAAGTGCTTATAAATGAATACTATAATGACAATAATAGTATAAAATATAATTTATAACATAATCTTATTTATATTTGTTAATAACTTTAATGTTTTAAGTCACTTAAAAAAAATTACTCTAATATATCAGGTACTGTCTTACTCCGTATTTCCCAATAATCTTGCAAAATATGAGTTTGGATAGGTAGTAACATTTATAAATCGTTTAATGGGGAAATCCCGAATGTAAACTTATTGAAAATTGCTGTGCAACTTTGTGATCTATGGCCAATAGCACAGACTACGTAATACGAATTATCATACTACTCGTTCACTTCGAGAATGCCGCCATTGACCGTTATAAAATATAAGAAAATAATGAAAAATAAAATAATCAAAAAATTCAGCTTTACATTACTATCTGAACATTTGGAACATATTGTTTTGTATTATTAATGATTTACGAAGGCGCAGCCAAAACATTGTAGGTTTGTTTATGTATTCATAACTGCAATACAATCGAAATAATTTAAATAAAATACTTTATACCGGATTAAAACGCGATTTATTATTTATCCCGACGTTTTGGAAGCTTTTCAGCACCCGTGGTCATCAAAATCACTCATTTCCGTATCACTATCATCACTCCATTCTGTGTCGCTGTAATCACTTTCAGTCCCCACTGTGTATAACCTATATATCAACACAGATATGTCCGTACATACGTTCGTAGTAAATAACAAACCAACAGAAACAAAACCTCATCGAAAACAAAAATCACAATAATATTAAAAATAAAATCGAAACATGGCAGCGCTGCTATCCTAACAGGGCGACGCTTGAGGAGCGGAAGGAAGGAGGAAGGAGGAAGCGGAACGGCAATCTTGAAATGAAAGAGTAGTATTTATTAATTATTATAAATACAAGCAATATGCTTTTGAAATTAGTCTGTGTTCGTTTTAAATTTTTACCGATTAATACAAAAGCATTGCAATTAGGTACATATTATTAAGTGCACCATTGCATGATACGCAACAAGTGTAATAATAAATACATTATTATGTTACACTATAAATATTATGTTACATAATATTTAGTTGTATGAAAGCTTTGATGCAAGTGGAGGAAGCAAAAGTATTAGAGCTTATGGACCATCCATGATCTTTGCCTACATAAAATATATTTCTAATTTATTAGAGCTATTTATTTATACAGTCATACTTTCATAGAACGTATTCGTTTGTCATTGCGTCACCTGAGTGCTTGTTTGGGCTATCTACCAAATTTATCAAAAATGACCCTTGAATGCAGTATTATTAAGACTTAAATTTCGATCCTGTTGGTGGAGGAAGATTTAAAACTTTTTGTTTTTAAAATAACAAAAAGATCATATAAATTTTATTTGTAACACGACACTGTAACGAAAATTTTGTGCTTGTTTGGTCTTTGTCCAGAAATCGTTAATTATAAGTCAAGTTCAGTGCTTGAGTGGGCTATGTCCACGCAAACGACCAATAACAGGCCGCGACGCCATGTCCGCCATTTTGTTCGATTTGTCACTGTGGCACTAGAATCACGTTGTCGGTCATGGAAAAGTTTATAAAACCATTTAAATTGTTGAGTTTTTGTACTTTAATTGTTTTGGACAAATTCCACATGATGTCTAGAACATATAAAATAGTAAAGATAGTCAGACGCAGACTCTAACTGAGCAGTAAGTACTGTTTAATTTACCTGTTCCGTCTGTTATGAATTTGAAACAGGGTGTTATTTTTAATGACTTTGAACATCGCCATCGGCTTATAAGAATACGTTTTTATAAACCCTAGATACATAACGTTTTGAGAATACTATGAGAAGCTAACCTTTCGACTTTTGGGCGGCCGTTTTATAAATGTGTATTTTATTAAAATAATATTAAATATTATTGTTCTGATAATTTCAAATAAAAAAAATATATTTGATCCGCTTCAGGTGAAATTTCATCCGTGTTGGAGGGTTTGTCTTGAAATTTGTTTTTTTTTTCATTTTCTAACGCATGAACTATATAAATCGTCATAAGATTTTAGGATCCGTTTTGAAGCCTTCAATATTAAAGCTATCGTAAATAAAGAAAACAAAAATTAATGAAAGTATAGGTGAAAAAGGTTAAGTTCTCTTTCTTTTTCTTATTATCCTTCTCTTTCTTTTTCCTCCTCTACCTCCTTTTCATTATCCATCTATTTCTCCTTTTCTTTCTCATTATATTTCTCCTTCTCTTTATCAACATCAATCAATTTGTAAAAGAACATTTTTTTTTAGCAATTTTATTTATTTAAAAAATGTGTTTATTATTTACTATTAATTTAATTTATTTAAAAAAATGCTAAATTGCTAAAACACCTTTTTACTTAAAAGCCTTTGACACTTGACTTTGACGGTAAATACATCCTGTATATAATTTTTAGGACATTGAACAAACAAGCACGCAAAACCGAACAGTCTCTCTGTTCTATCACTAATGAGGTACTGGGCTAACTCCACTTTCACAATTATATTTGTGCATGTTTGGGCTATCTCCACATAAAAACTGTAAAATATGGTTAATTAACAACCATCTGTAGGTGAAAATTATAACAATCAATACATAGGTAACGAATGTACAAATAAAGACTTTCAAATATTAAAATAAGGACATTTTTTTCAAACAGAACAAAAATAACTTCTCCTGTAAAATGTTACCAATGGTAGATAGCCCAAACAAGCACTCAGGTGACGATTGGTTATTGCTTAAACCTGCCTTTGTTACTTATAGTATAAATTCCTCAATTACTTTCAATAATCTAGAATATAGGTACACATATTCTCATTTTCTCTGAACTACTCGTTATAAAATTAACTAGCAGCGAAACCCGGCGTTGCTCGGGTTAAAATACCTCGCATGTTTAATGGTATAAGAAATAATTAAGGATCCATTTTCTAAAGTAAGTAGATAAATATTTTAGATTTCTATCTTAAATAATAAGACACTTATTCGACCATTTAACATACGGTGTAAAGTGTATCAAATTAATTAACTAATTATCGAATCCAAATAATTAGAGTTGAAATAAGAAGCACTTTAATAAATAGTAAATTTATATTTTATTTACACAATCAATTTTACCGATTGCACACATTTTGGAACTTTCTAGATCTTACCAGAAGCTTTCTAAAACATTCTAAATCGATTACAACAATTGAAACCATTTTAGACCTATCTAGATCATTTCAGAAATTTTTAGAATTTTCTAGATTATTTCGGATCAATTTCATCGATTGCACATATTTTGGAACTTTCTAGATCTTTCCAGAAGCTTTTTAAAACATTCTAAATCGATTACAACAATTGAAACCATTTTAAAACTTTCTAGATCATTTCAGAAATTTTTAGAATTTTCTAGATCATTTCGGATCAATTTTAGCGATTGCACACATTCTAAAACTTTTTAGATCATTTCCGAGATTTTCATAATTTTACGGAAGTGACTGTCCTTTTTTCTCTATTCTTTTCTAACTAATGTAAGTTAGAAAAGGACAGATATATATTATTCCACATTTTTGCCACCCACAACCACCCACTTCCACCCACCCCGACCAAACTCCCTTATGCACACCTAGAGACCAAGGGGTATTCGCCATCCCAAGGGGAAGTTGATCAAAGTAGCGTATGATAGAAAAAACCGTGGACACACGTACGAACATTTGCATTTTATATAATACTAGCAGCGAAACCCGGCGTTGCTCGGGTTAAAATACATCGCATGTTTAATGGTATAAAAAATACTTAAGGATCCATTTTCTAAAGTAGATAAATATTTAAGATTTCTATCTTAAATAATAAGACACTTATTCGACCATTTAACATACGGTGTAAAGTATCTTCAAGTTGTAGGCATCTTGGAAGTTTCTAGACCATTTTAGAAATTTTTAGAATTTTCTAGATCATTGAGGATCAATTTCACCGATTGCACACATTTTGGAACTTTCTAGATCTTTCCAGAAGCTTTATAAAACATTCTAAATCGATTACAACAATTGAAACCATTTTAGAACTTTCTAGATCATTTCAGATTTTTTTAGAATTGTCTAGATCATTTCGGATCAATTTTATCAATTGCACACATTTTTGAACTCTCTAGATCTTTCCAGAAGCTGTCTAAAACATTCTAAATCGATTACAACAATTGAATCCATTTTAGAACTTTCTAGATCATTTCAGAAATTTTTAGAATTTTCTAGAACATTTCGGATCAATTTTATCGATTGCACACATTTTTGAACATCTTTCCAGAAGCTTTCTAAAACATTCTAAATCGAATACAACAATTGAAACCATTTTAGAACTTTCTAGATCATTTTGGATCAATTTCATCGATTGCACACATTTTGGAACTTTCTAGATCTTTCCAGAAGCTTTCTAAAACATTATAAATCGATTACAACTTTCTAGATCATTTCAGAAATTTTTAGAATTTTCTAGATCATTGAGGATCAATTTCACCGATTGCACACATTTTGGAACTTTCTAGATCATTTCAGAAATATTAAGAATTTTCTAGATCATTGAGGATCAATTTTACCGATTGCACACATTTTGGAACTTTCTAGATCATTTCAGAAATATTAAGAATTTTATAGATCATTGAGGATCAATTTTACCGATTGCACACATTTTGGAACTTTCTAGATCATTTCAGAAATATTAAGAATTTTCTAGATCATTGAGGATCAATTTTACCGATTGCACACATTTTGGAACTTTCTAGATCTTTCCAGAAGCTTTCTAAAACATTATAAATCGATTACAACAATTGAAACCATTTTAGAACTTTCTAGATCATTTCAGAAATTTTTAGAATTTTCTAGATTGATTTTATCAGTTGCACACATTCTGGAACTTTTTAGATCATTTCCGAGACTTTCAGAATTTTACGGAAGATTACATTAGTTAGAAAAGGACAGATATATATTATTCCACATTTTTGCCACCCACAACCACCCACTTCCACCCACCCCGACCAAACTCCCTTATGCACACCTAGAGACCAAGGGGTATTCGCCATCCCAAGGGGAAGTTGATCAAAGTAGCGTATGATAGAAGAAACCGTGGACACACGTACGAACATTTGCATTTTATATAATATATTAAGACTAGCAGCGAAACCCGGCGTTGCTCGGGTTAAAATAAATCGCATGTTAAATGGTATAAGAAATATTTAAGGATCCATTTTCTAAAGTAGATAAATATTTTAGATTTCTATCTTAAATAATAAGACTGAGAATACTTTAAAACTGACGAAAGGTCACTGGATTTCGGTTTATATATCGTCAAATATCGAAATTTCTAGGACCAAAACTTTCAAGAATATTCAAATAGTTCGATCGTTATTGTTTCTCGAAATTACGTGAATTTGTTTAATTACTTATCACTCGTACTTTCAATGATCTTCACTGGACTAAGAACACGATAAAACTGACGAAAAGTCACTGGATTTCGCTTTATATATCGTCAATTATCGAAATTTTTAGTAACAAAGCATTCTAGAATATTCAAATAGTTCGGTCGTTTTCGTTTCTCGAAATTACTTGCATTGTTTAATTACTGTCCGCTCGTACTTTGAATGATCTTCAAGTTGTAGGCATCTTGGAAGTTTCTAGACCATTTTATAAATTTTTAGAATTTTCTAGATCATTGAGAATCAATTTCACCGATTGCACACATTTTGGAACTTTCTAGATCTTTCCAGAAGCTTTCTAAAACATTCTAAATCGATTACAACAATTGAAACCATTTTAGAACTTTCTAGATCATTTCAGAAGCTTTCTAAAACATTCTAAATCGATTACAACAATTGAAACCATTTTAGAACTTTCTAGATCATTTCAGAAATATTTAGAATTTTCTAGATCATTGAGGATCAATTTTAACGATTGCACACATTTTGGAACTTTCTAGATCTTACCAGAAGCTTTCTAAAACATTCTAAATCGATTACAACAAATGAAACCATTTTAGACCTTTCTAGATCATTTCAGAGATTTTTAGAATTTTCTAGATAATTTTGGGTCAATTTTATTGATTGCACACATTTTGGAACTTTCTAGATCTTTCCAGAAACTTTCTAAAACATTCTAAAGCGATTACAATAATCGAATCGATTTCAGAACTTTCTAGATTATTTCGGATCAATTTCATCGATTGCACATATTTTAGAATTTTCTAGATCTTTCCAGAAGCTTTTTAAAACATTCTAAATCGATTACAACCATTGAAACCATTTTAAAACTTTCTAGATCATTTCAGAAATTTTTAGAATTTTCTAGATCATTTCGGATCAATTTCATCGATTGCACACATTTTGGAACTTTCTAGATCTTTCCAGAAGCTTTCTAAAACATTTCAAATCGATTACAACAATTGAAACCATTTTAAAACTTTCTAGATCTTTCCAGAAGCTTTCTAGAACATTCTAGATCGATTACAACAATTGTAATCATTTTAGAACTTTCTAGATCATTTCAGAAATTTTTAGAATTTTCTAGATTGATTTTATCAGCTGCACACATTCTGGAACTTTTTAGATCATTTCCGAGATTTTCAGAATTTTACGGAAGATTACATTAGTTAGAAAAGGACAGATATATATTATTCCACATTTTTGCCACCCACACCCACTTCCACCCACCCCCACCAAACTCCCTTATGCACACCTAGAGACCAAGGGGTATTTGCCATCCCAAGGAGAAGTTGATCAAAGTAGCGTATGATAGAAAAAACCGTGGACACACGTACGAACATTAGCATTTTATATAATATACTAGCAGCGAAACCCGGCGTTGCTCGGGTTAAAATACATCGCATGTTTAATGGTATAAGAAATATTTAAGGATCCATTTTCTAAAGTAGATAAATATTTTAGATTTCTATCTTAAATAATAAGACACTTATTCGACCATTTAACATACGGTGTAAAGTATCTTCAAGTTGTAGGCATATTGGAAGTTTCTAGACCATTTTAGAAATTTTTAGAATTTTCTAGATCATTGAGGATCAATTTCACCGATTGCACACATTTTGGAACTTTCTAGATCTTTCCAGAAGCTTTCTAAAACATTCTAAATCGATAACAACAATTGAAACCATTTTAGAACTTTCTAGATCATTTCAGAAATATTTAGAATTTTCTAGATTATTGAGGATCAATTTTACCGATAGCACACATTTTGGAACTTTCTAGATCTTTCCAGAAACTTTCTGAAATATTCTAAATCGATCACAATAATTGCACGGCTTGTTGGAACTTTCTAGATCATTCCAGAAAGCTTTAGAACTATCTAGATTGATTTTATCAGTTGCACACATTCTGGAACTTTTTAGATCATTTCCGAGATTTTCAGAATTTTACGGAAGATTACATTAGTTAGAAAAGGACAGATATATATTATTCCACATTTTTGCCACCCACAACCACCCACATCCACCCACCCCGACCAAACTCCCTTATGCACACCTAGAGACCAAGGGGTATTTGCCATCCCAAGGGGAAGTTGATCAAAGTAGCGTATCGTAGAAAAAACCGTGGACACACGTACGAACATTAGCATTTTATATAATATATTATAAGATTAAGATATATTTTATATAATATATATTAATTGATTAATTAAGATTAAGATACGATTAATTAATTAATTAAGATTAAGATATACATGACTTGCTTTTGACAAAATAGGTATTTGGACGTTTTCACCAGAAGTTGGACGTTCGCTTTTTACGATGTCTCACGACTTTTTAATAGCATATATTAAAAGTCTATTTGGTTTATTAGCTCAAATATATAATGAAATCGGAGATTGTACATTCGATTTTATTTCTAAACATTAAAAATAAAAGGAAGCATGTATTATAATTAAAAAATCATTTAAAAAAAATGGTGAAATTTTGTATGATGGGACTGACTAGATGAAGTGTAGAACATTATTTTTCATTTATTGTTAATACTATGTAGAAGATTTTTTAAAATTTTCGTAATGGTACTGACATGGAATTCAATTTTATAACCGGATTTTTACAAAAAAAAGTAGAGACTGCATAGTTACTATATTTGCAATGCTTCAAATAATTATTGTTGATGTGACTGAGACTTTATATTTACATTTTTAACCTTATATTAAATTTCCCTCCCTAACGTTACGCAGCCATGATTTTTTCCTTCTACCAACATACCTTTTCCCCTGGATCTTACTCATCATGATTAGTTGAAGGGGGTGGTAGCGGTCATGGCGCAACACGTGGCCCAGGTATGCAACCTTCCGATGTTTAATGTTCTGCATTATTTTTATTTAGTCTTATTTTTGGCAACCTTTAAACTAAAATTTTCTTAAGTAAGTTTGCACAGGTTAGTTGAACGCAGTGATTATCTAATCCTTGGTTACTATTGATCTGTTGATATTCTGTTTCTGTCCAATTTATAAATCCCTTACTAGTCTGTGGTTAATAATATGTCAGTGTCAAACTCATAGAAGTTAAGAGTGTATTGGTCATAGATAATACTAACTGCAACTGGCCCATCGGTTTAGGGATTAGGGAAGTCAAAGTCGTATGTCATGTTATTTTAACGTGTTGAATATGATTAAAAAAGGAATAATAGATTTTAGTTCATATTGAAAATACAAGTAGGTCTTAACGAATGTTAATTCACTTAATTTTACAAACTTGATAGCTGCTTCCATATATAGCACGGAGTATTTTTTTATGCATAACCTCAAAATGGAAAACAGCGACTCTGATGAAGAATTGAATTCTGGACCAGTAGATAATGCATGGTCAATGAAAATACCAAAATTTACACCTGAAGACAATCCACATGGCCTTCTTGAAGAGAGTAAATTCGCAACCCTATTTCCTAAGTATCGTGAACAATATTTAAAAGAGTGCTGGCCTCTTGTGCAAAAAGTATTGAAAGAACATCATCTGGTTGCAGAATTGGACCTGATCGAGGGAAGTTTAACGGTTAAAACGACAAGAAAAACTTGGGATCCGTACATCATCATAAAAGCTAGAGATTTTATGAAGCTTTTATCCAGAAGTGTTCCATTTGAACAAGCTGTTCGAGTTTTGGAAGATGAGATTGGATGTGACATTATTAAAATTAATTCATTTGTTAGCAAAAAAGAGACTTTTCTTAAGAGAAGACAGCGTATCATAGGTCCCAATGGTGTAACATTGAAGTCAATAGAGTTACTGACTGAGTGCTATGTATTGGTTCAAGGAAATACTGTTTCAACTGTGGGTCCCTACAAAGGCTTAGTTCAGGTGAGAAGAATTGTTGAAGATACTATGAAAAATATACATCCTATGTACAATATTAAGAGTCTGATGATTAAGCGAGAATTAATGAAAGATCCAAGGTTAAAGAATGAAAGTTGGGACAGATTTTTACCAAACTTTAAAAGCAAGAATGTTCCAAGAAAACAACCTAAAAATAAAATTAAGAAAAAGCCATACACACCATTTCCACCACCCCAGCCTGAAAGTAAAATTGATCGAGAGTTGGCCACAGGTGAATATTTCCTTAAGGATGACCAAAAGAGTGCAAAAAGACATCATGAAAAAGAAGAAAAACAACAACTGGCAAAGAAAGCTAAAGAGGAAGCGAGAAAGAAAGATTTTATTCCACCAGAGGAAAAGAAATATGAGAGCACTGCTCCTTCTGAATCAACTGTGGATATCAATGAATTTAAGGCAAAAATGAAAAAGGCTGCTAAGCAAAATAAAGGATCTAAAAAACAAATTCAATCAGTAGGATCATGAACTTTGATATAATTTTTTTTTGTATTGTTAGTTATTTCCACAATAGTTTATTTGCTAGTTGATTACTAGTATTTACTTGAACTTTAAAAGTTTTTAGTAGAGTGGGATCCTTCATTAAATAAACAAAGGAGAATTAAAATGTCACATTCTGTTGCTTATCAATGTTATCTATCTATCTATAAGTGATAAATACAGACAAAACAGCTTGAACCATAATTTGATATGATTATGACTTGAGCACAGATTATAAATTAAATTCATAATAATTTGAAATAAAAGTGCTGGACTGAAAAAATATATTTTATTTCAATTTACACTGACATTTGTTGTGACCTATATAACCTTTTTAAGCTATATTATTGTATAATTCAGTATTTTAAAAATAATCCCTTTTTTACTACATAATAATAAAATAATGAACAGTAAATAACTATATATTGTTATTATTAAGTGTTGTATAATTGTATAGGTAAATAGGTGTACAAATACAGTAATAATTGGGTAATTCCCTCTGTATTCTAATAGGGGAAGGAACTCACATAATATATAGATTTTTTTCAAGTTGTTACTGCTTTGTTTCACATTGCATTACAAAACATCGAACGGGTCTCTAGTCTATCAATTATAATAATATAATAAAATCATGACCAATTACCCCTGCCTTCTAAAAGTTATAAAAAAAATTATAGAGGACTATTACTCTTAAACACAGTTCACATCTTTGGAATTTTTCTAACATAAGAAAATATTAGACGAAATTAAAACTGAAATTTCGGAATATGTTGAGAATTACCCAAATTCCATTTTAGTCACTTACCTAATACAAAGGCATAAGTACTGCAGAAAACATTTATTTTACACTAGAAAACTATACAAGTATACAGAAATACTGTGTGTAAAATAAAAAAATAAATGATATTTTCAATTATTCAATAATAATAATATTATTTAATATTCGTTATGAATATAAACAATTGTGAAGGAATTATTGTGATAAACAACATGTAATATAATTCCTTCATCCTATCACATTTGAGTTTATATGTTTTTTCTAAAAAGTGTATTTTCATACGACCAACCTCTGATGTTTTAAAATTAAAAATAGAATCCTTATAGATCATAACAAAGCTTTAGAAACTATACACAGTATAATATATTATTTTCATTCAAATTACAGGAATTATAAACTTATAACTAAGCAGTCTGGCAAGATCTGCAATGGCTGTTTCGAGAGTATTATTATTTAAGAATGTTAAATCTCCACTTATGTAAAAAAATGTCAACTTAAATCAGTCGAAACTATAGTTATATAGTTTCTCAAAGCGCTAGGCTCCACAAAGGCATCCTGTGCCTATGGGGGTGCTATCGAATGGGTTAAGTGTCGAGCCATTAGCTCCCTATTTCAATGCCCAGTTTTCTCAGGGCCTTTTACCTTGAAGGCCGATAACGATAGAAAGTATTCTACTATGAGAAACTACGGTCTATAGACCAGGGTTGATAATTTTTGGAACAAAAAATAATAGTAGGATGAAACCCATAGGAAAAGGAGGAGAATATAATAAAAATGAAAGGAAAAATAATTTACAGGCGGTCTGAGGTCAGGAAGTGCAAGAGGATGTTAAGTTAAAGGTAAAAACGGTTTAACTCGTTTTCCAGTAAGACTACAAGTCCTATGGAACAAAATTCAAATCGCAAACTTGTAAGTTGTAGGTAATAAAATGATCTACAACTTTTGTAAATATTTCAAATGAAATAAATTACAGTGTATTTGGGACATAAAAAGGTAAGTTTTCACCAAATTTCGTAATTTATATTATTTTTGTGAAAGATTAAAATAAAAAACCAAAAAATTGGTTATTTCAATTTTTCACATAAATTTTGAGGTTATGTCAAAAAAGTGTAAATACAAAAGTTGTAGATCTGTTTATTACCGTACCGTTGTACAACAGTTGTACTTTGAGATTTTACTTTTTCTCATCTCATCCCCTTCCACTTTCCAACCTCTGCCGGCCTAGCATGACCGCCACGAGATATGTCGCGGACGAGAGAAGACAAACTAAGATGTAAGATATCTCGATATATTATATCTCGACATCGACAATTTTGATAGAAAAGATACAGTAGAATCCGTTTATTATGACTCCGCCTATATTGACCAACCGGTTATTATGACGTAATTACATTACGAAGTTGGTTTTCATATACAATTCTTTATTAAAAGTCGGATATAATGACTTCGCTTACAGTGACATGTCGCTATTTTTAATAGATTATGTCCGGTTATAATGACCGATACGATTCTTTACACCTTCGGTAATGTTCGTTGATTCCCAACAACGTTCGGCACGTGGCTCGTTTTTGTTTTGAATCTCAGTGAGTAATTGACGTTTGAAGGTCACGCATTGTTTTCGTTTGTTATTGTGAAAAAATGTCATCTCAACGACGTAAAGCATTTACAATTGAGGAGAAAGGTGCAATAATATGCAGATTAGAAAATGGAGAATCTAACTCATGTCTATATTTGATTTAATATGTATGTTTGTTTCTGTATTAAAATACTTAAGTATATTTACATAAAAAAGGTTTTTTATTTCACAAAACGCTTTGTATGACGTCCGCTTATTATGACGTGTTTGTCAATTCCTTTCGATGTCATTATAAACGGACTCTACTGTATCTCGATCGACAAATATATCTATTTTCGATATCAAAAGTCGAGTTTTAAGTGTAATTGTCATGTTAGACCCGAAAGAAATAAAGCGATAATCGATTAAAACACGAGAAAACGGTCGACAAAATTTTGTCGCGGTTGTCATGCTAGGCCGGCTGATCGCCCGTAAATTATGTTTCCTTTCATTTTTATTATATTTTCATCCTACTATTTTCCCCTGGCATACTAAGCGACTGACGCGGTATTAGCGAGATTCGTTCGGCCAAACGACGCTTTCGATCCAGTCAAGGTACTCAGAGACGCGCGAGTACACGCCGGGTACTGTCGACGCGCAACCGCGACCGAATGACGTCACACCTATGAGCCGGTAGTTGCCGTCGCGGGCCGTCAGCGCTTGGAGTGGGCCACCGGAGTCTCCCTAAAAAATTACAATTTTTATAGAAGGGACAAACGAGTTACCAGATGTTAAGGGGGTCCTCTGGTTTGATGCCCTGATTTTTAAGCATTTTTTGGGATTTTGTGAAGACCATGTTTTTATGTTAGATATCGACAGACGAGCATGAGGTTCACTTGATGGTAGGCGATACCTCAGCCACATAACATCATTCAATGATGCGCTGTCGACCTACTTTTTTTGTTACGTCGAGCATCCATTGACTGAAACCGTTTCGGCAATGTGCACTTCACGGTTTTTCCATCTACGAACGGTGTTTCGTTACCCGGTCGGAATTTCGATATTCCTCCCACCCGATGGGTGGGGAAAACATGCTTACAGAAAATTATAAACATGTGGTCCCGGTGGGATTCAAACCCACGACCCATCGATGCTGCAATAGAGCATTACGTCCACGATGCAATAGATGGGAAAAGAGTCCTTTTAAATGCTAGTGGACATAAGGAGTCTTTTTTCCCCTGTATAAAAAAAGGGACATCCCACACAAACTAATCTTTTTAGACAAAATTTAGTTATAGTTAATTACATAAAGATGTCATGTGGAATATGGTGTAATGGTTGCAGCGCCTTATAAATATTTTGTAAAACAAAAATTGGCGATTAAAAAGAGTGACGAAGAGTTTCTTGCCAGTTCTACCGTTCTACGCCCTTGATATGAGAACTGGCGGTAAATGTAAAATTAGAAGCATTTAATATGTATTTTTTACTTACGTTCATAAGTGTACATTGTGTTACCTAAATGAATAAATGATTTTGAATTTGAAACCGTCCCATAGTACCTGGCAAGTGTCGTGTCGGCCTAACTCGTCGCCGGCGCATATCTGCGTGCGCGCGATGCCGCTCGGCAGCCGGCGCCAGTTGGTGTACGACTCGCCGCACTTGTTGATCGGCACCACCGTCACGTTCGCTTTCAGCAGGATGTTACTCTTGGTGTCACCTGGAAACATTCCTTATCGTAACCGAGATCGCCAGTTGAAGTCGTGCTTAGGTCGAATCGAAGCCATAAATTAAAAAAGTCGTCAGATGGCCTAGCGCAAACAACTTGCGAAAAGGTATTCGTATCTTCGAACTGTCATTTGCATGAAATTTCAAATCATTTCTCATACAACTGACAGATGGACGATTCGAATACTTTATAGACAGTCGTTCGTGCTAGGCCCTTTGAGGGCCTAAAAATAATTTGAAATTTCATACAAATGACAGCTCGACGATACGAACACCTTTTCTCAATGTGGATATACCAATTAAGAATATATTTATAATTTATATATTTTTTCAATACTTAAGAGCACTTCCAAAAAATAATTACTGAATTAGCCTGAAAATCCCATGTTATTACAACTGTGAAACAACTATAGCGCTAGGGTTTCGCACACATTTTTATTTCAAACGTACCTGGGGGCGCACTTATCGAAATTCGTCAACACTCCTATTAAGGACCGCCTTAACTTAATTTAGTACAGTAGCCTAGTGTCACGGAGCTGAAAATGTAGGGACAGGCTATCGACAACCAAATAAAAAAAAATAACTTACGTGTGGTACTTGTTTTTCCCCAACCCGTGACAGTTAAAGGTACTTTGGGGTCGTCATCCTTTGTGTAAAGACATATCGCATTCAAATTGGAGGACAACTGCGCTGGTGTTTCTAACCTGTAACATATAATAAATTACTTCATAAAGCCTTGCAGCTTGTGGCTCGGTGGCAGTTACTCGCGCCGTGTGTGCGCCGATGCCATATAAAATGTATGAAATATCACGTCAATCAGTGGCGTAGCATAGGGGGGGGCGCCCCGGGCGGCACTTTGATGGCGGCATTTCACAGGTAACGGTAAAAAAATGACTTGAAGTTCTTTTTTTAATTTTTTTTTGTCAGTATATCACCTTTATAACAGAGATTTTATTTAGGTTAGTGTTATTCAATAAGAGTACCAATTTCACCACGCCCCAATGTTTTATCGATCGTCAACATCCACGACTTTTTTAATGTAAAGTGGGAGCAAACCGTGATCCATGTGGTACGAAATTATGTCAGAATAATAACTATTATTATTATTTTCTTATGTAGCCAAGTTCACGTTTCAAGGATCGTCATGCTCGCTTAAATGTCATTGCTTGTGGTGGCGTCCATGCGTCGGGTTGTCTCTCTCCCTAAAATATGGCGAGGGGGCCGATGGCTGGCCATGCGTCATGCTCGTGAACGGGTGCTACTTGTGATGACAGGTCGAACTTGAATTCGTGCATGCGGTGATATTAGTTATTTCGTCTATGTATTTGCGTGTTGTTCCCACTAGAATGTGAGTGCTCCTATTTCACCATACATACTGCTGATAGAGGACAAATCTTTGTTTTATTTTTTTTATTTTTTCGTTTATATATATATTTTTTTGATAATTATAGTGTGATGTCATGTGGAACATGGTGTAATGGTATCAGCCCCTTATAAAACATTTGTAAAACAAAAACTTGGCGATTAAAAAGAGTGGCGGCGAGTTTCTTGCCAGTTCTTCTCGTCCGCTCTACGCCCTTGATTTGTGAACTGGCAGTAAATGTAATATTAGAAGCATTTAATATGTATTTTTTATTGACGTTCATAAGTGTACATTGTGTTACCTAAATGAATAAATGATTTTTGAATTTGAATTTATCAATTGCAAAAATAAGGGCGCGGCAAATATGGGATCCGCACCGGGTGCTAGTTAGCTATGCTACGCCACTGATGTCAATAGCTTGTAGTGGCCACCGGTGGCTACGCTGTGGTCGTCACCAGTGGCCGTGTGTGCGTTGTATCTAAATTCGTGATGTTAGTTAACAGTCGAATATTTTTTACGAATACCGATGGAATTCATAGTATTAATGCAATCAGCTGTAACTTTCGAGTTTAAATAGAAAATAAATTAGTACGTACTTACATTATATATTTTATATATTTTATATATTTTTTTAAATAACATAAAGGTTATTTTATATTTTAGCTATACGGATTTTTCGCTAAACTAATGCAAATTTATTCGAAAACTTCTTATTAACATTGATATCAAATTGGGATTATGTAAGTGTTCTTAACTATGTTTACGCTAAAAAAATATTATCTGTTTTTTTATAATAAACAAAAACATACCTCAATAACGCTAAGTCGTGGTACTTTTCCTTCCTCACATACTGCGGGTATAGCTTAATTTCCGCTATCGGTATATCCGTATCTTTGTTGAACGAACTACCGCCAATTTCGACTACACCCAACCGCGCAATACTTGGCTTTATTCTGTAAAAAATATTTAAATATAGCGAAGTATATCTCGCACTCTTATTAAAAACCTTACAGTGTCAAACCTTACACAGCCGGCCTAGCATGACAACCGCGTCAAAATTTTGTCGACCATTTTCTCGTGTTTTAATCGATTATCTCTTTATTACTTCCGGGTCTAACATGACAATTACACTTAAAACTCGACTTTTAATATTAAAAATAGATATATTTGTCGATCGAGATATCATTTCTATCAAAATTGTTGATGTCGAGATATCTTACATCTTTGTCTTCTATCGTCTGCGAGATATCTCGTGGCGGTCATGCTAGGCCGGCTGGAGGTCTATTACCAAAATCGAGCGCCCGAATTTCGGAACAAAACGAAAGAATAACCAACTTCGTATTTTAACTTTTAAAAAAAACATTTTCTATCATAGTAATGTCAAACGAAAGACAATGTGTAATTGCGCACGACGGATCGATCATCGGATCTGAACGATTTTTGTACTAGGAAAACTGTACGATCCGTCAGCCAAGACCTTATTTTATTTTGGTAATAGGCCTCTAGAGGCCCTTTGAGGTATAGTGCCCTTTCATATCTTTTAGCATTTTTAGAAAAATAACAGTGGCGTAGCGATGCTGATGCAGTCATGCGGTCTGATGATATCTACGTACAGGGTGATACGACCCTACTGATATTAAATGGACCCATATATGATTTTACGTTTTGAGGTAATTTGGACGCTATTAAGCAATACAGTGTCAACCCACTGCCAACCAATCGCTTCCTTATGAGCTGGAGTACATATTTCAAAAGAGATATATATCATTTGCATCGTTTTAATAGCAAAAATATTGAAAAACTAGTGGGCACGAAACCCTAAAATGTTGAGAATATTTATCAATAATGCACTAAATTCTATTACTTTGATTGCTACCAAGAAAAACGATATACATTTAGTGTAATAATAATAATTACAAAAAAACCATTATTTCTGTTTTTTTTAAGTCAATTTTCTTCAAACTCAATTTTCTCAATGTTGACACTGTATTGCTTAACAACGTCCATTTATGAGAACAATTATTTTTACATAATATAAAACAAAGTCCTCCACTGCGTCTGTCTGTCTGTTCGCGTTACCTAAAAGCTGATGAACTGAATTTTCATTCGGTTTTCACAAATAGAAAGTAATTCATGAGGACGGTTTTAGGTATATAATTTGTCAAGGTTTCGTGTAAATTGATTGAAATATTACGATAATTATTGGAAGTGTCGGAATTAGTTAAGGGAGCCTTCATCGAAAACGCTGCCTAAACACTTTGTTTAAGATCATAATGATGTGTATTAATTAATAATATTTGAGTGTAGCAACTCAGGTCAAGATGACATCTTTGACATGTTAATATGTGACTTACCAGGGTGAATCAAAAAGTTCTTAGAAGTGCATATATATGAAACCTTTTTGGATCAAGTTCGATATTCAAATTAAAGAGTGTCTATCACACTATATTTATGCAGACTGTCACTTGTTTTTGTCAGCTCGTTCGCATGTAATAAATTTTTTTGTGCAACGAGTTGCTAAAAAGTCAAAATTATGGATAAAAGTGAGTTACGTGCGGTGATAAAATATCTCAGTTTGAAAAAAATGTCTACGAAGGAAATTTTTTTGGACATTCAGCAGACATTAGGGGGTGATGCTGTACCCTATTCTACGGTTGCTTACTGGGTGGCTGAATTTAAAAGAGGTAGATCAAGCTGTAAAGATGACCCGCGTTCTGGGCGGCCTTCAACCTCCGTTACAGAAGAAAATGTCAAAAAGGTTGAGAATCTGGTTTTGGAAGACAGAAGAATGACTATAAAACATATAGCTGAGATCCTAAAGATATCTTTTGGTAGCGTTCAATCCATTTTAATTGATTCACTGGGGTTCAAAAAAGTGTCTGCAAGATGGGTGCCACGAATGTTAACCGACGAAAACAAAAAGCGACGTTTGGAAATTTCCAAGCGTAATCTCGAAATGTTCCAGCGTGATTCGGATAATTTATGCCGTCGTCTTGTCACCATGGATGAAACGTGGGTCCACCATTTTGATCCTGAAACTAAAAGACAAGCATGTCTCCAAGCAAGCTGCATCCATCAAGAAATTTCGAGTTGCTCCTACCGCTGGCAAAGTTATGGCCTCTGTGTTCTGGGATAGTGAAGGAATCCTTTTTATTGATTACATGCCAAAAGGCCAGACGATTACTGGACCCTATTATGCAAATTTAATCCCGAAAGTGCGTGAAGCGATTAAAGAAAAACGTCGTGGAAAACTGTCGTTGGGCGTGTTGTTCCTTCAAGATAACGCTCCTGCTCATCGATCGGAAGTTGCGCTCAACGCAATCCGCTGTGCTGCCTTCAATCTCCTTGACCACCCACCATATTCTCCGGACTTAGCCCCAAGTGATTTTCACTTATTTCCAAAATTAAAAGAGGAAATTCGTGGAACAAAATTTCACGATAATGACGCGGTTATAGCTGCCGTAGAGGACTTTTTCGAGAGTCAAGAAAATAATTTTTTTTCACAAGGAATAAGGAAGTTAGAAACGCGTTATTCTAAATGCATTGCATTGGAGGGAGATTATGTAGAAAAATAAAATATTATTATTTAAATCATTGCATTTTTTAATATTGATTCCAAGAATTTTTTGATTCACCCTCGTATTATCTGTGCTTTTTTCGTTGTTCTCTCTCTGAAATATAATGGTGAACAAGCAAGTCGTTTCGTTTCTATTTGGTAAAACTATAAAATACTTCCTCCATCAGCAAAGAATTGACCATACACAGTTTGAGATATAACTAAAGAACGTATGGCGGGATATTCCTATCTTTTAAGGATAGCTTACTATACCATTCTTTCTTCTAAAAAAATTGTCACATACAATGCGGTAATTGGAAGTCAATTTAGACGGATACAGTATTAATCCTTATCAACTTAAATACATTAGTTAGCTAAAGCATTTCATGCACATTATTGACACCAATTTAAATAAATATCTTAGGAGTTATCGCAAATAATTATCGCGCGCGAATGCGACCCTACGGTAGATAAAACATTATTAGATAGATAGATATTTTATAAAGCATAATATACTACTGTTGACTTGTACTACCTTGACAGCAAAAGTTGTTTCCCATTAGCCAATGCAGGTTGCCTGGAAGAAATCGCTTTTTAGCGATAAGGCCGCCTATTGCTTTTTATGATTTTTCATATATGTTATATTTTAATTTGTGGCGTGCAATTAAAATATTATATTACACTTCATTTATATATTTTTTAAATTATTATTTCTAAAATACCACATGCAACCTGAATGCAAAACAAAACACCAGCAAGGAACAATAAGAAGTGCATAGGATAGTATGTATTTCTATTAGAATAAGACGCTCGCGTTTGTGAATATATGGCAAGGTGTTAACTATTTTTATGAATATGGGGGGTGCTCACTTATATACACCTAGTACTGCAGGAAAGGTCAATGCCACTATAGATATTCTATCTCACGGCTATTTGGCTATGAATGTTGTCAAGCGTACACATATTATACATTGTTTTAGTGTGCGTGCCCTAACAACATTCATACCCAAACGGACTTCGTGAGATAGATTTTTTTTATGTCAGATATCGACAGACGAGCATTAGGTTCACTTGATGGTAGGTGATACCTCAGCCACAGAACACCAGTCAATGATGTGCTGTCAACCTACTTTTTACTTCGAGCATTCGGACATTTATACAGTGCTACTGATGTTGTGACTTAAATTATTATTTAGTTTGTTTCAAAATATTTTGTTTATCACCATTAGAACTGAAGTGGCCTTAACCAATATTCTTGTTTTTGGTAGACGCTTAAAATACACTCAAAACTTCTTGACAATTTTAATTACTTCGTTTATATAATTTTAAGCTAAGTGTTTAATCTCACACATTTCATGATTTAAGGTGGTTCGTTTTCCATACAAAAAGTATTGATTATATATTAACGAAGTCAGTTTAGAGTTTCGATACTAAATATTTTTGCAACTATTTACTTTCCGGGAGTTCTTTGCGCATAATCGCGCAGAATATTTACTAAGAAATCTTTCACGTTGTTATATGCAAATAGTTGCACAAATATTTAGTATCGAAACTCTAAACTGACTTCGTTAATAATCATGACTTTTTGTATGGAAAACGAACCACATTAATGTAGGCAGATATTGTGTTCATAGTTGGAATCTGATAATATGCCGTTCTATGAATAAAAATAATTTAGTCAAAAGGAGTGATGCCACTTTATTTCTAAAGATGGCTCACGTGATGGTAACACCGATCACCGCAGACAATAGACTGCAATAAATCTTTATGAAAAGTTCTTATCGTCGGCTTAATTATCAAACTTCGTATCTCCATTTGGTCAAACTTTACAAGAGGAGGAAAAAAAAATAAACAGGTCAAACATTCCGTGGACATACGTAGTTTTATTTTTTGTAAATACCAAAAAAAAAAACTTAAAATAAAAAGGGGAGATACGAGTGATTCCATCGTATTCGTTACGGTATTTTGCACAAGATGGCATCAAAAAACGTTACGAAGTTTGATAATTAGGCCAGCGTTATGACTTCTGACCACGCACCGTACCCGTGTGAATTACTTTCATCTTAGCGGCACACTCTAGAATATAACCTCTGATAATTGAGGGAGCACAAAGACTTGCTTAATATATTAAGATTAGATAATATATGTTTATGTGTATCCTTTGTTGAAGATTCTATTAAATCAGTGGCGGGACCACCATAATAGCCCAAACGCCTGTTTTGCGTTATTAATGCATCAAAAAGAAATATAATAATGTCATTAGTCATATATAACATATACGATTACGTAATTATATAAGTTATATAAATATATAAACACGTATTATGCTAAAATCGGCAAGACGGGTTTTTGGGCTTGTATGGTAGTCCCGCCACTGTATTAAATAAATAAATAAATAAAAATTATAATTACTGGTCGATTGTGTCTACGCAGTGCGCCGCAGTCAGCACGTAGGAGTCTGATATGAGAGACCCTCCGCACTGGAATTCGTAGCCATTTTCGCGCTCGTAGCCTAGCGCCACCTGCAATGTAATATGGTATACCATATGGTTATATAATACTAGCAACGCGCCCCGGCGTCACACGGGTGCAATGTAGATTTACTATACAACAAATATAGCCTATGTTACTCGCTGATTATGTAGCTTTCTATTGGTGAAAGAATTTTAAAATCGGTCCAGTAGTTTTTGAGTTTATGCATAACACACAGAAAATAAAAATCTTTCCTTTATAATATTAGTATAGAGTATAGAAAGATACATATACACTGAAACCGAAAATGGACTCGTTGACGGTTCTGACGGGCTCGTTGGCGCGTTCGGTAGAACACCTGCCGTGCGCATCGATGGGTCGTGGGGTCGAATCCCACCGGGACGATATGTTTATAATTTTCTGTAAGCATGTCTTCCGTACGTCTGGTAACTTCGGGCATTGAACGGGTGAGAGGAATATCGAAATTCTGACCGGGTAACGAACCACCTACCACCAAGTGAATCTCATGCTCGTCTGTCGATATCTGTCATAAAAATGCAATGCATTTCACGGTTGTTCCTTATATGAACCGTAGTTTAAATTAACGTTTAATGCCCAAAGTGATTCGACGCAGGGAAGATATATTTAAAGAAACTTGTAAACATGTCGTTACGGCGAGATTCAAAACCGCGATCCATCGGAAGAAAAAGGCCTCATTATGGGTTAAATTAGGATATTTTTGGGGTAGGAAGAAATCACGAATTCCATAATATGCTCCTTTCATCCTTGCTTGTTCCATTTACATCAATGAGCTTTGATATACGCTAATCGGTTTCGAGTAGGTACATATTAATCATACTTTTTTACAGATTAGGTCTATAAGGTCAAGGCACTTCCATTATCGGCATTATAAATGCTCATTTAAAATCTTGAAAAAATAAAATTCCTGCGAGAATTTTTCTAGCTTCAAGAGCTGCCTACCCCTCCTACCAAAGCCCAGGCCCAGGCCCAGGCCCAGGGGCCCCTCTCAGCTTCAGGGCCCCGGTGCACTGCACCACTTTGCCCTATGATAGCTACGCCACTGGGTTTGATATCAACAGACGAGCACTAGATTCACTTGGTAGCAGGTGATACCTTAGTCACAGAACATCATTCGATGATGCGCTGTCGACCTACTTTACTTTACTTCGACCATTCCCGAAATGCGCAATGTGCACTTCACGGTTTTTCATGCAACAAAGACATGCTTACACAAAATTTTAAACACATCCTGGCGGGATTCGAACCCGCGATCCATCGGAGCGCAAGGTAGGTTTTCTACCAAACGCGCCAACGAACCCGTTAAAAACCTATATTTAGTTCTTCTGTACCACACGGTACAGAACGGAAGCTCAGTTCTCATAATTATTTATGTTTATATTATATAGATAAGGTGCCAACATAATCATTTGCGGTCGACTAATAGGGAAAATAATATGGAAATACCAAAACATCATACGTATAACACAATACCAACTAAAACGATCATTAAGGGGAACTCATATGTTCAAAACATTCGTTTTTTTATTGGATAAATCGTTAGCTAGAATACGCTGTCAATTCGCATCCGTTTAGATTTTCTGAGCATAGAACCGAGCGGATACAGGCTCGAGCACAGATACGGCGGAGCACTATCTCAGAACGACTTAGCACGAACGACTTGAGAAAAAGTATTCGTATCGTCGAGCTGTCAATTGTATGAAATTTCAAATGATTTCTCATACAACTGACAGATGGAAGATTCGAATTTTCGATAGTCGTTCGTGCTAGGCCCTCAGGTATTCTTGACCGATTCAACCTAACAGCCGCTTTGTATACTTACGATGCCTTGAAACGGAACCCCGACTTTGATCCTTTCTTTTCAAAAAAAATAACGGTATAGAACTTAGAAGGTACTAGAAGCATCAACACAAGTGAGTATTTCGGCTATATTACGTTAGGGCATTCATCTGATAGTCATGAATGAGGCAGGAATTGTTGTAGGCACGCAAAGCTTCAATTATGCTCAACAAATGGATAACCAGCGTGGGAGCCGGCAGAATCGACGTAGTACATTGGAATCTAAGGAAGGTCGGAAAGCTCTAATGCTCTAAAAAAACATGATTTCGGTCAGGTAGAACATAAAATACTGATTACCTATTTGTCTGTAATGCACAGAAATGTGTCCGCCGTAACATTATTTCGGTAATTCACGATCAGGATGCATTAGATACTAGAATATAGACGCCGCTATAAAAATGATTCCTTTATATTTATAATTCAATAGCAAATATGTATGTATATGTATAATATCAAAGCAATTCTGATATTATACACATCGTCAGTGTAAAGGAAAAACTAAAAAAATTGAGTATTTTCAAGTACATTCACGTATGTTGCTTGAACATTGACCGAAATAGTGTACCTATAAAACCTGTATGTTTCCGGTGAGAACACATTAAGTCCGCATTCAAAATGCAATTAATTCCACAGATGTCAATTAGGTTTTGTTATGTGGTTAAAGTAATGAACGACTTCATTTAAATCTTTTTATTAAAAATTCACATTCTTTTTTCGAGGGGAAATACCTCAAACGGACCTAAAGACTAACACATCTTCCATAGTGGCCATCTTCGGCGCAAGAAAACGAAGGGCTTCGGAATCTCCAAATAGGAATTCTCAATGTGATTAATATTATTTGTTTGTCTTTTAGCTTAGGAGTAGAAGTTACAAAGGCTTCTTCTTATCTCGGAAAACATCCTTATTTATCACAATACCCTAGTGATAACCCATTTTTTTTAGTTAGAACTAATTTAAACTGAACGCCTTTGTTTAACTAGAGTTTACCTACTACCGACCAATCAGAATGGTACCCTACCCTAATGGTACAGAATGGACCTAATAAGCCGCAAACTCAATCGGTAATGCGCCATTTTATTAAAACGCGTTTGTCTGTTAAAAACAATTTTAACACAATTTGATTTATGTAGAAATTAAGAACTAATATAAGCTATTGTTCTTTTTCTTTGTGGGTTTTTCTGTTTGTATATTATATATTATTTCTATTACATATACAACAGTTTTAAAATTATTTTGTATATAATAATTTACTCCGGCTGTGCTTTGTTTTACATTTTGTCACAGTGATTACATATTTTCCCGATATTTTGTCTTGTTATCTTCAAACCCATAACCACAGTACAGTTCTAGCAATGCTAATAGGGAAAATAAATATTACCATGTGTGGGAATTCCCCGAGTGATGCCGTTTCTCCGCCGATGATGTGTAAACCCAGAGGCGGTATGCTGGTATCGACAATTTTTTGGCATTCTGGAATATAAAAAAAATATTTAGAAGGTATTGATAAATTTATAATGTATTTTGTTTGGATTATTCTCGATAAGAACATCTTTATGATAATACAGCAACCCGGCTTCACACGGGTGCAATATAGATGTACTATACACAAATTAATATAGCCTATGTTACTCGCTTTGAAAATTTAGCTTTGAAATATTTTTAAAATCTGTCCAGTAATTTTTGAGTTTATTCATTACAAACATACAAAACACAAATCTTTCATCTTTATAATATTAGTGTATCTTACGTCCATTCGTTTTTTGTAAGATTTTATTCAGTTGAACTTGAATAGGATAGAAGTCCATGTTTACGTTACCAGCCCGCCATGACCATAGAGATATCTCGCGGACGAGTGAAGACAAACTAAGATGTAAGATATCTAGGTATATTATATCTCGACATCAACAATTTAGATAGACGAGATATCTCGATCGACAAATATCTCTAATTTTGACATTAGGAGTCGAGTTTTAAGTGTGTCATGTTAGACGCGAAAGACAAAGAGATAATCGATTAAAACACGAGAAAACGGTCAACAAAATTTTGTCATGGTTGTTTCTAATACCTTTGCTCAGCTTTCTTCAGTCTTCGTTTCTTATCACAATCAAAGTATATTTTTAAATAAGTGTAGGAAATTATGCTTACCAATATCTGCAATTCTAGTCGTCTCACCTGAAAATTTAAAAAACAAATAGATATATTTTAGTAATATAATACGCAGACGCTAGTACAAAGTTCAGCTATTAACTGGAAATAATTAGTAAATTGTTAAACCGCCCAGCGTCGGGGGAATGTCAACACATTTTTACTACACAAAAAAATAGAACGAGAAATATAAGAATGGAATAGAACCATTTATAAATTTTGTTTTCTAATGTGGTATACAGAAAATAAACACATACACATTCCACCTCTCATCCTTGCTCACCACCTTACTCACTCGTATGGATACGATTTCTTCTTATTCTTACTTAATACAGTATATACTATAATCACATAGATAGATATATAATTCTAGACGGGCTCGTTGGCGCGTTCGGTAGTATACCTGCCGTGCGCATCGATGGGTCGTGGGTTCGAATCCCACCGGGACCACATGCTTATAATTTTCTGTAAGCATGTTTTCCCCACGTCTGGTAACTTCGGAAATTGATCGGGTGGGAGGAATATCTAAATTCCGACCGGGTAACGAACCACCGTTCATAGATGGAAAAACCGTGAAGTGCATATTGCGCGTTTCGGTTTCAGTCTATGGATTTCCGAATGCTCGAAGTAAAAATTAGGTCGACAGCGCATCATTGACTGATGTTCTGTGGCTGAGGTATCACCTACCATCAAGTGAACCTCATGCTCGTCTGTCGATATCTGACATAAAAAAAAAACCTTTATTGTACCTACACAAGAAATAATATACCTACATTTAATCTTTGTACAACACTTTGTACACATAGTTATTAACTTATTATTGAACCGAAGAAATAATCTAAAAGAAGTTAAAACTGCACCTATTTTGTTTGTAATGGATTCCTTTATTATTGTAATTTTAGTATTGTATACTAGCAAACCGCCCCGCCTTCGCACGGGTAATAGAGCATATAATGCCTTCATGTTTTGTCTGTCGTATGGTCCCATCAGCTTGATGCATCAACTATATGGATTATCGCATTTGAGAAACGCGCTTGAATTTATTGTCACACGCGTTAATTTTTACGATAACTTCTAAGATATTCATTTAAATTATATAGAGTAAAAGATTATACCTATGTAGTGATATTGGATTATTTCTGAACAAAGTGTTGCTAATCTATTCTATTCCTTATAATTGGCCTACATTATATGTTGTGTGTGTACTCTGACAATCATGTAAGCTAAAAGGAATCTTTAATAAATAAAAAACAGTAAAATAAATCTAGGTACCGAATTTCTCCTCTGTCCTAATAGTAGTATGTACAGGATTTTGTCCATTGTTATTTTCAGCGCTCGGACAGCATACAATTTCAGTGTTTCCACTAAATCCACATCTTTGAAAAGGATGATGATCATAGTCCATTATCGCCCTGGTTAAATAAAAACATTTTAATAATATGTACTAGATGGGCAATCAAAATCAAAAGTTTTTTATTTCAAATAGGCCTTTGCAGGTTCTTATGAAACGTCTAGTTGCACGGTTCCAAAAAGTGGGTCTCATGGAGAAGAACCGGCAAGAAACTCCATGGACACTCTTTTCAACAATGGTTTAGCTTACAAAGGGCAATCTATGTATATAACCAGTGGCGGGACCACCATACAAGACCAAATGCCTGTTTTGCCTTATTTATGCAAAGAAATATTATATTGTCATTAGTCATATATAACTTATACGATTACGTTATTATATAAGTTATATAAATATATAATATAAACATGTATTATGTTAAAGTCGGCAAGACGGGCTTTTGGGCTTGTATGGTAGTCCCGCCACTGCATATAACCTTTTCGACTAATTTCTTACAATATATACCTATGAGCAATATGCCATATCATTATATTCACTACAGTAGAAGAAAGGGAAGTTTAATAATTAAGACAGGGCATAAATACTATAATCACCTTCATCTACATTAAACACTAATAATAGTGTTTAAACATATAAATGTAATGGAGTTATCAATTTTTGTTAGATTATAAAAATAAGAAAAATACCTATAATATCTATCTCTTATATTGAAGTGACTAGAAATGTTTTAATTCGGGCACAGGTGACATTGTGTGTTAAAGATAATAACATGATAGAAAATCATATTGCTATAACGGTGAATATACGCTATTTGATTTCCATTGGCCCTTAGACAAATTGTATGTTAAACTTATTATATTATTGTTTCGGAATGCTTAAACAATAAAGAATATGATCTTTTATTTGGGCCACACAGACTATTAACGATAATTGTTTAATTTAAGGCATTAATAGTTAAAAATACCTGTAAATGTATACTCCTCTGGCCACCCCTTTTACTAGATTATAATGATTTTATAGCCAGATGCTTTATATACTTATGCGATTATGTTTTTTTTTTACATGATCATATGCTTTAATAAACATCGAAACATATTTTACCAAAATACACTGAAAAAGCATTTATTAATATACTAGCTGATGCCCGCGACTTCGTTCGCGTGGGGTTCACTTTAAGCTGAGCTTTTGAGCAAGCTTTCTTCAAATGACATATCATCCTCCACCCTCTGTACTTGGTGATTTCTTTTGGGAAAGAGCTATCAAATTAGTCATTGACGGTTGCTTTTGCATCATGTTATCGACATGTTTAATGGTGGTTGAGATTGGGGTTCGAAGGATGATTTGAAATTCAATAGTTGAAATAATTAACCTGACTTTAAAGAAACTTTAGGGAGATTCATATTAAGTAATTAAATTTTACGTGACCAAAATCCAGATACTTATGTGTCTTTTTTCTACTAATCAGAGTTCAATCGAAGATTGGATTCAATGCATTTTCTGTCTTAAATAGATGCGTGCGTTCATTTAATTGGTCTTTTTCATTTTCGGACATTTTTTTTAAATTCCCGGGATTCCTGCCCGGGTTTCCGGTGCTAAATGCGGAAACCTCTAAGAAACGGAAGCAAAAAAGCAATGTCGAATAATCGTAATTCTGTTTAAGAGAAAGGATTCAAAATCAAAATCAAAATCAAAATCAAAAGTTTTTTATTTCAAATAGGCCTTTGCAGGCTCTTATGAAACGTCTAGTTGCACGGTTCCAAAAAGTGGGTCTCATGGAGAAGAACCGGCAAGAAACTCCATGGACACTCTTTTCAACAATGGTTTAGCTTACAAGGACTCGGTTACAATAGTAATAATCGGCTGAGAAGTTTATATAATGATTGATGAAAAGGTGAAATAAATGATCTCATAAGAAATACTTTTTCATATAATATTTCAATAATACATTTTCTATTTTTGTTATAATATAGTTCTTTCAAAAAATAAATAAATAAATACAAAAAAAATACTTCTTTCATTTCAACTTCAGATTCGAACTCGCATCAGAAGCTACGCTATGGGACTGCATATCCACTATTCTACGAATACATATTGGAAATGGTGAAATAATCAAACTATTTCATTTACATATCAGACTGTGATTGACATCTGACAATTCGAAAAAGTTCAACGCGAGTCAGTTTGCATTGAAATTTGGTGATATGGTGCCTTTAAAATAATATTTAAATGATGATAACTTTTCTTTCCGATAACCGATTTTGATAAAACAAAGCCTATATGTTGCCCCGGGCTTTCCTTAATATATTTGTTTTAAATTGAATGATAATCGGTTCAGTATCTTCGGAGATTAGCGTGAACAAACAGACAGACAGACAGACAGACGGACAGACAGACAGACAGACAAGAATCTTAAAAATTGCATTTATGCATTCTGCTACCCTTCTTTTATCACCCCTCTTAATTTCTGGTAAAAATATTTAGTGAAGCGTAATTTCGATCCTACTCTTTTATTATATGTATAGATATGTATAGATAAAAAAATGACTTATATTCACGTGACGTTACAATAGTGTCACTTCATCTGGCGAAACTCGAAGACTTAAAATATGACTTAAAACCGCATAGGTATATTTTGGTCCTTAAACTACGTATGTATAACAGTGTGAAGTTAGAAGCAAGCTAACAACATTGAGCAAAACTTCAATAATATTGCGTCCATTTTCGATTCACTGTAGGAAAGCATGGTTGTGCCAGTCGTTGGAGTATTTCCTTTGGTAAGTATATATTTTTGTATTTTGTCGTTACGAAGTTTTATATTTGCACAGTACAATGTTTATTGTGTGTATATGTCATGTATTACGTTAAAATGTGGTCAGAAAAGCAAGTGATGTTGTTTTTGTAGGTTATGCGCGATTTTGTCACTTCTCTGGCGTCACTTCTCTGGCATATTTCATACATTGAAGACATTGCTATGACTGTCAAGAACGGATATTTTGTACTTGTGGAAAACCATATAAATAATAAAAATACTGATATGCTGGCATATGTTCGTCAGATTTTGATGAAGAAGAAGGAGAGATCAGTGTTACTTTTTTAAATAACTCCAATGAAGATTGTGCTTTTTTAGATTTAATGACAATGATATGTCTGTTAAATGGGAACATATTGCCACTGCCAAATATACTTATAAAGGGTAACAGAGTATTCTACAAGTTTCCAGAAACAGCTGATGTGTTTGAAAAGTAAATTGATGATTGTTTAGTATTTACGTATAAACTATTTAGTTTAGTAGAAATTATCGATTCTGTTCTTTGCAAAAAATGAAAGTTTTCATTTATACTGTGCATTGCTAATTTTTTAAATTTATTCGTTTAGAGAGCGTCGAGACTGATAAGTGTATTATTAACATACTATTATTGTTTTTCTTGTAAACGAAGTTTATCTTTTTGTTTCATTAAGAAATTTTATTCAGATTTAAGCATCTTAAAAGTGGCTTGTAAGCTTTTTAACATTTTATAATTAAAAACTATCAAACAGTATGTACTGTAATTTTCATCTCAGATGAGACTGACAAGTAGAAAATATTGATTCTGTTATTTCATACTTAGACATTAACAAACTACTAATATTAAAAATAAGGTTGTGTTTAGAAACTTTAAAGACTGAATGTATCTTGTATATTAATAAATATTCAAATACTAATAATATTTATAATATTTATATATGTTTTATTTAATATATGTCCAATTTCTTAGCTAATAATCAATGGCATGTCACTTCCCTGCTTTAATTTATCACTACTCTGCCAGTAGTGTCACTCCCCTGGTAACAAATTTTCCTCTGGAGCTTATAAAATTAAAAAAAATGAAAAATCTTCTGGCCCGCATCATTACAAATGCAAAAATAGTGTCAAAAAGAGAAATTATGAATTTTGAATGAAACAGATTACATTTCCTTCAGGGACACAAAAAAATCAAATACCGTATATTCACCCATAAACAAAATACTGACGGGCTCGTTGGCGCGTTCGGTAGAACACCTGCCGTGCGCATCGATGGGTCGTGGGTTCGAATCCCACCGGGACCACATATTTATAATTTTCTGTTAGCATGTTTTCCCCACGTCTGGAAACTTCGCACATTGATCGGGTGGGAGGAATATCTTAATTCCGACCGGGTAACGAACCACCGTTCATAGATGTGTAAAATATGTGAAAAACCGTGAAGTGCATATTGAATGAATGAAAAACTTTATATGATAGAAATAAATAGCTTAGTAATCTAACTTAAATGTAAGTTTAAATATAAAAAGACAACACACTATTTCTGTCAAAAAGGAGGCCGCTCAGCATACGTTACGTCCGCGACGTGGAAGACGGACGCAACACTGATTTTCAGCGACTTCCTCAGACAGTTTGACATTTAGAGCAAGTGGCAGTCTGCTCGTTCGTTTTAAATAAGAATGACATTTTTTTTTTATACATTAACAAGTTACTATTGTTATTGCGCTTTTCGGTTTCAGTCTATGGATTTCCGAATGCTCGAAGTAAAAAATGAGGTTGACAGCACATCATTGACTGATGTTCTGTGGCTGAGGTATCACCTAACATCAAGTGAACCTCATGCTCATCTGTCGATATCTGACATAAAAAAACCAATAATGTGAATTCTCAACTCCCTATTCTCTAGTGGGCCATGGGATGGGCCTATTTGAGTGTCTTTTTCACTAATAATTTTTCTTTACAAGCAGTTGGTGATGACCCTGACCATCAAAAAAATATATATGCCTTGTTTCCGGTGCTAAACGCAATGTGCTTATCACTTAGGTGGTCTCATATACTCTATTTACCTATTGAATCAAATAAAATTGTACTGTTCTGATATATTTTTTTATAAAAATATAAATAGTGAAAACATCTTACAATGTTATACACACATCTTAATAGATGAGTACAAGATACTAAGAGAGGCATCAAATATAAGGTTATTTGAATAATGTAACTCAGAATTAGTAAATTTATATTAACAAATACTTTACTACTTAAATAAATATATGAATTTAATAATACAAATTTTACAGACAAGTAATAATAACAAAAAACCAATATTATATGTATATCAAGTAGACAACATATTTTAATGATTTTCCTTTAAGAAGATAAAATTATCAATAGCACACTGACCTTATTGCCATTGGGCAATCATTAACCAAGATACAGGTTCCACTGGATAACTGCGGAGTTGGTACACATTTGTCTCCGACTATAAATAAAATAAATATGAAGGTTTAAAAATTAATGGAATAGTATCAATTCAATTATTAATAAATATATTCAATTTTTTTAGAAATAGGATACGATATATAAATTTTTATCAAATATGGAAAAAATATTTATAAAAATTTTCACATAAAATGGCTAAAATAGTTTAATAAACTCACCGAAGGCTGAAAATGCAATATTTAGTGTAAGGCTAAATAAAGTAAAAAATTGATGCATCTTTATTTTATATTTTAAAGAGATCACATCAATAGTTTGGGGTTTTCCTCAATTGAAATAAATATAATTATAACTAGATATGTTTTTATACATTAACATATAAAACCGGTCTTCTAATGTTCTCTAAAACCTGTACAAACACGTCAAGTATAAAAATAAATAAAGAGTTGTCTTCCTTCGTATTCAAACCGGGTAGGACTTAAACTTTATAGTATATATTATTATAGTGAATTTAAATATTTATTAGTAACCAAAATAATTATTTAAGTATTGTATTTTTACTACAATTTCACATGTTATTAATAAATTTAAATCACTGAAAAATGTTACAAGGATGTCTTTAATCAACAACGCGAACAATCTTAATTCAAATTAAAAAAATAGTATGCATATTGTACAATATGTAAATATACTTTATGACATTGACATTTGACAGCAGTGTTACCAGCTGTGTCTTGTCATAAGTTACCTAAAATGGATAAAAAAGTAACCTTTTAGTATCAAAAAATATAACCTTTACTTTATTTTTGTGTGGGTTGTATAATGTATTTACTTACAGAAATATGGATTATTTTGTAATATTTTCCATTTTAAGTTTTCTTCACATATTACTGTAATTTGCAAGTGAAATAAAAATTTAATTGCCGATTGAAAATTTTGGCTACAATATCAGTTCGAGAGAGAAAGACTTCTTTTTAAAAATTGAACCTCAGAGAATTATTCGTTTAAGACAGGGGTTCCCACTTCCCAAACTTGTTCCTGTTGTTCCTACTGCCCACTTTGAGAATAAATTATTTTTAGCGCCACCATTTTTTCAAAAAACTTAAAAACCACTATAACTTCAAATTAAATCAATTAATTATTGTGAGCTATATTAGCGGAGATTAAATATTCATTCAATACGAGACTTTTACTATTACCCCGTATTTAAATATTCACGGCTAGATATTATAATATATCATCTACATATTAATCTCTCAGTGGTAGTATAGTTAGCTGTTAGACTGTAGATACGGTAATGGTTATTAAATAAAATTTCATAAAAAAATAATCGAAATGCCTTCTTTTAAATTGATTTGCACCTTTAATTAATCTGTCGAAAATGCAGAAACACATCACTGACACTCATCGTTATAATGTGTCCAATTAACTCAATATCGTTATAAATTATAACATGTATGTTATTCTGATGAAAAAAATAAAGTTTCATCAAAATCCGTTCAAAAGTTTTTGCGTGAAAGAGTAACAAACATACATACATTCTCAAAAAGTTTCACATTTATAATATTGTTATATTTAGGATGCTTATTTTGCAAATAATACACATAAACGCTGTGATAAACTGTAGTTTGCTTATTTTAATACATTTTTATTAATTACGTTTTTGTTTCTAAAAGTACCACACATAATATGATTAATTTTGATATCTTTCATTATATGGCATAATCATATGTATGTTTCCGATGAATATAATAAAATAAAATAAAAAGCCTTTTATTTCCTTGATATATAAAAACATAAACTTAATCTAATCTTACAAAGGTTAATAATCTGATCTATTTTTTTTTTACTGAATATAATTATATATTTATTTAAAATATTATTATTAATTATTTTTATATGAAGGACCTCAGAAGAGTGAAGGCCTCCTCCATGTCTCTCCACTGTTCTCTATCCATAGCTTTTCTCTTCCAATCCTCTCCGGCAATGTCTTTAATTTCCTTTTCCCATTGTTCTGCTGGTCGTCCCCTTTTCCTTTTCCCTGTTGGACCCTTCCATACTAAAACCTTTCTTATCCATCTTCCGTCGCATATGCGTGCAATATGGCCAGCCCACTTCCATTGTAACTTTTTAGCGTGATTCAAAGCATCCGTTACTTTAGTTTTACTTCTTATGTCTGTATTTCTTATTTTATCTTTTAGTTTTATGTTCAAGATGCTTCGTTCCAACGCTCTCTGACATCCTCGTATTTTTTTGTTTGTATAATCATTGAATATCCATGTCTGACAGCCATAGCTGAGGCATGGAAGAATATATGAGTCCAAAACATTTTTTTTTTATTTTTAAAGGCATTTTTGATTTTAAAACTTCCTTGTAAGACCAAAATTCGTTCCAAGAGAGATTTATTCTTCTGTTCACTTCATCGTGGTGCCGGGATTTTTTAAAAGAAAATAGTTTGCCTAAGTATATGTAATCTTGAATATACTCTATTGGGGTACCGTTACCGCCCAGCATAGATCCCTGCACAGTTTAGTTCGTTCAACATTTTTTGCATTTGTATCCGATGAATATACGTATACTAAATATATTAACAGATTTGTTTGGACTTCCTTGCGAACTTTCGTCCCCAATTTCAACCCCTCCAAGCATATTTTTCGTGATAAAAGGTAGCCTATGAACTTTCGAAAACTCTAGTCTACTTTTGTACTAAATTTCATAAAAATCGGTTCTGTGGTTTAGGCGTGAAACCGTAACAGACAGACAGACAGAGTTACTTTCGCATTTAAAATATTATATAGTAGGATTTCGTATTTATAATATTCTCGTTTGCCTGTGAATAGTATAGCTATGACCTCAGTTTTGCTTGGGATTTGATATAGGTGGTAACGTTTATTCTATATCATGCAATTGCTTATTACCGTTTTACGATAACAAATTGAAATTTTACAAAAAATGAATATATATGTTTTTTAATATACTTTTGAGAGAAACAATCCCACCATATATATTTTTGTGTGACTTTTATGCACCGCAGTCCGAAAAAGCTCTCCGATAGCAAGGTTTTTTTCCGATTATCCGACACTCATCGTTATAATTTAGCCAATCAACTCAATATAGTTATAAATTATAGCCCATATGATATTCTAATGTATAAGCAGTGGTGGCGTAAAACCAAAATTGTATGTGGGCAAGATATAATTTGCATTAAAAAAAATGTTTTTGGCGCGTTCGCGGCTTTTAAGTATTGCATAAATTTTTTGGGCGCGAGGCCCCCTGGATCGCGAGGCCGTAGGCGGTGGCCCACGTCGCCCACCACTGTGTATAAGCAATAATACTGTAAAGTTTCATCAAAATCTGTTTAGTAGTTTTTGCGTGAAAGAGTAACAAACACCCATCTGTATATCCTCACAAACTTTTACATTAATTAACATAGAATACAAAGCAAGATACTTTTTTTTTACAAAAAATGTTGGACAAAAATCAAGTTGATGGGATGTAAGGAAAAGTTACACTTTTTGCTAGCAACATTTTAATACGTGACAGTGACGCCGCGCCGGCCGCGGTCGAGCGCGATTGGTGGCGTTGACCACAGATTACACTGTAATATATGAACTATATATATATAATATACTCTATGGTAGTGACAGTGAGGCGTGAGCTAGTCTGTCATCTGTGGTATGTTGGTCTCGTCGTGATTGCGTTTGCGATTGGTCGTCAAATGTTATCATATATTCATGTTCGGTGTCTGTTTTGACTTGTGATAATAATTTATAGAAGTGATATTTGTGATTAATTTATAAGATCAATGAATCTGAACTTAATGAGAATCTAGTGAAAGTTAAAACAAATAAAATTTTAGTCTATTTTTTTTAAATTAGAACGTAGTTGAATGTTTTTTCTGCTATCGATGTCCTCGGACGGTATAAGTGTATGAATTAAATCTAAGCAAGGGCAACGTGTTCATAATATTGTCAGTGATCGCTATGGCTGCTTCAGGAGCTGCTAATACAAGACTCAACATTTACTCGGCCGCACCAGTTCAAATTGGTATGGCGAGTCCTGATTTTGCTTTGGCTCACACTTTTGATATGGCAAGTACCAGCTGCGGCGATTCCTCTTCAGAAGCTCATTCGCCTGAAATACCAAGAGCGAAAGCGAGCGACAGAGAATGTCGTATCATCGCAGAAAAGCATCGCAGAAGTCAATTCAATTCTGAAATTGCGCAAATGATGACCCTTCTTTCTGACATAGTCCACTCACAGCGTAAAGTTGACAAAACTAGTGTTTTGAGATTAGCTGCTAATAAACTACGCAACGAACATGTCTTTGGTGACTCTATTAAATGCTCCCATCTCGAAACATGGTCTAATGCTATTTTGAAAATTTTCGATATAATTGGCGGATTTATGATCGCAGTCACATGTCGAGGTCGCATTTTTAACGTTTCACCCAACGTTCAGGAAAAATTAGGTTATTGTCATATTGATCTGCTTGGTCAAGATATTTATAATTATGTTCATAATGAAGACAAGGAAATTTTACGAAAACATATTTATCCAGTTGAACTACAGACTGGTTGTGATGCTAAATTATTTGAACAGCATCTAAATTTCAGTATAAGACTGATACGTGCAGGAGCTAGAACTGATCCACCAAAGTATGAACGATGTCGTATTGATGGCATGTTGCGTAGATCAGACAAGGCCACATCAAATGGTGTTGAGGATGAGAAAACGATTCGTAGGCAAAGAGTACGGCACCAGAGAACATTTTCATCAAGTGGAAATGATTTTGTGTTTATTGGTATGGTTCACCTAATTTCTAATCCATTGCCTGCAAGGCTATTGCCACCTACAGCCTACTCGGAATACTGGACTAGGCACTTGATAGATGGAAGAATAGTCCAATGCGATCAAAGCATTTCATTAACTGCTGGCTATATGATAGAAGAAGTGACTGGTACATCTGCTTTTGTATTTATGCATAAAGAAGATGTTCGCTGGGTCATTTGTGTGCTACGTCAAATGTACGATCAGAGCAAAGAATTTGGTGAGTCTTATTATAGATTAATGTCTCGAACAGGCCATTTCATTTACATGAGAACAAGAGGCTTTCTTGAAATTGATGATGGCACTAAAAAAGTTCAGAGCTTTGTTTGTGTTAACAGTGTCATAGGAGAAGAATATGGTCGTAAAATGATGGAAGAAATGAAACGGAAATATTCAGTGATAGTAGATGTTGATAAACATCAAAATGATAAAATTGTGGTTCTAGATGAAGCTCCTGTTGAGCATCCAAAACATTTGGAACAAATTGTTATGCATTTAGTGGAACCAGCAGTCAGCGAAAATTGTGATGAGATAAAACTGGTAGCTCCTTCTAAGGAAAATATAATTACTGCAATTAAAAACAGTGAAAAAGTAGTACAAGAGACTGGTGTTAAGTTTGATACTAGAAAAAGAAAAAACTCGGACAGTGATGATAGCAGTGAACAATTGAAAAGGCAAATTTGCTTATCAGACTGTTGAACTGTATATATATATTGCCATTTTATATGTGTTCCTTTGACAATGGACAATCTTTCTGAAAATCTTACATTTTTCATGTATCATGGACACCATAAATTTTTTACTTTTAATAACTATCAAAGTTAAATTTTTCCATCCATGAATTCAGACCTTTGTGCTGATAACATAAATAGTTTTTACAATTATGGTAAACATTATTCAGTGTATAGTTGTGTGGATGTTGAATGTAGTGGCAAATTTACTTTATTTTTGTGCCAAAAGTTTAATATTAAAACTATTTCTTATGATATAATATGATAATGAAAGATACTGTAGATTATAACCCTAAAACTAACAAAGCAATATAGAATTGAACAAATGGATTTTTTTAAAGTCTCTCTCTGCAAGTAAACTGTTTTGAAATAGAGATGCAAATCTTATTATTTTCTGAACAGGGGCTGTTTTAGAGAGCCATAAATTTTATTGCCATAATTAGTAAAATCCTTGTTTTATCTTAACAGACAGTAAAGGATTATACCACTAATGTTTATTTATAGAAATCTTATGATAATTATTAATTACATTTGACATTGATGAATAATTTGACATGCTGTTCAATATATACTTATTTGATATAACCTATTGTCTCCTAAACGCAAATTGCCTCCTATATGCGGATGACAAGAAAGTATTCCATAAAATAGGCAACATCGCAGACTGTTATTTGCTACAATCTGATCTTAATCGTTTAGGTGAATACTATAAAAATAACAGAATCGCAATAAACATAAAAAAGTGTGAATTGATAAGCTTTACACGTAAACGAAATAATATATTATTCAATTATAATATAAATGGCGAATCAATTCACAGAACGAGACAGGTGAAGGACTTAGGTGTTATTATTGACGATAAGTGCTCATTCGACTCACATATTGAGTATATAACTAATAAAGCCTACAAATCTCTCGGTTTCATTTTACGTACAGCTCAACCTTTTAAAAACCCACAATGTCTAAAAGTACTATACTTTTGTTACGTTAGGAGTATCCTGGAATATGCAAGTGTTATATGGCGCCCCTTTTATAAAAAGCACATTAAAAAATTAGAAAGTTTACAACATACCTTTATTAAACACCTTAATTTCAAAGCAAAAAGATGTTGCTCGGATTATCGGGAATCGTGTTCCTTTTTTAATATCAGTACCTTAGAAGATAGGCGTCAACTCCTTGACATTATGTTCCTATACGATATCCTTAATAATAAATTCGACTGTCCTCAACTGCTGAACAAAATAACATTCAATACTCCTCCGACAAGGACTAGAAATACCCCACTGCTTTCAGTTCCTCCTACATTTCACAACTACACTAAACACTCATTATTCAATCGGTTACCTGCACAATACAACGACTATTTTTCAACATTAGACATATTCAATTCCTCTCGCAACTCTTTCAAAGAAAATATCCTTAGAACACTATCAAACAACTAATATCACTGAATCATGCCAATTTTGTATCATATTATTTTATTGAAGCACACACACCTCTTCATTCACACACAAACACATACTCTCTAAACCTACTATACACTCTATACGTATTCTCTCTGTAATATTATTTTTTATTGATTAATCTGTAAACCTTGTAATTGGCGTTTTGTTTTATAAACTAATTTGTTAATCTCCAGTAAGCTGTAAGGTTTTCGAAATAAATAAATAAATAAATAAATAAATAAGAGAAACATTGGCGAATTTATAATGGCAGGTATTGGAAAGTCATTTATCAATTGACAATACTTGTTCCTGACTGGAACAAGTTGTGTGAAAAGCAGGGTAATAAATAGCTGGTAAGGGAAGTACAAGCATATGGGATTTTGGAAAGTGTTTTTTTAGAACCAACATTATTGATGTGAACATTATGTTTGATATTACACACTTTGCTTTAACAGGAATTGTTAAAACCATTGAGTAGATAACTGAGGCTATTTTTAATTTTATTTTATAAGTCACAATTTGCCCCTTTCTTGATTATTTTGTATGCATAGTTTTACTGCTATGTTTAGTATATGGATATAATAAATCTTAATTTTAAAGTGATAGATCTGAATGATAACAAAATGTAAATAATAAAATAAAATACCTTATGTTGTTAAGACGCTCAATTATAATCATTATTTTATGATTTATAAAACCATACAAAAAGTAGGGTCATCATAATGGTCTATGATTTTTTACGTGATGTCTGTGGGTATAGTTATAAAAAAAATATAACATTTTGGTCCACATTGGTTACAAATTTAAGGAACCTAATCATTGAACTTTAAACATATTGAGTATCTAGTTAAGTCTGTTTACACCTTTATACGTTTTCTTATAGAATTTGTCAAATAATTGTGGATTGATATTTGGTAATGTAAATAAAAATTATACAATTATAGTATAATATAAATACTTGACTGAATGTTTATTAAATTTTTAACAAATATGGAAATTGTTAGTTTTGTATATCTATGTTTTGTAAGTAACTTCGGAAACAATATATTTTATCCATTCACTTATCAATTAAGAGTATTTATTACCAGCAATGAAGTAGGATTTTTTCGTCTTAGTCGATAACTGGTTAGGAAACAATCAAAACAAATAAGTATGGAGTAATATGATAACAGAGAGCTCTAATATCACTGAAGCTCCAGTTTTTACTTTGAGAAACCATTTTAATAAAAATCAAATATCTTATCTGAATTCTTTAATCCATTTTGATTTTGTACTTAAAGGTAGTAATATATAGCTCTTGATTAATTTTTCTATTAAACCGCATAATTAACAAGCAATAAAGTCCAAGCAATGTTGTTACTATCTGGTTTTACTTTTTAATCGATTATAATGAAATATTTTCACTGTCAATCCTGCCGTCCTGTTGATTAATACATTTCCTTAAAAGTTGTTTGATTTTAATTAGATTGATTTTAGTTAATTTCGTAGTTAAGTTCAAAAATTAGGCTGTCCTAACATCAACTAAGAGGAAAGAAGTCTTATTTTGTAGCTGGTTTTATTATTATATGTTATTATTGTCAATTGGTAATAGAAATATTTTTCGTAGCTGGCTACGCCATAATTATGGTTACGAAAACGGCATGAAATTTTGTTAAGAATATATAGGTGTGGAGGCCTCAGGGCAACAACGTAATGGAGTCTTACCCCTAATTATTATACAAATAAAATGAATAATAAAAAAATAATATAAAAAAAAACAATATAATGTCATGTCGTGTTTGTACAAAGTACAGTAGGTAAAGGTAAAAACAGCGAAAAAACAATATCAAAAGAAAAAGTTGTTTACTAGTCGTCGGAATTTGAAAGATTTTTTTCCAAAGTCTTTATTGTGGAGGCCCGGGGGCAATAGCCCCGGATGTTTTCCCCTAAATCCAGCCCTGCTCCTGGCTCAAAATTATTTTCATGTTAACAATATAATCAGTGACGGCGTAAGGCGTGGGCGACCCAGGGGGCCTCGCGCCTCGAAAATTTATGAATTACTTAAAAGCCGCGAACGTGCCAAAAAATCACCATCTTTTTCACTGGCAGAGGGCCCCGATGAATCTTGCCCACATAAAATTTAGGTCTTACGCCGCCACTGAATATAATCATGTTTGTACAAAAGTACAGTAGGTAAAGGTAAAACAACGAAGCAAAATAGTTGCACCAGATGCCCTCTAATAAATCCGGCCCTGCACGACTATGTTATATACCTATTGGATCTTCTTTCTATTCTAACTGTAAAAAGCTGGGATAGGCTGGAAATTTCATATTATAAGGAGCACAGATCACTGGGATAAGGAGATAGCCTTTTAATAGTTTGAATACAGCAGAGATTACTGTATACTATGTCATTCTATTTTTTATTATATTGGCAATGCATTGATTGTGACTAATGTAAGTATATTTTAGCGGAATTGCTTGGTGTACGTTTTTGTCACTAGCTTTGTAGTTCGCACGTCATATTGGCGATTTATTATGTACTAAATTTCTCTTATAAATGGATGTGCAATATTGGTATGTTTTTGAACAGTTTGTGTCGTCAATATTTCAGTGTTATAAGTCAGAGTTCAGTGTAATAAGAGTTTTAAATTACAAATGAATTGTAAAGTTAAAATTATCAAAATATTTCTTGATTATATCTAAATTTTATGGGACTTATATTTTTTTTGGCAGCTTGCGCAATAAAGTTTAAATCCGACTTATCTTGTGTAAATAGACTTTAATTTATTCATACTTAATGTTACGTTGATAAAGATCAACTTATAATAAATATGATATTTAAATGTTTTGGTAAACAGAGATGGTTTTCAAATACATAATTGAAAATATCCTGGTAAACATCCTTCTTTGTGTGCCATGTTGGATAATTTAAATAATAGTTCTTGGTTCAGTCTTTACTATTGAGCGTATATTAAGTAATATAAGTTGCCATTTAATAAAATATGTATAATAGAATTTTAATATGTTTATTATTCTTTTTTTCTTACAGGGCTGTTAGATTGTCTAAAAATATACATTTGAAATTATCGTCTTTTTAATGTAACATCTCAATTGACGTAGCTAAATAATAGTTGATTTAAACATGTGTTTGATAAAAATTAACCAGGTACAGATATTTTTATATACCTAATCTTATATGTTGCTTTTTATATAATCACCTGTCTTTTTAAAATTTGGAGGGATAATGAATAATGCATTCACACAACGATTGGTTCATTAATAGAACTTAATATTTGGCTGTATTATTTGGTGGAAATTTCTTTGCCATAGCGTGACTAACAGCTCTGTAAACTATTATGTTAGCTTAGGGTTGTGATAAGTAATTGTCCCATGTTATTTCGGCCTATTCAATAATATATTTTGTGCATTGTTGTTTACGGCGTGGCGGATTACTGACACATCAAAATTAAAGGGTCACTATATGGTTTAAGTTAACCTTTGTATTGGTTTTTTTTTTGAGTATTTGGCCATGAATAATTTAATTGATTCTCATATTGTTTTAAATAATTTTTATTAGTTTTGTCGCGAGTTTTTGTGATATATTCATAATGGATCGATATTTCAAATAGAAGTTATATCAATCTTATGTTTATTTCTAAACAAAACATTTAAAGGTAAAAGCTAAAATTTAAAAGACTTGAAAACAATAAAACCCGTTAGCCGATTCTCAGCTAGTTTCAATCCAGTAAATGTATATTGTTATACTATCTGTGTATGTAAATTGTCAATGCCTACAGTCCACGAGATATTCATAATTATATGTAAGTATCAATTAGTAAATAATTTGCGACCAAAACTATTATATTTTACATGGATATTATTCGATGTACTATTACTGAATGTAATAAAATGTTTAACAATACGCATTTCTTTTCTTGAATCCTGTTTTTTAAACTTGACCTTAGCATGTCGTTAAGTACATAGACAATGGAAGTGTTAATCATAAATAAGTGTACTTGATTGACTAGTTTTTCTCGTTTATTATTACCTACCTTGTTAAAAGAACGATAAATTATCAGAGATTTCTATAAGAAAAAAATTGTTCTATACAAATTACAAAACTCAGATGATGCACTTATCAGGTTTCCAAGAGGTAGGTGCTTGTGACCTTGTGCACGGAACGCAGAGGTGTGGATGAAAGTCTGGACTGGACTGTACCACGATCTCAGAGCAGTGTTATTGTCGTCTTACTATGAGATGACGTTCGTTCGACAGTGAAGCCTTTCAGAGGGTGTTCAGCCAGCCTCTTACTAACAGGGCGGTGATTGGTGTGGACTAGATGTCTTGAAGAGCGATGCTCAACTCAGATTTAGTTAAATATTATATTCCGTTAATCTCTTTTAAATATGTTTCACTAATTTTGTGTATCATTAAGTTTTTTTTTTAAATCTCGGCCACAATGGCGCCGAGTAACGACCGTAACCAGTTTTTTATTCGACATTGAATGCTGCCGGTTGTAACATATTTATTTGTCCTTTTTTCATAGCCTCGCTTCTAAGTAACATAATATTATATATGCCACTATCGCATTTTTAGCATATATCATACACCTATTGACATCTTTATGAAAACCAAATTTTATATAAATTGAAAAACATTTCATCAGTATTATATATTTATTAAGTCTTGGACAGGCTTCCCGAGTCCTATGACTAAATTGCCAAAAAATATTGGTTATCATTTATAACTTTGTCTCAATAGTATTTGGCAATATCGATATATCCGTATTCCGTAGTATCAATTTAGGGGTATTTATGTTAAATAATGCTTTTTCAAAGGTAAGGTAATTAAGGTATGATGGTCATGTTTTGTATTATGCTCCCTGCGCGGTGTCTAACAGACTTAATGAGGTTTCCTCTTATGCACCGTTTTCTGCCTTCACGTCGAATTTTCATTAAATATTGGCCATTCGCATTTATTTGTGCTTTAAAAATACTGTAAACATTGACATCTATACATCTCAATGACTGTGAAACTGGCGGATTTAACAGCAGGCTGAGTAGCAGAGTAGGCTTGAGTCTAGGAGGAGATTTTAGGGTCGGAAAATTTGGGGTCTAATTTTCTTTTTAGATGTCGTCTTATAGAAATCAAAAATATTTCTGTAAACCTTTTTCTGATGTCTTACAGATAGCAATCAACAAGACATTTTGCCGATGACTTCCCTCTTCCCTTTCATTGTACATTCAACGGTACGGCAAACTTCTATACCTAGTTCGCCCCGAACAAAATTTAGCATTGAAATGTGTAAATCCCTCACTGCTGTGAAGTGAAAAATGACAACTAAGCTCGTAGTGACTGATTCGTTACCCGTTTCGAAACGAATTTCATCAAAATCGGTCGAGTGGTTTTTCGTAAATTAAAGATACCAGATAGCTCCAGAAATAAAATCATTTGGAATGTGGAATATGCAACGCCTGTTAGTGCTGCTCAATACATAGCTCTACTAACTAGGCGGCATGAATAATCTCCATTGCCTACCTCAATAAGAGCTTCGACGCTGCCCGTACTAATAGGAGAGAAGAATCGTAACGTTACATCACGATTCATGACAATGAAACTGTGAGTCGATGAACGACGCGTTGTGTCAGGGCCGATGTGTCCCTGACCTCGGTCAATGGCTGCTTTTGAAGGTGCCCTCTACAATAACGCGCCAAACCATTGCGATTATTTGGCGAATAAATTTTGGTTTAGGTACCTACCTACTAAATTACAATACGATAGGATTTTGAATTCGAAGAAATGACGATAACATAAAACTACCAACGCATAAGTATTTCATTACTTTTATTTACCTGGTTTGCGTTTGTTACAAAGTAAGTTGTATATTCTACTTGCAAAATGCAAATACGCGTCATAAGAATTACGCAATCAGTGAATATTTAGCTCATTAAAGCCCGGGTGACACGAGGCTAGTATTTTGAAGCTAGGATAGTAAGCTAGTAAGGGGTCACTAGCTTGGTTTCTAGCTTACCTACTAGCCTGGATTGTAACCAAGCTAGTGCTGTCTACACGAAGCTAGGAAATTTCAAGCTAGTCAAGTCAGTAGTGAGTTGTGCTTAACCTGATAACACGTATACGTAAAAATGAACAGTGTGCGTAAGAGAAAAGCAATTCTACTAAGAAAGTTAATTCGGAAGTTGTGTCAACATGCGCTAGATGAAATATTAGCTCTGCTAGAAGAAAAGCGTACTTGGACAAGACCCTGGATCTTAAGAAGACATAGTCATGGAGCATCTGCATTACTTTTAAAAGAACTGCGATCTGAGGATTCCGGCGAATTCAAGAGTATTTTGCGAATGACACCTAATATTTTTGACAATTTACTGAATCTAGTGGGACCACAAATACAAAAATTAAATACTAATATGAGAGAAGCCATACCGGCTAAAATAAAATTGGAAATAACTCTAGATTTTCTATCATCTGGTGTCAATTACAGGAAGTTAAGTCACATGTATCGTGTTTCAAGATCTACTATATCTAGATTCATACCAGAAGTTTGCAGTGAAATTTATAAGGCATTAAAGAAAGATATACAGGTATGTAGAATTTTATTTATTTCAAATTAAAGTAGGTACTTTTACGCTTACATAAATGGCGAGATTAAATTCTAAATTACAAAATGAGAAATCATAAATGACGACAAAATGTACGTTTACGCTACATAAATGGCGAGAAATGTATCAAGCATTTTGAAATGCTTGATAGATGGGATCTTCATCTTGCTCCAACTCTTGCTGTGGTGGCGGATGGATGATGGGTTCATCACGTTGCTCAGTCTGTTGTAGTTGTGATGGTGGATTAGTGTAGAGTGGACTTGCTGCAGAACTATTGTAAGAAAATGTGGTTGACATATTGGAGTCTGAAGAATTGATAGGTGACTGGTACGAAAATGTAGTATTTCCGAAGTTTAAATCATACATCCGACAGCGGGATAGTGTTGCGTTGATCTGATCCCTAGCTAAAATGGCCTGTCCGGGTGAAAGCTTTTTCAACTGACTTGCTACATATTTTGCAAATATCTCATGTTCATCCAGCTCTGGTTCCTGAAATTCTCGTGAACTGTTTAAATCCTCCTTAATCACCTTAATTTCATTTATCAATGAACTCACTTGCGAAACCTTCCGTTTCTTAAATTGCGGAATGTTACTTCCGGGGGAAATAAATTTAGAAGTTTTATCTTGAATAGACGACATTTCGCTTGCAGGTTGAGACATTTCAACTGTCTTTTCTGACAGATTTTCTGCTACGGGTGGTTCTAATGACTGACTGTTGCTTGCACTGTTGTCATCTTTATTATTGTTTGGAGAATCTTGATTGTTCTGAAAATAAAAAATTTGTTAAAAATATTGTTACAGATTCCAACTACAACTGAAGAATGGGCAGCTATAGAAAATGGTTTCAGAGTGAAATGGAACTTTCCAGCGTGTTATGGCGCCGTCGACGGGAAGCATGTTCAAATCATAGCTCCTGGCAACAGTGGAAGTTTGTTTTTTAATTACAAAAAAACATTCAGTATTGTTCTTATGGCTATTGTTGATTACGATTATAATTTCATTTATATTGACGTCGGCGCCTGTGGAATGGCATCTGATGGAAGTGTTTTTAGGAATTGCTCCATATATAATCAACTAGAAAATAACCTTATACCACAAGGCGGAGTAATTTTGGCGGATGCTGCATTCCCATTAAAATCGTATATTATGAAACCGTACCCAGGTGACAATTTAACACATGAAGAAAAAGTATACAACTACCGGCTAAGTAGAGCCAGAAGAACTGTAGAAAATGCCTTTGGCATATTGGCAAGCCGATTTCGTGTTTATCAAAGACCAATCGCAGTTGACGTAAAAACAGTAGACAAAATTGTACTAGCATCATGTGCTCTGCATAATTGGTTACGAAAAGAGCAAAAAAGCACTTATTGCATTAGTAGTGATGTCGACCAAGAAGACATTGAAGCGGGAAACATTATTCCCGGTTCATGGAGAATGGAAAATTTATGTTTACCCAGTATCAGTCGACAGGGAAGTAACCATTCTTCTCTGTCAGCTATCGAAAAAAGGGAGAAATTTAAGAGATATTTCAACAATGATGGAGCAGTACCATGGCAAGCAAGAATGATTCGTTAATTCAGACAAAAAAAACTACAAGAAAAATTAAAAATGCCGACGATTATTAATATTTCAATAAGTACTTTTAAGGTAAATAATTGTAAAGAGTAAATAATATTAAAATAACTTACCGAAGTTTTTCTCTTCATTGGCACCTTTTTTATGAAATTATGCATTTCCTCAAACCAAATAATTTTTGGCTTATAGACTTCTGCAGTTCCTGCTCCAGACCTCTCAGATTTTTCTATCTTTGTTAATTCTTGACAATATGTAGCTCTTAGATTTTTAATTTTATTTTTAATCTCTTTTATCGACATTTCTATTCCATCTTTATTTAGTATGTCGCGTATTTTTTCTAGTGACGAGTCTCGCATTTGCTTGTCCTTGTAAGATGGAATACTTGCATTCCACAAACATTCCTCTTCTCTGTACAATTGAACGAATTTTAAATTAATTTCGTCCGCTAATTTCGGCATTTTAACAAATTGCACGCACTCTCACCACGCTCTCCGACTGCACACTAGCTTAGGTTCGCTAGCTTCGCGGTTGACACGAAGCTAGTAACGAAGCCAGGATAGTAAAACGGGTGGTGGGGGGCGCCTACTAGCTTGAAAAATAGAACCCCAAGCTATAAAACTATCCTGGCTTGAGGCACTAGCTTGCTAGCTTCCACACTAGCTTACTAGCTTGTTAACGAAGCTAGTTCCGTCTACACGAAGCTAGTGTCACTAGCTTACTAGCTTGGCAGCACTAGCTTGGCTCACTAGCTTGATTTACTAGCCTCGTGTCACCCGGGCTTAACTGTAGTCTTTAAGGAAAATCAAACTGGGTAGGTATATAAGAGATATATACACTCTAGATATATAAACGAGAAATAATTTATTTTAGATAAAAGTCTAAGCCATAATAATGTACCTAATTCTGTATACCTATGCGGACTAAGGAATGCGGTTTATAACATACTTCAAAATATTGACATGACTGGCAAGGCAATAAGAACCTTATAGATATTACTAGCTGATGCCCGCGACTTCGTTCGCGTGCGGATCACTTTATGCTGAACTTTTGAGTAAGCTTTCTTCATATTATATATCCTCCATCCTCTGTACTTGGTGATTTCTTTTCTGAAAGAGCTATCAGAGTAGTCATTGACGGTTGCTTTTGCATCATATTATCGACATGTTTAATGGTGGTTGAGGTTGGGGTTCAAATGATGATTTGAAATTCAAAAGAAATACCATAGTAATTGAAAAAAATGAACCTGAATTTAAAGAAACTTTAGGGAGATGCATATCAATCAAATTTTACGTCACTAAAATGCAGAAATGTGTCTTTTTTCCACTAATCAGAGTTCAGTCGAAGATTGGATTCAATGCATTTTCCGTCTTAAATATATGCACGAAAATTGTACGGGGTTTGAAAATACTTGCGACACATGGAAAAAACGCCAAGAAAATGTCTAAATACGAATAAAATGAAGGTATGGAGAAATGCAACGTAAAATGAATGAAAAAAATACTATGGCTATGTTGGCCAAATACTTATTTTTTTATAAATTTAATTAGTATGGAAGATACTATATCCACCTCTATATTTATTTCATTTAATTGATCACTTTTAATTTCATATATTTTTGTTTAATTCCCTTGGAAAGGAAAGGATTGATGAAAATGCGAAATAAACGATCTCATAAGAAATACATTTTTATATAATTGAATAGTTCAATAATACATTCTCTATTTTCAATATTAGTTCTTTTAAAAATATAAAAAAATAAATACAAAAAAATATTTCCCTTAGTGATGATTCGAACTCGCATCTGAAATTACGTAGTACGACCGTATATCTACTATGCCACGAACACATATCGAAAACGGTGAAATTATCAATCTATTTCATTTACATATCAAACTGTGATTGACATCTGACAATTCGAAAAAATTCAATGCGAGTCAGTTTTCATTGCAATTTGTTGAAATGGTGCCTTTAAAATAATATTTAAATGATGATAACTTTTTTTTCCGACAACCGATTTCGATGAAACAAAGCCTATATGTTGCCCTGAACTTTGCTTAATATATTTGTATAAATTACGTGAAAATTGGTTCAGTATCTTCGGAGATTAGCGTGAACAAACAGACAGACAGACAGACAGACAGACAAGAATCTTAAAAATTGCATTTATGCATTCTGCTACCCTTCTTTTATCACCCCTCTCAATTTCTGGTAAAAATATTTAGTGAAGCGTAATTTCGATCCTACTCTTTTATTAGGTAATATATATATATATATATATATATGTATAGATTACTAATTAGAAATGATCGAAAACGGCTTTTTCATTTATCGACTGGATGTAGACTGAATCGGGGTAATAGTAAACAGTACAAAAGAAAACAAATTTTCACTCGGGTTTGCATAAAATACAAGTAGGTAGCTTGTAGGGTAAAATATCCAGTCCCCAGCCCCCAACCGGTAGTCAGCCTTTTACAACTTTGTATCTATGAGAATAACGCTAAAGTGATTTCTCATTCATGGTGATTTTCCACTAAAATCTCTCATATTTCATTAGTCAGTACACAAAATTTTAATGTAATAAACGTTCAAACAACTGAGATAAAAAAATTAATTCAGAGCGTTGCGATCAACGCCTTCGGAATTGCGCAACGGGCTATTTATTTCTTAGCGCGCAATCAGTTTATGTCAGGTATGTTATTTATGTTTTTGAGAACCTTAGTATAATTTAATAGATTTGTCTTATGGAAATATCGATTTAAATGAGTTTTAGAAAACTTTAGGCTAAAAAAATAGTTTAAAAAACGTATTTTTGTCATGGCCGACTACTGGATTGCATTTTAACATTATAAATCCAGTAGTCAGCCTCCCCCGGCCGACTACTGGTTTTTTAATGTTTTTTTTTTATAGCGCTGAAATTTAGACTGAGAGCAAAGAAAATGTATATGGAAACATTTTTACTAAAAAAAAACATGATTAAATATAATTTTACCAGTAGTCAGCCACATGCACATATGGCCTGATTGAGATGGCCGACTCATAGCTAAGATGACTAGTCTAGTCAGCTACAAGTGATTTCCTTGATGATAATAGTTTCTAAAATCTATATCAGCAATGAATACTAAGTACGCTGATAGCACGGTGAGAACACGTATTCGAAAATAATGCGATATTTGAATTTTTTTATATTGTGCACAGAACGATGTCAAAGCAATGTCAAATGAAATGCCGCAAAAACAAATGAATTATCACATTCTAAACACAAATAGACACATTTTAAATTTAAATCTTTAAATTAATATAAATTTGGATTTGGAATTCCTAACCAAACGTCGGATTTTTGAGATCATAGTGGCCAGTTCGATAAAACACAAATTTCATAGGTAAGGACCTAAGATTTCAAAGAAAAATGGTGATAACTTTTAAAAAATTTAAGACTAGCAACGCGCCCCGTCTTCACATGGGTGCAATGTAGATAATCTACACAAAAGCCTATGTTACTCGCTGATAAGGAAGCTTTCTATTGGTGAAAAAAAAAATACAAATCTTTCCTGAGCTTTATAATATTAGTATGGATATAGACTAGCAACACGTCCCGGCTTCGCACGGGTGCTTTTGTTTATATTGATATTTTTAATTTCGTAATATCTTTTGAATGGAATGTCGTTAAAACAAATGAATCTTGATTTAGGATTAAAACAATGTATTGATAACGTGGTCTGATTTTGATCGACATTTCTATCAGATTTTGAAATGTAAAAAAGTATTTATAGTGACATAACTAAAGTAGTTGGACATTTGGTTTGGAGAAGTTTTTTGTAGATATTGATATGCTTTTTTGTTCTATCATGAATACTTTCCGCAGCGCATGCGATTAAAAACATTTTATTGCTAATTATTTTCCACCTTGGGTTAGTTTTGAATTAGTTTTTATTGGAGTTCTAAGAATCTCAATTTTTTTGTAGTTATAAATATAGCCTATGTTACTCAGTGATAATCTGGCCAAAGATTTTTTGAAATCGGTCGAGTATTTTATTCGTTACATACAAAAATACAAATCATTCCTCTTTATAATATTAGTATAAATAAGTTAATAAAAAGTTATCACATTTTTTCTTTTTTTTTTTCTTTCTTTTTCAGTTTGCATTAGGCGTAAAATATACTTTTTCAAGTTAGCGTAGTGTTCATTACTGGTGGTCCTGGGTTCGAATCCTAGGGAAACACGATTTAAAAAAGAAATATTTAGGTTGGGTAGGGCACAGAAGGTTGATCACATACTCGCTTGTAAAGAAAATATGAACAGTGAAACAGACACAGAAATGTGTCTGCCCCATGCCCCACTAGGGGACTCAGGAATTCACTCACTAATTCATCGGTAGAGCCTTCGAAGAGTAGCAGATTTAAATTTTGTTTGCTAAAATGCCCCCTCAATGAGTAGGCTGACTACTGGATCCAAGAGGGCCGATTACTGGTTCCGAACGGCTGACCACTGGCGAAAATGACGTATTTCCGAAAAAAAATGTTTCCTACGTTTTCAGATAAATTTTATCAGTTTTTGTAATCGTATCATTAAAGTTTAATAAAAAGTGTTCTATTTGAGACTAGTTACGTGTCGTTTTCTTATTTTATTTTCGTTAGACTATATTTCAAAGTTGAAAAATGAGTTAAAAGGCTGACTTCTGGGTACTTTACCCTATGGAAAATTGTTTGGGATGTTGAAATAGAAGACAATCAATTGCTTCGTGTTTGTGTGAAAGAAGGACTTGCGTGCTTATAATAGTACATAACAAAAAAAAAACCTATTAAGAATATAGCTTAAAAATTTGTAATCTGTTGAAAGGTTTCAATGTGTTATAACAGATCTATGTATAACTGGGTGTTCAGAAGTAACCATATCAACTTGAGTTTTAAAAAATGTAACTTGCTCTATTATCGCAAACCTGTTATCAAGATTACCATCGGTCTCAGGTTAACTCAGGTAGACCTAAGAAACCAATTCGGGTTATAACTTTCATAAGGTCATCGGAGCTAGACCACCTATAAACTCCATAGTTTTTTTTTTGGTAATTTTCATAGTTCAGCGCATCTTATCCAGATCAGGTTATTAATTTTTAGAAATATAATGTATTTTAATGAATTATTATTTAGCATTTGTTTAATTTCATATAGTTGTCTAGGATAATTTACCTACCATGAAAATATGTATTCGTCTCCAAAAAAATTAATCGACCCCTTTCCTAAACTATTTATGAAAATTCTGATTAATTAAAAATAAAATAATCACTGAAATCAACCAAATATTATTTATTGGATTAAAAATGTGAAACCATTTTGATTCCAGAATTTTTTAAAGAAATAAAGACACATAGACGACACGACGTCGATGAGAATCATTAAAAATGGTCTATACATCTCATTGTCAAGAGTTATCGATGTACATACATAAAAAATGTGATGAATGGAGAACTTCCCACATATTTAATATTTAAATTTGGTTTCAGTGTGTTAAAACACGAGGCATTATAACGATTTAACCTAACCTAATTAGCCTCTTCATCTTAAAATTAAAAAGTTACAGAATCCTATGAAAATACCTCATAGATCTCATACTCATTGTTTTGTTTCCTCTCTTGTTTATATTTGGCCCCCAATAGTTGAATTTGGCCTCAGGCCAATTTAAGTTCATGCAAGAACTACTTTGTATAATACGTCGCTATTAATATAACATTATACGACTCTATCAAAGATGGTATTTATGTGAGAGGAATAGCCTTATCGTAAAATAAAAGAATTTTTAAATTAGTTGAAGCATTGTATAATCTCAGCACGAGTACTGAGCACCTTAAAGGTTACAAGGAACTGACATTAAATAAAGATATTGATCGAGGTAATATTCCATACAAATATATCCACGAGACGCGCATGCATCATGGCGGACCAAGATGGCTGACGATTGCCGCGCTCGGTGCGATAGATGCATTGGCAGTGTTGCCAGTAATAATTTTTAAAATTCCTTTATATACAATATAATTATTATTTAAATATAGCACTTATTTTTATTGCTAGAGAAATACGGAAGAAGATATTAAATCAACACAATATAAATTATCCTTAGACAAAGTTATATAATATGATGATAATATACTAAAATCTACGAAAAGTCATTTATGAAATAGTATTTTAACCTTTAAAAAGGATAAATTAATAAAAGTCATTGGTTTCCTCGAAGAAAGTATTTTGTTCTTGTGACTGGATTGCATTAGATCATAATTACTGAAGTTAGGAGAATGTTCTGTTAAGTGGCATCCCTGTGCATTCAAGGGGCACGGAACACCCAGAGACGGCCCATTAGCTGCCACCAAGGCCGCGGTAGAGGTCGATGACCACGCAATGTCACCTCTACAATTGCATCGACAACTGTTTCACGCCTCTCCCCCTTACTTCCCCTCTTCACGCGCCTCTTATCGTTTTGTTCCGTAAACTATGCACAGTACTTTACCTACTTATAGGCTACACTTTGTTTATATAGAATGTAACACGTTATTGTTTATGCCATATTATTTAATATTAATTTCGTTAAAATTCACTAAAGACATTAGATAGATACTTAAACACTTCGTCGTTTTTAACAGGTAATTTAAAAAAAAAATTTAAACTCCCACTGATTTTTCCGGTTGCTCCTGAAATTTAACTTAGCTTAATATAGGCAAATTTTACTACATATTCCTATTCCATAAAAAACAACTCTTTTCCCCACGTCAGGTAACTTCGGGCATTGATCGGGTGGGAGGAATATCTAAATTCCGACCGGGTAACGAACCACTGCACCGTTCATAGATGGAAAAACCGTGAAGTGCATATTGCGCGTTTCGGTTTCAGTCTATGGATTTCCGAATGCTCGAAGTAAAAAATAGGTCGACAGCGCATCATTGACTGATTTTCTGTGTCTGAGGGATTACCTATCATGAAGTGAACCTCATGCTCGTCTGTCGTATTTGACATAAAAAAAATTGGAAAAGCTAGGTACAAAAATTCTTGTTGCGGCAGGCACCTGGTTGAAAAAGCATTAAAACTGTCACGTTCCTTCTTTAATAAAATTATAAATAAGACTTAAAGGAATGGAATGAATGAATGCATACATAAATCATTATTAGAAGAAATATCTATGTACTTTTAATTTTTATTATTTACCTACCTATAGGGCTAACACAGGTAATACGCAATAAGTCCCTATAATATCTTGATTATTATTCTTATGTGTTTTTAGATGGCGATTACATCTCACGTTTCGTTGCATTCAACGGAATTAAAACCAGAAATTCTATGTTCTCTTGCCAGAAAAATTGAAAAAAATATGTCTCCATCAGGTTTCACCATTGCACTTCCGGCCCGAACCCCACACTCCCCGCGTCACCTTACTATCTTTGCCCCGACGCTGGGGCCTGTAAAAAGGGTTTCCCCAGGTAAAAAAAAAGGTTTCTATAGCACAGAAGACCATTCACTTCCTAAATTACAAAGAAAAATATTAGGTTGTCTGTTTCAAACTTGCCACTATTCTATTACTATTCACGAAACATGAGTGTCACGTTTGGTTAGCCAAAAACGAAACTCCCGCTTAAATTAACAGCACAAAAATTTGCCAAGCCCAAGCTTACACATTCTCCAAATCTACATCCATGTGACTATGGCTGTTTCCATCAACTGAAACGCAGCTTAGGTGACAAATGCTATGAATCATGGCAGATGTTCACAGTGGCCTTAGAAACAGAAATTCGTCAAGGTTCACAAAATGGCAAATATTGCAGTGTCTTGGCTTTAACACAGCACTGGAACGCAGTTGTTGAAAAAGACGGAGACTATTTTTAATTAATATTATGTTAATGAATCATATTCATACGATGGTCTTGTAGCTTTACTGTAATAAATATACCGGCAAGTTTGACAACCTATTAATTATAAGCCTACAACATTTATTTGTGTTTACCCTTTGCCTTGTTAGAGCAACGGGTTTACTTTATTTTACTTAAGATTTTTCCGGCATTTTCCCCCGCCTAGCCGCGATCTGCCACTTCACTCGCTCTGCCGGGCTAGCATGATCGCCACGAGATATGTCGCGGACGAGAGAAGACAAACTAAGATGTTAGATATCTCGATATACGAGTATTATAATATCTTGACTTCGACAATTTTGATAGAAAAGAAACTCGACTTTTAAAATCTATTTTTGATATTAAAAGTCGAGTTTTAAGTGTAATTGTCATGGTAGACCCGAAAGAAATAAAGCGATAGTCGATTGAAACACGAGAAAACGGTAGACAAAATTTTGTCGCGCTTGTCATGCTAGGCCAGCTGGTCTTAAAAAATATCAAAATATTTTATTAATAAAATTGAGACCAAACGAGCAGGTAGCTGGTAAGTGGTCAGAGCTTTCTATAGATAGTTGTCACACCTGAAGCAAAGGCAAAGCACCTGCGGCCAATTTTAAGGAATAAATATTATGCTTGTTTCTTGAAGGTTTCCAAGTCGTATCGGTTCGGAAAAATCGCCGGCGACACGGCGGCGGTGGTTGTGTTATATAACAGAAAATGTCTGAGGAATCGTACAATTGTAGATATCCAGACATAGTTGATATACCTACGTGGTATGAGGTATCTCTCCCGCGATGTCCGATAGGGAAATTCAGCGCCTGGATATAATTTAAAACATGTTGATGGCATATACATACATTTTAAATATAATTAATATAGGTAATAGAAATATATAATTATCAATAATTTTAAATTAGAACTGCAATGTTCAATGACTATGCATATTTCGTTTCTTATATGTAACTTGAGATAGTTACAAAGTTACGTACTTATAAGTAGGTACTGTTAATAATATCTTATCTAAGTCTCACTTCAAAGACTCATCGACACAAGACAAGTATCCTTATTTATTTAGCTACAATAACTACATATTTCACTTATTCAATGAAATTATTATCTGATTTTGAAATATGATTCTACACTATAAAAATATATGCGATTTGAGTGTATCAAATACTTACAGGAAGAAATAAAGGTGTAATAAATTAATTGCGTAGTGTCTTGCCCGATTCCTAGAAGTAACTCATGTCTGAAAATATAGTCTCAAAGCTAAATTCTTAGCTGAATCATGGCTTAATACGGCAAAAATTCAATGATGACGCAAATGCGGAAAAAATACGGAAAAAAGTTATTATACCAACGGATATTAAAAATATACCTTAATTTAAAAATCAATTAAAACAACACAATATTCTAAAAAAATTGATATCTCAAAGTATGTTTTGATTTTTGAAAGCATTGGGTGGAGGTTTACTGTGTATTAGGGCTGTGATGATTATTATATTTAATAACTCCTGCTTAAGGCCTTTTTTATATATTCCGTGGAAATGTTAGTGCAGATTCGAGTATAAAACATTTCAAATAACAACGATGTAAGTTTTGAGTGTACGGGTTATGCAGCCCTAGAACTCAGAGGGGCGAGACAGGTGTGCTCCCTTTCCTCATTCCACTTCAACCCTTTACCCCCTAGTTATTGAATGCAGTTTGTATGCAGTAGATGTAGGTATGTACAGTCTAAAAATCGATATCAACGCTAATTACGCGCTACTTTCTAACTGAACATTTTCAGCGTGTTAACCTCTTTGTAAGTAGGTTTAGAGTTAGAATAATCTACCTTTACAGATAGATGTAAAGGTAGATTACATCTATCTGTAATTCCTTATTACATAATATAATCATAATTATATTATGATTATGATAATTAATAATCATAAATTAATATGATTAATTTAATTTATTTATTTTGTAATTTTTAAATATTTTACAAGCTTAAGTTTAATATTTAAAATTCCAATAGAGTATTGATTTTATTCAATGAGAGTGTCAGTATGGACAAATCTTTGGTTCAGTTTATTTTTAGCTTGCTAGAATATTTATTTTGGTATTAGGTTAGGGTCCGACATAGTTATATTTTTACCAATACGAAGATATATGTATCTATAAAAATCGCAATTTAAGTATGAACAATGTTGAAACAATATCTGAAATTAATAAATCATATATCCTTAATTTGGAGTGTACATTTTTTTTTAGATTTTACGTTAAATGTATAGTTTTTACACATCTTCATAGTTATTGTTCAATAAGTATAGATTAAACTTAATTAGATTCGTCCTTTAATATTAGGTATATCAAGTTCTGCATATTATGTTCCCATAGAAGAGTTTTCATGTCTGATAAGGAATTAGGTTTGTCTATTTATGTATATATATGTTTTAGGCGATCATTCAAATTTCTACGATTTGTAGAAGTTGGCAGTAGCTATCTTTTGGGGGCCGCTGTGTGTCTAGACTGATAGATACACGGCAATGCTGAGCAAAGTTGAAGTATCGTTATTTATTTAAGAAAATATAACAAATTACATTTTAAAGGTAAACGTCTTGTAAACAATGATATTTTGATTATAATGATATACATATGTGAAACGTAGGACGTCCTTAATTGTAGATATTCGTATACTTTTCTCAACTTAGAATACTTTCACAATTATGTTTTGGTAAGACAAAAGGTATTTACGTCACTCTCAATACCTTGTTATATAATTATCGGACGATTTCATGATTAGACGAATCTAACAAATAAGATATCATTAAATTCGGTGCAGCGGTATCGCGATATAAGAACCAGATGAACGTATCTACAAAAAAAATCCAAATAGTTTATATCCATACGTAACTAAATAATTCTTAACCCTTTTAAATCCTAGTATGCCAATATTGTGATATAAATTTTTTATTCGTCAATTGTATCTGTATTAAAAAGCTAGTAAAATTGTAAGTGGTGGATTGTCAGAATTTTTCTGTTTTCCTGTAAAATTGATAAAATGTAGATACGTCCATCTGACTCTTACACCGCGATATGGTGGAACTAACACGAGTTTGTTTTATATACATAGATAATAATATATAAGATGCCATCAAAAACATAAATTGTAAAAAAAGCCAAGTCTTGCAACTCAGTTCTCTCGTAAAAAGTTGTGAGATCCATATAATACCAAGTCGGTCAATTTATTCAGTCTCTACTGAAGGATCCTTCTGTCTTAAGTTATTACGTAATTAGGTAACCTAACAACATCTTATAGTGATCATATCAATACCAATATTAAAAAGCTTTGATGTTTAAAATAAATAGATTGACTCGGCTATCGCATGAAAACACAATGTATCTTTTTAATTTTATTAAAAACACAATGTGTATCACAAGTAACACATATTATATTAAATTAGATAGTTAAGTGCGATTGCCAAGTCAACCTTTTTATTTTAAACATCAAAGCTTTTTAATATTGGTATTGATAATATGATCACTATAAGATGTTGTTAGGTTACCTAAATACGTAATAACTTAAGACAGAAGGATCCTTCAGTAGAGACTGAATAAATTGACCGACTTGGTATTATATGGATCTCACAACTTTTTACGAGAGAACTGAGTTGCAAGACTTGGCTTTTTTTACAATTTATGTTTTTGATGGCATCTCATTTCTTTTTGTAGATATTCCTTTTCTTAGTTTATTTGGATAAGAATTAATATAAAGCTATGGATAACAGTCTGATTTTGATCGGCATTTTTATTAACTTTTTAATGTAAAAAAGTAGTTATAGTGACATAACTACAATAGTTGGACATATGATCTCGTGAAATTTTTTGTAGATTTTGATATGTTCTATAATATTGTGGAACGTTTTTTGTTCTAGCATCAATACTTTCCGCAGCACATGCGATGAAAGACATTTTATGGCTAATTTTTTTTTAAACCTTGGGTTGTTTTTAGTAGGGATTTCTAAGGATCTCTATTTTTTCTAGTAATAAATACCCTAAGTTACTCAGTGATAATGTAGCTTTCTAACGGTAAAAGAATTTTTAAAATCGGTCCAGTAGTTTTTAAGTTATTCATTACATACAGAAATACAAAAAAAAAAAATGTATATCTAGAAAACTGGACCAAAATTTCAAAATATTGTAGTTTTTCCTTGATTTATAGACTAAACACTAATTGTATTCTAAATTTCAAGTTTCTATGTCTGCTAGAAGTGCCTTAGAGTTTTGATGATCGGTCAGTCAGTGAGTGAGTGAGTGAGTGACAAATTATCAAACTTTGACTAGTTATAATTCTTAAACTACTGGTTCAAACAGAATGATATTTGAAATATACCGAGTTTATACAATGCCTGCTTAGTGACTGAAAATTCAGGATTCTAGTTTTATCCACAACGAAGTTATAGGGGGTCGAAAATGGCCCGAACTACTTCGAGAAAAGGATAGTACGGCCGTGCCGCTTTTTGCTCGACTTGGCGGGGGCACTGCCGTGCCCCCAGATATAGATCTACACACACGCACATAAACGCATTTGTTTATTTCTACAGGATATGATTACGACACAGGCTAGGGTCGATAGTGTTGGACGATCAGTGCAGCGGGAGTTACTATTCTAACCCACCCCATCATGTCCGGGAGGCTTTATGCTCTGGCCGTTGCTAGGCAACCCGGGCGAAGCATCCCACTTTATCCACTACTATTTATTTTCGAAATTATTGATTAAAGTATGGTTAAATTATGAGGCTTTAGATGTCTTTATTTTTAAAAAAGATAACGTGTTGATTTTTAATTCTGCACGAGAACAGGACAATATGAAAAATAAAATAAATCTTGACCAAAATTAACATAGATTATTCTAATCTATATATATATAAGCAACTTTTTTTTTCTTTGTTATCGATAAACTTGAAAACTACTGGACCGATCGGCATGATACCATGACCATTCGACGCGGAATTAATTGTAGAAGGTTTTAGGCTATTCATTTTTTGAATTCCATCAACCCTTTACCATTTTTTTTCAAATTTATGTGGATAGTTCATATTCGTCTATCCTTTACATTCGCCCAGCAAAGCGGGCGGGGACGGACGGCTAGTAGGGGAGAGGGGGGCAGTTTTGAACAGAGGCAGTTTTGAATTATTGGATTTACGAACGCATTTTTTATTTTTTATAATCTCCAAAACCTTTTTAATATTGGTTACTCCAACCTACATGTCTGTCAGATCCTAATCATCGTCAATGTAAGTCTCATTTCATAAAAAAAATTAACTGGTCACTTTACGGAGACGAAAATAAAAATATATTTTTTTACTTGTAAGCAAATTACTAACAAAGTAAGTATTATTTTCGAGTTGTGATTATATTATAGTATTGCATATATTATAGCCAAAGTATTACCAATATATAGTCATTGAACACAAATTAGTTTATCGTCTAGAAATGTTTATTTCTGAAGTATGGTATTGGGGTAAATTTGAATAAAATCACTGGGGCACTTTTGAATAAAATGTTCAAATGTTCACCCAACCAAATAAACAAATGTTATATTTATTTTTAGATTAATATAAGTAAATAACTTTATTTGATATTGTTTTTGCAGTCATAATGGTAAGAAATTATAAAAAAAATGCCGTAAACGAAGATTCCGATAAAGCTGTATAATACAGCCTGTATTGTGGATTTTGAGGCTATTGTTTATTTTCTCTTTATTCCATAATAACATTATCTTTAAACATAAAGATATGGAAACAAACAAAATCATGTAGCGTGAAAATCGTGACCTTATCACTAAGCAGTGATTTCTTCCAGGCAACCAATTATTACGTGAAAAACATAGGCCTAGCTGGCCATTTGGATTGTTTATTTTATATTTGACACCTTTAAAGTGCCTTCCTAAGATTGTTATATTTCAAGATAATATAAGGATCATTACTTTCTGATATTATAAAAAGTTTAATAAGTTTGTTTCTTTTGTTCAAGACTACCCCAGCCTGTTTAAAGTTTTATAAAGTTTATTGAATTAAAATTTAGTGTATGAAATAAATGACAATGCACAATGATAATATAAAATGCAAATAGCTTAACTATTGTGTTTATTATACTCTAAATCACATAATCTTCATGTTTTCCTGTTTTTTCGAAACTGCCCCTAGGTGTTTCAAATGTACCCCAGAGATGAGGCACATTTGAACAAAAAAGTGTTGTTTTAAAAATTGAAATTGTGTTACTTTCATAAGTCAAAATAAATAAATGACATTTTTATTATGTAGAATAAGCCCCATATCTATTAATAAAAGAGAATAAATCTTGATTAATAATACCATATGAGAAATATAATACTTTATTTAAAAAGTGTTCAAAACTGCCCCCCTCTCCCCTATATAATAAAGATATAAAACTAAACTAAAAAATAAGCTTTCTAGAATTTTAAGACTGATAAATATAGGTAAACGTACCGACACAAGAGCGAGGATCTCCTTTAAAAAAGGCCGAGTCAAAGCCAAGTTGTATGTAAAATAAGTTATGGCAAATTAAATATTCTTTTTCCATACAAAGTAAAGTCAGTCACAAAAGCTGATTATCGACATATCGAGGACAAAATTACCTAATATATACAAACAATATCGTCGTAATTAATATTTGTGATGTGATATATTATCTTTGTATATTTAAAGGTGTTTTGTCCCATCACTGTTAAAATTAAATTTAACTTAAAACTAAAATTTCATACATACGGTTTAAGAATTTTATTGTCTTTTTGGATAATTTATTGCTATAATAACACAATCTTTATTCTATACTATAATAATATTATAAAGCTGAAGAGTTTGTTTGTTTAAACACGCTTATCTCAGGAACTACTGATTCGAAGTGAAAAATCTTTTTGTGTTGGATATTCTGATTATCGAGGAAGGCTTTAGGCTATATAACATCATGCTGCGAAGGAGCGAATCATCAGTGTAAAATGTTGCAAAAAGGGGGAAATATATATGGATATATAATACTACTCGACCGATTTTATTATCATGATCTGATACATTGCACCCGTGCGAAGCCGGGGCGGATTGCTAGTCTGTAATAAGAGCTCTTCATCAAATTTTGTAATTTATTTTTATTTTCAATTTATACCTTTAAGTGAGTTTTTATGGTAATCTAAACGTGTTTCACAGTTGACCTTGGTGAGCGTAGTCGGTTGTCATGACAACTGAATTTTTTTCTTCAGTCTTATATAACGACAGAAAAGAAATAAAGCGAATGTTATATATAATGCCCCGCGTTTAGTCTAACTTAGAACCTTTTATTAAAACCAAAAAAACACCTACGAGTACCTTGCGCTCCGATGGATCGTGAGTTCGAATACCGGGACGACATGTTTATAATTTTCTTGCATATCTTCCCCACGTCTGGTCACACTCATTATAGGTGGGATACGGGACGATTATCTTAATTCCGACTTCAGGTAATAATTTTTATTAATCAGGTAATAATTCTTAAAACTTTAGGTAAGTATATCTTCTTCTACCTATTACATTTTGTGGCAGTAAAAACATAAACAATAAACCTTCTAAAGACTATTCAGCGATTGTTATTCTACACAAGAGAGAACGATAAAAATGTAACAAACGTATTTAGGTAGTGATTAAACAAACCACAAACGTATGTTAGTCGTCGATATGCATTGTTATTGTATAATTATTATCTGAACGCATTAGAAGTAGGTACGTAGTGCATGCTATTATAATGTATATCATTATTAGATCATAATTATAATAAGGCAAGTGGAAAATAGTTAATTACTGCATGATACGAGTACATAATTTATAGGTAAATATAAAATACAAGTTAGCATTGTTTGTTTGAACTTTGAACTAAGCTCTAAACACTGGCTGCTTTGTATTCGATATTTCTGTTCCATCTGTGTTGTGCATTATTTGATATTATTTGTCCTTAAATATTGTCTATTACCTACACCAGATTTTAAATTTTTTAATAACAACATTATTAATTGCATAACTGACAGTAGGGTTTGCATTGATCCTAATAAGACAATGTACTAGTAACTAGGTACTAGGTACATCTTTATTTAATTTATAATCTAAAAAGTATCTAATCACAAGTCACAGATAATCCTGAGTCGGTGACCCATTTCCGGCACTGCACAGGAACTCTCTAGTGTTAAACATAATTATTGTTTAAATACATTATTTTAGAAATAGGAATATTTTATTCAATAGCTGGTTTTAGTTATTGATTTTTTTTTGTACTTTGTTTTATTTTATTAAGTGTATCCTGTGAGTGTTTTGTGAAATAAATGTTTTTCCTTCTTTTTCTTTCTTTTAATCTTTATCAAAATCTAGCACTTCGCGGCCAATCATAGTACATATTTCGATCATCAGATACTTAGTAGCCAATGAAAAACCGATTAACTATCTTGTGGGCTGTATTCTTGTGAAATTTGGATGTACTTCCACACACTGTAAAAATGGACGTGGTTGCAATGTTGTAGTATAAAAATGTAAATGAATTACACGTCGAACGCTCTCCGAGCGAATATTATCATGCAGAACTGTAGTGGAATGAATATAATATGTATGTACAAATACTGACCGATGCATTGTTTATCTTCATTTTGTCCGTTTTAAAATTCCTCATGCATTAGCGTAGCACTCTTTAGTAGAGTTAATAACATACGACAAGTACTGAAGTATTGAAGTTGAAAAGTATTGTTTATAATAAATATGCAGACTGTTTTAAAATTCAGAGCTTTACCATCATCTCTTAAAGCAATACTATTGCAGACTTTCACGATAGAAAAAGACAGAGCTTTACACGGTGGATAGCGATGTCACGTTCTTTCATAAAATAACGTTATAAATATATCACCTTCTCCCGTACAAAAGATTTTGCGAAATAAGCTGGGACATAAATAACTTAAAGCGAGAGTAATTCTGAATGTATGTATGATCTATTTTTAAATAATAAATTGAGGTGATATTATAAGGTAAATGGAGTTGTAAAATATTTTAAATACATAAAATGAAAATACAAAGCTAAAATTTGAATCGTATAGTTGGCAATATACGGAACCCTATACAATGGTTGCAACGGGCATTTTTATCTCATTTCAATTCACCTTCCTGTGGCCTCATAATATGCTAAACTAAACTGTAAAACTCCGTAGTAAATAGACTGGATTGTGGTTTTTTGTTTTTTTTATTGTATCTTTTATATATTTTTTTCTCCTTAACATTTTTCTTTTTCTCTTTATACATATAAAAAATTAAACGTTTTTAAGTTAGATATCGACAGACGAGCGTGAGGTCCACTTGATGGCAGGTGATACCTCAGCCACAGAACATCAGTCAATGATGCGCTGTCGACCCACTTTTTACTTCGAGCATTCAGAAATCCATAGACTGAACCTGAAATTCGCAATATGCACAATTCCTACCCAGAAGTTTGCCTGGTAGAGATCGCATTATGCGAGAAACCCAACCGAATGTATTGCAACGATTGAATTTTTATTTGTGTAACCTTGTTTTTAATTTTAAGCACTTTGTTTATTTTCTTCATTGTGTACAATAAATAATATTATTTCAATATGTACACTAAATATTTTTTTATTAAAGCCTCATAATTGAAGTCATTGTGTTAAGAATAATTTCGCTTAAGAATATTAAAAACGCATTTATTACATCTATACTAATATTATAAAGCGGAGAGATTTGTTTGTTTGTTACCATTTAACTCAAAAACTACTCAACCGATTATAAAAATTCTTTCAACTTTTTTACACCTAGTATATTGCACCCGTGCGAAGTCGGGGCGTGTTGCTATTAGTTAATATTATAAAGAGGAAAGATTCGTATTTTTGTAACGAATAATCTCAAAAACTGTGCTAGTAGTTAATAAAAAAAGTAGAATATTATAAATATGTATATTTTTTATATTATTTTTAATAATGTTTTTAATTGAAAAATCTTTGCTTTTCTCATATCATGCAAAGGTTAAAATAAAAACAGTTAAGATATTTCAACTTCCATTATATCCTTAAGAAATCTACACGAGTCAGAAGAGATTGAATGTTGAAAAACATTCAAATTAATTCAGACATCCAGTAATAACATCAACATTGAAATTTGGGCCGTTTGTTATATCTTAAATATACAGGTTATTACTGAACACGTGTATCGAACTTATAAAAATAATTTTGGTAAGCTTTCGACAACGATTTTCTATAAAGATATTATATAGGTAGAACCTACTTGCTTTAAATAATAATTTCTAATGATTGGAATAGAAGTAGTTTTGTATAGGATACATCACTGCTAGGCCCTATGAAGTTAGTACTCTAACCGCTACAATTTATATAAGTATGTAATACATTTCTTTAAACAATCCCTATGGACTTTTCATCAGTAAATCCTAACAGTCTCGATCTTATTCGGCTATGCAATATAGTTAATGGTCGAGTCAAAAGTTGCGGGAACATTGACCCAGAGGGCCTAGCACGAAAAATTATCGAATAAGTATTCGTATCGTCGAACTCCATCCAACATACACTCAAGCTATACCTTTCAACAATTATTATGACCATTTATTTGTTCATCTATCGCTTAAGTGGCTCATTGCTAAACGCGTTTTGCACCGGGATTCGAACCCAGAATCCCGGCGAAACAAAATTATAAATAAGAATTGTTTCGGTCAGGTAGGGCACAGAATCTTATCTGTAAATAAAAATGATCAGTGAAACAGACACAGAAATGTGTCTGCGGCCTGCCGTGGGGCATTCGGAAAATAACACTTGTTCATCGATATAATATTATAGCTCCTAATTTCAACATCTTATGTTCAGTTTGATTAATCTACAAGTTATTAATAAATCCTAGCGCACAGGTCTAACTGCAATTATTGCTTACGTAATAATCGAGTTCGTACAATAATAGGTTTAAAACCTTATCAGTACGTGCGATTAGTTCCCATTATATGTACCAGAACGATATTGTGTGAGGTAAGATTAAGCATCAACCAAGTATAGAATAATTATTTCAGAACACAACAGAAAATAAATCGGTGCGATTTTTGAGTTAAATCGTAATAAACAAACAAACAAATATTTTCTCTTTATAATATTGGTATAGATATAGATTTATTTTTATACAACTGAGAACAAACGTAAAAATATTAAAGTATTTCATTAGAACTGTAAGGACGTGGTGACACACTAGATTTTTTAGGTGACATTTACATTGCCAAATTTGTGGGCCCCAAGGTCTGGAGTCTCCCGAATCCCGTGCTGTATACCCTCAATGTTGTGCTCTACACTCTGTGATACTCGCGTTAATAAATTATATTTCTTGAAGAAGGCACCACAATATTCTTGCCCTGGGTGTCAGTGGCCATAAAACTGGGGCTAGGGCCTTAGCGAGCAGTATCATTGCAGGAGCCCATGACGATAGAAAGGCAGAGCTATACAAATTACAAAGTTTATTTCGCTGTCACGTTCTTTTGGAAAGTAAGACTGCAATAATTCTGCTCTTATACTCGTATAACACCACTTACGTTCAGAGTGCTCACGGCAAATAAAACTGCATACGTCCATACGTTACGTTATTTGCATGGGTATTACGTATGTTGCATTCTGTGATAAAAGTTTATCGTTATGACTATAAACTCAACTTGCGCTTACTAAAGTGCCTAGGATCTGCGTCATAAGTTATTATGGCTGAACGTAAGTACATACGCAACTACTTACATACTCGTATTATTATGACTAAATTGGAAAGTTTTTATCTAAAAATTATTGTTTGATATGGTTCGAGTTCTTACTATCGATAGTACAGAATAAAATGTAGTAATATGACTCTAACGTGTCTCGAGACATACGTTAGGCAACGTATGTCCCGAGTTCGAATGATTCAGGAATTTAATTCTTCTATATGTATGTATAGAGCCTATGATTATATCGGAGGATTTTGTAAGTTCACATTTTTATTTGTTGTAACTTGTACTAGGTGAGTTAATAATAGGAGAAATGGCGTAACATTACACGCCTGAGATGGGCTCCGTCCATAACGTCAAGATGGGGACCCTGGGGTTTTAGTGGGAAGGGGGCGGACTCGACCCCCAAACTCCCCGCGTTACTTTACCATCTTGCCCCAGCGCTTGTAAATATGTTTCCACACACAAAAAAAAGGTGAGTTAATAATATTTATTATTACTGTTTTAATTACAGCTTTTATAAATTATAATTTAATGTATAATATTAGGTTTTGCGACTTAGCGTTAGAAAAGGTTGTGCATGGACTATTGCGTCTTAAAACCAGGTAATACACATGGTATTGCAATTTATTTTATAGTGTTGTTCTTGATAAGATCCAAGAACTACTGTCTGTTAGCTGTTATAACTTCTAATAACTTGAATGTCTTTTTTGTGTTATCACCTCCGTGGCTCATTCGTAAGCGCGATTCGTTTAGCACCGGAAGTACTGGGTTTGATTCCCGGGGATACAAGATTTAAAAAAAAAAAAAATATCCGTGAAACAGGCACAGAAATGGGTCTGCCCCATGCCCCACGAGGAAACTCAGGAATCCACTTTTTTATATAAAAAGACCCAGACCTGATATAGATTCAGGGAACCGAAATAACGAGTATATCGCGAAGAATTATACCTACCGATGAAAATGTCCTCTCAGTGTTATGTATCGTAAATTAGTTTTAGTAAAAATTTAGTGACTAATACGAAAACATGAATTTACAAAATATTGATCCAAAAAACTGTATAATACATGAATAAGTTGGATCCCTCATCACTAATTTTATCGGAAGTTGTCGCTTGTCTTTAGTGAATCTTGTTTCTAAAATTAATAATACCGAATTAGTAGATCGAGAGTTATTGCAGAAATAATATTTATCAAGAAAAAACTTCTGCTCAATTCAAAAATTCAAAATTCAAAATCATTTATTCATTTAGGTAACATAATGTACACTTATGAACGTCAATAAAAAATACATATTAAATGCTTCTAATTTTACATTTACCGCCAGTTCTCAAATCAAGGGCGTAGAACGGAAGAGAAGAACTGGCAAGAAACTCTTCGTCACTCTTTTTAATCGCCAAGTTTTTGTTTTACAAAATATTTGTAAGGCGCTGCAACCATTACACCATGTTCCACATGACATCTTTGTGTAATTATTTTTATTTTATTTTTTATTTAGAACTCTTTATTGTACTTGGATATATAAATATAACAATAATAAAATTCTTAGAAAATATAACTTAAATATAAACAATACAATAGGCAAATAAACAATAAATAAAATTAAATATAATAATAAAAAAAAATATAAACCAGAAAAAAAAACAAAGATTTGTCCTCTATCAGCAGTAGGCATGGTGAAATAGGAGCTCTTATACATATCTAAAAAAGCTTAACTTTTAAAGACTTTCAGTGGCATTTTCAGAAAACTTATTAAAGTTTAGGGCAATTTTATTTCGCAGGCTGTTAAGCAGTAGCATTGGAGTAATTACACATTTTCAAGGTATAGGCTGTTGAATTTTTACCGCCTTTGCCTCTATAATTGTTAGTTCTTAAATTAATATATTAAATAGAGGCAGATTATTGGTGCGAAGCGGCAAACTGGGTGTTTTGCTACATAATGTAGAAGTTTGCAGTACCGTTGAACTTATAATGAAAGGGAAGAGTCATCTTATAGACTTCTATCTATAAGACATCTAAATAGAAAATTTGCCGACCCTAAACCCTGCCCCCCCTAGGCTCAAGCCTACTTAGCCTACTGGTAAACGCCACTGTCTGTAGGAAATATTGCGTAGTGGATATCTAACAGCTACTGTAAGATAAAAACAAAAACGGTTCTTGATACACAACCATTTTGAATAAGTGCCTATCATTATTTATTAATGATCTAATTATTAATCAGAGCACCATCAACTATGAGCAACATTGTATTTTATTCGATAAACATTGTTGTGTATCACATTACGATATGACGTTGTTTATATTGGCTTGTAATAAACAAGATCGCTACAGACATTGAAATAGATAATTGCATAAGCTATAGAATGCGTGCAACTCTCATGGCCAGTGGCGAATTTACCAGCAGGCTGAGTAGGCTTGAGCCAAGTGCGGCAGATTTTAGGGGCGGCAAAGGGGACCAATTTTATTTTTACGTGTTTTATGGAAATCAAAAATAATTTTGAAGAACGTTTTAATGATGTCATTCAACGCAATATCAAACTTGTATATCCTATAGTAAAACACCCAGTTCGCCGCCCCGAAATAGTAATCAGACTCTATATATTATGCTACTGCTCATGGCTTATCATCTATCGTAAGCCGATGTTATGTGAATATATCACCGGGAGGATTTGCGGTACTTGAAGCTACTCAACTCAATTCGAAGAGAATTCTTGAGAGGTGTCAACTTTTTAAGAGTAGGTACAAAAAAAATACGGTTTACAATTCTCAAACCCGAATCTCGTCTTAGTAACACGTATCTTAATCAGATTGACGTTGGCATGTAAATGGCTAAGTACAAAATACAAATAAATGGCGCCGGATTAAACAATCGATGCTTTGTAGGTTCGCTTTTCATTGTACTCTGTGTTTACGGTTCATGGCTACTAACACGGACTCTAGCTATGTATATGTTTAAAATGGTAAACAATGCATATCTTATTGTATTATCCTGACTATTTGTTTGAACAGGTGTTAAATGATATTTCTTTATTGTAACTCATTATTAAACGATCTTTATATGATCTAACGCGTAATAACTCACAGTTGTAGTACTGTTTATTCTGTTTTAGGGGTCAAGAGTCAAGACTCAAGAGCTCAACGTTTTCCAAAAATTTACTAACTAGCGCATACATTAATTATAAATCTAATCATAATAATAAGCCTTTTATTCATCCAAATCCTGGAGCAAAATACAAAGTATAGTTCTTATAATTTAAATGTTAGTAGTTCTTTATCTAGTTAGTTGTAGTTAGTAAACATAATTAAATGAGAATTGGATCCCTTCTAGGGTAAAGGCCTCCTCCACCTTATTCCATGATATATTCCTCTAAATTTTCCTGATTGCATCCAATTATTACCAGCTATAAAAAAAAAAGGTAGGCTGGTGGTAGATAACCATTTTTTTTTTGGTCTACAAACATTTTTTTCTCTAATGGTCCTTTTCAACGTGTTGTTTGAATTGTCTATCTTTGGTCAATGAGTCTTGAAATGTGACCGGCCAAAATTATAAAAAGATCGGAGCATATATTATAATTTCTACCTACCCTAAAGAAAAAGAGACGTGAATTATATCTATGGCCAGTTTTTTATAGTTATAATTTCATGTTACTGTGTAAGTCAATGCCAAGTTTATACTCTAGATTCTGTGAAATAGTTCAAAACAAACAATCTAAAATGAATAATGTTATTATAGTAGTTAACATGTTACACCTACATCGTGTGTTAGGTTTTATTACACATAATATAACGCGTACAGTATACGCCGATGCAGTGTAAACTTGGCAAGCCACTGCACTTCCACGCGTGTATTACGTGAAAATTTCTATGACTAAAATTAATCCATCATCCGTCAGTGAAGAAATTTCACTTCAATAATAGAATAATTTATTGACAACAAGAACTCAGAAGCAATTACTGCAATTGACAACGCTGCCTTGCTTATTGAACAAGTAGTGCGTAGTCCATTTTTGCGGTGTAGTTCTTTAGTAGGCTCATTTAGGGACATAACGCATCATTCTCCACATATCCTTTGCCAAATCGGCTCATATTCTCTTTATTATATTTGATTCAGATTCTAAAGCTATTCAGACTCTAACAGGAGTTTCGGTAGTTTCCAAGGAAAATCTGTTTATAAACAATTAGGTAGAAGGCTTTTGGAGGAAATAAATGAAGTATCAATTCGTACACAGAGTAGGAATGAGATCTTAAATTAAAATAATAAACAACATATTTCAACCTCTAAAATGAAAATTAAATATGAAAGATTTTTCGAAAGTTAGGTTTTAAAAATTCAATTACATAATTATTATTATAATTAATATATTATTATTCAAAGGCTGGCGACTTATTAAGTACCTACGTTCCAATTCTCAGGGAAGATTACTAATTAGATTAACCAAAAGATAAGCCATTTCTACACTAATACATGTATTTCTGTATGTTTGTAGCGAATAAACTCAAAAACGATTGGACTTCTTCTTGAAATTCTTTCACCAAAAGAAAGCTACATTATCAGCGAGTTACATAGGCTATTTGTACATAGTACATCTACATTGTACCCGTGCATAGCCGGGCGTGTTCCTAGTCTTCTATATACATATTTATTGTTTACCATAACTAAACTTTATTTGTTAAGCTTTTAATAAGGATATTTATAACAAATTTTAAGATAAATAATCGACTACTCGTTCTCAAAATCAAGCAATAATGCTATATTCGTGTATTTAATAGATAACACTTGCGTTCGGAGGACCATTTGGCAACTAAACAACTATTCACACATACAAACATACTATGCAACAATTTAATTGTAAGATTGGTTAATAATAAAACATTGGCGTTTTGCAGGTTATATTTCCGTTTCGTATGTCCGTAAAATGTTAACTGTAGTACAGTACCATAACTATATAAAGTGACCGTATAACTATGTAAAGTAGCCTTATTTTAAGACTTGCCTAAAATCAAAATCAATACTTGAAAAGAGGCAAAAGCTTTCTCTAGAGATAAAATGCTTCGATAAGTCTCAAAATTAGATTCAGACTTAAGTTACGTCTTGGGTAGGGCATGCATTATTCGTTCGAAGTAGGTATTCGGATATTTCGAATTCTATAATAAGCATTATTCGAATAATTCGAATAATACGAATTTTTCGAATTTTGTTTTATTTAATGTGTGTAAATGAAAAGAAACCTTTTTAGTACTTAAACATTTTAATTAGGAACCAATATGTGCTCAAAAAAGTCGTCTAAACATAATTATTAAGTTGAAAAAAAAATACTTTGTAGTGTTCCGAAAATACGACCGTAGGAAACTGAGGGCGTCTAAAGTATCGTCATTAAATGAACATCTCAAATGATTACAAAAAAACCTATTAGCCGAAAATACACGTTCAGCTTCAACACTTGTAGGTGGAATGGTTAGTAAAAAATCATACATTTACCAAAACGATGTAGAATAGTAGGTATTCGAAATGTTCAAAAAAACCGAATAATTATATAGGTACTATTCGAATAGTTAATGTAGCGAATATCCGAATAATATGAATATCCGAATATCCGAATTGCATGCCCTAGTCTTGGGATAGATATTTTTTTTGTTATCGGGGGATAAATCTTCGAATCGGTACCTGGGTTGAAGGAGCCGAGGTTATGTAATATTTTTAACCAGTAAAACCCCCTCGATGGCCTTCTTCAGTGCTATAATACACTCCGGGAATCTGGGATCTCGGAGCGAATAATAAGCTCCAACACACAATGAACTTGTCAGACACAGAATCGACCGTGCGACTCATAATTAGGAAGGCTCCAGCCTTTCTTAATAATAAGGTATCATAGATAGGTATATAGGTATAAGGTTATAATTGCTACTGCTGATAGAGGACAAATCTTTGTTTTTTATTTTATTTTTTCATTTATATATTCATGTATTTTTAATCATTATAGTTAATTACTTAAAGATGTCATGTGGAACATGGTGTAATGGTTGCAGCGCCTTACAAAAATTTTGTAAAACAAAGAACTTGGGAATTAAAAAGAGTGGCGGCGAGTTTATTGCCAGTTCTTCTCGTCCGGTCTACGCCCTTGATTTGAGAACTGGCAGTAAATGTAAAATTAGAAGCATTTGATATTTATGTTTTTATTGACGTTGATAAGTGTACATTATGTTACCTAAATGAATAAATTAATTTCGTCAAGTATTTTAGTTAGTACCTATATTTTTAAATTAGATATTTCATATTATATAAGGATCTAAATAATTTAAGAAACTTTTGTGTTTAAAGTGATGTCTGCCATTTGGTATACCTATGGGTTTAGGATATGGTGCCAAATTGTAGCAGCATTTAGGTACATTACGTATTTCTAATTTCGACTTTAAAAATACTATAATTCATACCTAAAGATGAAGGTTCTTGATTCGTCAAATCATTTTAATTTTTGTTTGAGTATTCTTTGGCAACCCACGTAGCAAATTCTGAACGGATAACCGGAAGCTCGTAATGTAATGGCATTTATAATAAGCAAATAATTAGAATTATTTAATTAATGAAAATGCCAAGGACGTCCGAGTCAATTACAACCAATCAATCCGAAATCGAATTCTTTGAGGTTTAGGTATAATGATTAATGAGTATAGTTAAACAGGTTTTAAGCATTTGAGATATTCGTATACAGACATACATAAAATTTTTCGTCATAAATATATATTTTATCTTCTCTTTTGAGCCTCTGGCATGAGAGTTTCATCATAAAAAATGAATAGATTTCCAGTAATATCATACATACAGTTTGGGTCACGTTGAAGTTTTTAAAAATTGATATTCATGCGTGTATTTTTCAAAGATGCATTTTCAATCACCTATATAGTATATCCTAAGCACACACACCTATAAACTAGTCGTAGATACTAAATTCTACAAAGTAAATGATGCTAAAAGCCACACGTGTGCGATCCCATCATTAAGGACTTAGGACAGATAAGTACGCTTAACTCTAATAGGTACCTGTATGCCATTTTCTTGAAGCATTCTTAATCAAATCTATCTTTCAATAATTTGTAATATTATCAATTGTGGTGAATGCATGCATATATAGAGGGTATAGTTCTAAGACCCAATAATTATGAAATTTTAAGTTTAAAGTTATTCAATTATAACACACCTAAGATATACAAAGAATAGATCACATTTAAAATAATAACGGCGATATTATTTGTAAATCGTAGGTAAGAATGTCCCTAAACTTGTTTTCAAAAATTTCATACTTTTTGGGTTTAAGTACTCTTGATAATTGATATAAGTCTGATGACAATGCAACTATGGTGTCGTTGAGCTGGTCTTATTGCTGTAGGAATTCAATGATACATCAAGCAAGATGCGACGACATCGAGTTATTGAAATAAGGTAACAAAATGGCAGATAAATAAAAGCTAGTTTAAAAATATTATTTAAATGATGAGAATCTTTAATTGTGCATATGTGCACATAGAAGTCACAACTACCTCTAGAAGCTTACACATATGGATGACGACTATTTATAGAGATCTCGAAATAAACTTAATGGGAAATGAATAGATTTCATTCGCCGTAATGATACCTATTCATCAATCTCTGATTAGAGTTTATTGCAAGTATATACTATATACGTATAGGTATAGAAACTTAATAGATTTTTAGTTTTACGGGCTCGTTGGTCCGATATTTTGTACTATTGCAATTACATACTGGGTACACAGCATCGTTGGCATTGGTTCGAGAATGTTGAAATTTCACACGAGTAACTAATTCTCTGAATTTCCAAAGGTTGTAAGTAAAAAAACCCATCTACTTACTGCCCATCTTGTTTCCGTGAATAGCTTTATACCTACACATTTGAAATGAAATGAAACGTATTTATTTAACACCCAATTAATAGAATATTAATATTTTAACACGATTTAATGCTAATTATAATTGAAATAATGTTAAAATATGTGCATATGTATGTACTGCCAGAATGTCAAATAGGAGCTCCACTCAGCATACGCTGTGGCGCATCAACGTCACAACTCTGATTTTCAGTGGGCCCCTTTAAAACTATTGGGACAGCTCCTCACAATTTTTATATTTACAAAAGAAAGATCTAGATTAAGATCTAATTATTATAGGAGCCCTATATTAATTAATTCAGAACAAAGACTAATCAAACAAGAATGAATAAGAAATACCTACGCTAATATGATAAGTTGAATGAGTAATCTCATTAATATTTATAAAATGTTAGAATTAGAAATAAAGCCAAATTAAGAACACAACGCATAATTTGAACAAACAATCAAAACCTTACTTTTTTAATGAATTATTGTAGTCACCAGACTGTGGGTTACCTCTTATTAATTTAATCTCAATCTTGTGATTATATTATCGTACAAAATATGTATTTCTACAATACGTGAGTACGCTGTACTTATATATACGACTCTTCACATTTAATTGGACATCGATCTACTACTGACTATTCCACTAGAACTTGAAATGATGTAAGTGGTGGTTAGTAGCATTTTTATTGATTTTATCAATTTGATTTATTCAGAGAACGTTACGAGGAATGAATAATCTTACGAATGATTTCAATAGTTAGTAATCTTTATTCAAAGACAGAACTGTAAAAATATAATTAATCAGTCAAACGATATCTGATTGAAAATTGACTACTCATTTATTATTACAACTAACATTGCAAACCAATGGTTTTGCGCCCATTGTTTGCACATTACAAAGAGGTGGAATTCTTAATTTCTATCATGATAAAATTTCTATATTTAAGTTTTACGAGTAATCATTTAAATCTACAAATTAGAACAAAGTTATTACTGTGACAGTGAAGCTTTTCGAATTTTATCGAATATTCGAGTGCCTACGCTTGCAATTTCCTTGCTTATGCCTTCGGATGCAATTTACGATGTATTTTCCTCTGTTCGTTTGACTAGTCACTAGAGCAAGGGTGTTAAGAAGCAGAAATAACGTAAACACTAAACACACATTGTGTGTTCAGTGTTTACGATTACGATATACGAGATTTGTATGTAAATGACATTAATAGATTTCGAATTGAGTACCTTCTTGGAATGCGGGCCTTAGGTACTTCTAATTTAAATGATATCATTAGGTATTCCAGTTAATAATTTCCATCTGTTTTATATTATAGTATTATAATTATAATACCTATATTAGTTACTGTGTCAAACATTAGTATGTTTTCTTGGTAAATGTTGGGAATAAGCAATTAGGGAATGAAATGTTAAGACATTTTATTATTATGTCAATGTTTTGTAACTAAAGGCTCCCCCACACAGGCGCGTTATTATAGGTCGATAATATCGCATGCGTTATTTATTGCGATATCTGTTTTCAGTACATTTTGTATTAGGATGGTCATGTAGTTACACACTGCTGCGATAATAACGCCGCAATGGAAGTAGGACGCTGCGTCCGTCCTGCGATATTCCGATATGAGTTCTTTCGTTGACTTTTTTTGCATACCTGAGAGAGATAGTATAATATAGATATAGTAGACTGAGAGAGATAGTAGATTGCCGTCGCGGCGCGGCGCTCTCTCGTAAGAAATATCGGACGATAAAAACGCAGCTGTGTGCAAGGAATCGGGACGCATTCTCGCAATACCGCATGCGATTTTATCGACCTATAATAACGCGCCTGTGTGGGGGAGCCTTTATTTTCTCATATTCTACATTTAGCGCCACCTTTACAATATACTTCAAATCTCTCTAAATTGCGCAGAAGATGCAGCTGTTACGCTAACTACTTAGTACCCACAAACATTAAGAGGTGGCGCTATTTCAATAATATTTACCAAGCTAATTTAGCGATCTAGGGAAATGTCTATTACTTATTACAAGTTATTTATTTATTCTCTCTTCTATGAAAACTCTACCAAGGGTTTTAAATTTAAAAAGCTCGTTACTAAAATTACTAGTAATTATATATTTTTTTTGTTAAGTATAAAATTATCAGCTATTGGTTACATATAAGTATTTGGGGAATGGAATCATAAACCTATTGCGGTTTTAAGCGCGCTTGTGACGAAGATTACAATGCGTTTGCGACTGTGCGTCACAGTTTGCTCATATTCGTCATTTCGATGTAATTCCGAGCGGTCGTGTCTCTACAGGGCTCAGTGTAGTTCGCACGAAAGCCCTAAAGTGTTCCCATTCAAATGTAGCCCATTCGTGTTGCTTAAACTAAAAGCTACTACCTGTACTTATAAAGGAAATAAATGAACACGTAAGTATATTTTTTATTCCTATGTTTTCTGTTATTGCCAACAGATTGCACAATTTACAGTACTTACTAGGTTTTTCCGTAAAACATTGAGTATTTGTATGCCACGTTGAATCATAATTTGATTTTCCTTTAAATTGATGTCAAAAAGGTTATTTACAACTTTCTCTTAGATAAAGCCCGGTGCGCTCGTGCTATTAGAGTTCTGACCTTTAGGGAATGTCTTGGAGACTTGTTTCTATGTCAGTATATGTAAAAAAATAAGAAAGACACCCACAAATAAGTCATTAAGAATTTTTGTAGGTATGTTGTTATCTTATTCAGATATCGTCGATATATGAGGCACTTGACCTCATTTGGGTAAAGAACGGTGTCCCCTCACGAAATAAAGGACCACGTGGTAGGTGCGATATATTTAGACTATTTTGCGTAGCACCAGACAACATTATCACTGTAATATACGAGTGTCGTGGATATTAGCATCACGTTAACTTGCTAAATGAATAGGCCTCGAAAATTGGCCGAATATTATCTGTATATTCAAGGCTGATAACAAAAGTTGTTACATTATTCTCGAAGTTGCTATATTTTGCGGAAATGTTGGAATTTATACTATACAGTAGGGACTTACTTTCTACATTGCATTCATATATGCATAATTTTTACCATATTAAAGAGGCCGCTATGAAAAATGACATAGTTTAACTAAATGTAGAGTCTGTTGTAGAGGCAATACTCGTTTTTTAATTATGATTATAATTTGTAATAATAATTATAACATTATTATATGAATGTCTACATTATTTAATATAATTCTGAGGCCTGGTGGTAAAGGCCAAATAATGTTTTGTAAGAAATGAGTTAAATTAATGATAACAATTAATTAAAGTTAATTAAACGAGTTTATTGAAAAACATTAAATTTATTTATGATAAAAAGTCGTATCTTATTGACAATCATTAAAAAGGTCATAATGATAGTTGATATTGGCCCTTTAACGTGCAGCACACAGAATTTCAAAAGTAGTTCAATCAATTGTTGTTCAGATTCATACTATTTTGTCTTAGAATTTAGGAATAATTAATATTTGAAAAGAACTGTATTAAGCGGTATATTGTTCCTAGTTCTCTATTTGCAAAAAATGCTAATTGTCAGACAATAGACGACCAAATCAAAATTCCAAACTTAAAAGTCGTCAAAATAAAATATACTCTATGTTATTAGAGATAGTGTTATATCCGGGATAGGTTTTTAAATACCTACAATTTTAATTCGATTTACAAGAGATTTTTAAGAATTAAAACAAACAAACTACCACTCTATATTATAAGAATGTATAGATGTAATTATATTATTACTTAGTCGATGAATATCTACTATCTTCGTAACATTGACCATGGAAAATGACAATGAATATCACGATGCTGTGTAAAATGCAAATATTAACCTTATCTTGTTTTAATACAATCAGCGGTTAATAACCGCTATTTAAAAACTCATCAAGAGGCCTTATATACCTTACTGAAAAATTATGAATAAGTTTACTTAAAAAATAAGAATTACTGCATTTTTGCATACTTGTTGGATTAACCAGGCGAAAAGTTTTCGCAAATCATTTTTTTAATTCCCACATTAATTATATTTCAGCACCCTTATTATCAGAAGAAGAAATCACTTCGTATATCATTCAGTTTCTATTTAGTATCTTATTTCATGCAATTTATAGCTATAGAAACAATACGATTCACTCTGCAAATAATTTAATTTTGAACTTTTAATTAAATATTTCGTTCATCCCGAAATGTTGAATTTTACATATAATTTCATATAAATGTGAATTGATCTTGAAACAAAAAGAAAACCTTAAAAATGATTTTAACCTCTTCACAGTTCACATGTTATAAAAAACATGGTAGAGTTCCAGAACCCTCCTTAAAATATCGAGTAAGTTATCAATAATATGGCCATTATTTTAATTCTTAAACAAATCAAGGTCAACTCGATTTTTAAATGTAGCAAAATTATTAAAATTCTTTCTACTTCAGTTTTGTCGAAATAATATACATTTACAATGTGTGTGTATAATATAACGGTGATGCAGTGACCTAGTTTAATTAAAACAATTAGTGAACTTATTTCAACTGACGACACTAATTTGTGATCTGAATCGAATGATTTATGTTGTTTCTATACACTAAAATTGCTTAGGAAGTATGTGGAATGTTTTTTTATATAATTATCACGTGTGACACGTTTATTCAATAGAAGCAACGTAAGTTTTTTTTTTAATTTGACGTTTATTGTTATATTCAGACAGTCTTGATTGTTGCGTGAAACTAAAAGCAAATTCACATTCTTTAAAAAAAAACAAGAAATATTGGAAAACCTTAAGGTATATTTTTAGTATTTTTGTAATTTCCATAGAATCTCAGCTAAATTTTTATTTACCTATCGTTTTTTGTTATAATTTATTGCAATGCATAACATTGTAACTAGTTTAGTTATACTAATTAAGCAATTCGATTTTCTAGTAAAATTTTGCTTCATTAAAATATTTTCTTTTGTCTTCGATTATGTGGCCGACCGTTTCTGATTAAGTAGATATAATAAAAGTTAAAAATACTAATCATTCAGTTTGATTTATTGCTTATATTTATAACAGGTAAGGGATTTATAAACGGATCTTAAAAGAACCTTCCTTGGTTTTGTTTGTTTTTTTTTTCGGTTGAGAGCATTATTAACTTATTATTCTCGTGTTATAAATTTCGAACTGTGAAAATCCCTGAAAACATTCTCCTTGTTTTTTTTATAGAAGAGGTGTGTCAAGAACAACTTAACCTTTAATGGGCAATGCAGTTCTTAAGAATCGACTAAATAATATTATTTTTTGTGTTTTAATGTGTTTAGGGCGTTGACACATTCAGCGTCACTGATTTCATACATATTAAAATTGTCTTCTCTGATTGATTGATCGTGTTGAATATGTATATTTAACAATGTCTAATCCCATATAACGTTATCCTTCACAGTTTCGTACGTGTCTTGATTTTTGATTGATTTGAAATTCATAGGAATATTACTGAATTTGTAATTTTATTTCACTATAAATTACGTCAAGTTGACTCGAGTATGCAAAGAGTGTAGGAAGTTGTTTCAAAGCGAGGACAAATAACAATAATTGTTGATTTTAGATAAATATTTTTTCTTGAAACTAGTTGCTGGAAAGGAAAGAATAGGGAATGAATATTGAATACAAGCTATGAAGGAAAAATACTGTATTATTTTACTTATAATTTAAAAAAAAAACTTTGAACGTTTATATATTTTAGGAATTTGCTTGAAATTAAAATACAAGTAATGTGACTATACGAGTGTGCTTTTGTTGTTAGTATGATGTTACATAGATATATACATACAATTTGTATCCAGACCATTATCATACCTTATATTTTTCCTATAAAAAAAAAGTTTTATTAATACTTACGCAAATTGGTTTTAGAAACCAATATTAAAACATCATTATGGTTTCTCGGGTTTTTACAAAGTGTACTATAGAGTAACATAGAGTGCCGTGAATGAATGAAATGGTACCTAATATTAATGAATTCATTAACGTTGGTGAAGTTACTTTAAAGCTTTCGTAATTTTCTTGCTATTAAAGCTTGTTCTACTGGAAATAGAATCACAATAGAAAGGATATTTTATTCACTTCATAAATTATAAAAAGACTTCCACGATACAATAACAATTCCATAATCGGGCCACCCCGTGCCCGAGACGGTAATTATTCATCTCAGTTAACGTCTTTATGATTTGTTTACATCTATGAGCTTATTATTGATGTTAAGGAGTGTTCAGACAGACTGAACATACGTCTTTTGTTGCTTCAGTTCTTATAAACTCGAGCCAATGTTTGTAAAATTATATAAGTAAAATACTCATGGAAACGTTCTTCCAGCGTTTTATTTTTTCCTTGTTTATTGATGTTACGTTTCAATTCAATTATCAATTCTTCTTACGCGGATATTAGCTCTAATAAGCTCCTTCTGAGGTTATTATATCCGTAACTGATTCATTTCCTTATAACAAATACTTGTATTACCTTCAATATTTGTCTTATCTCGTGTGTAAATGGTAACGTAAATAAATTTGTATGAAAATTCTGAAGTTTGGCAAAACGTTTAGTGTCAGGTAGCAGGCCACCCGCAAGCCACTTGGTAATCTGATTGTAAATTATCATTGTAGTAATCTTCATTACTTTTTACCATGACCGCATATGGATTAAACTGTGTTGCCATGACGATAAATAATTTTTTTATCACATCAATTCACTGTAAACAGGGACTAAAATAGCTTTTTAATCCCTAGGGATTAAAAGTGATTTGAATTTGGAATGTGAATATTGTTAGTAAATGTTCCGATCACTTAAAAATGATGTCTTCCTCAAGTAATGTATTATACTCCCGATAATGTTATATCAGACGCTAAAAAAACGTAATTCTACTTCATGAGTAAATGCAACTTATTTTCTCATAGAGGTGATAAAAATTAGTGTCCACCTAATATTGTCTTTTATTAACGCGAGTATCACACATTTAAATAAAATACTGCATACCGGATTAAAACGCGATTTATTATTTAAATTATTTATCCCGACGTTTCGGATGCTTTTCAGCAACCGTGGTCGCGGGAGACTGAAAGATGACAGTTGTCTTATATTTGAAATGTCACAAAGTTGCCATATTTAATTCAATTAAATTAAAAAATAATCTATTAATTTAGGTAACACAATGTACATCTATGAACGTCATTAAAAAAATAATACATATTAAATTACTAATATTACTAATATTAAATGCTTCTAATTTTACATTTACTACCAGTTCACAAATCAAGGGCGTAGAGCGGACGAGAAGAACTGGCAAGAAACTCGCCGCCACTCTTTTTAATCGCCAAGTTTTTGTTTTACAATAATTACATATTAACGCCATCTATTCCTACGGAGTTGATATTTACTGTAATTTTCTATATTATGACAATATTGACTAACGGTGTCCTCTTGTTTTTTAGTATGTTGGATTTGGGGCTTTAGATTTTTAATTACTGGATCCCAGGTGTTGGAAAGTCTCAAACCATCTTCTCTATTGAAGTTAGGATGTTTTTTAATTTCAATAGCCTCACGTACTAGTCTGGGAAAGAATCTACTTTCTTTTGCAAGGATTTTTGGTTGGTCGAAACGTATGTAGTGGTTTGGTTTATCCAGAGTGTGTTCACATACTGCTGATTTAGAGTGACGTCTGTTTTTGATATCCGCAATGTGTTCCTTAAGTCGGTTTGAAATGCTACGTTTAGTAGTCTAAAACAACTACGGGCCAATAAAGATATCATAGTACTCCGAGCGGACAAGGGAAACGCGACGGTCGTGATGGATACGTCAGATTATGAACACAAAATGTCCCAGATCCTTGCAGATGTTTCCACCTACAAGAAAGTTGAAAAAGACCCAACAAACAAGGTAATAAAAAAGACATCTGAATTGATCAATAAACACAAAAAGACACTTAATCTTGACAGTAAATTCCTCACACCTGCATGTGCAAAGCCTCCAAAAATGTATGGGTTACCTAAAATTCACAAAATAAACACACCTTTAAGACCTATAGTGAGCCAGATCGACACACCCACACATAAACTGGCTCAACACATGGCTAAAGTACTTTCTCCCCTCAGAGGGAACAGTAGTGCTCATGTTAAAGACTCATACCATTTTGTTGAAACTATTAAAGATCTCAAACTCTCCAACAATGAAACCATGGTAAGCTTTGACATTGAGTCTCTTTTTACTAATATTCCTGTATCGGACTGTCTAAATATTGTTAAGAAAAGGTTATCAGAACACAACATGTCACCAGAATATGCAGATATTTTAGAACATTGTTTAACATCTGGCTACCTAATGTGGAATAGTGAATTCTATATACAGGTTGATGGGGTGGCTATGGGCTCTCCAGTCTCCCCTGTTGTCGCTGACATTTTCATGGAGGACTTCGAAGAAAGAGCCCTAGCCACAAGCCCGGTTAAACCGAGGCTTTACAAGCGATATGTAGACGATACCTTTACTATTCTGCCCACGGAACACATATCTGTATTTCTAGACCACCTTAACTCCATACATAGTAACATTAAATTCACTATGGAGAAGGAGAATAATAACTCACTGGCCTTTCTAGACATTTTAGTAGTTCGGGGAGGGGATGGTACACTTGGCCATACTGTGTTTAGAAAAATAACCCATACTGATAAGTACCTCAATGGTGATTCCCACCACCACCCTTGCCAACTCTCTTCTGTCGGTGTATGTTTGTTTCAGAGAGCCCACCGCCTCTGTGATGCTGCCCACCTCAACGGGGAACTGCAGCATGTTAAGCGAGTACTCCGTGACAACAAACTGCGGGTGCCTCCACAGCATCACAGAAACAGGAATAAACCACAAACAGTACAACGTCAACCAGCCTACCTGCCTTATGTGAAGGGTGTTACAGACAGGATTGGAAGAATCTTAAAACGACCTCTATTAATACAGTTTTCAAGCCACACAAGAAGATTCAACAGTTCTTGAGACCAATAAAAAGTAATATTCCTTTGCAAGATTCAGGTGTATATAAACTGGATTGTGACTGTGGTTTATCCTACATTGGGCAAACTAAACGTAGCATTTCAAACCGACTTAAGGAACACATTGCGGATATCAAAAACAGACGTCACTCTAAATCAGCAGTATGTGAACACACTCTGGATAAACCAAACCACTACATACGTTTCGACCAACCAAAAATCCTTGCAAAAGAAAGTAGATTCTTTCCCAGACTAGTACGTGAGGCTATTGAAATTAAAAAACATCCTAACTTCAATAGAGAAGATGGTTTGAGACTTTCCAACACCTGGGATCCAGTAATTAAAAATCTAAAGCCCCAAATCAAACATACTAAAAAACAAGAGGACACCGTTAGTCAATATTGTCATAATATAGAAAATTACAGTAAATATCAACTCCGTAGGAATAGATGGCGTTAATATGTAAAAATTGTAAAACAAAAACTTGGCGATTAAAAAGAGTGGCGGCGAGTTTCTTGCCAGTTCTTCTCGTCCGCTCTACGCCCTTGATTTGTGAACTGGTAGTAAATGTAAAATTAGAAGCATTTAATATTAGTAATATTAGTAATTTAATATGTATTATTTTTTTAATGACGTTCATAGATGTACATTGTGTTACCTAAATTAATAGATTATTTTTTAATTTAATTGAATTAAATATGGCAACTTTGTGACATTTCAAATATAAGACAACTGTCATCTTTCAGTCTCCCGCGACCACGGTTGCTGAAAAGCATCCGAAACGTCGGGATAAATAATTTAAATAATAAATCGCGTTTTAATCCGGTATACAGTATTTTATTTAAATTAGTGTCCACCTTTTTTAAATTCGAGTGACGTCGCGTACTTCGAATCTCTTGCTCCACATTCAAAAAACAATGTCGCTTTAAAAGTAGAGGTTTGCTATCTTGGGAAATAATCTACTATTATAAATGGGCAATTTGTTCTACTACTACTTACTACACGTGTAGTTTCAATAGCAGGAAAACTACCAAATTTTTAACTCGAGCTGCTTATTATTATTATTATGTAGACTCTACATTATAAATAAAAACATTGTAGAGTCAAAAGTAGAGTTTGAAACTTGAAAAAAATATTGAAATTTTATTATCTTTCATTAATTTGCCTCAATTTTATGAAGAGAAATATGATTACAAAATTTCATATAAGCCTAAACCTCATTTTGTACTTGCTTTGACCTTCTTTTAACAATTGAAATCATCAAAAAAATTTACTTATTTGCGTGCATTAAGTATGTTATTATTATTATGCTGATGTACTAACATTAATTAGGGCCGAATTATAAATAACTGTTACACAATGTGAATAATCAATATTCCACTTGTGTTCGTTGTCTTGAAGCGATAATTACAATTATTTGGTTTTGCAAGTACAACAGTTTGAACGATGCTCTTATATTACCTTTTAATTAAACTTCTGATTATATTTAAATACAAGTACATATCAATGTAATTCTGTATAAATTATTTTGTTTGCATTAAATATACGTAAATTGATATAATATATTATACAAGATACGTCAATTATTATAGTTGTCGTTTTAAATCTTGTTGCGCAGTTTATAGGGAAATGAGATTGGGAATCGACATTCCAAGTGGAAAAATTCAGATCTTCATATTGCGTAAAATATGAAATCATCTACAGCTTAACATATTTACTTTTACTCGTTGTGTATCCGATGCCTCTGTATCACACCAAATTTTATTTAAGGTATAGTGACAAAGGTCATCTGAATCATGCCAATTTTAAGTCACAATAATTATCCCACACGAGCTCACTGTAATCCTAATGTATATTCTGTAAAATTATAGTATTTCTGTAAGCTTTAAGATTTTCCTAATAAATAGTTTTGTTCCAGATCAGTCGCGGTCTAAATCTGTGATTCGACCGTCAACACCAGCAAAGCACCAGTTCTATCCCGATGGGTTGAGTACGCGCGACTCTCTGTTTGTGGTCACACCACCGACGCTGTAAGTACCTATTTCGATTTATTTTCATCCAAGCCATACAGTTATACGACATTCAATTGCAATCTGCCCGATACGTACACTAAGAATTACTAGGTATATTTTTTAATTCAACCACTTTGATCTTTTTTGGCTGGTTCACCTACCAATCGTGAACCTCACGCTCGTCTGTCGATACTCTTTCTTTTAGAGGAACAGGAGTATGGCATATTTACATAAAACTATGAGGACATAGTTTTATGTAAATATGACATATAGAAGACAACACATAATTATATTTGCCGTAGATATTGCGTGTGGCTCTCGGTCTGAATGAAAAAGAAAGTTACATCGCAAACACAACGATTTTGGAATTAATAGTTGGAATAAAAGTTTAATGAACCTTATTATAAAATAACCAGCGGAATGGGAATGGTCATTCTAGAATTTCACATATGCAGTTATGGTTATTTTTGATTGCGCGTAATTTTGATTCTGTGATATCTTAAATCTCTGACTATAAAAATCGTTTCAAAATCTGTTACACACGATTACGAACACACGCAGAAAAAGACTTTGTTTTATATTATAATTTAGATAAATTACTAACAAGGATCTCGTGTATAACTCTATTATTGGGAACGAGGCAATAACAATTGGAGAAATTGTGGCTGTTTATGCTTCATTGTTGGGTTTTTTGCTACTGAGATCGATAGTATTTTGGCAGATCTTGCATTATAATCTTCCCAGGGCTCCAGCAAATCTTTTCAGTATAAATGCTTAAGATAATTTATGTTTTTCATTGTTTATACATTACGTTAACATTTAATCAATGAATGAAACTCCTCATTCAATTTCGAGTTTTATTGCAGTTCATCGACTTATAATTTCATACCTACAAAAGAATCGGAAGTCCTAAATAATTCTGGATAGATAAGGGTGTTGTTTGTTTTAGAATATGGTGGTGTATATGGGTTATGCCTGGACTTGTGAAGTCGACGACCTTTGACGTTCCATTCACTGCATAAACAGTCACTGCAACATGCAGCTGTCACGTTTCCATGCATGCTGCTATAAAGATAATAATAATATCCCCACGCGTTCCTTATTGTATCAATACAAAGCGGTAGTAATTATTTTGTAAATTATATCTCATTCTTCTCACTTTTGTATCGCAATGAGCGAGACAACAGTATTTTTTTGGTTAAGTCGATGTACTATAAATATTTGTTTCTGAAGAGCGGCGAGCGAATCTTATTGGAGAAATAGAACTAATCATATTTATCCTAGCTGTCACAAACCTCGTTGAGCTTATGCAGACTCGTTTCATACTAATTTATATTTCTTAATATTTATCGTAATGAATTGCGTTTTTACAACTAGCACCTCAGCCACAGATTAGTTAGAATATCATGTGTAAGTAATGTGAATGTTTCATAAGAATATTTATTCTGATTATAGTGTTTTTCCTCAATATTGCATCATTAATTGATTGATATCATATATCATCAAATGAACCTCACGATCGTTTCTTGCCTTCGGTCGGACCTTAAAAAGATGTTGAAAAAAATTGTCTCGAAAACGCACTTAGAATTTATACTTGAAGTCCGAATACTTATTATTTTACATAGAGATAGCGGTTTGTTTCTTACATTCGGAAATAATCGCCAAATTTGAATCTAAACCATCTAGGAACATCAAACACAAAAAAATATCAAAATCAGTTCAGCGGGTTAGGAGGAGTTAAGTGACATAGACATGAATAGAAGAATTGTATGTATTTAAAAGATATTGTAAAAAATACGTAAAGGTCAATGGACTTTCTACGCTCCCTATGCAAGCGTTCAATGCACTATCCAGACGTATGTTATGTTTTTATAACAGGATCAGTAGCCTTGAATAAGTTTTAAGTCAAGCTTTTTCGTGGTATATGGTCAAATTATAGACTATAGTTGAGATCAACCTAGTTATTAGTTAGTTATACCAAACGTCATTAATAGCCCAAATTCCAAGACTTGAATATAGAGTCGCACCATTTAAAAAAATCTCTATAGAAATTTGACACTGTCAATTCTCATGATTAGATTTCGACTTGATTTGATACTATATTTCTAAATTCGTGAAAGTAGGATGTTAATAATATCCATGTTAAACAGATAATATCTTCCGTGGACCTTAACCGACACAGAGTCTAATTAGGCTGAACAGGGTCATTGCCTTCTTTTTTATAAAAAAACTGTTCAAGTGCGAGTCGGACTCGCGTATCAAGGGTTCCGTACAAACTTTTAGTTATGTAAAAATTTTCCCAATAAAGAAAAAACTACCAGTATACGGTTTTTAAGGTTTTTTCCAAATTTTAATGACTCTAGGTCAACGGGAAGTATCCTATAGGTTTTGATTCCCTTACGAGTGTCAAAATATGCGGAAAAAATCGCAAATAGAAGTATTTTTTTTTTAAAACTTGATACCGTTCCTGAGAAAAAGGGTATTGACAGTCAGAGAGACAGACAGACAATAACGGTTCCGTTTGTAGAAATGAGTATGGAACCCTAAAAGCACTCCACCGTGATACAGTTTGTACAAAACACAAAGATACTTGTAAAATTAATATTTTGAAAACAATCCATTTTTTTTCAGAAGAAGCATTTTTTCTTTGATTCCCTTTTTATCTATGTATACTACCTATACTAATAATATAAAAAGGAAATTTTTAAAAATTCTTTCACCAATAGAAAGCTACATTATCAGCGAGTAACATAGGCTATTTTTTTGAGTAGGTTCATCTACGTTGTACCCGTGCGAAGCCGGGGCGTGTTGCTAATGCGTAATATAATAGAACATTTTTTTTTTTCATTGAATATTGTGTAATTACAAAAATGTATCTCTTCAAAATCAAATAGATAATATAATTATATCTATCGTCGTGTATATTGATAGTATAATGAATGGTATATTATTGATCTACGCCTATGTGAATATAGAATGTGAAAGTCTCGTAATTTGTTAGTCGTCTGGAAGAACACGTACCCCAGGATTTCCAGGAATGTCGGTATGCGGCTACCTGTATCCTTAGTACCAAGCGCGGCCACTCAACTGTGTTTCAATGCCATTTTGTGGTTTAAACTTTTTATTTGTTAAAGTTGGGATGTCTTACATATATTTTACAGCTTAAATGTTTATTTTGTCTTCAGAAGAAGCATTTTTTCTTTGATTCTCTTTTTATCTATGTATACTACCTATAGTAATAATATAAAAAGGAATTTTTTAAAAATTCTTTCACCAATAGAAAGCTACATTATCAGCGAGTAACATAGGCTATTTTTTTGAGTAAGTACATCTACGTTGTACCCGTGCGAAGCCGGGGCGTGTTGCTAATGTGCAATAGAATAGAACTTTTTTTTTACAGCTTAAATGTTTATTTTGTCTTCAGATAAGTACTTTATATTTCTTAGGCCTGATAAAATTAAACGTTTGATAAAATATTTTGTGATGGAACAGTCAAAGATATCGATTATAATATCCGAAATCTTTAAAAAATGGTTAAAAGATTTGGTACTTTCTTAGCAATAAACAACTTCATCATAGTTACTAAATCATGAACATAACGTTACTTTTGGAGTAGGTTTGAATAGTTCCTACTAGTGATATGCCTGATCGTTAATAAATTATATTCCCGGATACGGATTCGAATAAGGATATTTGGTATCAAGATCCGCGGATACGGATACAGATCTTAACTGTGCTACTCAATCGGTGTCGATGCGCATGACTTCGAATATATTTATTTATAAAGTTAGAAATATAAAGGTGCAAAATATTTGATTGTAAAATCTAAATGCAATTTTTTCATTGCTAACTAATCACTAAGATAATATAATTTCATCTATGTATCGAAAATGAATAAGGTAAAAGATCCGCTATAAAAAGTAACGGATACGGATCTTTCTTCTCCCTCGGATTTTCGGATACAGATATCCGGCACAACACTAGTTCCTACACAAGGCAGACTCAGGGAATTTTAGTGCTATACCTATGTTATAAATTACTATTTTTGAGATGTTATTGCAATCAAATGCATCAAGTGGGATGCTAGAACATATTACATAAGTGATGCGAGATAGCTTTAATAAAATCAAAGATAGATAAAACTACTCTTGAATATAATAATCATTGACTACTATGTCAATGATAATAATAATGGAGGAAACGTAGGCAATTAAAACAATATTCCATTTTTTTTATTGCTCGATTTCTCAAAGCCTCCTAGCAGGCTCCTTATTGAATAAATACCCACATAACTTTCCTTCACATTAAATTTGTTCTGACTTTCACTCGAAACTTCATTAGCTATAAATACAACCTTTCACCCGGCTGTGAAAACCTAGTAATTAACTGTAAGAGTTGCTTATTACAATAGTACAATAGAGAGTTGCATACGGTTAGTTAGGCAGAAATTGTCTAAAACACTTTGCTATTTAAATAAAATGAGGGGTGTAAAAGCAAAGGCGCTTCAGTCACTAAACACCAATACTGAGCTATTTGTCATTTTCTAATACATCGTAAGTAATTCACATTTATGCAAAATTTTGTTATTAGTATTTTAATTAGAACTTTTCATTTAAGTAAGAATAACTAAAATAAAAAATATATATAAGATTTCCATAATAATTCAGAAAAACCTTTGGACTAAGGTGTCTTTGCATCTAAATACTGGATCGAAGCATGTTTGCTTTTGATCACTATGGACCGAAGCGAATTTGCATTTCACTATTTTATTTGACAGTTGTTATGTTGTAAAGTACTGATTGCAAAATAAAAATTAAAATAATTTTTGTTTTTGTTGAAAACAGAATATCTTTAATTGGAAATAAAAATCAAGTTTAATTGAAAATATAAAAGTAAGACAGTCCTATTTAGGTCTTTAAACCATTATATTTGACTCAGCTGGACTCAGGTGGATCGCAGGATGGCTCATCTTCTTGAACTAAAACTAACTAAACTTATTTTGCAGAATACCTTAACCAAAAGCAGAAGATAGTTTAGAATAAAAAAAAATTACAACCATTAAGTGAAAAAAAAAATGATTTATAAATTTTTTGCTTAAAAATCTTATACAGACCCTACCATAACGGTCAAAAAACAAGCAAATGTTTGTTACTTGTTTGCCCTTTCCCGCACACACCACCACTGTTCTACATTTCTTACACGTTTCCTGGCTCGTCCTGCACGAGCAGGTTGAATATTTTCTTCCATTCCAATGAAAATCACAGAGAAATGACAAAAAAACGGGCAGTATTTATTAGTCAACTTGCCTTGAAAACTAAAAGATTCGCCATCTTAGAAATTTTGAAATTGAGGCTCCTGATTGGTCGTATGTGACAGAGGCCGATTTGCTTCTAACAAATTTTGGATCGAAGCCGATTTGCAAGTAAACGCTATTTTCAAAGCGAATTTTACCTTGGATAGAGGTGGATTTGCACAATAATTATAATTATACAATATTACAGCTTTTGAGCTCTTCAATATGGTGTGCTTACTTAAAAAAATATAATTTTGGACTGAAGCTGTTTTGCTTTTATACCCCTCAAATACTGTATACCGGATTAAAACGCGATTTATTATTTAAATTATTTATCCCGACGTTTCGGATGCTTTTCAGCAACCGTGGTCGCGGGAGACTGAAAGATGACAGTTGTCTTATATTTGAAATGTCACAAAGTTGCCATATTTAATTCAATTAAATTAAAAAAGAATCTATTAATTTAGGTAACACAATGTACATCTATGAACGTCATTAAAAAAAATAATAATACTTATTAAATTACTAAAATTACTAATATTAAATGCTTCTAATTTTACATTTACTACCAGTTCACAAATCAAGGGCGTAGAGCAGACGAGAAGAACTGGCAAGAAACTCGCCGCCACTCTTTTTAATCGCCAAGTTTTTGTTTTACAATCAATACATATTAACGCCATCTATTCCTACGGAGTTGATATTTATTATTTATTATATTATTTATATATTGGCGTTTTAATCCGGTATACAGTATTTTATTTAAATGTGTGATACTCGCGTTAATAAAAGACAATACTTTGCTATTTATTTAATTTTTGTTTTAGTATGAGCGTTCTATCAGTGGCGGATTTATACATTTCCAAGGTATAGGCTATTAACTACACCCTACAGAGTCCACCATATAGAGTCCGATTACTGGTTCGAGGCGGCAAACTGGGTGTTTTGCTATAGGATATACAAGTCTGATATTTCTTTGAATGACATAATAAAATCGTTCTACAGGATTCTTTTTGATTTCCATAAGACACGTAAAAATAAAATGTCCCCAAATTTGCCGCCCCTAAAATCCGCCGCCCTAGGCTCAAGCCTACTCAGCCTGCTGGTAAATCCGCCACTGCGTTGGTAAATCGAAATATATTTCGGAACAAGTTTTAAAACGTGTGATCATATTTTTTGCATTCGTAGTTAAATCTATGATAAAGAAATTATAGTAAATATATCAATCGATGCTTCAGTAGGTACTTTTGTTTACCATTTTCTTATTATTTTTAAAAGATTTTCAGAGAAATAGGTTCAGTGAATATAAGCACTTTATATTTATGACGAACGCTAGAGCAATGAGTGCAAATATCAAAACTAACGTATCGTGTACTTATTCGCTACTAGAAATAGTACTCACGCAGGCATTCATTGATTCCAGTTGATTTATTAGTTCATAGTCCATTGACGTAATAAGTATATATTGTTTTTCGTGGCCGTAGCAAAACTTTATTGCATTGAGTACATACAAGTCATATGCTTTTTTTTATTATCTCAATACTTTCGTGCTCTCTTATTAGATATGAAAGTCGTTATATCATATGCAAACATAAAATTTTGATATCGTTCCTTGTTTGACGTTGTTGCTATGAATTCTGTTTGGTAACGGGCTAAACGGCTTTCTGAACATTTGTTCAGCAATTAAGTGCTTGATTATGTTTATTTGGGTTGTAAATATTAAAAAAAATATATTTGGTTATAAGATCAATTATCTCGTCTGTGCTTTAGGTAAACATGGAGAGATTCCCCAAGAAGGATCTAACATCGCAGATATTGTATAAAGAGAAGTGGAAAGCAATCCTGAATAAGTATTACATAGTCATAACTATACAAATAGCTAGTAATAATCACTGGGTAATAAAGTAGTTTAAATAAAATACTTGATAATGGATCAAACGTTAAAACGCGGTTTATTATTTATATTATTTATGCCGACGTTTCGGATGCTTTTCAGCAACCGTGGTCGCGCCAGTCTGCCAGTCTGCCGCAAATAATAAACAGCGTTTTAATCCGTTATAAAGTATTTTATTTAAATGTGTGATACTCGCGTTAATATAATGAAGTAGTTTCTCATACCAAGATTCGATGATCGCGGTTGAATATCAAATGTGGGCTCGGCAGTATAAGTTCCGACCGATACCGTTATACCATTTTTTTTCGTGGGGTCATACCTGCAACCTGCACTGATGATTACCACGACACCACACCAAGAAATCGGAAGGCCCCGAGATCTCCAAAGAGGAACTCTCACGGTGGATACCGTAATACCATAGTACATACCGGCGTTTTCAATCGTTGTGCTGCGTATATTGTAAGAAAAATCGCGACTCCGACTCATGCTTGGCTACTTTTTACTGGTGATCCGTGTAAATTTGAAACGAAAAGTGCCTGTATTATTAGATAAATGGGCCTATTGGCCTCGATGTCATAACGCCTATTGCAAAAAAATTATCGAACGAAAATAGACGTGATTTAAATATTTTGTTATTTATATTCGAGTGCGAAATCGCCAATAACATTTCCCGAACAGATAAATATTATGTGGCATGTGCTCATCAAAAATATGTTTTACATGAGAACATCACCATAAAATTCGTAAAAGCAAATGCTCTGGCTCCGGTCAGTATTGATTTACTTGAGAAATATTTACGCATTTGGCGGACGTCCTTTTGAAATTTCATATTCGATGGATATGATAATATTAACAGCCGAGTCTTGTTAAATTTGCGTGTTTTGAACAGACGCTTCAGGATACGTTAGGTTTTACATAACAAATCCATACGTGTAAGATTTCTTTAGAAGATTTGTACTTACTTTTTTATTTATTATAATTACTTAGTGATCTGAGAGATAAGGATTGATGTCGGATAACTGATACGGTTAATATTACATCGTGTCATTCATATCTCATGTAAGTAAGAAATATTTTGTTTTTTTTTTATGTCGGTGACAACAATTTTTTAGATGTATCAGCGTAGCGTATCTTTAAATATTCATATATCCTACATATTATCTATCTATACATATAATAAAAGAGTAGGATCGAAATTACGCTTCACTAAATATTTTTACCAGAAATTAAGAGGGGTGATAAAAGAAGGGTAGCAGAATGCATAAATGCAATTTTTAAGATTCTTGTCTGTCTGTCTGTCTGTCTGTCTGTCTGTTTGTTCACGCTAATCTCCGAAGATACTGAACCGATTTTCGTGTAATTTATACAAATATATTAAGCAAAGTCCGGGGCAACATATAGGCTTTGTTTCATAGAAATCGGTTATCGGAAAGAAAAGTTATCATCATTTAAATATTATTTTAAAGGCACTATATCACCAAACAATGCAAACTGACTCGCTATCTATACATATAATAAAAGAGTAGGATCGAAATTACGCTTCACTAAATATTTTTACCAGAAATTAAGAGGGGTGATAAAAGAAGGGTAGCAGAATGCATAAATGCAATTTTTAAGATTCTTGTCTGTCTGTCTGTCTGTCTGTCCGTCTGTCTGTCTGTTTGTTCACGCTAATCTCCGAAGATACTGAACCGATTTTAATGCAATTTACACAAATATATTAAAGAAAGCCCGGGGCAACATATAGGCTTTGTTTCATCGAAATCTGTGATGGGAAAGAAAAGTTATCATCATTTAAATATTATTTTAAAGGCACCATATCACCAAATTTCAATGCAAACTGACTCGCGTTGAACTTTTTCGAATTGTCAGATGTCAATCACAGTCTGATATGTAAATGAAATAGTTTGATTATTTCGCCATTTACAATATGTATTCGTAGAATAGTGGATAGAATAGTGGATATGCAGTCCTATAGCGTAGCTTTTGATGCGAGTTCGAATCTGAAGTTGAAATGAAAGAAATATTGTTTTGTATTTATTTATTTATTTTTTGAAAGAACTATATTATAACAAAAATAGAAAATGTATTATTGAAATATTATATGAAAAAGTATTTCTTATGAGATCATTTATTTCACCTTTTCATCAATCCTTTCTCTTAAACAGAATTACGATTATTCGACATTGCTTTTTTGCTTCCGTATCTTAGAGGTTTCCGCATTTAGCACCGGAAACCCGGGCAGGAATCCCGGGAATTTAAAAAAAATGTCCGAAAATGAAAATGACCAATTAAATGAACGCACGCATCTATTTAAGACAGAAAATGCATTGAATCCAATCTTCGATTGAACTCTGATTAGTAGAAAAAAGACACATAATATCTGGATTTTGGTCACCTAAAATTTAATTAATATGAATGTCCCTAAAGTTTCTTTAAAGTCAGGTTAATTATTTCAACTATTGAATTTCAAATCATCCTTCGAACCCCAATCTCAACCACCATTAAACATGTCGATAACATGATGCAAAAGCAACCGTCAATGACTAAATTGATAGCTCTTTCCCAAAAGAAATCACCAAGTACAGAGGGTGGAGGAGGATATGTCATTTGAAGAAAGCTTGCTCAAAAGCTCAGCTTAAAGTGAACCCCACGCGAACGAAGTCGCGGGCATCAGCTAGTGTGAAATAATTTTATTTAAAAATATCCATTATATAGGCATCCTAACTTTGTGACTTCTGAGATGAAGGCAAATCTCGTGAACTGAGTCTTGTTCGAAATAAAGATGATCACTCCTCCAAAAACGTAACAAATCAGTTTAAAATTATTATTTTCATCTTCAATATTTTAGAATTTTTAAAGCATCATAAAATCACAAGCATAATTTGCATTTTTTTCTCAATATACCTACTCAATTTAAAAGTGCTGCATTTTAAAATTATATTACATCATGTAAATACAGGCGCCTGTAATGTGACCTGCGGCCTAGTTACCATGGCGCTAACTTACCGATGACACAAAGCGACTCAGATTACCTGCATCGGGTCAATGATAAACTTAATCTTTGCACGCGTAGATAATAGACTATTGAAACCAGTATCTTCGGCATTAAAACTTCACTTTATACATAAGCAAACGAGCAACCTGAATCGTGCAGCGGATGATATCCAGACCTTACAGGGTTTGTTGATAATTGCACCAGTCTCCGCAAAAGAAAAACATTTTTTTCGTATCACGATGAGAAAGTAGTATTTCTTTAAGCATGCCAGAAGTCTTAACCCTTAAATGCGTCTTTTTTTCAGTTAAAAAATGACAGGTGGCATATTTTTTTAAGATAACGCGTAGGACATTCAGTCATCAATATTATATAGTCTGCATTCTACATTATGAATTTAAGGGTTTTAAGGTGTTACATATATATTTCATGGCGCAATCGTTTTGAGGTTTTATCACAATATAGGATTACCCATCTTTAAATATATAATTGGTCTATATGTGTATATGTCACTGAACTCTTCCTAATCGCTGGACCAATTTTGGTGAAATTTTGAGGGTGAGTTTGAGATGAGAGACCCTGGATGGGTTCACAATAGGACTGCATTTTTTATTTTTTTAAGTCAAGTTCGGGCAGGACAACGTCTGTCGAGTCCAATTCTAGTACAATTGAAATTGATTCTGCAGAAAACGAAACTAAATATTTATTACTGAAGGAATAGAGATTGTGAAAACGCTAACTACCTTGAAAATGGATTAAAACAATGTATATTTCCTTTGTTGCTTCTCACAAGTGCGATAGAACACGATTTGAAGTGACTTCCCTTATCACATAATATTTACATTTTCTACGTGGACATTTATAATATGGAACGAAAATATTATCGCTAGTTAAGAAAATTGTTATCTACATAATTAACATTACATCTATTGCATCAACTATGAGTTAATATGGTGAAATTAAAAAAAAAATTGCAATCTTCTTCGTCTATATATTTAAATCTCTAAAAAAAATGTTATTCCTTTCGATGTTACACTTGTTTTTAAATAGCTTGAGTATAATTTCGACATAACCCAATATCGTGTAAAAGTAAAACTCACTAAATGTAATTTTGAATAAAAATAAATGTTGCTACTATTGCTTCTTTTAAGCGTTTTACGATAAGAACAAATAAATAAGTGTATATTGCACTTCATAGTTTAGTAATGGACCAGAATACGTAATTAGTGAATTTTTCTTATCGTAAATGTACGCTTAAAATTAGCAATAGTGAAAAAAAAAAAATTATTCAGACTGAGTGAATTTTACCTTTGAACCGACGATATGTCTCACCAAATCGACAGTCCCTACATACATGTCGCTTTGTATGTAGGGTCAATAAACCGGACTAAGGAGATGTCTTTATATACGTAGAGACCGTCGAAATAAACCCAGAATACAGTAGTTCTTAGATTACTTACCTAGTAAATATAATGAGCTTCAAAAATAATATCTCCTGATTTCGACATCTTCAATTTATCGACGAAATAATTAAGCAATAATTTTAATAATTAACACACACTATAATATACAATACATACATAAACAATACACACACGCATATTAAGAATTTTATTGTATTCACGATGCTGTAACATGTTTTGTATAAAAAGTAAAGTCCATTATTGGCTCTAATTTATAGACATAATTTGTAACTGCTTTATATACATATATATAAATATTTGTATTGCGGTGTGACTTAATAAATAAATAATTGATAACTGTTTTCTTGGTACCAATTCTAAGTAGGCATCGAAAATCCTCTTAAATCGGCCAAAACAATATTACTCATATCACAAAGAAAAACAACTGTCTTAAAATGAGTTACTTATAGCGTTTCGTGGTTGTAAATTTTTATCCCAATAATGTACTATTTGGCGAAATACCAAGAAGCTAAAGAATTATGGTGTTTATTATATAAACTAGCTGGCGCCAGCGACTTCGTTCGTGTGGCTAAGCTAATAAGCAAGCCATTTCAAAGGATATATACCTTTTCTTCCTAGCATCCGATTTCGATGAAACAAAGTCTTTATGTTGCAAATTAAGCTCAATCTATATTTCAAAGCTACATAAAGTGCAGTATCTTCGGAGAGTAGCGTGAACAAACAGATATCCAAAATGATTTTATCTGGGGAATTCATTTTTACACAACAGTTAAATTTTTCAAGTATTTTATCCCATGCGGCGTCAATTGACATCTTTGTAGCTGATAATACATAAAAAATATAATTAATATAACAATGAGCATTAATTATTGATTTATTGGAGTACATCACTTTCAAATAAACTTGTTTATTCAGCGCACGCCACGTCGCTAAAACTGCCAAATAGCACATATTTATCATACTTCTTTAACAGATTTTAAAATTTAGAAGTCCTAAGTGTTATCAAAATTAAAGTAGAGATGTTTTTAGATTAACTAAATGAGTAACCTCTTGTTTATTCAATTTAAATGAAGTTCTTCCTCTTCCTTCCAGGATTGCAGGATCCATTTTCATATAATTTAGAACAACTGCGTAAAACACTATGCAATATCTATGGTACAAGTTTGTTTAGGTTTAACGAAGATCCCTTGACTAGGTGATTGAATTGAGCCGCTAATCGCTACACGTGCAGGCATCGAGTATAATTTGATATCTGTTATGGGCTTTTGTGCTTCTTGGCAATAGTTCACGAGTAAAGTACGGACTGGCCGTGTTGTATGAAGTGACTCGCGAATAGACGTGCTACGTGAAAAATGTAGCAGATGGAAGTAAAATTTTGAACTATTGCTAAACTTTATGTATAATAATTTAAGCATACTGTGAAGTTTAACGTGCGATTTATTAACGATATTTATAAAGCCATGATTAAGTGATTTTTTTTTTAATTAAATATCAAAAAACTCAGGTGAGGTACAGTAGATTTTAGCTGATATTCAGCAGGCAGGACGTCCATGTTTTTTTTTGTATTTTGTATTTTTTTAAAATTAGATATCAAAAAACTCAGGTGAGGCACATTAGGTTTTAGCTGATATTTAACAGGCAGGTCATCCATGATATACCTAGACGATATTTTTCGAGCATAAACTTGTATACTAGTATTTACTATTCGTCGCTGTGTTTGATGCGGACGGTTAGAAGTCAATCCTGCGTGTAATTCGATTGAATTTCCTTAGCAAATATGAATTTCATACATCAGACTTCAATATCAACATTCGACTTTGCATAATTCTAATGTGGCGTGAACAAAGTTGATGTTTATACGAAAATGTAACTGGCGTCTGCCGAAGTGTCGATTTGGATATCGTGTTCAATAATAGAATTGCACTACTGAAGTCTAAACACATAATCTGCACTTTACATCTACGAGTATATTGTTTGTTAACCGATCCGATTTTCGATATACTTATACATATATGTATAATATACGGCGGCAATCGAACTCACGAACCATGAAGGCAAACCATTGCAACTATTCGCCGATACGGAAACTTTAAGGAGTAGTAAAACGTATTGCATTTTCTAATAAGAAATAATAACTCACAGACACTAAGGTTAACGGTCCATCGGACTCCAAACAAGAAATAATACTTGTATACGTATACATTAATTATATCGTCAATGGAAGGGCGAAACTGCTAAAACTGTTCTATCTACTTCTGCAAATGAAATATATTATTTCTCTGTTTTGGCCAAATTGGCGCTTTAGCAGTTTTGCCTTTCCACTGGCGATATAATCAATGTATACTTGTATTATTTCTTGTTTGGAGTCCGACAGACTGTTGACCACAGTATCTGCGAGTTATTATTTCTTATAAAAAATAAAATACGTTTTATTACTCCTTAAAATATCCGTATCGGCGGTTATATTATCGCCGTTATATTCGATTATATATTTTTTTTCGTTACTTTTTTATGTTAAATATCTACAGACAAGCATGAGGTTCACTCGATATAGGTCATCAGTCAATGATGCGCCATCGACCTACTTTTTACTTCGAGTATTCGGAAATTCATAGACTGTACGCGCAATATGCACTTCACGGTATTTCCATCTATGAACGGTGGTTCGTTATCCGGTCGGAATTTCGATATTCCTCCCACCTGATTAATGCCCGAAGTTTCCAGACGTGGAGAAAACATGTTTACAGAAAATTATAAACATGTCATCCCGGTGGGATTCGAACCCACGACTCATCGATGCGCACGGCAGGTGTTCTACCGAACGCGCCAACGAGACCGTACTGACGAGACTATTCTAATATTAGTTGTAGGAAGAAGGTATTCTTGTAACAATGCTATGTAGACGTTAGTTCAAATGCACAGACACATATCTATTTATACGACTTTGATTGCAATAAAAGGCTTACGATTTGTTATAGTTATATTGTGACATGGGTAAAGATAAAACAGAGCTGAAATCTTAAACATTAGAGTATCTTTTATTGATACTGTGATAAGAATATCATCCGACTACTGAGGCTTACCTGTTAGTTAGTGTTTGCAAGAGCATCCGAACAAAACATAGGTTCATTGGGTCTTATAAATTACCAACTGACTGGTATTTTAGTCTGTGCCGTGCCTATTTTTCGTTGAAGATTAATAAGCTTTTTTAGGAAAGTGGACATTCCAAGAGCGTTTGTGACGAGTGCTTACTTTGTATTGAAGTGTGTTTGTGTGTCAAAACAAAGTAGCGGATTCCTATATTATTTGAAAAGTTCACATTCGATTATCGGTTATTATAACTTAAGTACATTTATGATGTAAGTACTTACATCTATCGTTTAAGAATTCTCACGCTTCTGTTCTTTTAACAGAAAAGCACCCGTTTATTATGATATTAAGTATATCCGTGAAACAACCGCCTCCTTTCTCAGCGCGTTTAGCACTGGACATCCGGGGTTCGAATCCCTGGAAACAAGATAAAAAAAATCGTTTCAGTTGAGCACGGCTAATCGGATGCAATAAGTATGCCTGTAAATGAAATTGATCAGTGATACAGACAATTTTTTTTAGATTATTGACATAGCAGACGTAATTTAAGGTTATTAACCTGTAAATAATAAGTCTTTTCAACGTTTTAAACGTTAAATATTGTTTCAGGGTTTAAAGAAAAAGTAGAAAAAACAGTGTGAGAAAGCACATAAACATCACAATCGTATCCAATGCGGGTTCCGCATACGGTCGGCGGAGAGAAGAAACCGTGAACACGCGTCATAATAACATCTTTGATGGTCGCTCTCCCACTGGAGAAAATTATCTACACGCACTGTCACTTCATTATTATTAAATTCCTTAATATCTTCTTCATTTTATAACTTTCCTTATCACATAGAAATGACAAAAATATTGAAAGTAGTCGGCGCCTCCTGGCTGCAGACGAAGATTAGTTCTTATATTCTGGGATTTTTGGGAATCCTCGCGATATTGGCACTATTCGCTGGACAGATTGAACGGTGAGTTGATTTTCGTTAATCATACCTGGAGCTTTAATGCTTATGAACTTAAAACTTATGAAACGTTCTTCTGCCTCTTTTCATTGAATATCTAGAAGATAGTTAGATGTATAATTAGGCATTCAACTTAGAGTATGGATGTATTTATTCCAAAGAAAAATTGGGGCGTCTTACACGGCATTGCAATTTATTCCTGAACTAGCAAAACGCCCCGGCTTCGCACGGGTGCAATTTAGATGAAAATAAGTTACACGCTGATAATGTAGCTTTCTAATGGTGAAAGAATTTTTAAAATCGGTCAAGTATTTTTTGTATTAAATCGTAACAAAACCGCAAAAATTGAAGAAAATGACAAAGTATATACAATACTACCCCTCGCAGCATTGCTCGCTGCGCTGCGCTGCTTGAAGCCGCACCGGCCGCGGCGCGACGGAGTATAGATAAAGGTGCTACAGACCATATACCAATTTAAGATTTTCATATCAAAACACCCCATATAAGCTCTTATATACAGACTAATAATTGTTAATGGTAGATCTAAAGTGTCTTTATTACGTTTGAAATAACGAGTTTCTATAACACGCTAAAAACTTGGTAGGCTTCTCTTTGAGATGACACACATTATATTTTGCTCTCAGTAACACTTTTTTATGTACCTTCCCAAATATAACGTAATTTTATTATGTATCGACAAAAATATTATACGCATTTATGCTAAAGACGTTATATGATTTGTTCGAAATTGTTATCGTATATCTGTATGTTTGCGTGAATGTACAAAAAATACTTTATACCTACGTGTGAAAAGAAGTCACTACTTTTGTTATTAAAAAATCGAGTTTTATGTAAAAAAATGAAACTTCCCGCGCTTTGCACATACAATCTTTTCGGCTAGATTTCAGTCTAATAAACAGTAAAAGTATAGTCTATAGTTTAGATTAATTATTATAATTTATTAGATATACTTTATTATCAAAATAGTGTCCCTTACCCCTTTCTAAATGTCTCTATATTTAGCAGATACCTTTCTATTGTGTATGTTTTTTTACAGAATTCAAGAAGATGGAAACTATGCAGCTACCGTTTTTTATTCTGAGAAAACAGGATACAGTATTGAGTATTGGGGGCAAAGTAATGACCTTAACGATATCCCTAAAGGAGCAGCCCGGGCATATTTCAGAGGTGACATCGATACTACCGGGTAAGTCGCATTATTTAAAAATATAACAGGTAGACCAATGTAGGTATGACGTTATTACTTTATAATGAAACAATGAAAGGCTTCTCACGCCTTTCGCTTTACATTGTTACAACTTTTGGCGTTTTAAAACCAGCAATAGTAAATATTGTGACTCAAACTAAGACTATGAATAATCATTGCGTTCCAATGTGAGGGGTTTTTTAGGTATTTCACACGGGCCTTCTTCTTCTTCCTGCCCTGTTCCCTTTTTTTTATTTGGGGTCTGCGCAGTATGTTCTCTTTTTCCATTCTCTCCTTTTACTCGCCATATGATGATATGGCGATGAGTCACACCTTTCAAACACATATCATTCTTCACACAGTCAATCCATGTTTGTTCCCCCTTTAATATCCAAAAATTTATGTAATTTCCAGTTGGTCCTTACTTGAGGTGGAAACTAACAGCTCCTATCCTGACGAGGTCCAGGCTTATGCAGCAGGCATTGTAGAAGGGGCACTCACATGGTACCTGATCCACACTCACTTAGAGAATACTATCCGGACGAAATGTGAGGACCGGCCTATTGAGAAACAATGTGATAAGCTTAGGGACGCGCTAGATAAATCTGCCAATATCTGGAAGAGTTACGCTGCTGATAGAGGTTCAACTGATCCATTTTGGCATCATGTAAGTGTATTTCAAAGTAAATTAAAAGAATTTTGTATTTGAAGTTCAATGTGGCATTCCTATAATGTTTTTAAACACTCGCAAAATAATTGTATTTGCTCATTTTTGTCGATGACGACAAGAATTATTCAAATTAAATATTAATACAATCTATAAATTAATGTTTAATATTAACCGAGGTTCATAAAAAATAATACTCATACATAGCCAGGGTTGTTGAGGCTAACGTAATAGTGAATTTGCAATAAACGGCGTCAGTAACAAAAGTATTATAAAATGGTCGTTGAAACAAAGTTGATTTTATTACGTGTCGCTCAGTGTATTTTCTTATTCAATCACAATATCATCGAACAATATACTATACTCTAATTATTCCTGTGCTGCTGTGCCCGATGCCCGATGCAGAACTATCGAAATATTCAAGTTTAAGAGAGAAAATAGCATTCCTGGACAATACTATGTCACCTTCAATATTTCCCTTTGAGTACAGAGTTATGAACTGGAGACAGGATATAGGATACTCTTACAGTACTTAAGCAGAATTGTTTAATTTAACAGGTATCATTATACTATACTCAAATCGGGGGAATTTACACTGGATGGAAGCATGGAGTGGAGCGCAGCCAAAACGAATATGAAACAGATATTTCAGATCTTTACTGGTTGAATTCTATCTCAGAAGTCACAGAAATACAAGAGAAGCTCAACATTTCATTAGAAGACCCAACAATAAACATGCTTCCTGGACTATCAAGTGCTTTCATCAAAATTGCCAATGATACTGATGATGAAACAGCTAAGAAACTTTTCATGGCACAAAATGCAGCTGGAAGGTAAATAAAAATACTGCCACCTTATTAGTGTATAAACGGATGAAATTCCTTTTTGAAAAATAATAAAACCTATCAGAGAAACAAAGGTCAGGTCAGCACGATTTATGAAAGCATCATTATTGCCGTCTTACATTGCGAGAGAACGCGATACATTTAATAAAGCTGTCTCGTTTCACTGCCAAAGACTTCCACGATAATATTGTTTAAATCACAGAACCGGAAAAATAAGTAGAAGTGCGAAGTAGGCGTGGCACGCGTGTCTCAATTTAGCACGGTGGCGCTAAATCGATCACAGTCTGCCAAAATCATCCTTATATCTTTCACATAAAGTTTAGTTTAGTAATTATATATTAGTTTGTTTTAATATTACAAAACGTCGTATGTACTTTGTGCGCTAAGACAAAGTAACCGTTATCGTGAAGCACTAAGGTATATTATCAATTGTAGGACCAGTGAGATTTATCTAGTTTTGAGTTAAACAAAAAACAACGAATCGAAAAAAAAATGTAACTGTGTGCAGTATTAAAATATACTCCATTCATTTGTGTGAATTTGGCGACAGTCGATCCGGTACAAATTATGACATATTGAACTTCTACTTACTTCTTCTGTTCTGTGGTTTTAACATCTTATGTTTAACTGAATCGGTGATAATACAATTACAATCTTTAAATTGACCTAGATATAACAATTATCAGAAAACTGATGTCCTATATACATTTTCTGTATTGCAGTTATTCCTCAATGACACGCATAATGAAGAGATACAAGCTGAATTATCACAAAATGTCCAAAGACACATCTCTAGCTCCAGGATCCACCGTAGACTTCTCAAGTTATCCAGGTTCTATCACCAGCCAAGATGAATTCTATATCATTAAAGGAATTAACCATAGAATAGCAGTCGCTGGTACTACTCTCAAGAATTACAATAGTAAACTATGGAAGGATGTTAACATTACGGAACAAGTGAGTTGTTTTATGATTTCCTGTTGCGAGCTTAGTATTCATAACTAGCGTTTATACACCGGCCGTTAGTATACTATGAATTTATGTCTATTATGACTAACTACTTTATTTTTTATTTAAACATTTATATAAAAGTGGGTCTCCGGGTGAGTTTCTGTAAAGGTCCACCAAAGAAAAATTGCCAACTGTTGTTACACCACCAACACGTGTTAAAAACACAAAAGTTGGCATTATGTTTGATGGAGACCCACCTTAACACATTAATTTTACATATAAAGTTGAATTCCTTTAAGGCACAAGGTACTATATCGAAGGGTCCTATGTTTACTGGTACAGGTGCAATATCGCAACTATTCAACGAAAATCTTTGAAATTTTGATATTGAAAATGGGAATGTAATAGGACCTTCCAATCCATTACATATCCTACCGTTAGGTTAGCGCTCAAAAGCATTCTTCCACATCCGCAATAATTTGGATCGAATATACAGCATATAATCGCGTTTTAATATGTTAAAAGGTTTATCATTTAATTAATTATATAACACTAGTCCACACTACGTGGGTAGAAAAATAAAAATTCATCTAATCTGGGGAAAAAGTATGTTATTTTTTAACGAACAATAAAAATACAAATAACTGACAATAATATTGCTATAATACATAAACTATTTATAATAATCAGGCTTACTAAAGGAAACCTTTTCAGGTGCCTATAGGTCCCCGCCTCGCCGCCGCCAACCGTCTGGCCACAAACGTAAGCACCTGGAGCCACTTGCTGGCCGCCAGCAACTCCGGAACCGCCTGCAAACAGTGGCTCGTCGTGGACTTTGACAAATTCGACCATTTACACAACGTACCGGAAACCACAGAAGTCCAAAATCAGACAGAGGTTGTCACGGAGATAGTCAGCAAGTAAGTTTGACACCACTAATACCTGCCGTGCGCGAGTTCATATCCCACCGGGACGACATGTTTATAATTTTCTGTAAGCATATCTTCCCCACGTCTGGTAACTTCGGGCATTGAACGTGTGGGAGGAATATCGAAATTCCGATCAGGTAACGAGCCATCGTTTATAGATGGAAAACCTTGAAGTACACATTGCACGTTCCGGTTTCAGTCTATGTATTTCCGAATGCTCGAAGTAAAAATTAGGCCGACAGCGCATCATTGACAATTGAACCTGTCACTCGTCTGTCATCAAATGGCCATTTCGCCCTAAGATGTTAATTTATTCAATACACAAATACCTAGGGAATACTATAAAATACATTTTCTCATCAAATGAAACAAAAATACAAGCTGACTAAGAGAAGACGCGCTACCAGCGTCTCGCAGCCAGACATTAATTTAAAAAAAAATCAATTTTATTTACAGTGACACAAGGCACACAGTGGTACATCGTCCTGGCAAGGGCCATACGAAAGGTCTCTTCTGGCTGATAGAACAAGTACCTGGACGCACACATTCCGCGGACCTCTCCGACGCACTTTTAGAAAGGACTTACTGGGCTACCTATGGATTGCCTCATTTTAAAGTAAGTCATAATCTTTGTAGGCATGTACCCTGTGCCTGTCAGGTACTGCCCTAGTCTTCCAAATATTGTTTGCGTAGCTTTTTAAAAATAGTCCCAATATCGTCCCTTATCGTCTTTATTATAGTTCGTTGGCATATAGAATACGTTTCATGAAGTTAAATAATAATTGTTTAGGTAATTGTAATAATTTTCGTATTTGATGACTTCAACTCAGAACATTCCAGAATCAGCAATTCAAACTTCATAGAATTATTAGCGTATATGAGAAATGTTGAACAGTACGTTTTTCATTTTTCAAAATAGTTTTTTAATACAAGTCTTTTAAATATCTATTAAAACTGTTATCCTTTTCAACTAAAATGTATAGTTATGTACTTCACCAGTATTCAAAATTGGTTTTATTTTCTTTTTCAGGACATATCAGAAATCACTCACGTCGCTAAAATGGAAGAAGTGTATGGTAAAATATTCTCAGAGTCGGAGTCACCTAGAGCGGTCACATTCAAACGAGGTTTCAAAAACGCTACATCTTTGGAAAGTATCATGGAATTAATAAGAATTAACAATATTACTGCTACAAACATATCCACTGATGACATGTCTTGTGAAGATAGGAAATGTCTTTATGAAGAGAAAGGTTATTTCATGACAGGAGTTAGAGGAGATTTAGTTGAAAACTTCAAGAAATCTTATGGAACAATAGATACAAAAGTCGTCGTAGGTAAGATATACAATATTTTGAACTAGCTAATACCAAATGACTCTCGCGTTTTTAAAAGATATTACAAAATTACAAATAACACTTGATAACCGAAAATCCTCATGTGTACTTTTTAAAATGAGTTGATCGCAATGTAATGCATAGAAATTTGTATTTTTTTTAAATTGACATTAATATGCCTCAGAAAATTAGATCAACGATATTAATAACTTAGAAAACATAAAAGGATTAGATGTGAAAAGGCTTCTAATATATATTTTCTTTTAGGAATCACAAGTAACACTACGCTGCAGTTCATCGGCGTATCGAGCCCACCATTCACCGAACCAAATAACACTCAGATACCAATTAACAAAGGAAACGTCGCTTCTATTTACACCGATAAGTTTGATGATGTACCTGTGCTCAATGGAATTGAAATCAGAAACCTCGTAAAACAAAGACGTCAAGAAAAGGAAGAAGAAACACTCAAACTGCTCAACAAAGATGTCATCAAACCATTCCAATGGTCTGAAAGTGAATTCTATAACGACGCCCACGAAGGACTACCCGATGTCTGGAATTTTGGACCCTTTACTCCCAATTGGTCGTGGTGAATCTCCTTAACAAAATTAAATTTATAATAATTACCTTTTCGTAAATTCATACTGCATAAGTATACTGTAAAATCCGTCCAATCAAAATTTTACCGTTGTTTCCATCGAATTTTCCTAAATACTGAATTCGTTCGTAGATGACTGTTTGTCTCGCTCTTCACTATTCATTATTTATTATTATTGTAATTGTCATTAATTTATATAAGATTTAAATTATTTCGTTTTATTTCTATATTTCGAGAATGTATTACAAGTAGTAATTATTTTATAGTGTGTAATTTGTCAGTAGTTTCTGTGTCTGTCCCTTTTATGTTTTGTAAATTTTAGAAAATTATACATTAATTTTACAATCGTTGAATCATGGATGCGTAATAAAAATGAAGTGACTGAACTTATAATGTACCTAGTAAAAATATGTTTCGATATTTATTTTCGAAATAAATGTTTTGCGATACTTTTTTATTCATTATTTCAATTCCTATGTTTATGTTGTGCCTTGTGTTACATATTTGTCTGGAATTTGGATAGAATTAGGTGCAAAATCTAGTTGACTCTCATAGTAAATAAAACATTTTCTAAATCCTGAGACGATAATTATTTATTATTATAAATAGGAGACATAACATTTTTCGTTATCTATCTAGCAATTTAATTTTAAAACAATGCCTCTTTTAAAATGAAGAAGGTACTTAAATTTATTTAAAAGAAAATCTAAGTGTGCAGTTTTTCTATTTTATCAAAATATAGGTAGGTATTTAGTATTTGTTCCTAATCAAAATATCTGTAGAAGACTTCTGTATCTCGGTTAATAATTATTAATACATTTTTATTTACCCTTTATTCACTTTTATTAGATTTATTTTATTCAGTTTTATTACAATTTGACTTTCATAATTGTATAGGTATTATTATAAATTTTCAGTAATTCTATTTCTCTTGTTACTTACTACTAACTTCTTAATTATTTGCATTTAAGTTACGCGATTGGGATACCCCAACCATAGACTAAGTTCAGAAAGAGAAAGATTTCCGTCTCAAATTAGTGTTGAAAAATCGCCAAATACATTATAATCGCTATTCGATTAAAAACGTCCACATAATCGATTTTGATTTCGATCGTACTCGCGTAAAATTACTATTTGTACAATTTAAATCGTACAAAACGTGGCATGTAATTTGTGCGCTAAGCCAAAGTAACGGCTGTTATCACCAAGCACTAAGATATATTATAATCAATTGTAGGACCAGAGTGATTTAGCTAGTTTTCACTAGATCATATCAGCCAAAATAATCCTTATATCTTTTACATAAAGTTTAGTTTGTTTTAATATTACAAAACGTCGTATGTACTTAGTGCGCTAAGCCTAACTTGAATTAACCTAACTTAAAAAATACCTATAAGCACTTTAAATAAAAGTTGATTCTAGGCTACCAAGGAGCTTCATTTTGTTTTAATTGTGGAAACAGTAATACTACCAAAAGAAAAAAAAAGATATCATATGGTTAAATTGACTATTTTTAATCATAAAACGTAAGTTAATTTGACCTAAAAGGTATGAAACTTTTTAGATTATCGATTTTATTTAAGTGGGACAATGTGACCCAACTATAATTGTAACTCTGGCGCACAATTTTTTTGGAAATTTATAGTTTATTTAGTTATAGTTCTTTTAAATAATATAGAAATTTAACCAAAAAACACTTACTTTTAAAACAATAAAGCATTAGTAAACGCGTAGTACCTTAAAATCCTTATAAACTGGGCCAAAGTTACCCAGGTTGAATAGCTTCTACCCAAGCTTCTACCTGATGTAATTTGTCATTAATGTCAAAATGTCAATGTCATTGATTCAGTTTTCAACACGAATATCAAAATTCGTACTGATTACATGACAAATGAGTCACAAAATAAACATTTTTATCATAGCAAAACTTAAATATTTTGTGTAATATCAATAACCAAAAATATATTATACGATTTTTATAACTTAGTACACAATATGAATTTTTTTTCGAAACCACCTACTGTTAAAGGTAACTTGTTGTTGTTATTCATCTAATTTCTGACTATATAGTCTAGATAATATTATCCACCGATATAATAATACATATTATAATGAATTGTAGAACAACAAAGGCAAAATGATCGTGAACTTCGGAAGGCAAGTAGAGATTTGGAGAGGGACAAAGCTGCCCTAGAAAGGGAAGAAAAAAAATTGGTAAGAAAGTTATAAGTAATATATAATAATAATGATCAAAAAGTTCCATTAAACATTACTTAAATAAATATAATAATCTCAAACTAAACTTTCAAAATTTTTTCTTAATATTTATTTTTCTAATGTCTACTATCACTATCTAACATTAAATCAACACTTAAATCAGTTTGTGATTTTTTTCATCAGCCGAGAATAAAATTAATAATGATGATTTAATTTGGATAGTTCTAGGGAAATAGTACTTATAGGAAATCCTAATAATTATTTGGGTTTCTGGTGAAAATTGGCCATTATAATAAACTAAGTCATACTCATAGCTTTTGTATGGCTAATATTTGAGGACCTGCTGTGTATGTGACAAGAACTATAGTTTTAATAAGCTCTAATCATTATGTTATAGGAGATGGAAATAAAGAAAATGGCTAAGGAGGGTAACAATGCAGGTTGCAAGATTCTAGCTAAGCAACTTGTTCAGTTGAGGAATCAAAAGACAAGAATATATTCTGCTAATAGCAAAGTGAGTTTGATGTATATATATCACAAAGTGTATTTGTGATACTATAGAAAGCCTTCATGGGTATAGTAATATTATATATATGGGTTAAGTAGTAATATTTCATTCCTTAAAATAGCATATATATAAATGGAGTCATATACATATAAATGTTGAATTATATACTGATCAATTAAGCCCAGTCTATACTGCTAAGATAACAAACATGAAACTAGAGTAATGTGCCTTTTATTAAAGGTTCCAAGATGTATATAGACACATTTGTGGTAAATGAAATTAATCAATAAATTAATATATTATTAATTTAAAAATTGAGGTACAGTTAGGTTTGGTAACTATTAAACTAAGTATATTGTTGATGCCTTATTTTAAGCGTACATTTATGATAAGAACAAGTAAGTACATTTATGGTAAGTGTGTATTGCGCTTCATAGTTTAGTTATGGACCAGAATACATAATAAGTGCTTTGTTCTTAGCATGGGTTTATACTTAAAATAAGCAATAGTGACAAATTTTATTTTATTCAAATTGACACTTAGTGAGTTTTAAACTGATGATATTTAATTTTATGCATTATAATTTTCTTTAGATTGAATTGCAAAGTCAGTATTCTAGAGAAAAATCTGGTTAATACCTAAAGAAATTTTCCAGATATCCAGTGTACAAATTCATAATAAAGCAATGGGTGCAAATATTGCAATAGCGGGTGCTATGGGAACTACAGCTAAGACAATGGGCAATATGAATAAGGTCATGAATCCACAGCAGATAGCCAAAGATATGGAAGCATTCAAACATGCCAGTGCTAAGATGGATATGACAGATGAAATGAGTAAGTGTTTACTATTACAGTTCAGTCCCAACTAATACTTCTATACTTATCATTCAAAATTGTTAGAAATAACATACAAATAAGTCATTTACTCAATACTATATTTTTTGATTGATGAAAAATAATATCCAAAACAACCAGTAAAACAAGCTACTATAGTAGGTACCATTTGAATGGCAAAATATGTAATTTGGACTGAAATCTGTTAATTTTCTAAAATACATGTCTGACTTCTCAGTCCATGATATTAATTTCACATTGTGAATCATGCATATATAACAACATGAAATATAAATTAATAAATATTTCACGTTGTTATATGCATGATTTCTGTATAAAATAACATTATTTTATTAATTCCGTGCAAAGAACTCCCGGAAAGTAAATAGTTGCACAAATATTTAGTATCGAAACTCTAAAATGACTTCGTTAATAATCAATACTTTTTGTATGGAAATAGAACCACCTTAACTTACCTCCCATTTTAAATTAATCAGTATTCAGTCCTGGCTCAATAACAATTCACAATTTTAGTACATTTAAAATTGTGAATTATTAATGTTTAAAAAAACCTAATGTCATTACATAGTGTTTAGTTCATATGTGGGTTTTAGTTTCAGATACTCTAGATGACATAATGAATGAATCAGATGATGAAGAAGAAACTGAAGGAATTATCAACAAGGTTCTAGATGAGATTGGCATTGAAGTCAGTGGAAAGGTATTGTTGTCACTCATTTCAACTTTTACTTCACATTAACTGATTTGAAGTCTTACAAGTTCAGTGCAGTGTCACATAGGACTTTATAATCAGGGTTTTTAATTAGTTACTTAACAATCATCTTGTTTTATATATGTCACTTTAAATGTGATTAGTGCATTGTCATAGATTAAATGGCCTTTTATTTATTTATTTTTTATGTTAGATATCGACAGACGAGCATGAGGTTCACTTGATGGTAGGTGATATCTCAGCCACAGAACATCAGTCAATGATGCGCTGTCGACCTACTTTTAACTTCGAGCATTCGGAAATCCATAGACTGAAACCGAAACGCGCTATGTGCACTTCACGGTTTTCCTGCCACCCGTTCACTGCCTGAAGTTACCAGACGTGGGGAAGACACGCTTATAGAAAATTAAAAACATGTCGTCCCGGTAGGATTCGAACCCACGACCCATCGATACGCATGGCAGGTGTTCTACCGAACGCGCCTGTACGTATTTTTACGTGACCTACGTATTTTTACGTAATCTAAATACTTAAAACTTAACATTTCCTGCATTCCCTGTGTTGAGAGAATATTACATTTTTAGAAATATACTTCTATACTCATATTTTGATTTTAGATGGCAAATGCACCATCAGTTTCCCGGAACAAAGTTGGAGAATCTACCACAGATGCTGACAAAGAAATTATGGCGCAGCTCGCTAAACTTAAATCAACTTAATGTATATATTTATAGCTTTGTAAATATAAATGTAAGGACTAGTATCCATGTCATGTAAATAAATAAAAAAAAATGAATAAAATAAAAAGGTTTTACCATATTATAAAAAAATATTATTTTTCATATGGCTTTAGTTTTAAACTGTGTCTCTGTTCATTGGATAATTAAAAAAGTGACAGGTATATTCATAAATTTTACTTAAAATGGCAACTATGAGACTATAGGTGTATTGATCTTGTAGGTTTCAGAGTCTTAGGTGGTCTCAATGAATAAGATTTCAAAAGAAAGGCTGAATCTATTGTCCAATTTCATATCATATTGTGATCAAATTTGATTGGTTGAAAATTGTGACCAATGACATAACAAGTTAGCAATTTAAGTTGTAAATTTTGGTGGCCTACTTTTATATGTGATGGGTTAAAACGTTATGATTTTTAAAAGAATTCTGTTACAATGTTATTGTTTGTGCAAACCGTTGTTATAATTGTGATACATAGATATTAAATCATGTTTACTGAAGTAAGTCTTATTATTTTTGTATTTATTCATATTTATATTGATGGCTAACAGCCAAAAGGAAACATAAAATATACTTTTCTTTTTTTGGAGTTTCTGTCTTTTTCTTATTATTTGGCTTTTTTTCTGCATAATTTGGTCTAAGTTTCATGAATCTACTATACTATATGTAAATATATAGTAATATTTTTAGTTTTTTCCGAACTTTAAACCTGTTAAGTTGTGCAATGGTGTTTATACCTTTTTGTCTGTTAGCCATCGATATATGTATATCTATGATTATTCAACCCACTGGTTTGATTTATCAGCCGGCCTAGCATGACACGACACGACTAAATTTTGTCGACCGTTTTCTCATGATTTTACCGATTATCTCTTTATGTATTCCGGGGGCTAACACTTAGGCTGATTTTAGTCTCACGCTCACAGTCAGCGCTCATAGCTCAGCGCGTAGTTTGTCAGCGCTGAGGCTCAGCGTGGCTCGATTTAGTATCATGCTGACCGCCTTACTGTACAGACGACGACCAAAATGCGCTGACGACGTCCGCTCCACTCGACACTAGAACGCTCACTGAAAGCAGAGGCGCTCGTGCGATCGTCAGCGCCGACAGCTACGCGGGCCGACGCGCGACGCGTACGACCGCGTAGCTATCAGCGCTGACCACCGTGCGCGCTGATAGCTACGCGTAATTCAAAAACGCTTCCTAGAAGTTCATATATCTCGGCCATCAGCGCTGACGGTGCGCGTGCCGTCGGCGTAAGACTAAAACCAGCCTTAAAACTCGTCTTCTAATGTCAAAAGATCTATATTTTTCGATCGAGATATCTTGTCTATCAAAGTTGTCGATGTCGAGATATCTTATATTTTAGTTTGTCTTCACTCGTCCGCGAGATATCTATTGATGGTCATACTAGGCGGGCTGGTGTATGATACTGCAGTTTGCATTTTTTTACATCCTTGTTATTTACGGATGGATTTATTGGTTCGTATGTTGTCGCCTTTCCCTAATTCCGAACTTATTCATTACAATTTCGACACCTGTTCCTGTTGGACATGTTTTTGCCCCTCACTGATTGTACGTGAGATATGGCTGGTACAACTTTCCCTCAAACTGGCTGGCTTTTTCAAACAAAGTGATCCCAGCAAATTGATTTTTTTTTTTCATTTTCAATAAGAATTGAAAGTTTAATTCTCTAAAAACTGTTTACTTGTCTATAAAGTAAATATACGCCTTATATTAACGGCGATAAGGTACGCTATTTACACAAACTAAACAATTTCAAGGACTCGATCTATTTTAAATGCAAGGCATGACGATCATTTACTTCAAATTTTAATGAACCCTTACCTCAAATTTACACTTTGTGTTTACTTTCTAACTTCTTTGAGAACTAGCCTTTAACGACATCCATTAATTCTACGCTGTCATTTCGTTAACTTCATAACTTTAACATGAAAAAATTACTATCACTTTCATGAAAACCGTGACTCTGTATAGAGGTAATTTTGACATTTTATTAAAAATATTGTTCAAAATGATTCCGGAACATCTTTTCGACGAAGGAATAAACTACTCGTTGTTACAAAAAGAAATGAAATACATTCAGAAAAATCGAGATATTTATGAAAAATATCCAAGGGACTACGTAAGTAATTCCGTACTTCAGTGCAAAATATCGATTAGATAATCAGTAATAAATGAGTTATTAGATGTTGATAAATGATGCACATACCTACCATAGTTTATAGGAAATCTCCTATAAACATGCTTTTTCTGGCCATTTCAAATACTGAATGCAAGGGAGGAATATCGAATTTTCTTCAGTATGGAAAACGTCAGCGCATCATCGCCTAATTCCTGAGGTATCATCATGAATGAGCCCTGCTCATCTATTGACTGACACCTAAATTGTTCAAAAAGGTTCCTCGGATACGGCATCCTTAATGAATATTAGAACTTACATAATTTTATAAGCTTATGTGACCCTGTAGTGACTGCCAAGCCGTATCGTTCGGTTCGTTCCTCAACCTGAGACCTATCTGAGTAGAGTGCCCAAATATTTCTTAGAAAAAAATAGTTCATTGAGTGATTAAAAGTTCTGTGAATCAGGGAATCTATTGTTATAGACGAACATATATAAGTATAAATAATTAAATATTAGGAACGTGCAAAACGCAACTTACTGTCGTCTCAAGATGCGGAAACCTGCGAGATCCATGACCAGTTCTATCGAGATCACAAGCTGTTGCTGGTGCTTTTCCGAGCGCTCGCCGTTATGCCTATAACACGGTCACGACCAGGTTGGTCATGTATACACGTTGCACTAAGTCTATAACGTATTAAATCACCTGTTCTTTTTGAGGGTGGAACAAAAATTACCCTTATCAATTTTAATTTTTGGTTATTCATGTAAGGCCTCTGGGACATGAAACCGATGCTCATGTTGTAACTTTATGCTGTTAGCGTCACTGACGACCGCTAAAAACCAATGAGTATCATTAAGATTTCTACAGTTGTCTCGTAGCCTTTTTCGATATGAACCGGATATGAACACATTTGACTTAAACGCTCGATGCTGATAACCACTACAGGGTAACTGCGGGGCTAGCATGAAATTTCTCATACAACTGACAGTTTGACGATTCGAATACTTTGTCGATAGTTGTTCGTGCTCGCCCCTCTGGTTTAATTTATAACTACAAGACGAAACACATTTTTGTTTAGAATATGCTTTAAGCGTAGCGGTTCGTGGCCCTCGGTTTAATCCTAGCCTGCCTTGCCTTACTTTGAGGTCATGTCTAAACAAACAGGTCGTCGGTGTAGTCCAATATTATATAATTTTAATTTGTGCTATGTTAATTAATAATACTTAAATTCAGTACTATTTAAATTTACAGGTACGATTACATTTAGCTGGAAGTCGACAGCAACAGCATATGCGATATGTTTCTACATAATAACAACAATTGTTGTGTTGTTTGTTGGCTACGAAAGGATTCTGATATTGCGTTCTATAAGAAAGTTTGATGACTACATTTACGCGGTACTTTTCGTTGCATTTCTTGTACCCCATTTTTGGATTCCTTTTGTCGGTTGGGGTGTAGCGAAACAAGTAGCAATTTATAAAACGAGTTGGGGGAAATTTCAAGTAAGCAAATTTTAGCTTAGTTTTACGAAGACAGCCATCTGAATAAGGAATATTTTAAAAATTAGGAATATATTTGAAACAATTTTTAACATTTTATTCTATATAATAATTATTATTATTATTTACCATTTCTTTATATAACGATTAAAATTCAACCAACAAATTGAGTTGTTGAACCTATTTTGACATAGAGATTGGATCCTGGATTCATGGGAGACCTAAATATTGTGCATACCTAGTTTAACCCGCGGCTCCCTCGCGTAGCCATAACGGAAATATATTTCCTGATTTTTCAATAAATTTTTCCGTTTTTGGGTGAAATATGGACAAACTATTAAATGCATTTACACATTTTTTTACATATTAGGTACGTATGACCGTATAAAATATGTCTTTAACTAAAGCCTATATGTGCCTTAATATTAGAAAATGTTTAATAGAGTCTGCTGTTATGTTCTTGATTTAGGTTCGAATGACGCTGCTAAGGATTACCTACCCGTATTTGAAATTATTTAGCTCTTCAAAATTGTGAGCAGCTACTATTTATACCAAGCTGTCATTACTAACTACTGTACAATATTTTAGTTTTGTACAATTCATTATCAAATTAGAAATTGGTATTTGAAATAATAACAAAACTACCTTTGCTCAAATAATTTATCATAAATTCTCTAATATACCTACTGCTTTTATTGGATCAAATTCACACTTCAATGGTTTAGGTTGCTGTAAACAAGATAACTAGGAAATTTAATTAGGAGGTTATCTATTGAAACAAACGCGTCCTATGTAATTATTATTTTGTTTGTTCTAGGTGAGGTATTACCGAGTAACCGGAGAGGATCTTCAATTTCCGAAATTGAAGACGACAATTGTAATATTATGTATTGGATGCCTGTTATTGGCCGTTTGTTTTCTTCTAAGCTTGTGTGCGTTGTTGGAAGGTTTTCTATTGCGACATACGACGGCTTATTATCACATTATAACGATGATTAATATGAACTGCGCTCTTTGGTACATCAATTGCAGAGGAATAAAGACCGCTTCTCAAAGCCTTTCTGAGTGTTTCCGAAGGGTAACCTATGTTTTTTGTTTGATATACATAAAATCATATTCGATAGCAATGATTATAGAAAAAAGTTCTTTTTAAGCGCAGAGATTCCCTAAGCTACGAACCAGGGACTGAAACCGGTTAATTTTTATTTTCCAAAATACGTGTCTGAATGAGATACTATGATATTAGTTTTAAAGGGTAATACACACTAAACTTACCACAGTAATTTTTTTCAGTGAATATGAACATAACGAAAGAATATTAACAAAAACCTTTAATATACCGGTATAACTCCGGTATAACCGGTATTTTAGTAACCCACGACTGTGCGAAAAAGGTCTGGGGTCGTTTTTCACTTAAAAAAAATAGGAGGCAGATTAGTTAATTAGCATTCGAATTTAAAATCGAAGTTTGTTTTGTTGAACCTTAGTCTTATTACAATCATAATTACTGATATAAAAAGTAATTAAACAATACGCTATTAATACATACATTGCTGAAATATTTTATCCTACTGTAGAGCTAGACCAACACTCGAAGTATTTTTATCTTTCAGATAGGTACTCATTTTTATTGTGATAACTTTTTCCTAGGGACAGCCTTACCAAAAGACTGAAGCTTGTCGAAAATTATTATCTCAATTAGAATTGAATAAAACAAATGACAAGCAGTAGATATACTAGTGTAAAAATATTTTCCTTTGTCCGTGTCCGATAACAAAACATTGCTCATTGAAAACATGCAAATGGTTCGCCTATTTCACAATACGATTATCCGTTTGTCTAAACGTAAAAGCGTATCAACTCTTCTGAAAATATTGCAAACTTCCTATTCCATCAGAAAATATAGCTAGTGATTGAAATTTCTCCTTAAAATTTGAGAAAGAAATTAACCCAAGTAATATTTTGCCGTATTATATATGTTTAAATTAAGATCTGTATGATAAGTTACGTCATAAAAGTATGTTGCTTTTTTAACCTTCATCTGATAAACTTACTTTCTATGTAAATAAGGAAAAATATTATTACTTTGACGCGCTCTAACCTTTCTTATTTCAAGGTAAATGTCTTTTAGACTTCACATACAAGTTTTACATACTGTTATCCTACGAACAAGACCCTTTCATATATTTTAGTAAGGGATTATGTTTTAGCATTTATATATCTGCTATTACGGCAAAACAGTGCAACAGAATAATGTGATTTTTGCTCTAATTAATTCGCAGTTAGGTATAGGCTTTATTACGTCTAGCGGCTGCTTTATCACATCTAGGCAAATCTTATTAAAATAATCTCGGCAAGATTTAAAAAAATATTCAATTGTAGAAAGAAAATATAATTCTTATTAATAAATTGGGCGTTCCAGCACAGTTTTTTTATTTATATATCTTTATTGCATAAACAAATTACAATATTAATAAATTTATTAAAAAGTAACCTATTAATAAAAATATGACCTGACCCATATAACTTATGAGTAAAAAAAAAATATTTAAAGAAAACATAATATTTTCGAAAATAGCAGTTGTATAATGGTTAATGAAATTTATTTCTCCAAAGCATAAAGAATCAAGTGTAAAGTAGAGCGATGCAGCCGGCCTAGCATGACAACCGCGACAAAATTTTGTCGACCGTTTTCTCGTGTTTAATCGATTATCTCTTCATTTCTTCTGGGTCTAACATGACAATTACACTTAACTCGACTTTTAATATCAAAAATAGATATATTTGTCGATCGAGATATCTTTTCTATCAAAATTGTCGATGTCGAGATATAATATATCGAGATATCTTACATCTTAGTTTGTCTTCTCTCGTCCGCGACATATCTCGTGGCGGTCATGCTAGGCCGGCAGATGTAACGTTGTTCTACGGACACATCATTACATATAATAAGACTTATTAGTGAATGTAATTTCAATACTATAATTTATTTTAGGATGTAAAAATAGAATGCACCGCTCAACTGATATCCAGCTACCGTTTCCTCTGGCTTAACTTGTCTGAACTCCTACAGTCACTTGGCAATGCCTACGCGCGAACATATTCTACGTACTGTCTGTTTATGTGAGTTATTAATAGAAATATATATGATACCAACCTCATATTGGAATGGAACTTAAACATTTTCGTATCTAACTTTCAACAATTTGTACATAAAGCTCGAGTTATGATTTTTTTTGGGAGCTACGCTTTGAATGCTACGAATTACTGAGAAAATTCTAATACTGATAGAAAATTTCCAATTCCCGGTTTCACGCCAAAAAGGAGCAAGAGGTTTACATTAATTTTTTGTACATAGAGATAGTTTATAACAGATTAACAAAATATTTCTAATCAAGCAAGAAATTCGTTCCATAGACATAATACCTATCTACGTAAGAACATACTATCTACGTAATAACATCTTTACGTAAAATTATAAAAAGAGATATACTCCTCATCGTGCTAACGATCCCGTCAAAAGCTTAATTCTTCAGTTACACTGCACTGCCGGCCTAGCATGACCGCCACGAGATATGTCGCGGACGAGAGAAGACAAACTAAGATGTAAGATATCTCCATAATATATTATATCTCGACATCGATAATTTTGATGGAAAAGATATCTCGATCGACAAATATATCTATTTTTGATATTAAAAGTCGAGTTTTATATGTAATTGTCATGTTAGACCCGAAAGAAATATAGCGATAATAATCGATTAAAACACGAGAGAACGGTCGACAAAATTTTGTCGCGGTTGTCATGCTAGGCCGGCAGCAAACAACAACTGATTTTGGTACTTTCTCTACAGATACTCGTACGTATAAAGATACAAGTAAAAAAAACTAGGAATATTGAACACAGTAATATACATAGTGTTAACTAGTTACTAGTTCATAGTAATACTATGTAACAACATACCTAACCTCGGTTTTTTTAAGGTTTTTCAACATTACAATAGCGATATACGGCGCTTTGTCCGAGATCGTGGACCATGGATTTGGCTTCACTTTCAAGGAGATGGGTTTATTTGTGGACGCCGCATACTGTTCCACTTTGCTGTTTATATTTGCAGATTGTTCACACAAATCCACGCTTAAGGTATAAAAAAAATATATTATATCTTCTAGTTAGTATTCAGTAGTCTTAGCAAAAACTGGCAATCTGAGTGACTCAAAGTATAAACCCTCACAAAATATGAGCAGTGAAGATGCAGTTAAACGCATTTCCATTATTTATAGTTTAGTTATATTTAATTATTGTGTTGTGTGCAATAAATATATATTTCATTTCAAACGATAAACCTATTAACAAAAGGCTTACCTTTCACTTCCCTCCCCGCGGGTAGTGCAATGAGGGGAGAGTGTAGAGTTCTGGTCATCCAGCGACTAGTCAGAGAGTCTGACCCAAAACAACTAAACCCTGTCTTTGACCCTCTTATCTCGCCATGTTGGGGCAACAGGATAATAAGAAGTATTCGACCGCTGCACCAGCGAAAGATAGATTAAGCCTAGTCTATCGGATGTCGAGGAGGAAAATAACCTAATCGTAATTTAAATATTTAAATATATAGAATACGAAGTCACGGTCTCTTTAAGAACAGGGTGAATAGTCTTCTCCTAGACAGGCATGCCTCTTCATAGATAGCATTACCACTTTACATTAGATGGGATTGAGGTCAAACGTCTGTCTATTTTGCATAAAAAATTGAAGTATTCATTCAGGTGGCGGCGGGTGTTCAAGATACGCTTTTATCAATCGATGTGTTATCTGTTGACAGACCTACACAAAAGGAGGTATGTATTTATCAAAACTTAATATACATACATAGTAAATTGTTAGTTATCCGGTATTCGGGTGAATATTTTATATTTTGTGCGTGGAATAATATAATGAAAATAGCGATCAGACCCGATTTTACACGGGCCGGGTGCAATGTAGATGTACTATACTCAAAAAGCCTGTGTTGCTTGTTGATAATGTAGCTTTCTATTGGTGAAAGTATTTTTAAAATCGGTCGAGTACTTTTTGAGTTAAATCGTAACAAACAAATCTTTCCTCTTTATAATATTAGTATAGACGAGTGAATTCCCCTGTCCCCTGATGGGAAAAGACACACTGCGTCTGTTTCATTGATCATTTCTCCTGTATGACCGGATCAATTTTTAAAAAAAATTGTGTGTTCGGACCTTGAACTAAGAACATCCGATGCTATACGCAAAGCGCATACCACTAAGTTACGTAGCCGGTCGGAAACAGTCTAACTTTATTGCTGCGATCGTAACCAACTGCAATTCATAGACAGCAGTGATCAGTATTTCCACTTGGCAAGGCTTTTGATCGATTATACACACTAAGTTCAGCTAAACGTTAAAATGATACATATTAGGTTTACTGTGCTGTCGTCAAAAGTAACTAAAATACGACTATAAAATATTAATTATTGTAATGTTTCAAAATTTAAATTATAATACACAGACATAAGCAACTCTATTTATTCACGTAGAGCTTTACTGTAATATTTTTTATAACTTAAATGTGCAATAAGAAGATACATATTATACAGGACTTTACATCACAAAGCGTCGAGTGTGACGAAGGATTTAATGTTTTATTTAAGTAGATGTCTCCACCAAAATACGTGCACAGTAGAGTATTAGGATTTAAAGATGTATGTCATTGGCGACATTTATAATTAAGCACACCGTTCTGTATATAAAGTCCTTGAGCTCACCTATTTAACTATTATATTCATCGTCTATTTATTCAAAACATCGTCAGAACGCAACCAAAAATGCATTTTTTATCTTGTAGGTATAAATTCAAATATTTTAGTAAAACTAAAAACGTTTATGGTATTTTCAATGTGAAACTCTACATAGTATAAAACAAAGTCACTTCCCGTCGCGGTCGTCTGTCACTCAGTACGCTTAGCTCTTTTGAAATACACAACGGATTTTAATGCGGTTTCATCAATAAATATAGTGATTCAAGAGATTTATATGAATAGTTATTATTGTTTTGTGTTAATTTGCTGAAATATGACGATAATTGTTAAAGATGTCAATAGTATTTAAAAAACTAATTCCTTTTTTAAAGATAAATACATGCTCCGTGTTTGTATGTCTTCGAAAACCGTGTAGTATTATTCCGTGTGCTTTCATCCCCACAGATCGATCATTTCATTCAAGCCATTGAGATGAACCCAGCCGTGGTCAGCTTGAAGGGATACGCTAACGTCAACAGGGAGCTTCTAACATCGGTAAATACCAAGACGAATTCACAAAAGAAGAAATATACTTATTACACAACGAATTGCGAACGTTATCCTCTTTTTTAACGCTTTATAATAAACAGCCTATTGGCCATACTGTGTGTTGTATATCGTACATAAGCCTGTAGCCAAAAAGAGATAGTCTAGCGGTTCTAGCATTGACATAGTATTTTTAAACTATGTCAATGTATGTAAAATAATATCTGTCATTTGTATGAAAAATTATTTGAAATTGCAAACAAGCGACAGATACGGCATATGACTATACGAATAGTTCTTTAGGAGTTTCTTGCCGGTTCTTCTCCATGAGACCCACTTTTTGGAACCGTGCAACTAGACGTTTCATAAGAGCCTGCAAAGGCCTATTTGAAATAAAAAACTTTTGATTTTGAATACTTTCTCGTAAGTCGTTTGTGTTTAGTTCAAACAATTTGTATTGAATTTATTTTAAATATTATTTCTTAAAATTAAGTTTACTTAAATTAAAAAATAAATAAAGTTTTATGTTTTTTGCAGGCAATTAGCATGATTGCGATTTACTTGATAGTTCTACTACAATTCAAGATTTCTTTACCAAAGGAGCCTCAATATCCAAAATAGGAACTTGGTGTGCTTTCTAATTTGATTGTATAGACTTAGTTTAGTTGTTAATTAACATTCATATAGTTATTATATGGCAGTTGTTATATTTAATCAAAATTTTAGTATTTATTATACATATATCGAGTAGTTATTTGACATAAATGTAATTAATTACTGTACAAATAGTTATATTAAAATGAGGAACATATTTAATAATTAAAAAAAATTAACAGTAAAGCTGGTTTTTATTTCTGATGTAGAGTTTAATATTATAATGTGTAAAAATACCAATCGATTTGAACTCACATTCATAAAAAACTTATGTTGCGGTTAAGGCGAATAATAAGCTTAAGTCAAGTTTGCTTCAGTTTCACAAAAGAACACGTTGGATGACGACAAAAGCAAAAAAGTTATAATAAAACCGAATGATATTAAGCCCCTTCCGTAGCGTATTAGAATTGACAATGATACTTTCAATTACTGAAACGAACAGTATTATGAGCCCAGTCCCTAAACTTTTCGGATGATGGCACATCTCGTATCTTTTTCTCTACAATCAATTCCCGATGTTGTGACAGCTACATCGGAGATTCATTAGTCAACTTTTCCAATTTCAACAATCTAACGCTACTCTGAAAGTTTAGTTAGTTCACATTTCGCAAAATGCGGAATTGTTCTCATTTCATATACGCAGATAATTTTGCCGGCCATTTTATTTTTAATTATATCCGACTTCAAAAAATGAAGGAGGTTTTCAATTCGATTGTATTTTTTTCTACGTAGGTTACGCGATATCTCCGTCAATTCTGAGCCGATTTTCATTTTTTTTATATTGTAATATCAATAGACGTTAAAAATTTAAAACACTATTATATTATTGACTGTATCTATCAAACAATTCCAATAAACGAATGAACTACAATACGGTCGAGATAAGCTAAGTCTAAATACCTAGAGATAAGCATTATTGTCAGTGGTCCTGAAAATTTTACGTACGTACACGAGTACGTAGACACGCTAGTGAGAGTTAGTCATGTAAAATGCTTTCTAGAAATGTAATTTTGTTAAATTGATGCAGTACTTCAAGAGTTCATCTACAAAACACACACACATCCATGCACATGACCTCTTTGTATTTATAATATTAGTATGAATTACACTAAAACTATAGTTTTCCTATGTTTACTTCGAAATATCCTGAATGTTTAACATAGATTGTGCTACTCAATTATAATATTATCTGCCTCGAAATTAGTACCTGGATATTGTGGTATTAATATTTTAGTAAGCGTTATTGCCTTGATTCTGCCTTGGATACACTAGTCTATACAGTAGAAAATTCAATCGCAAATGATATCCTACAACATAGGTACATAATTAAATAAACGTTATTTGAGTACGATCTATTCAAATAGGAAAGTGGAGACCAGACTTCATTGTTTTGAAATCGACATCTGGCTGAATACCTGAATATCTAACTAGAATTGGTTTCATAAAGTTATTTTTCTTTCGGAACTATTCGATTCGTATGAACTTTAAGAACTATTCATATTCATAGTTGAATTGAACTCTAAACATTCCAAGATTCAATCCATATTTGCTTTAAATTAATAATTTATAGAATTTAAATTCTAGCATACATTTTGAAGCTACTTCAGGCGAATGATTAAAATAACTAAGGCATTGGATATATTCAGAGATAATTATAATAATGATTATCTTTATTATTCTACTATATATATACTACAATCCGTATCAACGGATTTATACATTTTCAATCTGTACTATTTCAATTGAATAATGTTATCAGTTGACGTTATATTGTGACATCATTCGGTAGCATATCGCATTTGAAATGAAACCCGGATTTGTATCACTTGATTTCGAGTGGCAGATATTAGCTGTTGAAAGCACTCTAGATAATGAAATTAGCCCAAAACGCTATGACGATTCATAAACACCTGCTGAATTTTTATGTAACAAAATAGACTGACTAATAATAATATTTGCTTAACTTTTTATTTTTATTCGGTTGGAACTTTGAACAACCAGAAATCCAAAAAGAACGCAAACAGCAATAATAAACGAAAATGCACTGGAAGCAATCTGACATCATGCAAAATAGTTCTACGAACAACGCGATACATAACTCTTGTAAACATATCTAGTTATTTTTTTAAATATGGAATACAGACAAAAATAGGTATGACAAAGCGCAGACGTATCGAAATATGAACACGAACATTAGCACGCTATACACGTTAGGGTATACCTGACAGTTAAACCCGAGCGTGTAAGTCGCACAACTGTGCATATTTCGCTATGGTCTCTACTCAGCTGAAGATCTGTATAGGCAAACCTGTCAGGTACATCCTAGCGTGTATGGCCTGCTTTATTAGAGGTGTTATATTAGTGTCAAATGTACGTAATCCTATTATCGAATATAACGCTTTACAAATAATAGGATATCATACCTATTACTGGGTAATAGTCAAATAATAGTATAACAGTCAAGAGATCAAAAAATACGCAATACGCAAATTAATATGATAGCATACCTATTACTGAGTAATAGTCAAATAATAGTATAACAGTCAAGAGTTCAAATAATACGCAATATTTGAATATTGTGTATTACGGTTGACCGTTATTTATAATGATAGCGCATATCATTGATATAAAAATCATCATAATAATAATTAATTATTAACGAGACATGGGGTGATTAAATTAGCCTTCATACTTTTTAAATAATAATAATAATAATTAAAAAATATATATATATTAATATATTTTTTTTTTATATAAAATAGTTTCATTATGAGATTTTTTTATGAATATAATAAAAAACTTAAACGTACACAATAAAAAAAAGAACAAAGAAATACAAATAACTTACACACTACAAAATATATTTTTTATTTTTTTTGTTTTTTTGTGACGTATGCGCAATTTGAACATAAACACGACTAAATGAACATTTTAAAATAATAGGCATAATTCCCTATTATCCGTACCATAATATCATTGCATATTCATATAACAATTTTAAATATTTAATCGATATCGATTGCTTGCTGTCGCTTTGCTTATCCACGAAGCTTAAATGCAAAACGCGACGTGTATACTATACAACTCATGGAATAACGATCGATGCGTAGCAACGAGCGAGCGATTCGATGAGAAGTATGGCAATGTCGCACTATGACTTCGCGTATCTATTCTTCGCGGCGTTTAATAGGTACGTCGCTGACTATTATTTGACTGGGTATTATTGGATATCCTAATATGAGAACATTCATATTGCCTATTCTGCGCGGCGTATAATAGGTACGTCGCTGACTATTATTTGACTGGGTATTATTGGATAGCCTAATATGAGAACATTCATATTGCCTAATATGGAACTTCTGCCGTATACCTATTACCTATACCTAATACGAATATATTAGTCACACCTTTATGCTTTATAGACATCCGTAACATAAGTTATATAATAATATGTCGTTCGTCTTTATTTTAAGATAGAGAATAATAAAATATATTTCGGTATTTTTCCGCTAAACATTGTTGAGCTGCAGCTACTTATCTAATACGAGGAAAAGGAGTTGGCCATTCAAAACTTTATTTCCTTTAAAATGTCAAAGCCTTCATACCAATTTATTTATTATTAAGGTCTTCTCATCGACAGAATCCGCAACCCAGTGATTATTTTTCACCAAAGGCTGTTATTATAGGAAAAAATGAACAAATTACTAATAACACATGTTTTGACATTAATTACCCATGAATCCTCGTATATCAGCAGATAACTGGTATTTTTAATTAAAAATATTTTGTGTTTAATGCCATCTACAATATAGAACGATTTGTTTCTTTTTTATGTTAGATATCGACAGACGAGCATGAGGTTCACTTGATGGTAGGTGATACTTCAGCCACAGAACATCAGTCAGTGATGCGCTGTCGACCTACTTTTACTTCGAGCATTCGAAAATCCATAGACTGAAACCGAAACGCGCAATGTGCACTCGTTCGTTACCCGGTCGGAACTTCGATATTCCTCCCACCCCATCAATGCCTGAAGTTACCAGACGTGGGGAAAACATGCTTACAGAAAACTATAAACATATGTTCCCGGTGGGATTCAAACCCACGACCCATCGATATGCACGGCAGGTGTTCTATCGAACCCGCCAACGAGCCTGTCATGTTTCCACAAATAGTTTAGAATAATCTAAAGTACGCATAGTATTATAGTAATCCTATATTTTATAAATTGGAGTAGGATAAGAACTGGAAACTTTTTGTGTCAGAGGATGCTGGACAATATCCTTGAATGAACTCGTCTATTGAGTGAAATAAGTATTCAAGTCCATAATGTTATAATTACAAGTTTCCTATTCAGGACAATGTTAGCAGCTTACTAATGACAAAATATGAAACAGAACGCGCTTTGCATACGAAAATACTTTCTACATTAATCAACCGTCATCATAAACCGATGTACTTAAGACTTTTATATCCTTCGGCAAATTATTAATTATTAAATGTTTCATACATTCTGAACAAAAAGTATTTATTTATTATTATTTTCATTTTCTATATAAAAAGGTAATATCTAAGATGCAGAGTACAGGTATTGGCGCCTTGGAATCGTGTGAAAATAAAGAAAATATAAGTATTTGGATTTTAAAATAATGTTAAAAGCGTTTGAAACATTGCAGTATAGTGTGATCTGTCTAGGGATGGAATGAATTATTGAAAAACGTAATATAAATCAAAAGTTGTTTTTATTGGTTCAAGGGTTACATTGCGCTCTAAAGAGTCCTGTGAGTAATAAGTAGCTAAGCACTGGTACCTAGCATGTATTTTTATAAAATTACATAATTCAATGTTCAGTGTTACGAGTATTATACTAGCAATTGCTCCCGCAACCCCCCTTGTGGGTTGAATTTCGTAAAATCCGTTCTTAGCTGACCTCTACTCGGCGAAAGGAATATTCCTACCATATTTCAAGTCGCTACGCCTTATGGTTCCAGAGATATCGTGATGAGTGACTATAATCTCTTTTATATATATAGATTATTAGTAGGAGCCAACTGAATTTAGAGCAGTAAAGAAACAAGAACTAAAGTCGTGACATCACTCTTTTTTAAATTCAATAAGCTGTGTATAAAATCGTGTAGATATGCAGAACGGCTAGCTAAGCCGTTGAGCATGTGAGGATGTTATGTGGAGTATTATTATAGAAAATACATATATTTAACATTATATTAAACTTCATATCGGAAAGTATGTTACATATTCAATTCGCGTTGCATATTATCACATCATCTTACATCTCCAATCCGCCAATATGCACACATAATTTCTGTTATTTCCGTATTAATGTGACGTACAAATAAATTCATACTTACATTTTTGACAAACAAATTTGAAATTCCCTTCAGATATAATTAACGTTCATAATCACTATACAATCTATACTTATATTATAAACAGGAAAGAATTGTTTGTATGAATATTTGTTTCTTACGATTTCACTCAAAGACCGATTTTAAAAATTCTTTCACCATTTTTTTCTGCTTCTGCATCTACATTGCTACAGAATATCATATTTTCTTACAAAATATAATTTGAATATAACATAGACCTTTGAGTAGTTATGGGCTGAATAAATTGATATTTAGGAAAATGACTTTATCAAGTGCTATGAAAGTAGGAAGTACCCTAGGAGACGTATTTCTTAGTATCGGATTGCAATTTAAGATCTAGTTAGTGGCAGTCAACAACACATTCTGAGAATCTATCTCAGTTTAATTCACATTTTATAGTTGATCGGAGATTTACTGTCTTCCTAAAGCCACGATAGTTGCATATATCAGAAATATTATGAATATTATATTATGATTATATATATTTATTACTAATTTAGGAAATTTAAAATACATGACTAATAATAATGTCGGATGTGAAAATCGATTACAATTTATTTAGTACGGTTAAAAAAGAAATTTCTGATTTTGAACTTTCGAAAAATATAACACTTTGTGTAATAAGTTTATAAACATGTATTTTGTTCCTTTTTTATAAAAGGGCGTTTTTAAAAATGATAAGTGAAAAAAGAAGAAATGGCTCAAAATGCACATTGGACAATTTTAATAGGAATAGGCAAAATATTTTAGGTATAACAATCACATTATAAGAACAGTTTTTTGACTGCCAGTGAGAAGGTATATTATTCGATGCAATTACCGAATTTTAACATATTATATAATAAAATGCTCAGCCGAACTCTCGTTTTTAAATCTATACTATAATAATATTATAAAGAGGAAAGATTTCTTTGTTTGTTACGATTTAACTCAAAAACTACTCGACCAATTTTTTAAAAATTCTTTCACCAATAAAAAGCTACTTTATCAGTACCATAGGCTATTTTATTTGTGTATATTACATCTACATTGCACCCGAGCGAAGCCGGGGCGAATCGCTAGTAAATAATAAAGAATAAAACAAAATGACAATAATAATTGGTAATACAGTATACGTGAGGCAGCTTGTTGCATTAACGAGGCGGAGGGCGGCGTCCGCCCGCCCAATCCGCCCTACCATATATAAGCCGTCGAGAAGGCTTCTACGGCACATCGCAGCACAACACCGCCAAAACAACTGTTACGCGCCAGCATCATAGTAACAGGTCAGTTAATCTTTTTCTGTTAAGCTTTAAATTCCAAATATGATTTATTTTTTTATGTTCATTTTAATTGAATTTTTGTTAGTTGCCGAATGCCGATATTATACTTTAGATAAAGTTTTATACTTTAAAAATAAAAAAGTAACTATTTTTTGTTTCAAGCTCAAATTATATACTAAATATTGTGTTTTTGGCCCGTAAATACTTAACATTTATATTATCAACTAACAAAAATAATTATAATGCTACTCTGATATTGCAAAAGAAAGCCCATCTCTTTTCCTTCTACCAGACGCCGGCTCTTTATTGTCTTGAATTATAAATACCGTACTGATTAATTATTAAAGAAATTATTAACTTAAATAAAACGAATGAATTATTAATTTAAAAAAAATCGCGGCAATAAGTGAAAATTATAAGTTAACAATAATAACGACGCTATTTTACAATTAAATAGAAATTGTCTTTTATTAACGCGAGTATCACACATTTAAATAAAATACTGTAATGAGACACGCTGTCTCCCGCGACCACGGTTGCTGTAAAGCATCCGAAACGTCGGGATAAATAATTTAAACAATATAAATAATAAATCGCGTTTTAATCCGGTATACAGTATTTTATTTAAATTAAATAGAAATACCTAGACTTTTGAAAACTTAGTTATATTTTTGCGGCTGTCCACAATATTCTAAAAATAGGCTTCAGTTGAACAAAAATGATAGGTAATCGTCTATAATAAGGCGCGCGTGTAACATCTTCAAGGTAAATAAGAAAATATCAAATTATAGATTAAAGGTCGATCAACAAATTAATTCTGACGTAAATTAGAGCAATTTACATGAACTGAATGCAATAGCTTATTTGTGTACAAATAGAATAGAAAACATACGAATTTAGCATTGTGAAAATGTCAATTTATTTAGTTCAAAATATCTATAGGATTTACATTTACAATAACTTTTCTATGTCAATTGATTTGATTCTTTAAAAAGTTAACTCTTTAAATCAATACCCTAATTAATTTCAAACGTAACTTCGTACGTAGTATTCACGATTAACTATTTGAATACACGCCAATGTTCCAGTTCTTTGTGTAGTATTAAAAACATTGAGAGAATACTGCCTGACGTATATTTTTATTTATATGAAGCGATTCTTAATTGGAATAACGCATTTGATTGAAAGGCCTATTCATAACCCGTGCATAACCCCCATACATATAAGCAAAATCCGTATCCAATCATATATCGGATACTACTTGCTATTTCGTAGTAACTTTCTCGATCGGTAACCAAAATAAAAGACGCAGACAGCTATAGCAAATGATCAAAAATCATTAATAGTCGTTGTGCTTGTGCACCCTACCGCATGATAGAATCTCGTGAAAACAAAAGAAGGTACCTACTTCAACTTGGCGTACGAGATTTTCAGCATATGGGGTATTGGCTCAACAATTATAATATACTAGCTGATGCCCGCGACTTCGTTCGCGTGGGGTTCACTTTAAGCTGAGCTTTTGAGCAAGCTTTTTTCAAATGACATATCCTCCTCCACCCTCTGTACTTGGTGATTTCTTTTGGGAAAGAGCTATCAAATTAGTCATTGACGGTTGCTTTTGCATCATGTTATAGACATGTTTAATGGTGGTTGAGATTGAGGTTCGAAGGATGATTTGAAATTCAATAGTTGAAATAATTAACCTGACTTTAAAGCAACTTTAGGGAGATTCATATTAATTAAATTTTACGTGACCAAAATCCAGATATGTGTCTTTTTTCTACTTATCAGAGTTCAATCGAAGATTGGATTCAATGCATTTTCTGTCTTAAATAGATGCGTGCGTTCATTTAATTGGTCATTTTCATTTTCGGGCATTTTTTTTAAATTCCCGGGATTCCTGCCCGGGTTTCCGGTGCTAAATGCGGAAACCTCTAAGATACGGAAGCAAAAAAGCAATGTCGAATAATCGTAATTCTGTTTAAGAGAAAGGATTGATGAAAATGTGAAATAAATGATCTCATAAGAAATACTTTTTCATATAATATTTCAATAATACATTTTCTATTTTTGTTATAATATAGTTCTTTCAAAAAATAAATAAAGAAATACAAAAAAAAAATTCTTTCATTTCAACTTCAGATTCGAACTCGCATCAGAAGCTACGCTATGGGACTGCATATCCACTATTCTACGAATACATATATTGGAAATGGCGAAATAATCAAACTATTTCATTTACATATCAGACTGTGATTGACATCTGACAATTCGAAAAAGTTCAACGCGAGTCAGTTTGCATTGAAATTTGGTGATATGGTGCCTTTAAAATAATATTTAAATGATGATAACTTTTCTTTCCGATAACCGATTTCGATAAAACAAAGCCTATATGTTGCCCCGGGCTTTCCTTAATATATTTGTGTAAATTGCACGATAATCGGTTCAGTATCTTCGGAGATTAGCGTGAACAAACAGACAGACAGACAGACAGACGGACAGACAGACAGACAGACAGACAAGAATCTTAAAAATTGCATTTATGCATTCTGCTACCCTTCTTTTATCACCCCTCTTAATTTCTGGTAAAAATATTTAGTGAAGCGTAATTTCGATCCTACTCTTTTATTATATGTATAGATTAAGAACCCCTCGTTTAGTCACTGGGTCATGGGTCAGTTTCAGTATGCACTTTCGGCAACTCTCCTGTGGCCAAGAGATAGGCTGTATCTAGTTTGGAGCCATTATAATTTATTATACATACTTATTTTGCCGATTTTGTATATAAACACTAGATACAGCCTTCCCCAACCGGTATCCTGTGCTGATTATGGCCTTAATAAACCTACGATGCCTTTCATGGTTTCCATAATTAATTTAAAAAAAAATGTATTTAACATATTCGTTAGTATACATTACGGTTGATGCAAATACAAAACAAAAATCCTTTAAAATCCTCTCCAGTCTTAACTATGCATTCACGTATTACATTAAGTATTTATAGGGTCGTCCAGGTATATTTCTAAAGGTCGAGCTTATACGAGGATTATTTAATTTTAATAATATTCATATAGAATACAATCCTCTCGATGTACAAAATTGGATCTAGAAGCTTTGTGTCTCAGTCAAAGAATATTGTTGAAATATTTTCAGTCAATACAATTTACTTACCTTTCCAACTCATATGCCGATGCATACGCAAAATGAGATTCCTCGTAGGTAGTTTTGTTCATTTTATAAAAAGATAATATGAGAAATAACACTTATTATTTAAATGAATACATTTTCTTACGAAACATATACGATATATTATGTGGTAGGTATATTTCATGATAAAATCAATTCTTTTTAGTAGAAAATTTCTACATACCTATAAAACTTTCTTTTAACGTTAATATTATAATATACAAGCCTTAATTTTGTAAGAACGTAAACGTAGAACGTAGTAATTTTTTGACAATTTGCCCGAGAGCGTTTATAATACCTATATTCTCGTACCTATAAGAAGCACGTCGTCTCGTACATTCTAAAGTTTATATAAGTCTATTAACTTATTAACAATGTGATCAGAAGAATTCTTAATTAAATATAATAGGTATAAAGAAATTCTCTTATATTCTTATTTTCATTCATTGGTGGTTTCAGTTCAACGAGCAATATATTTTATTCATTCACCATTCTCGTACATGTTAAATAGAACAAAGTATTGAAGTCACTGCTTCGGTATAATTGTTTGAAAACTTTAGAATTTAGATTGTTAACTTAACTGCATAATGTATTTGAAGTCTCATTTCTCCGTATGTCACATTTATTAAAGAATATAAGGAAAATAAAATCGATATTTTGTAATCAAGTCTTTAAGCTACTTTGTAAGAGTTACATTAATTTAACTTAGTGTCAGAAACAAAGGTTTTAAAAATTTAAAAATAGCATGATTATCGTGCATACTAATAAGTATGTACATTTTTTATTTAAAAGCTACCACCTACACCGGTTTGTAATGTTACTTCTATGAAAAGAGCCGGCAAGAATCTCTACTTCATCTATACGTTTTTTAAAAAAATAACAAAATTATAAAGCAAAATCGTACGAGCCAACATAACTTTGAAATTACATTTATACTACGTCGATGGTTGGAATTCTTGCAATATGCAAGAAATTTAATTTCTTCCACCTACAAGCGTGTTATGGATCCAACTGACGGTTGTGTGTTTACCGTCACAAACACACTGAAGACACTCTTACCGGTGCTATCTAAGTAAAAAAAACTAGTCAATCGTGTGTAGATATTTTGGGAACTACCGTATTAAAGAGGTTTTTAAGTTTATTTTAAAATATAATATTTTGAGCTCTATGACACTACATTTAGCTACTAAAAACCCTTCTTAAAAAAGTTTATTTGCTGAAAGGACAAAATTCTATTTTCTGAACTGTAGATTTTATTAAACATTAATAGAGTTGATTGAAGCTCTATATTGCCCCTAGCACCGACCGACGACCGTCCACCGGCTCGCACTTAACCCTTACTAATGAAATAGCCTTTCATTTTCTGAGTCTTCCTTCAAAATGAAATATACCTTTATTATGATTAAGAGCAGGCCAAGGCTAGATCGTAATTGTCAACTGTTTAATTATACAAGAGGTACTTGTTTTATAAAAAAAGTTAACACCATTCATTATGTCATATGTCATATACTTATATAATTGAGAATTTTTGAAACAACAAATCTCAGAGAACTGTGCACTATGTTTTCAGTTCTGTGTATTGTAACTGTCACCCTTTCTAGGACAAATGATTTTAAACTATCATCAAATGTTATACAACATTCAATTCATGCGCTTTTTACTCAAAAAACTAACTATAAAAATAACGGTTCTTTAACAGAGAGGTAAAATATAATTACCAAACAAGTCTATGAAATTATTAGAATTTCGAAATTATATAGTTATAGCTAGATATAAAATTTATAAAAGCTATAAGTCCAATTTTCATAATTTGTTATAGAACTTATAGTGAACTTCTTGTTGTTCTAATCTTGTCTTGCCTACACAGCGTGATTATAGATGAAATAAATAAAAGATGAATCATCATCAACCTTCGCTTTACATACTACACCTCAATATTGATTCCAAAAGACAATTACCTAGTTTAGAGTAAATAAGTCAAGAAATTGACAAGAGATTGTCAAGAGTTCTATTAAAATAAAATGTCTATTATTTAGCAGATACAATGTTACGAGCTAGTGGAACAGTGGCCGTCGCCTTGGTCACATTAGTTATATGCTGCAGTGCCGACCCTCGCCAGGTACAGAACCTTGTCTGTTTTATTTTAGAATAATTTCTTTTACTTATACTATAATTTTGAAAGAAATGTTTCAGACTGGTGGTGTTTGAAAGCCGAACCGCTAAATTGATTTGGATGAAATTTTGTATAGAGAGAAATCTCTTTCGATTTTCATCAAAATTGGTAAACCGCAAACCGCTAAACCGATTTTGTAGAAATTTCGTATAAGGAGTTTCTCTCTCTCGAATTTCAACAAAGTTGGTTTCTTAAATTCTAAGTATTCGTATATAAGGGAATTAAGGATTCTTCTGTCTGCATTTCGACTACGTTATTAGGACGATTTGAAATGCTTTAATACAATTGAGGTTGCTGCTACAAACAATTTATTCATTGGTACACTTCGGTATTTTCTTTCGAAAATTGCGTTTCCTAATAGGAAAATGTTAATTACATGAATAATTTGGTCTTTAGGTACGTGTAATTGCTAGCTTTACTCTTGGAATATTTTAATAACGAACAAATCCCCAATCATAATTACAAATATTATTTGCTGAAAATTTTGAATTTCGAACAATCTTCGTTATATTTTTAGAAATGAAAATGAATTTTTAGTATAGAAATGTAATTGTAAAATATACTTAAGTATTATATAAAGAAATAAATAATATTTCAGGTAGATATTATTAAAATAGACTTTCATTTTAAAGCTGCTCTTTAAACACACCATTTGTAATTTTCCGATTGAGAAGAAGCTATCAAAACAAAGAAAATATTTTTGAATGCTTGGAGAATAATAGACTAAGCCAACCAGACATTTACCTACGACTTGTGTGCGCATCACGATTTTCTCATTTCCAAATATTTACGAACACAACTGTATTGACTTTTTTATTTGAATAGACATAAAACTTGTAGCTGCTTAAAACTTTATAGGATAATATTATACTGATGGAAGACTTTATATTCGCTAATAAATCGTATTTAATTTAAATTAAATTAAACGTCATCGATGATAAACTTCATTCATTCAATTCATTTTATTTTTATACCGACGTTTCGAATGCTTTAAATCAACATAAAATGTTGAAAGCATTGCATTCAATAATTTTAAACGTGTAAGACTCGCTTGAACAAAATACAATATTAATCATTATAATATGATAACCATAGCTATTTTTCATTTTTTTAACAGGAACAAGAAGATCATAACTCCGCCCTCCGCTTCGACAACGGTAAGTTTCATTATTTAATTCAAATAAATTAAACGGCACATAAAACCCTAGCACCTTATTGGTATAAAATATTCACGGTATTCTGGTATTTCGTTCCGTTCACATGACATACCCTATGCATCTTTTTCAATGTTCAGTGTAACTTTTTTATATAATCCTGTGCACATAACCTCTTACAGAGTGTTATTCACCTTCCGAATCTCCACAAAATTTGCACTTCAACTATTTTCTCACAATTTTCACGTTTATTGGTGATGGATCCGCACTATACAACGTTTTGCACAGTCAAGAGCCTGCACATAAAACTGCGAATAGCTGCGATACGAATTCGCAACGCAGAAAACTGCGACGCGAATTGCTGCAATGCGATTTTGTGCGGCAAGGTTTCGCCCTTCCACGATTCGGGTAGCCGTACCTTCGATGTCTGTACTGTTAGTGACATGCATCAGAAAAAGAGTTGCGCACTTCTGTTATTGATAAGATGTAGGAAAAAGAAATAAAGAAGATTTTGCACTCATCGATTAAGTCGCAAGAAATCGCATTGCAGCAATTCGCATCGCAGTTTTCTGCGTTGCAAATAGGCATCACACGATTCGCACTTTTGAGTACAGACCCTAAATAACAGCACAAAAGCTTTGGGCACTTTATTTGTGGTAAGTACACCTTCATTATATATTCATAGTATTTGAAATGTGTTGAATATATGCAAAGTATTCCTTTCTTGTTTCAGACTTAAGGGAAAGACAGGAATTAGAAAATTTTCTTCACTTTTTGTTACAATATGAAATGAGAAACAATAACGGGAGGAATTTGAATGGCATCGGTGGAAATTTATTGGGCAGAAGCCTTGGTGGGAGCGGACGAGTTACAGATGGACTTGGAGGCAGTAGCCTCTTGGGAAGAAGCCTTGCAAATGGCAAAAATTTAGACAATTTAGGTGGTTCTACCTTACTCGGTCGAAGTCTTGGCAACGAACATTATGCACGATTCATTGATTCTCTTGGAGGCGGAAATTTCGTTCGTAACCTGGATTCAATTGGAGGTGGAAATCTAGTACGGAACTTAGACTCTATCGGTGGAGGTAACCTGGTCAAGAAAAACCTTGATGCAATCGGTGGGCCCAACCTTGTGAAACGACACATTGACTCTTTGGGTGGAGGGAACTTTGTTCGTAACTTAGATTCGATTGGAGGAGGCAATTTGGTCCGAGAAGTTGACCCCTTGGAAGGCGGTAATTTTGTGTGAATCTGTTATTTTACTATGACACTTTTTCCATAGAACCTAGTCAATGTGATATCCATTAAATTCTATATCTGCGAATGTAATTTTATGTATGTGATTGTAGTTTTAAAAATAAATGTGCATATAATAAGTATTAGTTTTCATTGTTTACGTAATCCTCGTATAATTTCCTATTTCGATCCCTTTGAAGAAAGCATTATGCGAACCCTTTCGAATCACATCAGGGTACAGAATTGTTTTTATAACATGTATGCCTTTTTAGGAGATACATATTTTATGAGGTTTTAACTTTTATCCAAAAACTAAACGGTGAATATTATAACTTAAATGGGTAAAACTCGGTATTCATAAATAAACATATATATACACTATACAGGTAAGAAACATATGTGATTAATAAAATACATAAAAATATAGAATATTTTTATTATGTAATTGTTTATATATAGGTGACAAAACTCGGAACTTAGACTCCATAAGTGGGGGCAACTTATTGAGGCAAGTCCGTGAGGCCCATCGCGTCTCACATTTGGGAAGACGTTATGAATATCTTAGGTACGTAGATTAAAAAATTTCCACGGAAAATTAAGTTCGTCAATAATGTATTTATTTCCAATTCCAAGAACAAATTCACTGTTCATTGAAATGTCAGTTGACTGATTCTATTAAATACATATGTGACGGGCTCGTTGGCGCGTTCGTTATAACACTTGCCGTGTCCATCGATGGGTATTGGGTTCGAATCCCAACGGGTCGACATTTTTATAATTTTCTGTAAGCATGTTTTCCCCACGTCTGGTAACTTCGGGTATTGATCGGGTGGGAGGAATATCTAAATTTCGGCCGGGTAACGAACCACCGTTCATAGATGGAAAAACCGTGACGTGCATATTGCGCGTTTCGGTGTCAGTCTATGAATTTCCAAATGCTAGAAGTATAAAGTAGGTCGACAACTCATCATTGACTGATGTTTTGTGGCTGAGGTATCACCTACCATCAAGTGAACCTCATGCTCGTAGGTAGATATCTAAAATAAAAATAAATAATCAATATTATAAAAATTGTTTACGAAATTAAAGAAAAAAAATATAAGTTGTATTGTTCTAAATTTTGTGTATCCCAAAAAAAACTTAACTATCTAATGATATATTTATACTATTGTTTCCTATTTTCCCCAAAGCTTCTCTGCTTAGCATGCACCCGTGTATATATGATTACTGAAAATATATGAAATATAATCCTCTTTTACATTCCGCAGAATAAGGGCAAAATCTTACAAATTGCCAATATTGCTACATTCCTGTTTCGATATTAAAGTTTTATATCTGTACGTACATATGTTACAAGATATCGAAACGTATCTTTACTAGAATTCAATAAATGTGTACAAGCATTATTCAAATGTATATATAAAACGATTATTTTGTTGTAGTCCATTCAACAGTCGGAATCTAATAGGCCCGTTTGAGTACGGATATTACGGAGATGGACTTCCTAAGCGTAACTTTGATGAAATCGATCGGTAAGTACACACGGAACAAGTCTATCATTTTTGTATAATTTCAAGAATATAACTATAATTTGTCATACGAGTATCACTGAAATTCTTTTCCTATTCCTTTTGTTAACAGTCAGTCAAGTATGTTATGTATACGTACCTATTCGTTTTCAAACACTAAGCATAATTAAAGAAATGTACCTTAATCACATATTATTTTTTGCCTCACTTACTGTTCGGTTTAGGAATACCACTGGTGACATCTGGTTTGTCTAAAGGACCTTTAAAAGGCTATCCATAGACATTCTTTATTCGACCTAAATACATTTGAAATACAATTTGGACTAAGTAAACCATGATTGCAAATTTCGTAGAACCGAAAAGGACCCTTTATTTGTTTTTGTTATGAACTACAATACTGGTTCAGAAGGGATGTGCTTAAAATTGAATTCAGCATGAGAAAATAAATATTAATAAAACTATTTAACAAATATTTAAAAAAAAATCTATCTAAACCATATTGTTAAAGATACTTAAATTTATACAAATCCAAGCTTGCCTTCTGTCATGCTGAAGTTTCAGGAAATTGAAACTTTCATTAAATATTAAAGAATTATTTATAGCGTTACATTGGATGGTGTAAGATAAAATAATAGTCGTGTCTATGAATTTGTTGAAGCTTAACAAGCCACGAGGGAAATCCGTTAGTTTAGTCCGTCACACACTTTCAACTTTGCCAAGTTGTTTATCGCGATAATCTTAAACTGTGTGCTGTTGTGGTTCAAATATTTATGAATAGTTTTGACAGTAAGTTAGAGGGAAATTTCACATTCGGAAGCCGTGAGTGGATTAGGTTTAACCAAGTAAATTAGTTTTAACAAAACTGGCCAAGTGTGACTCGTGCACTGAGGTTTCCTTACAAACGTATAGTTAAGTAAAGACTTTCCCAATATTTTTTTTTGTCAAAATATGTTGCATAAACTGAGCATAAAACACCGTATGTTTTGATTGCGTCGACTTGGAGTTTTGATTTTTTTCACTACTGCAAGTGTTTGCAGAACTAAGTATTTGATATTAATTTTCTTGATACCTCCACGTGTTCCTGAGAAAAATGGTCTTGACGGACCGACGGTTATAAGTGATCTTATAAGGGTTCCGTTTTTGATAACCCTAAAATAAGATATAAAATACCCAGGTTGCTAAAAAACAAATTAATATTTCATGGAAGTTAGTAGTAAGTATAACATATGTTGTACATATAATATGAAATTTTCAGTCATAATTAGCTATTTTGTTTTGTAATGTTGTTGTAATACGTTAAGGGTAGCAAAGCTAATATTTATTTAACCTAACAAGGTATGTGACCTCTGTGTTTTCACGAACAACTTGATACATTAATTTAATTAATTAACCTATGTATGTATAATAAAATATATATTAATACAAGGTCGAGTCATAAATAAATGTCTCTTGTATAAATGGTTGCTCAAGCCATCACGCACACAAGCAAGCAAGCAACTATTGTTCCTACTAAAAAATTATAAAAGTATTACACCTACAATAATATTTGAAAGTTAACACTAATTTTGTATGTAGATCGAACCTGAACACGTTTGTGAAGAAGCGCAACTTCGACGAAATCGACCAGTCATCTATGCCCTTCCCATTCAAGCGGTTCTACCCCTTCATGGGACCTAACTACCTGGATATTCCTGTGTAAGTTATAACTATTATAGCGTAAGGCGTAATTATTACTGTTACTGTACGTGATCTCTTAGAACTATTGTAATCAATCAACTATTATAAAAAAAACTGACGGCTCAATACATTATATATATAGCCTTGTCCGCTTCTTTATGTAATGATACTGCTATGATGGCGTGGCTGTTACGACCCCTGCACTTCTACTATCCCGCTACGCCAACAAATCGCGTATGACTTCGTAGCACTCATCGTAGCAACTATGTTAAATTCGTAGCCTGTAAATGAAATACAAATATTCAAATACTAATGTCTAATGGAAATTAAGTTCTACATAATATGAAAGTATTGCTGTCACTTTCATCGATATACCTAATATAAAAAACAGAAACATATTAAGTAGCCCTCAACTTTTAATACCACTTCAGTATTCCACTGATAGATGAACAAATATTAAAGAAATCGTCCCTATAATTTATCAATTACATTAAATGTTAATTATTTAAAGTATCCACCTGCATTTCTCAGTAATATGCACTCATAATGTGAGTAATAAAATTACAAGATAAATTAAAGATAAAACTAGAGTCTCAGGTTTGATTCCTGATAATATGATTTTTTTTTTTTGAAACAAATAAAATGATCCGCGAATCGGAGAAAGAAATGGAATAGGAACTATCGGAACTTCGGGATACAAAACTACGTCTACACGTTGTATAGTTCTAGTAACTTGTGATGTATGGTATAAAACCTCTAGAAGTTACTTAAACAGACATCGAATAAGAATACTTTTATACATTAATAATACATTTTAAAAGAAACCAAGATAATATTGACATAAGTATACCCCTTGTGAAATAAGTATCTCAATATTACAGAATGTGAACATCCAACAGCTTGTAAAGAAACTTTCAAACCATAACGTGAAAGTTTTGTACAGGGCTTTTGATATTCGTAGCAGTATCACACCGAAGTTATTTATTCGAGAAAATTGGAGTTAAGCTCTCATACCCATTTGGGATAATAGGATTATCCTTTCCAAAATCCAAACAAACAATGATGCGTGAGGCATATTCGAATTAGTAGTAACTTCCGTAAATTCGTTCACACGGAAAAAGCAAATTGTAGTTATTATTTTAGTACATATTTCATTATGTTGTTTATCTTTTGAACTTAGTAGAGTTATGGCTTAATGCCCATTTAGAATTATTGCTGTCAGTTTTTTTTCAAATAAGTACGTAATATTGAATATATGAACATTTTAAGTAGCCCTTAATTTTGATTAATGTTTCAATATTAAATATACTGCAGTATTTATAAACGCACAATTAGTGTAGATCTACGCTTTTAACATTCTTTCAGAAGTAATCGTATAAACAGCTCTATCTAGCGAACAAACTAATCAGTTTAATCTATATATATAAAAGAGATTCCCACCTATATATTGACTCATCACGATATCTCTGGAACCATAAGGCGTAGCGACTTGAAATATGGTAGGAATATTCCTTTCGCCGAGTAGAGGTCAGCTAAGAACGGATTTTACGAAATTCCACCCACAAGGGGGGGTGGGGGAGCAATTGCTAGTATTATATAAAATAACTAGCGATCCGCCCTGGCCTCGCACGTTTGCAATTTAGATGTACTCAACACAAAAAAGCCTATGTTACTCGCTGATAATGTAGTAAATATAATATGTAATCCTATTGGTGAAAGAATTTTGAAAATCGGTCGAGCAGTTTTTGAGTAAATTCATAACAAACAAGCAAATCTTTTCTCTTTATAATATAAGACATTTGTTATAATTTTCAGTTCAAGCTTGGACAAGAAACGCTACAGACCCGACTATCCCATGGACGAGATTGACTTCTCCCAGTTCCCCATTGGCTCCAAAAGATCCGGCGAAAATCCTCACGCACTACGATAATAAGACTAATCCCCACTTGAACTTCTCAACATCAGAGTATTTTGTCACGCTTCCAATTTTAACGAGATAACAATTTCATACTTCTAACATTATTGATGTGACTTTTATATTGTTCCAATTGAACATGTGGAATGTTTTAGAAAATTAAAAAGAACAATTTATAAATAATTTCATATATTAAAAAAATATTAATAATGTGCAAGATCAATTGGAATTATAAGATTAGAAAATGGTTTTAGATTATTAAAAAATCTTTAAAAATTATTGTCTTAATAATTGTAAACTTTATTAAATGTTTATATAGGTATATTTATTTATTGTTAAAATAAGGAGAGAGTCACTTATCAAATTCATTAACCTAATTGATGTTTTTGGCTAAGTTATGTGATAATGTAGGTATATTCTTCTCAGGAAATGTTCTATGAATACATATATACTCAAAATGTAAAAAGAAATAAATGATATTATTTAAAGTATTATGAAATAAATAATTATTCAAGTTCATTAATGGATTTTATTAAAATACCTTAAACCATCCCATCGGCCTGCCATCGTAGTATTATTCTTAGCAAGTGCCTTCGAATTTAGGTGAAACATTTAAAAAAAAATCGATCTGGCAGAACAGCCGGCCTAGCATGACAACCGCGACAAAATTTTGTCAACCGTTTTCTCGTGTTTTAATCGATTATCGCTCTATTTCTTTCGGGTCTAACATGACAATTACACTTAAAACTCGACTTTTAATATCAAAAGTAGATATATTTGTCGATCGACATACCTTTTCTATCAACATTGTCGATGTCGATATATAATAATATATCGAGATATCTTACATCTTAGTTTGTCTTCTCTCGTCCGCGACATATCTCGTGGCGGTCATGCTAGGCCGGCTGAAGATTGGTAATATTATAATAATAATTAATTAATTAATCAATGAAATGGGTACAGAAAATCCCTGCCCAACAATTCGGACCCGGGACCCGGGAATTCGTTTTAAAACTCATTTTATATCCAAATATTATATCTGGCACTCCTGATTTAAAAATGAATCCTGGCTGCCACTGTTATTTATTAACTGACAAAAGCATTCAAACAAATAAGTTCCTAAAACTTAACACTTTGAGTGCTGAAAACACATCGTAAACAAACATAAAAAATTGTGTGTAAAGTGTAAAGCTATCACGCTGATTTTTAACCACAGCTTTCCGGTCCACCTCACGGACGATAGTCTGATAAGACGCTTCACATTCACATTTTGTTTGCAATTTTTTTTAAAAGGTTCGTGAAACAAAGTTTCAAGTTTCCTTATGTTTTGTATATAATAATCCATCTTCAAAAAAAATTCAAAATCACAATTTGAAATGAATCTATTGAATGACATGAATTTTACCAAGAATACTTTTAAACTTAGTAAATGCTACTTACTTTTAATTGAATATAGAAGAGGAAACAATTTTCAATATTAACTAGTCCCTTTTCGTCCCACAGGTAAACTCTCTCAAACAAACAAAAGATATTACAATTTCACCTGTTTTCTGTCAATATTTACTTAGTACTCGATACTTCCGGACAATATAGAAACTGGTTTTAAATTGGATTTTACACTTTAATAAACCTGTTCCCGCGTTTGTCAAACTGTAAAATCAGTTTAATAAACACAGGTGCTTTTTGTTTACCTATAAAAATATGCGCGACTCTTAAATATTTAAAATAGTGAATTTCCGACTCCTCTAGTAGGGAATGGTGCAGACACATTTCTGTCTGTTTCACTGATCATTTTTCTCTAGAGGCAAGTAGATGATCAGGATTCATGTTGTTTCAGTCTAAAAAGTGTTTTTTTTTTATTTTTATTTAATCATCACCCAACAAGGAAACATAATCAGTGGCGGCGTAAGACCTAAATTTTATGTGGGCAAGATTCATTTTGCGAGGCCCTCTGCCAGCGCAAAATGCACCAAAAAAATGCAAATTTTTTTGGTGCATTCGCGGCTTTTAAGTACCTAATGCATAAATGTTCGGGGCGCGAGGCCCCCTGGGCCGCGAGGCTGTAGGCGGTGGCCCACGTCGCCCACGCCTTACGCCGCCACTGACCATAATTCTAATGTTAGTACCTAAATCTATTCTAAAATCTATGAAAAACCAAGGGGCAGTCTATGCGTACACTGTTTTCTTACGCAGTAACCAAAAGTCACCAGTATGGGCTTCAGTGAACTTTCCTGAGGCACTACAGTAACGTGGCAGTTTTAACAGCATAACATAACATTCATATCACTGCTTTTAGCTAAGATCAAAGTGACTCTTAGCATGAAAGGACTAATAAAAGTAGAGCCATTTTAATTAGCAAAACAGGATATTAGATCTATCACATACGTAGTATGACATGCGGTTCACATAGTATGCAACTATCTGAGTAGTGTCAGGATGAGAAGCGCTTTAAGCTAATTAAAGTTCGTACCGATAGTGCAATTATCTCGGCAAATAGCTCCTCTCTTTGTGCTTGTCACATCCGATTCCATATTAAGTTTGAAATAGAATGTATGTTTACTGTGTAGCTGATCCTATTCCGTTATTATGTAATGTCTGCGGGACTGGAATGTCCTATCTGTTATGGTTAGTTTATAATACACCTTATATTGTCAATTAAAAATATATTTATATATTTACAAACGTGTTAAAACCAATCTAAAATAGTAAATTTCGTCATTAAAAAATATTTTACACTTTTTACCAAACCCAAGAAATAATTTTCATTACGGTTTTCATGTACGGTTTCTATGGGTAATATATCCTTTACTTTTTCATAACTTTAAACTCAATATTTTACACAGGCATAACTGCCAACAAAACTTATTTAAATAATTAATTACTAAAGAACCAAAAATGTATACTATATCATATTGTTTTACCTACTTTTAATTAAAAATATATCCTTCGGTGATTTTGTTATCGGTAACAGAAAATTATTTCTAAGCTGGCAATTTCAATTTGGTTATAAAGAAAATTGTGGTCGCAATTTGGTGGATGGTACATAGCATAAGTACACATTATTTACGAAGCCTTAGAGTAACTCCATAACAAAAATTTAATTTTCCTTTACAAGACATTGGTGAAATGCGACAGGGTCACTGAATTTCGCATTACGGTGTATCAATTCTATTATCTACTCTGTTAGTTATTGCTACCAGAGACGCGTTACATTTAACATTATAGGTATATGATGGCAATAATAGTAAAACAATAAGATTCCAATTCCAGTAAGGATCCCCCACACATATCCAGGCAAGCCCTTTAATGGGAAGCCCATGGAAAGACAAAGCTAGGACGTCCCAGGCAATCCTAACGACGCCCGGTGATGGCTGAAACAAAGGCAATAGGGTTGACGTGGCCTGAGGTGAACCACCGCGTAGCTCAAGATCGAACGCGATGGTGGAGCACTGTGGACGCGCTCTGCCCCACCCAAGGGATTTAGGAATTTAAGGCACCTGCCGGAGGAAATAGCCTTGAGCATTTGAGCCATACTAAATCGTCATGATCGTAGAACAACGACGGTTCTGATTTTTTACGGTTTTCGTTTTATTGCATCAAACTATCTGACTAATTATCAAACTCCATTTTTTTATTTGTTCTGTTGATAAAGGGTTTTTAGACAGTTCACAATTATACAATATAGAACTGTTAAGGAGTTTCATGTTATGACTAATACAATAGAACTAAAATCGTAAAAAATCAGAACCGTCCTTGTTCTACGATCACGACGAAATATCGATATCCCACGCGTGAATAAACTAGACAATATGCATAGATTTTTGAATAAATTTCATTTAATCATCAAATTGTGTTTTTTTAAAAAAAGTAAAACTTGCAAATTGTTATTTTTTAAATTATCCATCAAAAGTGTTTTGGAATAAAATAATTCATATCTCACAAAAAGGTGCAAGCTTTCATTAATTAATTATTTCTTATTTTCGTTGTTTCTTTCTAATGAAACTTTACTATTTAAAAAAAAAGATTCTACCATTTTGGAACCAAGATCCATCTATAAATATGTATTTTTTTTACATTGATATATTTTCAAACAACGAGTACATAGAAAACTCCGCAAAAACCAGTCAACACGGCGTTTTGCATACTGAAGCGTGTTTAGTTAAGTAAGTCAATGACTATCGTTTCTTACTTTTTACGTTATCCTGACTGAGTTGCGGACAGTTGCGAACAGTTGCACACCTACATAGTACGAGCATATACCTATTTACAAACTTACTTTAACCAGTATTATATATTCATTTGGTAATTGATGAAGAATTGATTTTGTTCTAAATTATTTGTTCCGTTACTTTTAACTTGTTCGCATTATAAGGAATTTGGTCGGTCAAAGAGACAAAAAAATTTAATTATCGCTTCTATTCCAATCTAACGAGAATACTTAATCACAAAAAAAACATTCCAGCAAAAGTAAATTGTCTATTGTTTCTTGTTTTAAATTTTATAGAAAATTGTCACCAAAATGTTTACGTAATACAAATTGTATGAGTAACTTAAACTTTAATGTACTTTAAATAATTATCCCCACCAGATACATTATGTTGTTGTGCAAAGATTTAATTTTCATTTGTGTGCTCTTTATTTATATATATTATTTCTGATATACAACAGTGGCGTAGCATGGGGGGGGGGCGGTCCGCCCCGGGCGGCACTTTGGCGGGGGCGGCATTTCACAGGTAACGGTACAAAAATTGACTTCCTTCAACGCTTTTTTTTTCGTAAATTTTTTCTTGTTGTTTTTACTTCACCGATATGACAGAGTTTATCTTTAGGTTATTGTTATTCAATAAGAGTAGGTACCATTTTAACCATGCCCCCAATTTAATAATATAATCAATTGCAAAAATGAGGGGGCGGCAAATTTGGGATCCGCACCGGGTGCTAGTGACCTAAGTATGTTACGCCACTGATTTACAAAAAACAATTTGTCTATCTATGTTTGTTTTCCTCCTTCCGTAAGCATTCCATGTGAGGCACATTATGTATTACAGGACTTCATAATACTATCATAATTTTAAGCACAGAGTTTGTATTAGTTATATATATTATATACATATATTTTAAACCTCATCTGCGAAAAATGTTTTTATCATAAGCCCCTTGGTACATAAGGAATGACGACATCCACCGAAATCTGAAGGTGGAGTTTGTCGCATCCATAATTAAAAAAACTGCCGAAGCCCACCAGAAGAGGCTTCACCATCACGTGAATGTCGAGGCCATCCAGCTCCTTGACCACACAGACCTAGTGCGAAGGCTTAAAAGGACAAAACCCTTCGAGTTAGTGTATAGTGACAGTGAAAAAGTGTAGTGCTTTGCAAGGAACACAATAAATATGTGTCCCCCCATGATAGAGACAATAAGAAAAGTGTTAAAGGACACTATCTTAGTAAAAATATATTTTCTAGTTAATTTAGGATAGAAATAAACTGTTCATTAGCCTTAAGTGATAGGCTAGATTGCATGTGTTCTTAGTACTTACTTGGTAAGTGCTAGTTATTAAATAAAATAAAAAAATAAAAAATTATAAGCGCGATATTAATGACAATACTGTATGTTCCCTATAGTTATAATACTCTTTGGCTGTCTGTTACAATTTTACAATTGATTGAAAACCCTTTTGCAAAAACGACACCTGGCAAGTGATAGATGAATATAGAACTCGAAATGCCGCAAGTATTTCTCGTATCATGCATCGTCATCCATACAAATACGCCATGTGCATTTACATTACGGATAGTAATATTACGGTATTTTATCAACTATTATTAATAATACTTATAATATATATATGCTCTTAACGCGACAGGCAGTCCTTAGATTTGATTTTAATTACTTTTTTTAATTGTACATATTCACTTCTTTTTGTATTTATCTTAGATTAAATTAAAATTATAACTGAATTGTGTATGTACTGTAAGGAAACAATTTTTTTTATTAATATTAATTCTATGAAAATATAATCCAGTAACAGACGTTTTTAAAAATTTCTTTTAAATAAATATGAGGTACTCGCGTTATTGAAGGACCATATTAAAAATGTTTTAACCGATTTCTGTGTCAATGACAAGAAACCAAATCTCTAAGTAAAAACTCTGAACAGTGTCAAATATGTAAACTTACAGAAGCCCAAAGCAAATTGTGAGAAAGTATTTGTATAGTCAGAGGTGTAGCTATCATAGGGCAAGATCCCAGGGCCCCGAAGCTCAAAGGGCAAAAAATCCTCTAGGAAAGGGGAGCAGCCAGCTCTAGTAGTTAGAATACTTCGAGCCTGTTCACAAGCATGCTTAACTACGCAACGGGGCCCTAGCCTACCCCGCTGCCCCGACTAGCTACACCGCTGCATCTGTAGAAAATATGTAATTAATGACGATGCTAATATTTTGTCACATGTACAATAATTCATGCTTGAGCCTTAGAGTTCTTACATCATTTTTATGCAAGATGACGTCATTGAATATATTTTGGTATTTAGGTAGGTAATACACACAGTGCACGTAACAAATACAATATACGTTGCTTCAAATTGTATTAATATTCGGTATTACTACAACAGTGACTCTTGATTATTCTTTATTACATTACGTCGAAGTGTTATTGGTAAAAAGCCCAGATCGCTTCACTTTGAGCGAGCGTACTGAAATGTTAGTAGATAGACTTGTCGATGAAATTAGATCAATTTGTCGCATCGTCTTTTACGAGTAACATAGTAAGAATTTTAAATGTAAAATTGAAGTATTTTATCTACAAATAGTATGGGAAGCTCTTGTCTAACTAACGGATGAATTTAGGTGTAGAGTACGTTTGTAAAGGGCCACCTCTAAAAATACTTAACAATTAATAATAATAACTATAACATATTTAAAACTACACTGTGCCTGATTAGCATAGGATATAAATTTTGTTTTGATAGATAACATTTTGAAATATTTAAGTAGAAATAAAATCAGAAAAAAATGAGCCGTATGTCCGTTTTATCGGCGTGTCTTAAAATATAATCACACTAGCAACACGCCTCGCCTTCGCACGAATGCAATGTAGATGTACTATATTATACAAAAAAGCGTATGTTAGGTACTCGCTGATAACATAACTTTCTATTGGTGCAATAATTTTTAAAATCGGTCTAGTTATTTTTGAGTTTATTCGTTACAAACATACAAAGTCTTTCTCTTTATAATATTAGTTTAGATGGATCAGATATAAAAAGATCGTGACAAATTAATGTATATAATACTAGCGACCCACCCCGGCTTCGCACGGGTCTAGATTTTTTGACAAAAAAAGCAGGGGTTGTATGTATTTTTTAATGCCACATTATAAAAAAATAAAAACAAAAACTTTCGTCAAAAAATTAAAAAAAAATGTTTAAGGGTGAACAACCCTTATCACTTTGGGGTATGAAAAATAGATAGTAGCCGATTCTCAGACCTACTGAATACGCATATAAAATTTGGTAAAAATCGGTAAAGCCGTTTCGGAGCAGTACGGTAACTAACATTGTGACATGGTATATACATATAAGATTATTTACGTTATCGCTATAAATTGGCTAAATAAGATTTAATTGTTTATCATATAAGTTTAGAGTAGGGGAGAGAGGGGCTAGTTGTAACATTTTTTCCTTCTTTCGATGTAGTGACTAAACTATTGAGTATTTTCATTTAAAATTGCTTTTAAACGAGTAATCATATATTTGAAAATATGTTCCCAAAATAATTTTTCCTGAATCTATAATCAATTTATATTTATAGCACTTTTTGTGGAAAAAGTCGCTTGTTACAACTTACCCCGTTTTTGGGGCAAGTTGTAACTAGCACGGGGCATGTAGTAACGTCATATTAAAACAACAGGTTACATTATTTAAGGCTTGTATTATAAAAATAACAACAAATAATAAGAAAATGGTATTTCTTATGAACTAATGATGTAAATACTTATCTTTTTCTTTAACAACGATAGTTATATTTTGACTTGTATAGTATATACTTAGGTTAATTAAACTTATTAATAAACTTAATTATTAGTGAAAACTAATTTCATAAATTGCATTTATAATCCACATAAAACTATTTTTTTTATAACAATTCTTTATATTTTTGTATTTACTAAACTATGGCAAGCTACGTGAGCTTCAAAAAATAAAAACATCTAACATTATTTTTGGTCAAAAGTTTAAAGAAATTATCTCAATCAAATTGTTTGATTCCCTAACATTCGCTGCTGTTAAGCAGTAAATAGTTATATTTTATACATCTTACTATATCACAATAAACATTGCAATAAGTAAAGCTTACTTCTTAAAATAGTAGGAAAAAATTTAACGCAATTACTTATTTCAGTCTTTATCAAATTCACAATTAATACAAATGTACGAAATAGGATCACCTCTTACACATTTAACGTGTGACCACAGTTTACAGATCTTACAATCGACCCAATCTTCTTTGTCTGATATGGTTTTACTTTTTTCTCCGAAAATCAAACACAACTAACTACTTTTCTTCTTCAGAATCTAAGTCTTCATTGAAATCTTTTTTCTACACTTTATCAATCTTGGTCTTTTCAAGTCTATTCGACTTTGCTTTACTTTTGCCCTCTCCCGTATCTTTGTTTTTTGCTTTACCTTCTTGTTTCTGTTTTTTGATCAAATTCTTTCTCTGGAGTTTCAGTCAAAATAGCTGACCCTTTGAATTTTGATCTTTGAAAGTGAAATACCGGTATTTTGGATACCTGAAGGGCCTGGGACGGGTTCAGTGTGTATTTTGTGGGTATAACCAACAGTAATTGTTCTTCTTTTTAATGTATCTGACCAATGATACGTGACACTGCTCAAACAATGCAGCAGCCTCACGATTTTTTTGCTATTGTTAATACTTCTTTTACAGCTTGTTCATAGACCTCTTGAGACTTTGACGCCCGTTCTGACTACCTTTTATAATCCCGCATCTTAAAATATAACGATTAACTTAACAAATAACATACAAACCTGGAAAAGTAAGAGCGAATGCAAAATGTGCAGCCTTAGCGCCTGTTACAACTTGCCCCACAATTTTGTTACAACTAGCCCCAACCGAAATTATGAACAATTATATTTATTAAAAAAAATATGATTGGCTCGGGTTATGCGAAAGTACTATCATACGATAGTTTAATAAATACGTAACAAAAATTAATAGAAACATTTTTCAATTAGATTCAGTATGATCTTGTAATCAAATTTTACGAACTCATATTTTTTATGTTTCGTGCCAAAAAACAGTACTCCTGCTGAAAACCGGTCACTAAGCCTTTCCGCACTATATTGGCTGCATTTATGTCGTAGGTCCTATCTTAAAGAGCACGTTGAGTTCAAAATCGGAACAAAATATTTGAAACCGGCTAAGTTATTAAACTGTTACTACTTACCTCTGTTACAACAAGCCCCTGTCTCCCCTACGATCTAGGTGTTCTTTATACTTACTTGACGATTTGGGAGCTAAAAATAATTAAGTTACGGTACGTTAAGCTTGTATGATAAGCTATATTATCTGCTTTATGCAATTACACTTTAGTAAATTTTAGTATTCTACCTAAGCGCTGAAGATTATTTGATTTTAATCTAAGAGCACATACAAATTTAATTATTATTTCATACCTGTCAGAGATTTTCACGGCAAAGAGCTTGACTTGCATAAAGTGATACTGTAAAAAGATATATCCTGTTTCAAAGAGACTCAAAGAGCACGAACCTTAATTAGATTCGTTAGCCTTACCTCTCACTTAACCCGTCACTGATCCCTTTAGTTGCCTGAGAACATACGTGAGGAAAATACTCGAATAAATCAATTTGCATGAACGAGGCATTTGTAAAGCTACGACCCGCTATCATAAAGTTCTAAGCCACGTCTTCGTAAGCAATACTCTTTGTAACTGTATACTAAGTGGTAAGAATAGTGGTAGTATAAGGTACTAGCTAATATCGCTGTTTAAACGATTAGGGGGGGTTAAATATTCTACCTACTACCTATACGCACTCTCTCCGACATTCATATATTAGAATTTGTTACTGAGAATGGGGTCGTTAAAAAACCTTAAAAAATATATTGAATTCGTCGAAATTGTATCCTTTTGTTTCGTAATATTGTTCTGGATTCGTCATTAGCTTAGCATTTTATTTGATGAACATCATAAACAGTGATGGATCAAGAATTCATTTTAGAGGGCTACAGACATACTTACTGTTTGTCTACCAGGTCATTATATTTATGTTGAACTTGCCGTTTTTTCACAATTTAGTAAAGAATATCCTAGTTCAACAATAAACAATTTCCCCAATTTATTTTTGAACACTGTTGGAAAATAAAAGTAATATTATTTATATAAAATAACTTTTACCGGATTAAAACTTGATTTATTATTTATCCTGAGGCGACGTTTCGTATGCAAACATAAAATAATGTTATTACTGTTTTATTATATCCTATATCTTTCGTAAAGTACTGATACTAGGATAAAATAATAAATCCCAAAACTAATCTATTTAATTATTAAGAAACATTCAACTTTTTCGAATTAGCTGCATATTCCAATTATTTTGAAAAAGTAGATACTAAGGGCACACATAGTTACAGAAAGATAAGTGTATTTTGTAATCATATAGTACTGCATCAAAAAAATTAAAGACAGCTAGAGATACTTTAAACTAATACATATTCGGTAAGTAGTGTATGCTGCAAAAAGTTTTAGACTTATGAAAAATATTATCTTACTTATTTCAGGCTTACAATATTTAAGCACGGGAAAAGGAGTTATTAAAATACACCTTTTGTTGCACCTACATGATATTTATTAATTAAGAATTGAATTTTTATGTTTTGCTTATTAATTGGTATAACAAAAATCATAATAAAGGTGAGGTCGACAATAAAACATATTAAGGCTGCGATTTTATGTTAACTGCAACATAAAATCGCAGCCTTAATAAGTTCAGAATTATATTTTTTATAAGGTCTTCTACTTGTTAGGTATGTCCACTGCATTTCTGTAAAAGAAATCGTATAAATTGACATAAAACCTACACTTAAGTATATAATTATGTAAAACCTACCATAGGTATAAATACATAAAAGATCTAAATATGCAACTGAAATTTTATCAGTCTGAGTAACTGAAGATAATCAGTCAGTAGGAACATATTAGTGACAACCCTTAGAAGCTATCCCAACTTACACACTTCTCGTTTCTATTTTACAGATTCTCGTCTAAATTTTCCCAGTCCCGTCCCTATTTACACAGTTTACGACCCTATTTCCCCCAAAAAATAATGCAAATAGAACATTTTTTAATATTGCTTAAATAAGATATTAAAATGAGAAATTACTAACCTTATTACTTATTGCAGTGTTAATAAAACACCAAAGCATATAATTAACGCAAAGTTCTGTTAGAAGTAAACCAAAAATAACTAGTTTTAGCGAAGTTTCTACAGCACGCAAATATTCTCTCTTGCAACCGCCACATTTAACGGAGTCTGGTAGCCTTTAGCGGATTAATTCACTCTTATTTAGTGTTGCTGTAGTTTCTTTTCTCTTTTTACTACGTATGTATTTAAAAACACACAAACAAAAATGGAACGAAGAGTTCATAGTCACTTTAAAAATCTTCCAGCCTTTTGTCCCAATTTACACCTGGATCCCTATTTACCCCATTTTACGGTACTATTTGACATTAAAAGTGACAGTTGTCACTTGATCGGGGTCCTATCAAAGCTGTAAAAAATGACAATTGTCAATTGTCACTTTATCGGAGATCTATCCAAGCTGTAAAAAATGAATGAAAATAGTAGTGAATGCTAGAGGCAAGGTGGCATCTAATCTTTCATAAAATGTGTGGTTAATTAATATATTTAAATCGTAATTAGTTGTAGTATAACTTAAGTAACGTTTTACAACCGATTGTGATAAAGATCAGCGATAACAATACAACAACATCTGTGTGTTAAAAAAGTGTTATCGAATTTGTTGTTGTTATATTATTAAGATAAAATAATTGTCGCAAAAATGACGGATACAAAGCCCTTAGTTATGACTACGACCAGTGGTCTACATGATAAATCTAAAGAGTTACAGAAAGAGATTCTCATGGAAAAGCTCAGATCGAAAACATCACAACATAAGAACTTAAGTGAGACGTCTAAGGCAGTTCGCATGGCTTTACTGGTAAGCAAAAGCATTTCAGAATCATCAGCTTTAAGATTTTTACTTTATTAAAATAATTAATTTTAATAAATATATAATAAAACTATTCTCATTGGTGTATTTCCATTTATTCCATTATTTAAAATTGTTCTTCTTGTGCTTAATATTAAGCCACGGTTATTACATGAATAAATTATTGTGATAATATAAAGCCTTACTATGTCCTCTTTGATTTAAAAAAACATATTACTAAGCCAAACAGATGCGTTTGGATAAACTACTGATTCACGTTATTTTCACACATCTAAACAAATGTTATTGCTTTCTAGTAGAGATAAACAAAATTATTATGAAAAAAATATATTGTATACGCACTTTAAAAGATCTGAGAGTTCAAATATTACATAATATCATTTTGTTCAGGCTGCACCACACTATTTATGTCATACCTGTTATTGTTATTCCCTATTTCACATATATATGATTTGAAACTCAGGTTTAAATCTAGTTTTGAGAGTTTTCAACCTATTTTTTCTGTATACTTATATAATATTAAGACATTAATCATGTCTTGGAATACAACCCAGAATGCAAAAGTAATTTTGTTTATCTATTACATAGATAGATGCTCAGAACTGATTTACAGGAGAAGAAAAGCTTGAGCCATAGAGGAGAAAAGAACCTTTTAATCCTATATCGTTTGATGCAAGCAAAGCCACAAACATATCCTTCTAAGTAATCTGGAAATAATTTATATAAATACTTTTTTCTCTATATTGTTTATGTATCTTTCTGGTTATAGGATAAACGGTGGGGTGTGGATAGTGCTGATAGAATGATACTTCAGAAATGTCTGGATAGTCTACAGCATTGTATCAAAGTGACCTCCCTGCAAAGTCTTATTGAAAGGCTTGAATGCTTATCGAGGCAACTTGGGTATAAAATATTTATCATTTACTTTATGTTATTATTTATTCAATATGTCTTCAAAATGACTGAATTCTTATAAAAAAATCATAATAAAGGAAATTTATTTTAGAAATGTGTCATTTGAAATAATATGACTTATTAGAAAAGTAATTCTCCTATAAGTGCAATAATTCGAAGAAGAAAGATATTAGATTGCTAATAATATTATAAACTTTTCAGGTTAAAATTTGTTGTTGGTACATCCGGAGTGAACCTATTTATATCCTCTGATATGTTCTATTTGGAAATACTTGTGGAATCTTCAGGATCTGTAAAGGATGTAAAAATACATCATGAAGGAAAGGTAAAGTATTTATTCTTATCATTTTTATGTGTGTAAATTATAATTATATGCACATTTAAATTGTAGTGCAGTGCGATAACATAACAGGCCCACCATTGTATTAGTTTGGATTGTAGTAGGGAAAAGGGTCCCTGAGACCCATCTCGTCTTGTCATCCCCTGCCTATGTCTTCCCATCTTTGTGATCATAACACTTTTTCACCTGCCAGAATTTTCCTACATTTCCTTTCTATATTAATAGCGATGGAGAGCAATGGGCTGAGCAAACTTAGTGAGGAATAAAAATATGGATAATTCTTGCTAGAAATAATGAACGTCTTTTCTTTTCCAATACTATAAAAATTCTGACAAAGCCAAATATAAACACAAAAATTATATAAAAAAATAGGTTGTCTAAAAAGAGGTCGGCAACATATATATTAAATCTTATTACAGATAGAACAACAAAGCTGTGAAGAGCTGGTACAGTGCATATCAAGAGGAGACTTTGCAGATTTCACAGCACAACTTGAAGGTCTTACAGCTGTATATCAGTTAAATGCTGAAAAGAAGGTATAAGATTTCTGTTTATACTAAAACTAGCAACGCGCTCCGGCTCCGCATGGGTGCAATGTATACTATACAAAAAAATATTACTTTCTGATAATGTAACTTTCTATTGATGAATTTTTTTTTTTTAATATCAGTCCAGTAGATTTTGAGTTCATTTATTACAACCATTAAAATATACAAATTTTTCCTCTTTATAATATTAGTATAGATTACCATGTGTGTGGTCTCTATACAGTTATAATTTTTAGGTGAAATGTAAAGCATTCAGTGCACTTCAAAGTTTAGAGGAAGATTTGTGTACAATGAGACAGCTACAAAGCTTCATAAAGGACCCCTGGACTCAAGTTCACAAAAGTCCTATTGGTTTTCTACAAAGGAGGAGAGGAGGTACATAATCATATTTATATGACAATAACTTTAATTCCAACATTTGATTTTGATGATACAAATATATTTTGCTAGTTAAGTTAATATATTGTAGTACTTGCATGAAAATCAGAAGAGAAGTTTTGGAGATTGGAAAAAACAGATAGACTTATTTTTGGTTTTTATGTTCTCTGTGTAATTATGGTGCATAAAAGTTATTAAATAAATAACCAAGTTCAAAATTATCTTTATGTATTCCCATACCCTTATATTATCATCTCCCCCCAATTTTCTATTAAATATGTTCAACATACTGACTACAAAGTTGTTGATTCTACTGTTATATGAAGATAAAACCTAATAAATTTGGTATGTTTTATTAAAAGAACAAAAAAATTTTTTTTTCAGGTTTATATTTTGTACTCTTCATATTACATTAGGAAGTTGGTATTTCTTTATAATTCAATCATCAGGTCTGAAAAACTAGTATTTATTTGTACTGTATGCAAATATTGTAGACTAATCAATTAATAGAAGACATATAAAATAATATAAATGCTATTTCAGGTCATGCAATGCGTCTCACATACTTTGTGTCTCCGTATGAACTCTTAGACAAGGATAAAGGCCTCCAACCACTAACAGTGGATCTACTGACCGAGGGTCGTCTTTCAAACTCCAACAGCCTGTCATCGCTCGTAGCACCCACTCGTACTCCCGTCGGACAGTCAGCCCTTGTGCTTCTAGAAGGTTCTACGGCTAACAAATTACAATTAGCCCCAATCATTTCCGGAGGGCAGCGGGCTGGTAAAGGGTAAGAATGAAAATAAACTAATACCTTGAGATTGGTAAAGACCGTGAAAGATAGAAGAGTAATATGAGCCAATGATAAAGTGAATAATTGTATGCCTTTTAATTATGCCATAATAATTATTGAAGTATCAGTTTTAATATAATCCAGGCTTATGTTTATATTGTAACAAAAAAGTAAGGTTGCAAGGAAAGTCAGATATTAATACCCTTAATAGGCTTATGCCTTGACATCTCAATCATCAATCTTGAAATAGTTAACCTATGTTTTGTTTCTTCCGTTCTAAAGTAGTTTAGTACACGATAGAGTGAGACAAAACATACTTTAACCATTTCAAGCTAATATTAAGTTTATGAATAAGACCATAAAACTTTAACTCACTTTTGCCAATTCACATTATCGTCTTTAAACGATTCATACACTACTATTTTTTCTCTTATCCAGTACAGGCATTAAAGTTATATGTAATTACGTTTTACTTGATAATTTAATAATGACTTTCTCCCAGCAGTGGTCCGGTGTACGCTCAACTGGTTCCACAAAACAGTGCAATGTTGCCAGCTTGCTTCACCCTTAAGCTGTCCCAACCAACGATTCTATGCGCTGGGTTAGCCAAACTGATTCATGCTACTACTGAGGTGAGATAACCTATATAAAAATCACTATAAACTGTTATATAATATATTTCTTGTGATTGCAGATCATATTTCAATGAAAAAATAAGTACATTACGATACGTGTGACTTAAGTTAAACGTCGTGCAATAATAGACAACTTGTCACGAGTATCGTATTCTATTTTATAGCACGTGTGACATAAAAACATTTTACGCACTCTTTTCCGGTGTGCAAATGGCCTATTTGGCTTATTATGGCTCACGGAAAGCATGCGTAAAATGCGGGCTTAGGTCACACAGTGCTATATAAAATATAAGTTTGGTTCATTGTCAGTTGTACTTGATAAATACCTCAGCCATAGGATTTTGGTGATACATAGTTCAATACGATATTGCTTTCAGTGAATTTGCTAGATATTGGGGAAAATTATCTAATTACTCTTCAAGCAGGCATCAGTCATGACGCCAAAATATCTTACAGCCTATATTTTAAAGTCAGTATCCCATTTCCATACAATATCTGTTTGGAATTCCATACAGTATCTTCACTAGTCATGGTGTATGTATAAGTTATAACTTGTATAATCAGTATAAAACTATGATTATTTTTTAAATTACTTGTCAGTGGCGATGTTCACACAGTTTAGTGGGTATTATGTAATATTGAATTCTATTATTTCGCACCTTGAAAATCAAACAGTCACTAAACGAAAACTGACGATTTTCAACTATCAACGCCAGATTATTGTTCGTCTTCAAAATGCAAAGACAAAACTTCAAAAGGTCAACTTTTTACTTTATGGCGCAAGTGTCCCTTTGTCATTATTAGGAACTCGTACTCGTTACGAGAACTTTAAACAGGATTTCCCATAAGATACATTTTTTGTTTAGTGTCAGTTTGGTTTTCAATGTGCAATCTGTCATTTGGAAATCAATCTTAAGTGTGATGCATTTTAAATACCATGATGAAAAATAATATTAAATCTGTTTGATAAATTTGGAAATTAGTATTAAAAAAACCATATCTATTTCACTGTAGGTGGAAGTGGCGGGAGATTGGGCCAAATCTAAGCCAATGTTGGGACTGATTGCACAACAAGCTTACAACAGTCTGGTGCCAGGGAAGATAATCGAGTTGAATCTCAGCAAAGGACTTTTTGTGGTGAGCATTGAATTACATTATTTTATATCGGACTTATTATTCCATTACAACTTTAAAGAATAACTGAGTGTTAAAATTAGGTTGCCTAATGCAATATTGAAGACAAGTCTTGTTGCGTGCGCTTACAGTTAAGGCAATTATTTCTCAAAAGATTTGTACCTAATATTTGAAATGTAAATATTATTATAATTTATTATTATTTTATTGGTATATATCTATATTAATATTATAAAGAAGAAAGATTTATATTTTTGTATGTTATGAATAAACTCAAAAACTACTGGACCGATTTTGAAAATTCTTTCACCAATAGAAAGCTACATCATCAGCGAGTTACATAGGCTATGTTTTGTGTATAGTACATCTACATTGCTCCCGTGTGAAGCCGCCTTGCTAGTTATTTATAAAATATAATGTTAAAATTGAAACGTCGACCTACTTTTTACTTCGAGCGTTCGGAAATAGCCGACTTGCAAAATAGCCGGTTACCAATGTTAAAAGTCCGTGCCTTTAACAGATGGTGATGGTAGTAAGGCATATATTTTGTATTGTTTTAACAGAAACTTCCAGACCAGTGGCAGTGCTACTTCCTCTGCGATCGCCGCGGCCTGTCCGGCTGCGTGGTGCAGAGCGTGCCCTTCACGCACCCGTCGCACGTGCCGCAGCTGCTCGCCGCGCTCCGCCAGCAGGCGCTCTTCAACGCGCTCATCGCCTCCTGCGTCCGCGCACAGACTAAACATGGTATTAGTATGGACAGTTTTTTTTTATATTAGATGAGGCAAACGGACAGGCGTGTCACCTGATGGTAAGTGACTACCGCCGCGGCGTCCATGGACATCCGCAATACCAGAGGTCTTAAGGATGGTTCGTTTCTTGAAGGTTCCCAAGGTGCAATAAAGAGGGAGATAATTATAAAACAAAATAAAGCTAAATAAGCTAAATAATAGCTTAATAGCTATTTTTATAGCTACTTGTGTGGTGCTAATATATAAATCGGCAGTTGTTACCATGCATGTACAAAGCGCAGAAAGGTCTTTCCTCTCGTTCGCACAGCGTTCAAATTATTAGGCGTGCGATGTAGAAGTGATTAATAACCACCACTTACTATTGCATATCTTGATAAATGTTTTTCTTCTTAATCTCTTAATTGTGACATTAAATGGGTCATAGGTAAATCATATTGTGACTAAAATAAGCTAATTTTGGAATGCAATAAAGTGGTATAATATATATAGGACATACTTATAATATTTACTCCATCAATTTTCTGTACCATTTTTAAGCATAAAAAAAAATTCTTTAATCCATAAACATTTTGCATAAATTACCTTTAACTAAAATAATAATAATATTTTCTTAATATAATAACAATATCAATAACTTTATACTATCAAATTCAACTTAAATGATTGTAACGATTTTTCTTTAAATTATTTCAGCTGTCGATCTAGAAAGTGTCCTAATGTTTGAAGTGAGCGCGTTATCCTGGCAACACATCTCCATATCGCTAGAACACCCGCTGGACGAGAGTATGGCAACAGTGGAGCTCGAGTTGAGCGACCCGGCAACGCCGCGTGCCACGATATACACGCTGAACTCGCCCGCGAGGGAACATGTAGACGATTACATAAGCAAGATTCTGCAGAAAAGCCACTCTATACCGATCACATTGAGGTAAATAAAGTGGAAATCAAAACTATCAGTATCTAATTTCAATACATTGTGACAAATTATACTTTAAATAATAATTTCTTCTTTCACATTATCGTATATTATGCTTCGTCTTGAAATATCAATTCGAAACTTCGTTAAAACTTATTTTTTTAAAGGTGACCCTGCATTAATTTTTCAATACAGATAATAAATGCTAGCCTTCACGATTTGCATAGTCTTATCAATGACTACTGGATAAGCCATCGGCCCATTTTCGCCCTCTTTAAAACTAGAATGACCGAGGTCGACAAATTCAGACGTCATGCATTAAAATGGAGTCAAAATGTACGGTTATATAAATTAAATAAAAGTTAGTAAATAATAATCGTGATTTCCTCTATTAAAACTAATAATAATAATCACACATCAACATCATCACAATCTTTGGTCAAAAATTACAACTGGTCTTTCTCGTGTTAAATTAAAAGATAATGACGGTTTGCAATTAACTATTAGAAAAAATACTAATTTCTCTATGTATTTGTAGATCGCTAGTTAAAATCTGGGAACGCGAAGCGGCAGCAAAACAAATGAACGGTGGCTACTCTGGCTTGGAGTCAAATTTTAGCTGCGGCCTGGGGGGCATCGACCCCGGCGGCGACCACAAGCCCTCCCCCTCCCCCTCGCCGCACGCGCGCGCCCTCTACCCCTCCTCCGTCTCGCACCCGCACCAGGGAGGTGAGTTCTGTCATTTGTGTGAACTGTCGCACCATCGAGATCTGTTTCATAAAGCCTAGGCGTCAATGTTCAAAACCGTCTTTATATTTTTTTATTTTATTTTGTCAATAATTACAAATAAGTAGTAAGTATTGAGAAAATAATTACTTTTTTATGTATGAATGAAAATTCTTGTTTTGTACATATTTAAAAGATATAAATTGGTCCTTTGCAGGAGCATACCTATCGGAACAACAGCATCATCTGTCTATGATGTGTCAGGAGTCTGTTGACTCCAAATCACAATTATCGGATGAGAGGAAACCCAAAAAACGAAAATCGGACACGGGTGTCTGGCCATCTCAAAAGAAAGGAAAGCCAGGCATCGGAGACTTAAGAGATTCTGATAGTGAAAGTGAGAATTCAGATGGTTATGGCAATGAAGACGAAAATACTATGAATAGCAATTCTACCAATGATGATATTGAAGGTCAGGAATCATCGGTATCCCAAAACGAGTTCACGTCAGATCTTGAACTGTCTGGAATGGACGCTGATGCCTTGGGTGGACAGGATAACAGGACATCATCTGACATGGACAATTCGAATGATGGCGATGTAGAAGATATAATCAGGTAAACCTCATATTTTATAGTATTAATATCTTAAGTAAATTCTATTCTTAGCATAAATGCAAATGTATTTTTTATTTCTTTTTACAGGAATTCTTTTCATAAGTCTGAGCACAAAAGGCAAAAACTGAAAAATAAAGAATCTGAATCACGAAATAGTAGAAGTACGTCTTCTTTACTTCTAGATCTCACAGATGGCAAATCCTACATGCCGTCTTCAGTGAGTATCACTCCCATAACTTCCAATTCTTCCAATCAGCCTGGTTCCGGATCTGCTTCAAATTTATCATCTATGCTTTGTCTTGATAGAAGGCCTGGGATTGAGATTATTCCTATAACTGCCGCTCCGCCGGCTGCCTTACCGAGCTCAATAACAATAACTCCTATTACTAGTTCACAAATGAAGTCTATGGACGACCGAATACGATCAGAGAAGAAATCAAGCAAATCTGGCGAAGAACGCAGCAAAGAGAAGAAAAAGAAGCGGCGTCGAGATGACTCTATGGGACCTCCAGAGAAAGTACCTCCCAAACAAGACCCTCTTACCAAACCAGTATCTGTCAGTATCAAGCCTACTGATGGCTCTCCCATGCGCGCGACTTCCCCAAATTCGATTCTACGAAAATTTAGTCCTAGTCCAACACACGGTAGATCCGTTTCTATTACAAAGTCTCCCAGTCCTAATACCGTTAAGGGAATGAGTAAACAGTCTGGGACCTCAAGTCATCACAACAGCCCTCGGCACTCTCCGGTACAGAGTAGCCCCAAACATTTACCCGGGTACTCCAGTCCAAAAAACCACACCATTTCCTCTCCTAAACACAGTTCTTCAGGATCAGGAAAACCTAGTATGTCCACGTTAAAATCTGCAACAAGCGGCTCACCTTCAGGTAAATCTGGCACCACCGGGTATGATCTCTCAAAAAAAATTTCAAAAGAATGTTATAGTTCTACATCATTGACCTCAAGAGACAAAGAGAAAAAACATTCTGGCTTATCCTTTTCTAGTTCGGGAAGGAGTAGTCCTAAATTAAAAAACCCGATGAAACTGAAACAACTCGAAATCACTCCAGTTTCATGCGATAGCCCCGCTACTGAACCGCTAATTTCACCACCGAACATGGAAGTCAACAAATCGAATGCCCCGAGCCAAGCTCGCAACAGAAAAGGTTCCCTGAGTGCCGTTATAGATAAGTTAAAGTCTGCCCAACATTGTGGCACTGATTCTGAAATGGCAAACGTTAAAGCCGGCTCCTCAAATAATAGTAATAAATTTAATGACGTAAAAAACGCCGCTAGCAATAGCTTAAAAGTCAATGATACTAAGAACCAAGAATATATGGTAAAGCCCAGTTTGGACGGAATGAAAATTACGATAAACAAAACTAGAACGAAAGAGTCCTCTAGCAGTAACTCGAAATTAAATTATTCTGGGTCTAGCAAGCAATCGTCTCCACAGCTGACTCCGCCAAGTCAGGGCTCGCCTAAGACACACACGGGGCTAAAACCAGGCGTCATAAGTGGACCAGCGTCCAAGAAAACTCAAGCGATGCAATCTTCCAAATCGGGTAGTTTAACTCCTGGCTCCACTCCGCCTAAAGCGAATATGAGCCCCTCCGAATCTTCTGCCTCGAGTAGCGCTAGTGCCTCACCTAAAGTGCCTTACTCCAAATCCTCTAGTAGTAGTGCTGGAATGAATTTATCGAAGTCTAGTTCTAAATCGAGTTCGGGCTCTCCAAAGAGCAGTAGTTCCGACCTTGCCAAAATTATGCGGGACAGAGAAAGAGAAAAAGCCAGAACTAAGCTCATGAGTAATTCAGAAAAATCTATATTTTCTTCTAAGTCTGAACGACATTCCAGCCCAAGTGGATCGAGGGACGACGTTGATGGTGATAGATTTAAAGGTTCTAAAGACGCTAGTTTTCTAGTAGAAGGATTAATTAAACCATTAGACACAAGTAAATTTCAAATTCCAAAATTGAAAAATCAAAACACTTCAGACAAAAACAGCCCAGTATCACAATACGAGAGTCGTTCTATGGTTAACGATTTTTCTAGATCTATGGACCAAAATAAATATCCATTTCCTCACTTCGACAGTCCAAATAGAACTTCTGACCAAATGCAAAAGTCCGGTTATCCATTAAACGTTCCGAAACCCTTACTTAATATGGGCGGAATCAGCCCCAAAACTTTGGTTACTAAAACAGATCCTTCGGATTTTTCAAAAGTGATGTCCGATAGCTTATCTAAGGGTGAAAATCCTCAACGGAGTAAAGACGACTCCAAAGATCCGTATTCAGGATCTTACCCTTTAATGCCATTGGATTTTAAAACGGATATGGCTAAGGGGTTTCCAGCCCCGAAAGGAAGCTCTGAGGACAGAAAAGGTGCAGATTCTTGTATGAAACCGCCCGTTAGCGGGTCGGTCCCTAGAAGTGGAGCGACGACCCCTCAAGAAGCCGCTGAAATGCTTTTAGACTTCTCGTCTTCCTCAGGAAGTAAGGTTTCTGGAATGGTCGCGGTTCGACCTGTCTACCCGCCGTCGCCTGCCCTATTGCTAGCTAAGAGCCCTGCTCCATCGCCTCTAGTGGTGGCTTCACCTCATTCTAACTCTCCTTGTATTTCTGACGATGAACTCATGGACGAAGCTTTAGTTGGTCCTGGAAAATAATAAAACTTTTAGCTTTGGTAACGATATCTGCAAATCTTTACAAAAGTATTAAAATTTAATATATAATACCATGCTTGTAAAAAGAGTGATTTGTTTATGTTGTAAAGACCAAACTTATATGGAAAATTAATAATGTGTTGATGTGATAATTTTTAAGGAAATTATATTGTCTATCATGTTCTTTCATAATTGTTGTTAATAGTGAGTGAAATGGTATTTTTTGCAGTTATTTTAATGCTTGATGTATAAAGCCAACGAAGGAAAAGTATATGTGGTGTTTTTAATATATTATCGCTATTAACTATAATAATTTAATATTAACTTTATTGGTGCCCATTTTTGCGTAGCGTCACTAACTTATTTTGAACTGTATATTTAAGCTTTCTTTTCTCTGCACTCTCCATATTGCTTTCAATTTTGAAAAGACACAGTTTTATTAAATACAATATTTCGTATCACAAATATTTATGACCAAAACTATCCTCACATGTTTCCTAACATGATATTATGTATTTTTATATATAGCCCACCTAAGTTTAACAAGTTGTTTTAATATGTATATAGATTATTATTTTATGAAATTAACCATAAGAATGGACTATTTATTATATTTAACAACCAAATTCATCTAACAACATCAGTTATAATTGTACCTGTCGTTAGCTTCCCTAAATATCTTCTATAAATATTGCTCACAAATTATCCAGCAAGAGTGTAGTAAAATTATTAAATAAAATATTAGAAATTCATAAAAATATATTTGGTTTATAATTAAAATCGATGGAATTGGTTTGTTGAAATTAGCATTTATAGTCATATTTAAGGGTGGTTTAAAATAAAAATGATGAATTAAACCTGTTTATTTAATTATATAGCCTTAATAATAAATAATCTAAATATTAATAATAATAGTATCTCAGAGAGCTGGGGCGATAAAATCCATAATAATATGGGTAAAAGCCTTGAAATCTTCTATAATAATAGGGTTTTTGGTAGTTTCTTCGAATTGCATAACGCCTTTGTGATTGCTTTTTTCTTTTCAAAATTGGTATTGGAACAAATCCAGCAGCTGTGTCCATGATTTCGTTGGGATCTCTGTTGATGACGTCAGTATAGTGGAAATCACCTTCGCCGGCCGGTAACATCTGGTCCAAATCAAATTCAGGGGCTTCTTCAGAATCTAGCAAATTTAATGGAGTTTCAACTTTCTTCTCAATAACAATATCGACACTTGCAACATTTGTTCCCGAATTGTATGATTCATTATCCAAATTGTCTTCATCACTGATATCCAAATTTATCTCCTCTGTTGTGCCCGGTTCGCTTTTTTCCGAATCTATTACATCTACGATATTTGTATTGTCCATGGTTGTACTGGCGTATGCGCTGAGCCCTAAGGCTAATATGAAAACTAACTGCATTTTCATTGTTACTGAAAAGGATACACACTACGTTAAAGATTCAACAATATACGAAGATGCTGTATATTGTCACCGTATTTATATTTTAAAATCTGGGTCGAAGAAAGGTGACAATGTCGGTTATGTTGAAATAAATAATTAGAACCAATTAAGATCAAAAAAAATCTTAAATATTATGATATTTATTGTGTTGGTAGAATTTTGCAGCGAGGTTTGTTAAGTAGGCTATTGGGCCACCCATTTTACGCTCTAGGTGAGGTTATTCGGCTACTATTTGTATAAAGCATTCTTAATATTTCCCATTTTATAAAAGGAATCTTGAATAATCGTGTTGTGTAAAAAATAAATTTGCGTAACTTTAAAAACCCAACTAAATTTAAAATTCGATGTTTAAAAAATGTATAGCAATACCTTGAGCAAATTAGTTCAAAAGATACATTTAATCAAGTTTTGAAAAAAATACACTTCACACTTTCGGTTCGATAACAAGATATTGCTATTTTTTGCGTTAAAAGCGTTACCTCATTTCAAAAAATGTTTACCAGGTGCTATCGCATAGGTACACTTAGCTCCAATTTACTTTATTTGGTATAATTAAACGAGATTTTCAAGATTAAAAAACAAAAAGCCATTATTAACAGCTATCACCTCTTAAAATTAGTTTAGCGGATAGCTGCCTGTTGTTACTTTGCCATTTACAATATAAATATAGATAACTAATTAAGAAACTTACGTAATACGGATGAGTGCACCGCGGCCTGTATGGTTGAAAGCTTTTCCTGTGATTCTGGTAATTCCTTCTTTGAGCTCGATTCTGCTCCCTTCTCTCTTTCAGCCTTTTCATGGCGAATCGTGGCAAAAATGTATTCTGAGATTCAGCAGTTTCCATCATCTCTCCAGATATACTAGCTGCACTTTTATCAGTTACTGGTTTAGAGTCTATAATAACTGAAAGCAATATTAAAACGAACAGGAAAGAGATAAATATATTTGTCACAAAAGCCATATCTAATTGGCGCGATGAACTGTAGTACAAAAGGATGTTTTGACACGCAAGCTAATCCTGGTTTAACCTTCGAAAGATGCAGCATCTAATTTTATAGGACGATAACGCCCCAGTGACACACATAGCATGCACTTGTTTACAATACGGAAGTTTTAGGAAATGTAACGGTCGTAAATCCGCTTTCAATTATCACATCTTCGTCATGTATGTTTATAGTCCAGCCTTTACGGTGGAAAGTGTATCAACGCGACGGGACTATGATTTTTTTTATCAAACAATATTTAATTTAGAACAAACTGACTTGAAATGATCAAGATCTCATTTTCATGTACTGTATACAAGATAATTGAATGCAATAATTGGCATCAAGGAATTTGGAGCAACTGCTTACAGGTGGATATTATATGCAGTTTACACTAAGAAAAGTATTGAAACAAAATTTGTATAACAGATCAAGAATGTTACGTGTAGTTTAGACCATGCAAGTCATTTATAATGCTCCAATTAATTATATATTAATAAGATGTTTTGCTTAAAATACTAATTGATTTTTTTTGTTTTTATGTCAGATATCGACAGACGAGTATGGGGTTCACTTGATGGTAGGTGATACCTCAGCCACAGATCAACAGTCAATGATGCGCTGTAGACCTAATTTTTACTTCGAGCATTCGGAAATCCATAGACTGAAACCGAATCGCGCAATATGCACTTCACGGTTTTTCCATCTATGAACGGTGGTTCGTTACCCGGTCGGAATTTAGTTAAACGTTATTTATCACTCTTTACTTACTTTTCTTTTTGTACAAAGAAAATAAATACAGCAATAAACTTAACTTAACAAAAGAGTAAAAGTGCAACAGTTGGACTTATGGCTCTCAAGCGATGTCTCCCAATCAACCAACATAATTGAAAAACGAAGCATAATAATAATTGATAAGAATCGTTTAGGTGGTATTATTTATATCTGAAAAGTGGTCGGATGACGGCCCCCTAAATAAGATATTATTGTTTTTATAACGTTGTGAGACTTGCAATTAATGTTAATATATATATCGTTCTATTAAATAATGTTTAAAGTCAGTACTATAAATTCAGCGTACTGTTAATAGTGACTCAGAAGGTACAGTCAAGTCCTTGTAAGTACAAACAAGTGACTGTTATATTTAGTTTGAAATTCTCTGAAAAGCAATCAATTTACGGTAGAAATACTAATTTGCACCATCATTCTTTGAATATATAGTTTTATTTATGTGATCGCCGCGCCGGAAGGATTTGCGCAGATCACTAACACGTGCCACCCTATGCTATAGATAATATATTATTATACAAATTATGTAATTACGTTAGCAATACTGAGAGTACCTAGAACTGGCCAGTTCCCACTTGCGTTAAAGATTTAAAAAAAGAAAATTCTATTTTTGAAATTAGAACTTCAATGCAGAATATTATATGTCATTTTAAACGTTACATAGGTATTATTCTAATTTCGATTTTTTTCTTCGTTGCACACGTGTTTTACATTTCGATGATTAAAGTTGAAGAATTTTTCGAAGATATATTTTATGGTATCGAATATTTTAGCTTTTATATATAAAACTAGCAATTGCCCCCGCAACCCCCCTTGTGGGTTGATATTGGTGCTAAAAAGAAAATATTTAACAAAGCTGCCAAGTCATGTAAGAAGGCATTAAAAAGAGCTCGATTCGATCATATTCAGCGAATTGGGGAAAGGCTAGCATCTCACCCTGCGGGTAGCAAATCATTCTGGTCACTTGCCAAAGCTGTAGAATCGAACTTTTCTCGCCCTTCGCTACCGCCGCTGATAAAACCTGACGGAACACTGGCTCACACCGCTAAGGAGAAGGCTAACATTTTTGCCACTCTTTTTGCGAATAATTCTCGTCTAGACTCCGCGAACCGAACTCCACCCTGCATACCTCAACAAAAATATCTTATGCCTGAAGTTCGCATAACGCAAAAAGTTGTTTTAAAAGAGTTACGTAGCCTAGATGTGAATAAAGCCAGTGGACCTGACGGAATACCAGCAGTAGTTCTCAAGACCTGTGCAGCCGAGTTATCTCCTGTTCTGACACGTCTATTCCGTTTATCATTTAATTCAGGGATTGTTCCTAAAGCCTGGAAGCTTGCTAACGTACAGCCCATACCAAAAAAGGGAACTCGTGCAGACCCCTCAAACTATCGACCGATTTCAATAACCTCCATACTCTGCAAGACTATGGAGCGTATATTGAATTATCGGCTCCTCGCGTACCTAGAAGCCAACGACCTTTTAAGCGACCGACAGTACGGTTTTCGCCAAAAAAGGTCGACTGGCGATCTTCTAGTGCACGCCACACACCTATGGGGAGAAGCCATCGAGAATCACGGGGAAGCGCTTGCCGTCTCCCTTGATATCTCGAAGGCTTTCGATAAAGTCTGGCACGAAAGCCTTCTTAGCAAGCTTCCTTCATACGGCATAACCCCCTTCCTCACGGCTTGGATAAAGGACTTCCTGAGCGAACGATCGATCCGAGTAGTGGTTGACGGCTGCTCATCAGATCAAATGGCTATTAATGCCGGGGTACCTCAGGGGTCAGTTCTCTCCGCAACGCTGTTTCTGTTACATATAAATGATATGCTCCGACCCAATATATTCAGTTATGCAGACGACAGCACAGTTACGGAGTCATACTTATCTAACGCTCGTGCTTCAAAGGAACAAATAATGGTAGAACGGAAAGCTATGGTCGAACGTATAAATAGTACCCTGCGTGAAGTGTCTGATTGGGGCGACGCCAACTTGGTGCAGTTCAACGCTGCCAAGACTCAGGCGTGTCTTTTTACCGCCAAACGGAGCACTTTTGACCACACTCCATCTTTCCAGGATGTAGCTGTGGAAATCACCGACCATCTGGAGTTGCTGGGTGTCACCTTATCACCGACTCTCAACTTTGGAAAGTTCATAGCATCCAAAGCCCAACTTGCTGCGAAAAAACTAGGCATATTAGCGAAGGTCAGGCAGTACTTCACACCTAGGCAGCTTTTAAATCTATATCAAGCTCAAGTCCGTTCTTGTGTGGAGTACTGCTCTCACCTTTGGGCAGGTTCAGCCAAATCTCACCTTGGGGCTCTGGATGCAATTGAAAGACGTGCCAAACGCCTAATTGACGACCCAGACATTGTAGATCGTCGACTACTATCCCTTGAACACCGGCGAAAAGTGGCCAGTCTATCGGTCTTCTACAGGTTGCATTCTGGTGAATGTGCATCCGAGCTGCACCAACTAATTCCACCATCTCCGTTTCATCACCGGACATCCAGACGCACGGCGGGGTTCCATCCTTACCTAGTGGAGATACCACATGTTCGCACAGGGCGCTTCGCTTCCTCTTTTTTATTGCGAACCGCTAAGGACTGGAACTCTCTCCCTGCGTCTGTCTTTCCTGAGCAATACAACATGGCTCTTTTTAAGTCTCGAATTAATAGGCATCTCCTAGGTAAGCGTGTCTTAACATCATAGCCCGCATCAGCACTTTCCATCAGGTGAGATGGCGGGCAAACGCTTACCTATTCTAGAATAAAAAAAAAAAAAAATTTCGTAAAATCCGTTCTTAGCTGACCTCTACTCGGCGAAAGGAATATTCCTACCATATTTCAAGTCGCTACGCCTTATGGTTCCAGAGATATCGTGATGAGTGACTATATAGGTGGAAATCTCTTTTATATATATATATATAGATAAATACATAAATATTACATTTACAATTTGCGCCTTCAATCAGTACGCAAACGTCAAAAAACATAAATCACGCAATCAAAGTTTCTTTAAACACCTCGACATTACTAGTGTCCGGAACCATACGATAATTTTGATCCAATTGGATCCTAAATACGATAATGTTACGGCCCTTTTACTATTGCCTTGTTGTGGACCTGCGCCGTAAGGCCGGCCAATGAATTTTAGATTGGAGGAAGAGCTCACCTTCTTTTACTAGTTACATCTTCTAATCATATTGTTCCAGTATAATTCAATACGGAAATTAGTTATGTGAAGGCCAGGCGAGAGAAAACTATACATATTCATAAGAATTGAACATTGGCATGAGTCTAGTGATATTTTTACGTAAGTACCTAAAACTTTGAAACCTTTGTTCGAGAAGGACACTGTATGAGTCATGTTCAAAAATGACAGCGTATAGAGTAGAAAAGTATGCCAGTATTTGTATTTTGTACTACCCAATTAGATAATGCCGGTGGAATAATAAAGAGCCACCTTATCTAAAGTTTCCGGTTACAAAGCGGATATAGGTACTACTTAAATAAGTGATCTTATAAGTACATACTTACTTAAATGATTTTTCTTGACAAAGACAGTACTAAAGATGAACTTGCTTGTTTTCAGAACATGTACATAGGGTTTCCAAAGCACCTTGACTAAAGTTATCCATACATCTAATCATTTAAGAGCAATATTTTCTGTAGTTATATTGCTAAAATCTCTTCCACAGGCGTAAATTAAATCTATTGGAGTAATGTTTTATAAGATACTACGATCCGCCCCGGCTTCGCACGGGTGCAATGTATATGTAGACGATGTTACGCGCTGATAATGTAGCTTTCTATTGGTGAAAGAATTTTTAAAATCGGTCGAGTAGTTTTTGAGTTTATTCATAACAAACAAAAATACAAATCTTTCCTCTTTATAATATTAGTATATAGACTACCGACCCGCCCCGGCTTAATACTTCAACTTCAACTTAGTAAATGAAATTTGTAATATTTCTTTGCAAAAGAATAACACACCATTTTCGATGAAAGCTCTCAGTCGGCTTGATTTCTATCGAATCTTGAATAACATTATCGTCATATTTCAACAAATTAAACCCAAACTAAACGTATTCTTTTCTCTTCAATCACTCCGTCTATTGATTAAATGCTTTGCATAGTTTAAAAGATCTAAGCATACAGAGGTACAGACGATTTGTAGAGAAATCGTTACTTTAAATAGATAAAAATAACTAATAAATTCATATTTATATGAAGATATGTATATATAAACATCGGTCTGATGACGTTTCATTTCACTATGTGGGTTTTTATATAACCTCTATATTTTATTTATTTCTAAATAATAAGGGTTATTAACTCTTTCATAGATAAGGGGTTTTAAATAAGCAGTCGCTTTTTTAGTGTTACAATTTTTATTTGAAGTAAAATGTTAGAATATTCCGAGATGAAGAAAAGTCAGCTAAGCTTTTAGCTTGTTTAGAATTTGAAGAAGAAATAGAACTGGTTTTAAATGAAATACAAATTAGTAGCCTCATTGGGAAATGACAATTTATATTGACTATGTTTGTAGGTAATAAACATACTGGAGGTCCAAGCTACAAGCTTGCTTAGTTCGGGCCCCAAATCTATTGTATTTTAATATGTAATGTATTCAAATTTCAAAAAAGAAAAGATTAATATAATATAAAAAATAACTACTAGTTATGAACGACAAAATCCAGTTTAAAAAGAAATTAAAATGTATTTGAAGTTTTACTAACTATAAAATTGCATCATAGATATCAATTAAGGCTTTAATTAAACGTGTAAACACATAAATTCATATTTTATGAATAAACATAGTTCCTAAACATGAAAAACAATAACAACTATAATATTATCCAGTCAATAACATTATAAGTAGGTAGAACTGCTGCAGATCAAGTTAACATTACATTAAGTAGGTTTTTGCAAATAAACTTCATTTTAATAGCAATAGTCATCATTTATCGACTGATGTTTTGAGGCTACCTATCTATCGTCTGTCGATCTATCTATACATTTAATAAAACTGCAGAGGTCGAATGTCTGTACATAGAATAAAAATCCTTAAAACCGAGTCTGGGGGATGAAAGAAGAGAAATAGAAGAAATCCCGAATTTTTAAGGTTTTTTGTTTCTCTGTTTGTACGGGCTAATCTCCGAAACTGGTGGACGGATTTACATGAAATTTTGCATTGTAGTACCTTATATCTCCGGTCAACATCTTAGATCCTACTTCATCCCGGAAAATTAAAGAGTTCCCAACATATAGGCTTTGTTTCATCGAAATCGGTTGTAACACAGTCATTGCCATAAATGTTTGATATATTTCGTGCCTATACCAGATTTAAATGGTGGCCAACTCCAGAATGTTGGATAACAACCCAACTACAAGATTAAGTAATAATCGTGAGATTACCTATGATTGAAGAAAAACAATACTTTTCTAAAACGGTCCACCCGTTTTAGAAAAGTATTGTTTTTCCGTACATATAGAATACATGAAAAAAATCTAAATAATTTTTGAGTTAAAAAAAAGGTAGGTATGTGTGTACTTATGTACCTACACGCGTTAGAAGTTATAGGTACTTCTTTGGCGTGTGAAGAAAAATTTAAAAAAACAAAACTGCAGTAAATAACGAAAAAAAAATGATAAAATCAATCAAATTCTATTCTGTAGCCAACTTCATCATGTTGTTTTTTTGGGACATCGTGCGCGCGCATGTCATGAATTCACTCTCATCCAAACAAGTATAACTTCAACAAAAAAAAATTAAAGTATTATTTATTTGAAAAATATCGCCGTTAACCGTTATGATGTCACAGCTAACGATATATATAAAAATATAGAATAGAGAAAAATAAAATTATCTAAAATTTTTACAGTTTTATTTTACTGTCTGAACATTCGAAAAATATTGATTTAAATTAATTATTTACGAAGGCGCAAATAAAACATTGTAGGCTTATTACTACTACACATATACATATACAATAATACCAGTTATTTCATCGAAATCACTAATTTCTGTATCACTGTCATCACTCCATTATATGTCGCTATTATTCAGTGCCCACTGAAATAATTAGTACCTTTTCATTTTTTTCTTGTTCAAAAAATGTCATTAGCTTATTCGATGGCTCCTACGTAAAGGGGCGAAACTGCCGCTTAAGCCTTTTTCCAATTATTAGTGCATTGAGTTCCTTGTATCCAAGGACTTTATATATATAACAGGACTGAGCACTGCCAAAATTTAAAATTACAAAAACACATCTTAAGGTATAGGTATTAAGACTCAATTTTGGCTTCCAACATTGACAGAGGCAAAACGAGCCGAGCGAGATATCTAGTACGGAGGCCGTTTAGCTCTTTCTAACACATGTCATGCGATAGAAATTAATCAATGTCAATCAATCATTTGATGACTGATGTGTCATGGCATGTCATTGCATTTATGCGATGTAATGTCATAATAGTTGGTTTTATTTATTTTTCGTAATTTAGTAAGGTTTCTTGGAAGAAATGGTTGTGTACAATTGAAAAAGTGTTGTGTACAATTTTGTAAAAGTGAATCCTATGATGTTTGCAGCATAATATTTTACAGGTAAGCCGAAAAAAGGTAATTTTAGATTTATAACAAATAGGGTAACCATATCATGCGGGATTTCGGGATTAGTTGGTCGGAGTGTCTTATGATCCGTTTGTTATACCTACGATTGCTATCATCAGCGTGTAATATTGTTATTAGTTATGTAAACCAAATAAAAAAAATAAGGTGCAAAGGCATTCATTTAATTTGTTTAACCAACTTGAAAAAAGGGTCCGTTATGCCTGGTGTTATCATATGCCATGACGTATTATTATTTTTATTTCATTGAAAGTTTTCCGAAGAATGAAAACCAGAAAAAATATGGCTAAATGTTGTTCTGATGTCATAAAAGATTACTTAAAGCTCCGTTGTATGTAGCCTTCACTTTAGTACAGCTAATTCCCAACAGTTATTGAAAGCCGTATTCCTGATTCAGAAATACTATCAAAAATAAGATTTTGATGATACTAAAGCATTTATTTTTACAAAACTTAAATTATTTTGCCCTCCACATCCTGTTCAATGTAATGAGGAACTCATAAGTTGCAGTTAGTGAAGGCATTAAGTAATTCATATTTCAATTTAAGAATTTTCTATCAAAATCAAAATCTAATTACTTAAGAAAAAAAAAATTCAATGAATACAGTTTCTTTTATTTGAATTTGTTATATCATCCATACTTAAAATTAAGGGTCTAGTGGTTAGCCGGTTAAGCACAGGCAATCTGCCCCCAATGGAAAAGTCTATTCATGACTATACCGTCGTTTTGAGGAGTTTATATGTATACTTATTTTGGACTAAAACCAAGTTGTTATAGAAATATTTAACAAAATATGAAAAAAGTAGACTTTTTTAAAATTGTGAAATGATTCTAGTGATGGTAGACTTACAGGAGAATATATTATTTTTCATACCAAGCTTTGTTATTAATAATAATTATAATGGATTTGTTTATATTATATTTTAGGCATTTTTATGGGGTTATTATAGAGTGAACACCTCCAAAAAAATAAAATAAATGTGATATAGTAGCCTTTATTAGCATACAAAATGTTATTGAAATCTTGGTTTCTGTAGGTTTGTACCCGATTTGTGATTACAAATATTATAATAATTACAAGCAAACAAAAATATTGTGGTCACCCTATTAGAAAGTGACACACCTCCTCCGTACTAAACGTCCTGCTCGGCTCGTTATCAGGCTGCGAGTACTCAGTCCTGTTATATATATAAAGTCCTTGCTTGTATCCGATTCTATGACATTCACAAATAAAATTTTAATTTTTTTTACTAGGTACAAAATAAAATTTTAGGCACATAGGCGTATGTACACAAATCGGTAGCGTATAAAAACCGATCAAACGTTTGGTTGATTTACGGCGTCGTGTGAGCGCGTCGGAGGCGCGGTGAGAGGGCGAATGTACCGTTTCAGTCCTTTTACTCAGAATCCGAAAACCTCGTATAAAGGCGAAACATCACATTTGCCTTTTTACGTGATTCGGTTTTTAGTAAATCGTATTCGCCTGTTTTGTAGACATGTCATATTTTGTACTTAATGAAAACTAATTAAGATTTTTTTTATAAAATTACGGATAGAACTATACATTTGTATACTATGACAGTTCCTTTATTAGTTAATTATTACTATTGACTTAATAACCTCCGATGGCGTAAGTGCAGGCAGGCTGTTTGTATGGAAATTACCCTTGTAAATAGGCTGAAAGTCATTTTAGCCTTTTTACGTTGAACAATAAAACTGAAATCGTAAAAAACCAACAAAGTAAAAAGACGAATGTGCAAAATCTCGAAATATATAAAAAATACATAAAATTTATGTACATATGTATAAAAACCACTATACGTTAACACTAACTGCAAAATTACATAAAAATCGAATCAGTAGTTTAAAAGATATGACCCAAAATATAGTTCTGGCATCTTCAAACCGCTCTCCTGTAAAATTCACTTTTTTCACTTAGGCCTGTATACGTAGGAGCCATCGTAATATATGTATAACAAATTACGTTCGCCACTGTGTAGAATCATAACAGCAATACAAATACGTCCGTACGTATGTTCGTAGTAATTAACAAATCAACAGAAACAAAAACTCAACGAAGAAAAAAAATCACAATAACATAAAAATTCGAAACACGGCAGCGTTCCTGTCCGTACTAACCGGGCGACGCTTGAGGAGTGGTATGAGGTAGCAGGGCGGGAGGTAACGGCATTATTGAGTTGAATGTTATGACCACAGAACAGAAGAAGTAGTTATGACCATTAGTTATATTCTAAAAAAAACAACAATTCATATATTTTTTAAACCTTTAAATATTATTAAACTACCAACGCGCCCCCGCTTCACACGGGGCGCGCTGGTGGCTCGCTGATAATGTAGCTTTCTATCGGTCAAAGAATTTCGAAAATCGGCCCAGTAGTTTTTGAGTTTATTCATAACATAAAAAAAAAGATTTTATCTTTATAATATTAGTATAGATGAGATTTATATTGATAACTTTATGGACTAAGATTAACTAAGTAACGAAATACCTACTTATATTAATTACGCGAAAAATCACGTTTTACCGAGATAAGAGATTTTATGTTTAGTTTATCGTAAGCGATACCACAGTCTAGTTTATATAAACGGTCTATACATATCTATTCACTTATTCAGCAATTACCATTAGCTACTTTATAAATTATGTATGAAACAACTGAGTACATTTTAATTTTAAACATCATAATTTGATTTTGGCTGGAGGAAACCAGTCAGAGTAGTCGTAGTTGTCGAAACTTCCAGTCATATAACGTATGTAATTTGTATTATTAACATTATTGGAATAGATCATGTTACCCTTTTTTTAACCGACTTCAAAAAAGGAGGAGGTTCTCAATTCGTCTGTAGTTTTTTTTGTATGTTTGTTACGCGATAACTCCGCAAGTTAAGGATGGATTTGGATGATTATTTTTTGGTCCTACCAAAGGTCATATTTCAGAGGTTAATCTTGCTTTTGCAACAAACTTTCGAACAGTACGGAGCGGCATCGGTTGGGTGGCACCGACTTCAAAATAACTGTTAATAAATAATGCTTTGAAGTAATTAAAATATTATTTTTTAATTTTTAGTGTAAGTTTGTACATACTATATGTAGTTGTAGTTTTGAAGTCGGTTTTTGTTTTTTGTTTAAAAATAATTTTAATATTTTTCTTTATCAAGAAGTAGAAAATTAATTTTTATAATTTATAATTAAATTATGCACAAACACTTGACCAACTGATACAGTCCTACGCGACGTTCTGAGGTTTAACAATAGACCAATAAAAATAACAAAAAATAATAAAAATTAATTTGGTACTTACGAGCATTTCATATTTTAAAATAGCCATATAAAGATAATATATATATATTATCTATATATATATATATATATAAGCCAAAGGATAATTAATTAAAACAATAAAATGTGTAATATTTTTAAAGATATAAAACGTATAATGGATATTATTTATTTAAAAAGATGGCTTGCTCTAAAATTAATAAAATTCGGTATAATCTTATATATTCTACAAATGCACTGTTATCTCTTATTTTATATTGATTATATTTAGGTATAGTTAGATCTTCTTTTGTTATAATCGTCGAAGGCTGCTGCTAATTCACCCATATATTGAATAACAACTTACACAATCGCCTTGTCGACCAGTTTTCGGATGATCACGGGGTTCATTTTTCAGGTCGAAATTTCCAGAAAGGAAGCGGACAAACAAATAACAGGTGAAACGGTAAATACATACATAGGTATTTTGTATTTAGGTAAAGACCTATTTATTACTAATTTTTCAAAATATTTAGTTCCATTGAAGACCCTCTGCCAAGAAACATTAAATGACAAACTGAATTTTATTTTCATAAAATGTTTTTTTTTTCTAATGCACTGCCTACACACCTCTCCACAAAGCCAAGGTTAACTGGCAGAAAATGCCTTTAGGCATTAAGTTCGCCTTTTGCACACTATTTTTTGTGCAATAAAGAGTTTCAAATAAATATAAATATGTAATTATAAAAACTTTCCTTAGTTCACCTGAATGTACTTTACAGTTTATTTCCAGTTCTTCAAAATTTTTCACCAGTTATGCTTGTGTGAACTTATTCATATTTACGATATCGATACATTTTTAAGTAGAAAGTATTAAAAAGCCTTACTCGGTTAAACAGTGGTTAATATCAATGGATCGACCGTAGAGTTTAACAAATTAATTTATTTAACTAAAAGCCTTACTCGGTTAAACAGTGGTTAATATCAATGGATCGTGTATACGATGACCGTCGTGTAACAAATTAATTAATTTAACTAATCACATCTTCGTTAATTAGTCTTGTTCACGATACTCAGTAGGGCTTTCAGAATTAATCTTACAAAAGTTCAAAGAAAAATTAAGACACTGCGACATAGTATAATAATATAAAGGACTGAGACATCTATAGCCCTTGCGGTAACTAGGCGACGCGGATGCCTCCAAAGAATTTATTCTCTCGCTGGGGACAGCGGGACAATTCCGCCCAAAGAGCGACGTATGGTCACGTTAGATATAGCCCTAATATAAAGTTGTTATTTTGACGTAGATGTATTTATAAAATAGCCATAATACTCGTTAAAAAATTCAGAAATCTAATTCTATTCATTAATATTATTTTAATAATCATGATTTTTTTGAAGTTTTCTCTTTAAAAAAATCTTACAAATTGCTAAGTAGGTACCTAATGTATAATTATATTTCTGAATATATACCTAAGAACATTTTTTTAAAGAAGCAATTCATTAACGAACTAGCCAATATTTTATGCCAAAACATGTTTAATAAATTTTTATCCAAAAGCTAAGTATAATCAACACAGAAAAAGGTCTATCCCCGAGGCCCGAAGCTTAACCTTCAATTATCGATCACAAATTAATCACGATTGCGTAACTATTTTGAATATCTAAGCGATAAATAATTTGTCACATTGATAAGCAAACAGAGTACGAAATCATATGTTAGTCAAGGTCCATGTGTGCTGTTCTATTCGTCATCATGACATTTCGCGGACAGCCGGTGTGCGAACAACCAACTCATTCAATTCAAACAACTTTTTACAAGACCAGTCGCTCGTCGCAACGCTTGCCTACAGACGCAGCCGCGGCGACATCGTCACGAAACACGCGCGATCGATCGCGTTCATTTATAATATTTTCAACTGAAACTCAATAAATATTTAAGTAATCAGTGACCATGATATGTCGTTAAACGAACATAAATATTAGACTCAAAAACGTCCATGGTATAACCCAATTTTGGATGCTCGCAGTTCGCGTTTCTAAGAACTGGTTTCATTTAAATTTGTTTAGTTAATTTTAGTCTCACTAATATGAAGGATATAAGTAAAGGGTAAGTTTAGATTTAAGAAAGTCTTAGGCCTATATTCCAAGACGAGTCTCAGTTTTGAATCTAGTTTTGAGACTTGTCAAACCATGTTTTCTCTATAAAATTTTGACATATTGACAGCTCTCAAGAATAGATTACGACTTAAGTAACGTCTTGAAATACGGGCCTTAGTTCCGAAAAATTAACTACCTAGGTACTTCATAAACGGGTTTTCGCACGTCTTTGCTTGTATGAAGAGAAAGTGTTTTCCCGAAGTAAAAATTAACATCATATTTCCTTCTCCATTTCTATACTCAGTTTTACTAAAAATCGGTTTAAGTAGTATTTTTCCCATTGAAACGTTATAAACACACAAGTTTAGTTCTTATTTCCCTACTCTGAGACTTAAAAAATACTGTACTTACAATAAGTACGACAAGTTATTATTTTTTTTAGTTTTTTCTTATTTGCTATCCAAACTATATTATGTAAGTATAAAATAGATGAAAATGTAAATATAAAAAAAAATACAAATGTTTGCACAAAAGGAGAATGCTGCGCTAGGTCGAAAAACTGATAGGTCGGTGCAGTATTTCTAATAATTATAAATACTAATAATGTATCTCTAAATAATAAATATAAGCAAGAAGCAAATTATAAAATATTATTTGTATTGTACTAACATTACAGAGCTTCCGCAATGATTGACCTACTTTATATCCACAGAGTACTGAATTATTATGTGATTTGCCATTTGACCCATCAATCATAACATAACCGCACTATTTAACATCACTATGTACAATTATACACATAATTAGCTTTATAATATTAGGTTCCATTCCTTTTCATAATAATTGTTGAAGAGAACGAGCTTAATATTATAGTTGATATGTATTTCTAAATAATAATTATTTTATTGAAAACCAACGTGTTCAAAATAAGAATTGTACTTGAAGGACTCGTTGGCGCGTTGCAACGCGTTGGTAATTAGGTTTGACATTAAAAATATAAATATAAATAATAATAATAATAATTTTATAAATTCTATAGGTCAACAGCACATCATTGATATATTGATATTGATACCCTATGATTGATGTTTCACTAACCATTAAGTGCGTCGCGCTCATCCTTCGATATGTAATTTTAAAAAACTTTGTTGTTATGTTAAAACAACTGTTTCATTATAACCTAACTGGTGAGGTTAAAAAGGTTTAAGAAGTTTATTTGTTAAAGTCATGTACATGGGAAGCGGATGTGAACTAAAAACCTACTATTCTCGTTTATAAAACAATGCTAAATAGGTTCTACTATAGTTATAAACTGGAACTTATTAAACATGCTTCTTCGCTATTGTAATATGTTTAAAATTTTCCAGACGGAACTTAAAATTTTAGTCACAACACCTTATTATAGTCTAATAACTATCTATACTAATATTATAAAGAGGAAAGTTTTTCATTTGTTACAATTTAACTCAAAAACTACTCGACCGATTTTAAAAATTCTTTAACAACAGAAAGCTACATTATCAGCGAGGCTATTTTTTCTTTCCTTGTGTATAGTAGTACATTACACCCGTGTTAAGCCGGAGTGTGTTACTATTCCTAGAATATAAAAAGCCAATGCAAAAACAGAAGGATGAAGATATATTATTATTTTACCTCAAAATAATAATATCTTCATTCAGTTATAAAATAATAAAATATCCTTTAAAATATTATGCTTCAAATGGATTTTTCAAAGCAATTCATTCAAAAGCAAAAGCCTACCTTTTCTTTTTTTAAAGTAACTTAAAGTAACCTTTGACTACTAAGTACATCATTGAATGCATACATCTAGGTATAGAACTTTAAAAAATAATTTAAAAATATAGGTAAGGACTGCATCTAGTATTTAAATATCTGCGACCTATACCGTTAGCCAATATTTTTATGTTAAAGAAAAAATCGATAACGTTCCAATAACTCGCAAATCTTATCGAATCTAAATAAATTATAAATATTAATTAATATTAATACTTGTATCGAGAATTTGGAAATCAAATCAAGTAATAACCCAAATTCATTCATAATTACACCATTAATAAATTAATTGTCATTGCTTGATTCAGCTGCAACATTCCGGATATATATTATGTACATCGAATTTTTGCAAGTCACGTTCAACAACTTTAAATTTTGTAATTATCGCTTTTCGTCTTTTTACAAAGTAAATCAGTACCTACTTACGGAATGCGAATCATAATGATATGATTAATATACTTGAGAAAAACTAGTTTTAATGTTCAGGTATTATTAAACCATAAAAACAAGTTTGGAAGTTCCATTGTCTTGATAATTTTTATACATTTGCTTGCATCCTCTTACCTTCTTCTAATATTTCCTAGTAAGTAGTAACTTTTGAATTAAACAAGTCAAAAGTCAGACAAAATACCTACTCTAAACTCAGTTTCAGTATTTGTGAAACAATAGATCTCGTTACAATATCGAATATTGTTAAAAACGTGAATATGCCCCGATATGAAACAGAATTCCGGAATGTTTCTTTGAGTTGATTCCGAACTTTTGTAAATGTGAATAAAATTAATACCTTAGTGTCTAATAAATACAAACACTATTGTATCACTAGAATCATGTTGTCATACTAGAATAAAGTTAGAGTACAGGAAATAGCGCGAAGGTGCTTCGCGAATGTCATTTTATAGCGCACTGTTTACTCAGAGTGAGATTATGTGTCTTTAAATTTATTAAAATTTCTCTTTTTTTTAAATTTTAATAAGGAGCGTGTATGAAAGTGGAAGAAGCGAAAGTATATACCTACAAGGATCGGAGCATATGGAATTCCGTTATCTCTGCCTACCCAAATAATATGTAGTATCTGACATCTGTATGTATGTATTTTCGAACTTGAGTTTTTCGGAAGCCGGTTAAAAAGGTGTTGGAATGAATCAACAGGTATGAAACTTTAAATGTAAACAGTAAACATTAACGCAATCACAATAGCTCGTGTCGAGTTCAGTTATAGGAAATATATTAGTTAATTATTGCTATTTTCCGTAGAATATAATAAATTCCAGAAATATTCAACTAAAATAATGGACATTATACATCTCCTATTTCATATCGCATAAATCGTAGTAATATTTTTTTATGGTCAACAGTAAATAAAATACTTAGTTTAACCCCAAAAAACTTAGTTTATTTTGTTATAAAGAAAATAAATTGTCGCCGATAACTCAATAAAAGCAATGAATTGAAGTTCATTGCACGATTGGGTAAAGTCAATAAGAAAAAGTCGCTTTGCAGTCGATAAACCTGCTAAAAACCTGACACCGATATTATAATTTAAGAGATAAAGAAAAAATACTTTTTTTGCAACAGTGACTCATAATGAAAGTTGGTATACATAGTTGTAATTCTTTTTTTAGATTGTTTAGTTTTTATTGGGCATCAAATAATTATCCGCCATGAGCCCTGTTACACTGAATGTTATGTGAGGGACATAATTAATTTATCTTACATTGTTTTAAATTTTATAAGCAAACACGCCCCGTCCCAAATGGTAGAGAACAGCCGGCCTAGCATGACAACCACGACAAAATTTTGTCAAGCGTTTTCTCGTGTTTTAATCGATTAATTATCTCTTTATGTCTTCCGGGTCTAACATGATAAAACTCGTCTTCTAATGTCAAAAGTAGAGATATTTGTCGATCGAGATATCAAAGTAGTCGATGTCGAGATATTTTATACCCTAGTTTGTCTTCACTCGTCCGCGAGAGATATCTTGAAGGTCATGCTAGGCAGGCAGCTGGGGAATACCCGTTAATTAATTATATATTATACTCTGTACAAAAGTGAGCGAGTTGTCAGTCACTAGGCAGTACCTGGCCATCGACATTGGACATCTCGATGTAATAAATCATATGTGCATATACATATTATGTCCTTTAGAACAATTACTGAAAACTGCTTTGATGCAACTCATTATAATGTTGTATACCTATAATGATTACTCAAACTTTAGTTATATGTAACTAAAGTTTACTTTAGTTATATATTAACGGATATATTCAGATTTTTTGCGTAGGTACCTAAAATCTTAAATACCTAGTTGATTTTGCCCGCGACCCTGCTGGTTGCAACTGATGACCTCAAATTCGATGTATTTTTAGAATAAAAAGTAGCCATTATCAATCTTTAAGGCTTTGTTCCAATGCTGTGCTCACTTTTTACACGAAAGAAGTATAACGTTTAAAGTATTATTTGTCACTAATTCATAAAATTGCTTACCTACTCAGATAATTACTAAAAATAAGTTTGTTGTTAATTATATGTATATATAGGTATTATTTTTATGCAGCTTTGTTGAAAATAATGTTACTTTATAACCATGTTTACGATTGCAATAAAATTGCTTTACACAACAACTAACATGCATATTGCGTTATGTAATAACTTCTTAACCGTCAGTAATTCATTTCAATTTTCTCAACCTTGATAAAACTAATTGAAATATGTTGATACAATACAATGTATTTGTATAACTACGTTGTACCTAATTGTCTTCTTTTGGTGCTGTCTGTCACATGTAGGTACTAACTACATACATAGATAAACGACCTGAGTCCAATTAAAACATAAATTAAAATTGATACGAAGTAATTAGGAGTACTCTGTACTTAACGAGCTATTTTAAATAAAGCAACTAACGATGAAAAAAAAAAAAAGTCGGTTTTGGAATGGAAAATCTGCTACAAACTACTGTGATGACGACCAAAATTGTTACCCGAGGCAGAAAGTCAAGCCAAGTTCTAGCGAAGACTATATCGGTGGATAGGTACTATGTTGACAATTTTACATAAACAGTTTCGAGAAATTCCACAATGAAAGTAGCAAGGAACATAACACTGTATTAAACGTATTAATTCCTACAGCCATGATTTAATGAATATAAAAAAGAATAGTTTCATACACGTATGTATAATTTGGCATTCATTTCGATTTTGTTTAATCTATCTTTGAAGCCAAGAATCCCTCTCGTGCGAAACTTGGCAACCTTTTTACATCAAACGGCAACACTGACCATTTTTTCAAGAATTATATAGATATTAATGCCAAAGGTCATTTACTTTTCAAGCGTTGTGACATCTATGAATAAAAATATTAAGCACGGTTCATTGCCTAACTCAATTTTTTACAACCAAATTATTGTAGCTTGCGTCCGCGTCGGATTTCTTAGGCATGTCGGCGACTTACTTAACTAATTTAAGATAAGATGTAATTGTAATGTAATCGCATTTAAAGTTATTATAATTTACGTAAAATGTTACATAAAATACATATTAAAAGTTATTAATTTACGTAAAATATTGCATAAGATGTAATTTGATATTTAAAGTTGTTATTTTACTGTATAAGACGTAATTCATATTTAATTTCACTAAAAATGTAAAATTCGTTTTGATATTTATAAAACTTAGTATTTTAATTATCTAAATATGTTTACTGTAAATAAAGTATAATTTGTGACTTTATTCACCATAGAGAAGCAGTGAAATCTGTGTAAAAATGTCAGTAAATAATTTTTCCTGCTTACTATGTAATAGATATGTGGTAGTAATGTATATCATTCGAAAGGGCTTACAAAGAGCAATCTAAATATATAAGAAACATATTTGTAACTATTATACATAAAAAGGAAATTAAATAAAAAGGTCGCTTCCGAAGTGAAAATCGGCGCGAAATTAGCGCAAAATCGATACGCCTTCTGCAGTTCTCGTCGCGGTATACTAACGAAAACAGATACCCCGCGAATATTCTCGTAGTAAACACAGTCAGTTCAACAGTCAGACAGTTTTCCCTGAAGAAGCGACCGTATTCAGAATCAAGAATCTTTTAATACTCCCAGTCTCCCAGTTTCCCAGTATCCAAGTTTCCCAAAGTACCTAGTTTCCCTCATTTTCCTAACCCCATACCAACCTCCTTTCCGACGTGTACTCACCGCTCTCTTACTATCGTCCAGCCGAGTGTGCCGTCCTGTGATCGCTTTGCGTGATCAATCTTTCTATTTTACGCACATAACAGGGTGCGTGGGCGAGCGTTCCAGCGCACAAGCCCGAGGCAAAACGCTCGTTAAATTAATAATTGGCTGAGACGACCGACAGTATTGAGAAACGTGTACTGGTCCTACCCTACTGTAGCGTCTTAGCCATAAGGCGGTCCAGGAACAATTTTTTAATTTTAAATTTCTACTTTAAATCTTCAATTTACCTTTTCCTGAGCCAAGACCGCCACAGTTGTTGGTCCTTCGAATAGCCGAATCCTGTACGAAGAAGATGCCGGTCACCAGATCGCAAAAGGACGCACCATTGAGACATACGGACGACGAAAGTGAAGAAAGCTCTACCCAAGCGACAAGCGGTGACTTCACATCGGAACAAACATCATCGGGAGCTACCAGCACTACGACATCGGGAGAAACTCGAACTACTGTCACCACCGCGACCACTGCCAACCAGGAACCAGGAAGAAACGCAATGACCCTGGTACCAGCGGGTTCAACCCGGCATGCGAGGTCGACACGAACAACGGATACGTCAGCGCGCAGACGCGAGTTAGAAGCAAGGGAGGAATTGGCTCGCCTGGAGTTCGAACAGGCTCAGGCAGCAGCTCGTCTAGCCCGCGTCAGATTAGAGATGGCGCAGTACGAGGACACTGACTCCGTTGAAGAAGAGAATCCGGAAGAAAGAAATTCTCATGTAAGAAACTGGATTGAATCTTCGGTATCAGAAGAAAAGATTCAAGATGTTGAACCGGAAGTCAAGCAGACTTGTCATGTGGAAAAGGAATCATCGAAGATGGAAGTGCGAGTGCTGGCGGACGCGTTGAAGGAAGCATTTTCGGCAAAGTCAACCCCCGCGCCGCAGCCGAAGTATATATACGAGCTTCCTATCTTCGAAGGGAATACCAACGAGTGGCTGGCTTTCCGCGTAGTATACGAAGATACAGCTTCGGTGTTCAACGACACACAAAACATGGCGCGCCTGAGGAAGGCGATCAAAGGGAACGCGAGAGAATCAATCAAGAGTCTACTTTACTCGGATGCTTCGCCGCAAGAAGTGATCAACGCTCTCCGCAGAAGATACGGAAGACCAGACGCACTGGTATTGGCGGAGTTGGAAAAAGTAAAGGCGCTTCCCAGAATATCAGAAGACCCGCGAGACATCTGCGTATTCGCGAGTCAAATAAACAACAGCGTAGCAGCAATCAAAGGCCTTAAGAAGCAACAATATTTACATTCGCCGGAATTAATGAAGCAAATTATCAACAAGATGCCTTCAATCTTGAAGTTTCGATGGTACGACTACACCGCGATCAAGGAAGAAGATTCATTCTCAGATCTGACCCTCATCAGCGAGTTCCTGAATAGAGAAGCCGACAAGTGCGGAGCCTTCGCATCGATGGAAGACTCCAGACCCTCTTTCCGGAACAGTGGGACTACGAGAAGACCTCTCAGACAAGCCACCCACAGTATCAGCGCCGACGAGGAGAGGAAGAAGACCTGCCCGCAGTGCGACGGAGATCACTCTCTGACAGAATGTCAGTCGTTCCTGAAGGCTTCAACGCAAGAGCGATGGAATACAGTAAAGAAAAGTCACGTCTGTTTCAAGTGCCTGCAAGGACGCCATCGAAAAGAATCATGCCGAAAACCACCATGCAAGCACTGTAAAAGATGGCACCACCCACTGCTTCACGTCACACCTCAACCCAACTCAACTCACACTGCAATGGAGGTGGACAAGGAGACCACGTGTGAGAAGACTAACGAAGTTGCGATTGTAAACATTGCGCATACGGCACGCGCTCTGTTGAAAATGATTCGAGTGGAAGTCTACGGACCAAAGGGCTCCAAGAAGATAATAGCACTCATGGATGAAGGGTCGACAGTCACCTTATTGGATTCATCGATCGCAGATCACATCGGAACCACCGGAGTCACACAAGAACTGGTCATCGAAACAGTAGGGGGTAACCATATCAAGAAAGAAGATTCTATGATGCTGAACCTCACCGTGAAGGGCATACATCAGACGAAGAGGAAGAATCTTCAGAACGTCCGCACGATAGACAACCTTCGGCTGACCCCACAGTACCTGGATAAAAGGAGACTTGAAGACTGCCGTCACTTACGAAAACTCTCGGAAGTCTTATACTACGAAGCAGAGCCGCCCCAATTACTCATCGGTCAAGACAATTGGGACTTCATCATCTCTTTGGAAACAAGAAGAGGCAAACCAGGACAACCAGTGGCATCAAGAACCAAGCTCGGTTGGGTGCTACATGGAACCGACTCCAACGTCACGAGACCAGTACACTTCATAAACACCTGTCTACATACAAGCGTCATCGAAGATCAGATTCATCAGATGGTGAAAGAACACTTCTCTATCGAGTCAATGGGAGTTCAACAACGAAGACCATCCACCGACGCAGAAGGCAGAGCACTGGCGCTATTGGAGAAAACATGCCGAAGAAGAGATGACGGCCGGTTCGAGATTGGTCTACTGTGGAAAAACGAAGAGATAGTCATGCCGGAGAGTTACACTGCAGCCGAAAGAAGACTCAAAAGCATCGAACGCAAGATAGACAAAGATCAACGATTGAAGTCTGAATACAATCGGCAGATACAGAACCTTCTCGACAACAAGTATGCAGAAGAAGCACCGGCGGAGAGTCCATCTCATCGCAAGTGGTACTTACCTCACTTCCCAGTCGTACACCCGTTAAAGAAGAAGATTCGAATAGTTTTCGACGCTGCAGCGAAGTCCAACCAGAAATGTCTGAACGACGTACTACTACCCGGACCCGATCTCCTACAATCATTGTTCGGCGTTTTACTAAGATTCAGACAAGGACCCATAGCGGTAGCCGCAGACATCAAGGAGATGTTTCTACAAGTGAAGATACGAGATGAAGACAGGGACAGTCTCCGTTTCCTGTGGCGCGGAGATAGAAGAGACACCCCTCCGAAGGAATATCGAATGACATCAGTCATATTCGGCGCAGCGTCTTCCCCCTGTACTGCGATCTACGTAAAGAACAGAAACGCTCAAGAGTTTGAAAAGGAATATCCAGAAGCGGCAGCAGCCATCGAGAGAAATCATTACATGGATGATTACTTGCACAGCTTCCACGATCCAGACAGCTGCGAAAAGATAATCAAGCAGGTGGACAATATTCATCGAAGAGCCGGCTTCGAACTGAGGGGATGGGCATCGAATCGACCAGGACTCCTGAAGGAAATGAAGAGCGATTCTCCAGAGAAGACAGAGGTCAACCTGGCTGAATCTGAAGAGAAGACTCTGGGACTGCGTTGGTTCACCACCCAAGATGAAGTCGGATTCCGCGCCAATCTAAGAAATACACCGGAGGAGATTTCTCAAGGCTTCAAGACACCCACGAAGAGAGAAGTCACCAGTGCCATCATGTCAAAATTCGATCCCTTGGGCCTCATCTCTCCAATCCTGATTCAAGGGAAGAAACTACTTCAACGGATATGGAAGAGCGGCATAGGCTGGGATGAAGAAATCGAAGAGCAAGACTTTGAATGCTGGACGGCATACCTGGATAACCAGAAGATACTGCAAGATCTACGTCTACAACGATGCATAGCACCTTCAAGCACCGAGGGGGAGCTTCACACCTTCACGGACGCAAGCGAGACAGCATACGCAGCGGCCGTGTATTGGAGAACGCGGAACGAAGAGACTGGAGACTACCAAGTCAGCCTCGTCGCGGCTAAGGCCAGAGTAACACCACTGAAACCTGTGTCGATGCCCCGTCTCGAACTGCAAGCAGCGCTCCTCGGCAGCAGACTGGCACACTCCGTGGAAAAAGAACTAGATTTGAAGGCAACACTCAAGACGTATTGGACGGATTCCAGCGTGGTATTATCATGGATAAAGACCGACCCCAGAACATTCAAGACGTTCGTGGCACACCGGCTCGCAGAGATTGAAGAACTGACAAGACCCCAAGAGTGGCGCTGGGTACCTACAGCGCAGAACCCCGCTGACGACGCTACTCGCGACCTACCGCGAGAATTTAACGAGTCTCATCGCTGGTTCACGGGTCCTGACTTCTTGCGAAGAAGAGAAGAGTATTGGCCAACTCCAAGAAGCTTCAAGAAAGAAGATACCGATGAAGAAAAGTCCACAGAAAAGGTTCATCATGTGTCAAGTAAAGAACACGCGACGCCCTCTCCAGAAAGATTTTCCACGTGGAGAAAACTATTAAGAACAACGGCACGCGTCTTGCAATTCATAGAGTTGTGTAAACGAAAAGACACAGTCAGCGCTTGTAAGAAAAAGGATCTACCGTGGAAACCATACAACAAGAAAATTCCTAAGGAAATTCGGCAACAGCGTCTCACTACACAGAAGAAATATTTCAAACCCATCGGTGAAGAGATATTGCTACGAGCGGAAAGACTGCTGATACTAAGAAGTCAACACGAGAGCTTCAGCAAAGAAATACAGAGTTTGCAGAAAGGAAACAGCTTAGAAAGAAGCAGCAAACTAAAGAAGCTCGACGTGAAGCTAGAAGACGGAATACTGAGACTACGTGGTAGGATCAACGCCATAAGGGGAGTCTCAAGCGACTATCTACAACCGATAGTGTTGGACGGAAGAAACCGCATCGCCGAGCTCGTCATTGAAGACCACCACAGACGGTTCAATCACGGAAACCACGCCACCGTCATGAACGAGATAAGACAAAGATTCTGGATAGTGGGGCTAAGATCGACACTTAGAAAAGTCCAACACCGATGTCAACAATGCAGAGTGAAGAAATCCGCGCCTTCGGATCTACCTACGGGCGACCTGCCGGCGGAACGACTACGCCACGGCGCTCACCCCTTCACCTGCACTGGAGTGGATTACTTCGGACCCATGATCATCACGGTAGCCAGAAGAAACGAGAAGCGATGGGGGGCACTATTCACATGTCTCACCACGCGGGCGGTTCACCTCGAGCTAGTCCCTACGCTCTCCACAGACTCCATGATGATGGCATTACGAAGATTCGCATCAAGACGCGGAATGCCCAAAGTAATCTACAGCGACAACGGTACCAACTTCGTGGGAGCCAGCAAGGAACTACGGGAAGCTCTCGACACCATGAAGAACGAAGACCTGATCATGGAAGCGGAGAAGATCGGCGTGCTCTGGAAATTCATCCCTCCAGGAGCACCGAACATGGGTGGCGCCTGGGAGCGTCTGGTGCGATCAGTCAAAACCGCACTGGACGCTACACTATGCGAGCGACACCCACGCGAAGAGGTTCTGCACACACTTCTCCTGGAGGCAGAACACATGATCAACTCACGACCGATCACCAATCCAGCTGACAACCCAGAAGAAGAAGCGCTCACTCCAAACCACTTCCTCATCGGGCGTTCCTGCGGCGCGGCGAGGCTTGGAAGCTTCGCAGATCAAGAGCTCGTGGGACGGGACACGTGGAAGACGACGCAACGGCTGGCAGACCACTTCTGGAGGAGGTGGTTGAAGGAGTTCTTACCCACCTTGCTCCCCAGAAGAATCAGCGGACAACCCGAAGACACACATAAATTGAAGAAGGATGACATCGTGTTCATCGTGGACTCTTCCCTGCCACGCTGCACCTGGCCTCGAGGACGAATCCTGCACACCTACCCTGGACCGGATGGACGAGTGAGGATCGTCGACGTGCAAACAAGAGGAGGCGTGCTGAGACGACCGGCGACCAGGATCGTGCTGCTGGTGCCTGCAGAGTCACCGAGTCAAAAGGATGGTGCTTCGCACGAGGGGGAGAATGTCGGCGACTTACTTAACTAATTTAAGATAAGATGTAATTGTAATGTAATCGCATTTAAAGTTATTATAATTTACGTAAAATGTTACATAAAATACATATTAAAAGTTATTAATTTACGTAAAATATTGCATAAGATGTAATTTGATATTTAAAGTTGTTATTTTACTGTATAAGACGTAATTCATATTTAATTTCACTAAAAATGTAAAATTCGTTTTGATATTTATAAAACTTAGTATTTTAATTATCTAAATATGTTTACTGTAAATAAAGTATAATTTGTGACTTTATTCACCATAGAGAAGCAGTGAAATCTGTGTAAAAATGTCAGTAAATAATTTTTCCTGCTTACTATGTAATAGATATGTGGTAGTAATGTATATCATTCGAAAGGGCTTACAAAGAGCAATCTAAATATATAAGAAACATATTTGTAACTATTATACATAAAAAGGAAATTAAATAAAAAGGTCGCTTCCGAAGTGAAAATCGGCGCGAAATTAGCGCAAAATCGATACGCCTTCTGCAGTTCTCGTCGCGGTATACTAACGAAAACAGATACCCCGCGAATATTCTCGTAGTAAACACAGTCAGTTCAACAGTCAGACAGTTTTCCCTGAAGAAGCGACCGTATTCAGAATCAAGAATCTTTTAATACTCCCAGTCTCCCAGTTTCCCAGTATCCAAGTTTCCCAAAGTACCTAGTTTCCCTCATTTTCCTAACCCCATACCAACCTCCTTTCCGACGTGTACTCACCGCTCTCTTACTATCGTCCAGCCGAGTGTGCCGTCCTGTGATCGCTTTGCGTGATCAATCTTTCTATTTTACGCACATAACAGGGTGCGTGGGCGAGCGTTCCAGCGCACAAGCCCGAGGCAAAACGCTCGTTAAATTAATAATTGGCTGAGACGACCGACAGTATTGAGAAACGTGTACTGGTCCTACCCTACTGTAGCGTCTTAGCCATAAGGCGGTCCAGGAACAATTTTTTAATTTTAAATTTCTACTTTAAATCTTCAATTTACCTTTTCCTGAGCCAAGACCGCCACAAGGCATTTAGGTAAAACTTGTAGATTAAGCCGAAAATCTGCTTGTAATTGTAAGTAAAAAAAACTAGTAGATAATATTATATAAATATAATTTGTATATATAGGTGGAGATAACGTAGATTTAGGTCGCGTCGGTCAACTATGACTATAAAAACATTACAGATAATCATTGTCTTTCTGACTTATTATATGTATTATGTATGTATGTATTACACTTCATTTCAACGAGTACGTATTAAATATACTTTTATGATATATTTAAGAAAATATAACAAGAAGGCGTGGTCTTTGTTCAGTCATAATTGTAAATACATGTACTAATTACTATATAACCTTGAGATACAATCTGCCTATCAAGTATTGATACTTTCGATTAACATTTCTGGCTGCTGGCTCACTTTTTGATAGTCACTTAATTAATAAATAGTATTTTGGGCGATAACTACTAGCAAATAGTATAAAAACGATAGTCCTTTCAAAACTTAGCAAGCCAATAACTTGTGCTAATAATATTATGAGTAGGGATCACAATCCCGGGATCCCGAATCCCGGGATCCCGAAATCCCGGCCGTTTTCTGGTCCCGTAAATCCCGGGACTGTACTTGGCTAATCCCGGGATTTTCGGGATTGTCACAAACAGGTTTATTTTGCATTCCTTGCCTAGATTTTCTCAATAACCTTGCCTAGATTAATAGCATTTATTACATAACAACAAAAACAATCCTTAGATACGCCGTACGATATATATGTATGTACTACACAGGTACTTACAGCCCTAATAATGTGTCTGTCGTAGAACTTAGAAGGGACTTCCCATCTCGGAATAGTTCAATATGATATTTTTTTACTCTTTAGGTCATTTACCCAACGGGCCATCAGGGGAATCACCCGATCACCTCATATCATAATATTGTATATATAAACTATGAAGCAGGCTTGGAAGTGAAACATTGGATGCTTTGATATTTCTACAATTTTATTTTATGTATTTTAAAATTCTAAACAGATTTTTTGTGTTGTCATTTTTAATTTCTTACAAAAGTATAGATTTTATTGTTTGGTCTTTTTTATTCTCTTACTACTATTTTTTTTAAGAAATTACACATTTTTTTCATTTGCGCTCAAATAGAAACCACATAGTCTAATCCCGGGATAGCCCCGGGATCCCGGGATTACGCATCAAAAATCCCGTAAGCCCGGGATTGAAAAATATGCTCGGGATTGTGTTCCCTAATTATGAGGTTAACTGGGTTGGTTCAACCACTTTAACAGTATGGACTTCATATGTAACTATTTAATTTTCATTCTAACTGCCTAATCGAGGCACTATTTTCTGATTATATAGCTTTACTGAAATATGAGACCATAGAAATGACTTGCGATATTTTGCTTATCTGTATGTGTCCAAATAAAATATAACAGTTGTTTTATTATTTACCTTAACAGACTGTTTTCAACCCACACTAAAGAACATTGCATCATTGTCCACATAGGTCACGGTTTTCACAATACACTGTATTCCTCACAATGTATTTGTAATATTAAATACGAATAATAAGCGCCACCAAAATTTGAACAACTTTTGAATGTAGGTAAACTATATTAGGTTTTATGGATATTCTCTTCTTATGCGTAGCCTCTTTACAGCAACTCATAATAATTAACAGCTCCAGAATCCCTTTGAGGAATAGATTTGGTTATGAGTTATTCCAGTATCTATGGTAACTGTATGATAATAATAAAAAAAACATATTATTTTAAAAAGTATTTTCAAAATGTAATTTCGATATAACGTTCACAAATTAGGTTAGAGAAAAGCCAAGCTATAAGAAAGGGGAATTACAAGTCACTGGGTCATGCTTTTTTTCTACAAATAATAAAAACCTATACCTATATTTGCCATTATTATATTCATTTATACGCAGCCGTTTAGGCACGCATGCAAGGCGTAATAGGTACCTACTTTAAACAAAAACCGACTCACCAAAAACATACAACACAATCCTAATTTAAAGTTTATGTTTAGCACGAATAATGTGTAGTATAGATAACGCATGTTCTAACCTTCTACAGCTAAGATCAAAGATAACTGCATACTAGGCTAAGTTCAAGTATATTTAAGTAATTATTTGAACTTACCAGGCGGAAGTAAATCCTCAGACAATTAACTCATAGTACCTATATAAATCAAATTACCTATTGTATTTTGTTTAAAAATTACTAAAATTTAATATTATTGTAGTACTTATAATAATATTAATATTTATTCTTAATTATACAATATTATTAAGATACTTAAGAATGTCGTTCAATAAAAAATGATATGAGAAAAATATTTTTAAAATTCGTGTAATATTATCTAATATATAAAATTTCCATGTCACAATGTTAGTTACCGTACTCCTCCGAAACGGCTTTACGGATTTTTACCCAATTTTATATGCGTATTCAGTAGGTCCGAGAATCGGTTACTATCTATTTTTCATAACTTAATTAAAATACCGTTTTTCGAAAGCATTAACGTCCGCGTCGATAATAAGGAACTGTGTGAGCATTGACAGCCTCAGGATAATACTACACCAACTATAAATTATATATTGGACACTTAAATAATTTCACCGAAAAACGAAACCCTCGAAATAAATAATCTGCGTCCGAGATGTCGTCATGAGTGGTAAAAGATTGGTTAATGAGCACTTTGGGAGAAAAAAATCGATACCTCCCACGTAAATTCACTCACTCTAAACATTGTGGTTTTAAGTATAAATACTCAATATGAAACTAATTGTATATTATCTATACTAATATTAAGATTTGTTTGTTTGTAACGAATTAACTCAAAAACTACTCGACCGATTTTAAAAAATATTTGCTAGTTGGCTATAATGTTCATCTTTTATATCCTCGCTAGACCGTGACATGGACTTGAATTAAGCATTTGGACAATAAAAAAATCATTCAGGGTCATTCGTGTTACCAGCGGGAGTGGCTCAGAACAATCATTGCCAAATAAACTCTACCTAATGTCAAAAGCTGATTCAGAAGGATTTATTTCCAATGCCATTTTACGAAACTAAAAAAAGAATATATTGCTAAATAAGTTCTAATTTTGGTCTTCTATTAATGACCGTTTTACATATGTTATGCAAAACGATAGCTATAAGTAGATCACAACATCTGGGTGGCCGTGAATAATAATTCAAGAGAATTTTTTGTAGGTAATTAATCGTATAGAATATTAATAACGCCTATCCCTATTATATTAATATAGTCGGATGTGAAAATCGATTGCAATTGATTATGTACGGTTAAAAAAGAGATTTCAGGTTTTTAACATACACCGTAATTACAGTTTACCATGCAGTACCCTTTTACCATGCAGCATAATTTTATTATCAATTCCAAAAATAAAGGGGCGGATCCGCACTGGATGCTAGTGACATATGCTACGCCACTGGTCTTTTTAAAAATGATTAGTGAAATAAAGAGAAATTGGCTCAAAATGAACATCCGACAATTTTAATAGAGATTGGTGAAAAGCACCCTGGCTGTTGACTTTTCATGGCTTAGCTGCTGATTCCCATTCAGATGTTTGTTTTGAAGATAACTTAAACCGGAACAAATGAAGAAGACATGTTTATCAAGTGACAAGCGATCAATTAAGCGGGTGACATCTGGTACTCAGTATATTATTATAATAGGTACTAGCTGATGCCCTCCACTTTGTTCTTTCTTACATCCCTCTGACTCGGTTTATAGCATTTTTTTCTATGTACAAACATTCGACCTCTACAGTTTTATTATATGTATAGATTAAAGTATATGGAGGGTACAATGTTAAAACCCATTCAATTTTATGGACAAAATTACCAAAGATATACAAAGAATATCGCCGTAATTAATATTAGTGATTTAATATATTCTTTGTATATCTTAGGTTTTTTTTATCCCTAAACTTGAATAATTTAAAACTCAATATTTCATACTTACCTATTGGGTTTACGCACTTTACCCGATATAGTAGGAAACCAAGCCCACAGGACCAGGGGTTAAGTGTTAATTGATAATAAATAACTTGCATAATATTGTAACATAATTGTCAGTCGAGTACAATTAGTGTCCAGGGAAGACGTTCAATATTTAAAATCAAATCACTATCATAATAACTAGTGTATTGGTAAAGTAAATATAGGACAATGGTCCTCTTATTATTCGGTTATGCGATCTACTGTCAACGAAGATTTCGTGTCATTAAAATACAAAGGTAAGTTAGTGAAAGAACACTTCGTAGTCATAAATAGTTAATACAAAAGCACGTTTTTTAGTGCATCAATAATTAAATATAGGAAATTCAAATAAATATCCTAAATAAGCCTTTCCATACCGGTTCTTTTTAAATGAAACTTCAAATTATAAATAGTTTTAACAAATTGTTTTCATAAAGGATATGATCAAAATACTTATGGCATCAAATGAATCGATTTCTTTTTGATATTTGATTTTTTATATTGTATAGAAATTTAGAAAAAAACAATTTTCACATGATTGCATTTAGTACAATTTCATACGGATAATGTCAATACTATAATAGAACACGGTCAAAAAATTAATTTTCACATTATTCCTATATTTAGGACAATTTCATAAGGATAATGTGAATAGAACACAGTCTAAATATAACAACAAGACATCAGAGTTCTCGATAACAACTTTAGTCACAGTCATGTTTACAATAATAAAATTTAAATAAATTACTTATGGGTGCTAACGGTTGACTAACCGTTAGATTAAGGACTGTCTAGAACCAAACTGGTTCCTCTATCGGTTTATTTATTTAGCTACCTCTATTACACGCCTAAACAATTTTATTTTGATTTTGCATTAATGAAGCTGCTCAGTAATTAGGTCAATCTCTTTCCTTTATCAATGATGTATGAAAGTAAACGTGTGAGTATGAATTATTTATAAAATCATTAGCTGTAAGTATTTATTTATATTTTTTATTATATTTAATTACTGATGAAATTATAAAAAAAAATATATTTTTATAAAAAAAACAATAAATGAACAGCCACACAGGCTGTCGTAGTGCTATGCTGTTTTCGAGACAAATTCGAAAAAATATCTCACAAAATGCCTAAAGATAAGTAATAACACACATATTATATGTTTAATTAAATGTTAATGGTATGATTTTTTTTGGGTAAGCACACTATATCATTATCAACTATCACTTAAATGCACTGAGTCTGGAAATTGCCAGACATAGATTGAGTCAGATATTAATATTGATTATTTCTTGGCGCCGAGAGCAATTAACATCTTATCGAATAACGTTACGTCAAAAATCTATATACACTGGGTTTTACGGCTGATCAATAAAAATATTGTGCGGGAAACTGCAAAGTTTAAATTAGCTGGTAGACCACAATAGCTTTAGAAAGTAATAGATCACACTGCCAAGTGACCACGGTTGCTGAAAAGCATCTGAAACTTCGGCATAAATAATACAAATAATAAATCGCGTTTTAATCCAGGATAAAGTATTTTATTTAAATGTGTGAAATCGCGTTAGTAAAAGACAATATTAAATAAAAGATATCTAATTTATTTTTTTCGAGTTCGCAATGACACATGCGGTTTATCACTATACCAATTTCCCTTTTTTTTTAATTATAACTATGTATATACAAATGTCCACTTATCTACAGTATTTTATATACATATATGAGACTCCACTTCCATATTTGATTATGCCAAATTTTATACACAATTCCTATGTATAAAACGCATCTAGTATAGTTTGACTAAATAAAATATATATGTATGTACATATATTCTATCTTTCAGTATAATTATATTGTTGATGTAAAATGCAACTAAACGTTTAACGTTTGAGCGGGTTTTTTCATTAAACTAACGGATGTCAATTTCCTTTGAGATAGCTTTTTTGTTAATTTGTCAAAAACTGTATGGCTTCTATTGGCAGATAACAACATTTCTGAATAGATAAAAGAAAAGACATTTACAAATTTTAAATTTAAATAGCAAATTTGAAGCCACAGGGGTTTATATGTAATGCTATATTAGTATGAGGGCACATATATATAAATAATATATATTCTTATATCAGAGGTATTTATGTCACTAAATAAAATTGTATAACTTAAAATTTCACACTTATTTGGTTTGAGCACTATACCATCGACATGTGCTTGTGAGAATATCACCATTCAATTAATTTCAATTAATTCAAAAAATTAAGAAATCAATTTATTTTACAAAAGATTTACTAAAGCACGACCGCGACGTGAGGGCATCATTGAGAACGAGCATTCTAAAAATATTCAGTCGGTACTAGAGGTAAAGAGTTATGCAAATTCTATTTGAGAACTCTAACTAAGTATATAGATCTTAGATATTATATCCGATACATTTTTATACAATTAATAGGCTGTGCACATTTTATATGAGAAAGAAGTGAAAACTTAGAACTATTATGTGCGCTAGTCTGGCTATTCATAGTTATAGATATACTGTTAGCATTATTTAGATAGCGGTGACGCGAATCTAAAAGTTTTTTCTCTCCAAAAACGCTCAACGTGCCTAAAGAAGTTTTCACTTCAAAAGGTCTAAAATACTGAGCTAAATAACTGCAGATTACCGAATGTCTCATGTAAGAAGTCAAAAAAAACGTCATGTGAAATGTATAACAACATAACGTTTCTTCGATTATTTATCTAGACTGAAATGTTTAGTCTTCTCAATTGGACAGAGCTAAAAGTATGTCTAGGACAGATGTTTTTACAGGTGTCAAGGTCATACGTAAATATTACGCTACGAAAACCGAGTCATAGTGTGATAACTGATTACACACTTTTCATATCTTGTTTACGATTCGGACAAATCATAATCATTTTATTATCACAATAAATATTTTCTTATGTCATTGTTTATGTCATAATCTTTAAAATTGCACAAGTAACAAAGTCTGTATCTAACAAGATACTGTTTTATAGGTACTTACATATATCTAAATACGGGTCCTGAACTGTGTGAAAATGTGCTTCCGTTCATTTTTTTTTAAATTATATGTAATTGAAAAATAAACCTGTAATTCTATCCTATCTCTACAATTTATGTATTACTAGCCCCTAGCTCTACACGGGTAGTAGAGCATTTTTTTATATTAGATATCAACAGACGAGCATGAGGTTCACTTGATGGTAGGTGATCACCGAACATCAGTCAATGATGCGCTGTCGATCTACTTTTTACTTCGAGTATTCGGAAATTCATAGCCTGAAAACTATGGTACCTATGTTTCTATAGACAATTCATTTTACTTTTCACAGCGTATGTAAATAAAAGTCTTATGACAATAATTCTTTTCCTATTAAAATGTTTCGCTATCGGGATTATTAAACATTAAAAAATAAACAATTGCTCTTTTCTTGCAGCGATGGCGCCCACGAGGCTATGTTATCCCAGAGTCCGAAGCCTGTCGTCAAAAGCAAAGACACAAAAAGTGCTGAAGAATATGAAGCACTCCAGAGTTTCCTGCGCAGTATCAGTTCGACAGCCACATTACCGCCCTATGTCAAGGGTGAGACCTACTCATCAGTACGAGGTGTATTTAACCAGGTGAGCTGGGTTTTATTATTTGTGGCGAGGGTACAGCCATAGGCGTAGCTAAGGATTTTGTCTAGGGGAGGGAGCCGTCCAGCCGGCCTAGCATGACCGCCACGAGATATGTCGCGAACGAGAAAAGACAAACTAAGATGTAAGATATCTCGATATATGATGTCTCGACAGCGACAATTTTGATAGAAAAGATATCTCGATCGACAAATATATCTATTTTTGATATGAAATGTCTAGTTTTAAGTGTAATTGTCATGTTAGACCCGAAAGAAATAGAGCGATAATCGATTAAAACACGAGAAAACGGTCGACAAAATTTTGTCGCGGTTGTCAAGCTAGGCCGGCAGCTGAACCACAGTAATTTAATGAGAGATTTTAATACTATCGAGGGTGGGCAAAAGAAGTTTCTAGGGCGGGTATTGCCCACCCTTGCCCCCCAAAACCCCTGGTACGCCCATGGGTACAGCAACTGCCACGTTTGTGTTCTTTTAACTCTGTGTTATATTTTGTGTACACTCTAATCAGATAGGCCAGTAGGGTTATTCACGATCATTCGAAAACTTTCCGTTCCGATATTACAAGATTTCGTACCGATATATCAAGCTTTCTATCATTTTATACTAAGATTCTAATCGGAAACTCCCGAAGAATGCCGATGCTCAATCCTATGGGAATTGTGAATACCATTTTCATATCCGGTAAATACGAAATAACTTTCAGTGGGAGAGCGTAGCTTTCCGGGCGGATCGGCTAATAGGTAGGGATAACACTGCACACCTGTAGAGAGTGTTATCTTTTATTCCGTGAATATAATCTATTCAGATTCGTTGATGATAATATGATCCGATGAAAAGCGAATTGCGTAAAAATATTTTGTAGCAAGTTTTAGAGATATCAATTCAGATAACGGTCACCTTATAAAGTTATAAGTTACACCATGCTTTCACAAGGTTAAAATATTATATTATAATAATATAATGCATAAATAGTAATCTTAGCTAATGTATGTAAGAGACAACACTACAAGTATTTTTAAATAAATAAGATTATTTTTTTTCCTTAGTCTAAATTATAACTTTTGATTTTGATTAGTAATTTTATGCATTCATTCAAATTACATAATATGTACCTAAGTATTTATAAGTATTAATATTTAAGCATTAAATAAAGTAATAAGTCATAACACCAGAATACATAAAGTACTTAAAATTAGGTTACACAAATAAAAATAAAAAAATTAATCCATGTACAATATACGGTCGGCTTTATCGCATCATGCGATCTCTACCAGGCAAACCTCTGGGTAGAAATTTAACTAATAAACAATTTTAATTGTAGTGCGTGGGTATGTGATAAGCACACTAACACTAGAAGTGTATAAAAAATGTGTATCTTAAAATTTAGCAAATAAACAATTTTGACATGTTAGATGAAGATAGCTTAAATTGTAATATAAAGAGAAAAATAAAAAGGAATACAAAATGTTAAGGGATACAATATAAAAAATATACCATAAAAAAAGAAAGAAAAATGCAAATATTAGTAGCTTATTATACGGTTGAAGAGAAAAGCTCAAATAGGAGATTTTTAAAGGAGTTTAAAGACTGGGCTCGTCGTCATATTTTTATCCTTTCTGAATACAAATGACAATAATTTTAATTAAGTAGTTAGTTCAGTAGTAGGTAATAAATATAAGACATAATAATATAACCAGACTTTTGAAATACGGTATACAGATTACTTACGAAGATTAGATTAGGAATTTAAACAATACACTCTTGTTACTTGTAACAACTCTTGTAACAATACAAGTTACGGTTAATAGCATAATTGTATACATTTCAACCATAAATGTCTACTTACAACGTAGGTGCAATTAATATAGGTAACAAAGAAGGTTTACTTTCATTCTTGGAAACGTTTAGCTTGACGTAGTGAAGTGGAGAATACCGTCATTGATCAATTAAAGCGAGTGTATACTACACATGACCTAGTAAGGATTGGCCCATTAGGGTGATTATTACTTCATAGGTACGGCCAAATACATTACCATTATAGGTAACTAGCTAGCTATTGCTTATGACGTAGCTTCAAAAATCAGAGAGCAGATTGACCTTGTACGTTTAGGCGTGGCCTAACGTTTCCCTTCCCGCCAGCCGCTAGCCCCCGCACCGAAACATCGCGATACCATTGCGTTAGGGAGCCGAAAAACGTAGTTTAGAAAATGACATAAATAAAATAGGACTATTAATCATCCACTAATATTAAGAAGTAGTTACATTTTATGTTAAATTAACATCGTAGCATGATGAATATAGTTAATAACATAAATAAATATAAGCATAGTAAAATATATTAGTAAATAATTATTTACTAAATATTAAGATTTATATTTTTGTACGTTATGAATAAACTCAAATTCTACTGGACCGATTTCAATATAAGTATATTTTATTATTATTTCGATAAAAATACTTTCACCAATAGAAAGCTACAATATCAGCGAGTAATATAGTGTGTATACTACATCTACATTGTACCCGTGTGAAGCCGGGGCGTGTTGCTAGTTTATTTATATAATATAAAGTCGGACTCATTGGCACGTTTGGTCGAACACCTGCCGTGCGCTCCGATAGGTCGTGGGTTCGAATCTCACCGGAACGACACGATTATAATTTTCTGTAAACATGTATTCTCCATATCTGGTAACTTCGGGCATTGAACGGGTGGAAGGAATATCGAAATTCCGACCGGGTAACGTACCATCGTTCATAAATGGAAAAACCATGAAGTGCACATTGCGCGTTTCGATTCTAAGTTACGGTTTTCCGAATGCTCGAAGTATAAAGTAACTAGATCAATAGCGCATCATTGACTGATGTTCTGTGGCTGAGGTATCACCTACCATCAAGTGAATCTATCTTATATAAGAACTCGATATCTAACATTAAAAAAAACATGGAATACCAATAAAAAATAAATAATAGTTTAAAAAAACAAAAAACACGCTTTTTATAGAAAACCAAACTAAGAAATAGAAAATAAATTTTAATAAATTTAAATTAAGAATAGTGTTAAAAATTTCAATAAATATAAATTAATAATAGTGTAAATAAAATGTGGGGTGGGTGCTTTTTAGGATATTATCAAAATGATAATCACTCTACTCATATCTATACTAATATTATAAAAAGGAAAGATTTGTATTTTTGTATGTTTGTATGATATGAATAAACTCAAAAACTACTGGACCGATTTTAAAAATTCTTTCACCAATAGCAAGCTACATTATCAGCGAGTAACTATTTTTTGTGTATATTGTGTACATTGCACCCGTGTGAAGCCGGGTAGTGTTGCTAGTCTGTCAATAAAATATTTATAACAATTGACACCATGTACCCCACCCTTCTTTTAAATAAAATATTTTTTTTTTATTTACACTATTATTAATTCATATTTATTGAAATTTTTAACACTATTCTTAATTTAAATTTACTAAAATTTATTTTCTATTTTTTAGTTTGGTTTTCTATAAAAAGCTTGTTTTTAGTTTTTTTAAACTATTATTTAGTTTTTACTTTTTAGTTTGGTTTATTCATAAAAGAGTGATTTTTTAGTTTTTTTTAAACTATTATTTGTTTTGTATGATGATGTGAATTAAAATTCTCCTGAGTATTAGAAAATTTGTCAATATTAGAGAAATCGGCTAAAGATAATAATTATTGGAAATTAAATTAACATCAAGTCCTGTCTTATCGACTGTAGAGAAAAATTATAAAAAAATAAAATTAAGTTTCTTACCTTATCGACTATAGATGAAAATTATATAAATTAACAAAAATCATATTATGCAAACTGAAAAATGGAATCTAATATATAAAATTTCCATGTCACAATGTTAGTTACCGTACTCCTCCGAAACGGCTTTACCGATTTTTACCAAATTTTATATGCGTATTCAGTAGGTCTGAGAATTGGCTACTATCTATTTTTCATACCCCTAAGTGATAAGGGTTGAATTTTTAATTTTTTTTTTAATTTTTGGACGAAAATTTTTGTTTTTTTTTAATATGGTATTAAAAATACTTACAATCCTATATTTTCACTCTTCTATTACCAACCCCTGCTTTTTTTTGTCAAATAATCTAGAATCCTATACAATGTACATTGCACCTGAGCGAAGCCGGGGCGGGTCGCTAGTAATTTTATCAAATTAGTATATTGTCATCGGTCCTCGATAAATCTACAAAGTTTGAACGAAATCTGGCCGTTTGTCATCGCGCCCAAAAAGGTCGGTTACAAACATACATACAGGTGAAGCTAATAAAAAGCGTGTAAAAAAAAACTATTCTTTATCGATAATTAATTAAAACAAAATGAACATTTACATAGAGAATCTTCTTCTTCTTCCTGCGCTGTTCCCTTTTTTTTTTATTTGGGGTCGGCGCAGTATGTTTTCTTTTTCCATTCTCTCCTTTCACTCACCATATCATCAGTCACACCTTTCAAACACATATCATTCTTCACACAGTCAATCCATGTCTTTTTTGGCCTCCCTCTTCCCCTATACCCATCCACTTTCATATTTAAATCTTTTTTAGATACATGCCCTTCATCTCTCCTCATAATATGCCCATACCAAGCCAAACGATTACCTTTCAATTTTTCATTCACTGGAGCTACTCTCAAACTTCCTCTTATATACTCATTTCTTATCTTATCTAATCTTGTCACTCCACACATCCACCTCAACATTCTCATCTCAGCCACATGCAAACGTTTTTCATTCATCAGCTTAGAGAAGAGAGAATCATAGATAATCTTATAGGTAATTATTACTAAAGAACAATGGCGAAATCTTAGTTGACTAAATTTAAAGCGTCTAGAAAAGATACTAAAACCAAAAATATTTAAAAAAATAGCTACATTTTATCAAGTTCTCATTTTAAACCGTTAAAGCCGGAAATAAAAAATAATTATTTAGAACACTTAATTGATTTAGATTATTATTAACTTCCTTTCTATTACTTTAGTGTTACCATTTAAAACTATTTATTCTAATATGGTAGATTTATTATCGTTACATCGTTTTCTTAAAAAAATAACAGACTATGAGTTTGCTTGATTAGAAAGCAATACTGTTTTATCTTTTTTTGTATAATTTATAATATATTTTTATTAGGTTCCGTTCCGTTATAAATTCTTATTGTGAATTAAAGTAAGTATGGCAGCACTGAAATTGTGCGTTGTCACTTGGTGTTTGACACATTGTCAGACGTTCGCTTTAATTATTAGGTACCTACCTAAATCTTTCTAGACAGGAAGTTGTAGGTATTATAGCTATAATTGGAAGTAGGTGGGTACACTTAGTTTTTTTATACTCAGAAAAAGTTAAAATGCTTTGTAATACAATCTCCTAGATCTTTAAAAATATGTATTGTGTATAAAACCTACCTTCATTATTATACACACACAGACTCCTGTAACACAGTTTTAACTATATCCGAGTCTGGGCTTAAATTGTTTTTTGTAAAAATAGCAGTAATTAATAAAGATTATTATTATTATATACAATACAAATTCAGTATTTTCGTGTCGTAATAAGTAGGAACCTACCTTCTTCTTCCTCTTTTAATTAATGGCAACCTCCATCAAAGACGGTAGGAACCTACCTAAATGTCACGAAATTGAAGTGACAGAAACAAACTACAAAAGTTCAAAACTGAATATCTCCTATTCTCGGCCTCCTTTAAACAAAATTCTTGTACAGACAAATTCGTAATCTATCACTGAATTAAATAATATTTTTTTTACTCAAAGACATAGCAATTTAATTTGAAATAAAATTATGTATGAGAGTTCGCCATTGTTCTTTATCAACAGTTGCAGGAGGCATGGAAACATATCACAAAATAAAACGAATGTACATTTACATAGAATATTTAACATGTATTTACTGAACTTATCAACAGTTATAGGAGAAATGGAAACAACCCCCAACATAAAACCGGTTTTCATAGGTAATCAATAAATAAATAAAGAACATTTTAATAGAGAATTGTATCGGTAATTATATAATAAAAAAAGTAAATTTACATAGAGAATTTTATAAGTATTGATTTAACTTAACAAACAGTTGTCAGAGACGGAAACATACATCAAAAAACCGGTTTCTATCGATAATTAAAAGAAAACATTTACATAGAATATTTTACATGTAGGTATTTCCTAAATTTATCAACAGCTGTAGGAGACATGGAAACAACCCCCAAAATAAAACCATTTTTTTATCGGTAATCAATAAATAAAAAATACATTGACATAGAGCATTTTATATTTATTATTTTTTTACAAAAATTACAACGCAGTGAAGAAAACACATGGTATACCAAAATAAAAACGAGTCTTTATCGATAATTAATTAAAACAAAATGTACATTTACATAGATAATTTTATATTTATATAATAATAGCGAAGCTGGTTGAAGGAAAAATAATAAATTTGAGCCTCAGAGGTTCCTACCAGACAAGATGCCAAGCCGCCGTTGTATCTTTCAACTCACACAAAATGAAATCTAGCCTTTATAAATCGATTCAGGGTCGTAGTCCGAGGGGCAAAATAAAACTTTTAGAAAAGAGACGACTTCAGAAACTTGCAAGCATGAAAAAATATGATCGAAAGAAAAATAGGCAACTGTTTTCTAAAGGCAATGATTCGAATGACGGGGAGAAATGTACAAAACTGGACATGGATCCAGAAATGTTTGAAAAAAATAAAATATTATTTTTACAAAATTTACAACGGAGTGAAGAAGAAAGAAATAAAATTGAAAAATACACTATACTGCAAAGTACTTGCAGTGAATGGATGGAGATAAGGAGAATTATTTTGACATCATCGAATTTTCGTCCTGGTCCTGACATAAACGTTTTGGCCGAATATTGGACCTGCAAAAAATACACATTTATATAGTCGATATCTGACATAAAAAACACACGTATATTTATATAAATACTAGCTTCTGCCCGCGACTTCGTCTGCGTAGAATTAGTACTACGGGTAACTTATTTATTATCCGAGCAATTTTTTCATCAATCTCCTTACTATTTTAATATTCTGATCGCGGCTATATAATATATCATTTACATATTACATATTAATCTCTCAGTGGTAGTAGAGTTAGGTATTAGACTAAGACTTAAATACGGTATATGGTATACGGTCATGGTTGTTAAATTGAATTAAATAAAAAAATCTAAAATAAATGAAATCACTGCTAATTAATCTGATTTGTCGAAAATGCAGAATCACTGACACTCATCGTTATAATTTGTCCAATTTTATAGCATAAATATTATCCTGATAAAAAATAATACTGTAAAGTTTCGTCAAAATCCGTTCCTTCGTTTTTGCGTGAAAGATTAACAAACATACATACATTCTCACAAAGTTTCACATTTATAATATTATATTATTTTTTAGGATGCTTACTTTGCAAATAACACACATACAAACTGCTGTGATTAACTGTAAATTGCTTATTTTAATACATTTTTATAAACTACGTTTTTTTTTTCTAAAACTACCACCATCCCTCTCATGATACCCTGGTTACTTTGATATCTTTGATTGTACGGCATTTTTACTAATCATAGGTATAAATGATTCCAATAGATATACGTATAGTAAATATATTAATAGATTTGGTTGGACTTCCCTGCGAATTTTCATCCCCTATTTCACCCCCACATTGGTCGAAATTTCAAAAATGCAAGAACAAATATTTATTTATATCTTATCAAGTGCCTAAATACAACGTTTCATGGTATCATCTTCGATATTTAACGAACTTCCATACAATTTTTCATCCCCTATTTCAACCCCTCCAAGCCTATATTTCGCGATAAAAAGTAAAAAGTAGCCTATGTCCTTTCCCAAGCTCTAGTCTAGTAAATTTCAACAAAATCGGTTCAGTGGTTTAGGCGTGAAAGCGTAACAGACAGACAGACAGACAAGAGTTACTTTCGCATTTATAATTATATATTATATTATATATATTATATAATAACTATATATTATATTATATAATTATATATTATAGTAGGGAAGTAGGGATAGGGATGTATAGGATTTTTTATGTCGAATATCGACAGACGAGATCCATAGACTGAGTCCGAAAGTCAATATACACTTCACGGTATTTCCATCTAGAGACGGTGGTTCGTTCAATGCCCGAAGTTACCAGACGTGGGGAAGATATGCTTACAGAAAATAATCAACATATTGTCCCGGTGAGATTTGAACCCACGACCCATTGATGCACACGGCAGGTATTCTACCGAACTCGCCAACGAGCCATTATCATACTCATACTACATATTATAAAACAAAGTCCTCCGCCGCGTCTCTCTGTCTGTCGCGATAAACTCAAAAACAGCGGATTTTCATGATCACGAAGTTCGAATAGATAGAATCATTCATGAGGAAGATTTAGATATATAATTTGTTAAGATTTTGTGTAAATTGGTTGAAATATAACGATAATAGTTGTAAGTGTCGGAAAAAGTCAAGCAGTCTGGGAGCTTTCATAGAAAACGCTGTTTGAGATAATATGTGTATCAAAATGATGTGACCCTACGACAGACAAAACGACTTTTATGACTAAAAATACCCGTCATAGCTTTTAGCATATACTATATAACATATAAATAGAGATTTGTATTTTTGTTTTTAACAAATATACTCAAAAACTGCTCAACTGATTTTAAAAATTCTGTCACCAATAGAAAGCTACAATATCAGTTTTTTTTTATTGTATATCTACATTGCTTCCGTGCGAAGCCGGGGTGTACTACTAGTTTATGTCTATATCTAAATTTAATTAATAATAATAATATATATTTATTATAATTGATAAACAGGAAATATTTGTATATTTGTATGTAACGAATAAACTTAAAAACTATTGGACCTATTTCAAAAATTAACATTTCCGTTCAAAAGTTACATTATCCCTGAGTATCATAGGCAATATTTATTACTAGAAAATAAACATATAGAGATCCTTAGAAATCCCTACCATTTCTAACCATCATAACCATCCCAAGGTGTAAAAAAAATCGCCATAGAATGACTTTCATCGCATGCGCTCCGGAAAATATTGACGATAGGACAAAAAACAACTTCGACAATATTTTAGAACACTAGCAACACACGGATGCAATGTAAAAGTACCTACGTATGTATGTATACACTACAAGAATACTAGAATTTTTAAAATCGGTTCAGTAGTTTTTGAGTTTATTCATAACATAGGAAATACAAAAATACAAATATTTCCTATTTATAATATCAGTATAGAGTAAAGATATCTACAAAAAACTTAGCGAGACCATATGTCCAACTATTGTAGTTCTTTATCCCAATAACTACTTTTTTATATTTTAAAAGTTGATATAAATACCGATCAAAATCAGAACATGTTATCCACACCTTTGTAATAATTATTTCGTATTCAAGACTGTTTCAATACCTGCTGATTACTTTTTGAATTATTGAAATCGGACATTCCATTCAAAAGATAATATTACGAAATTAAAAATGTCAATACAAACATAACGAATCAAAAACTACTCAACCGATTTTAAAAAAAAAATTACCAATAGAAAGCTACATTATCAGCGAGTAACATATGTTATTTTTATATTTTTTATTACATCTACATTGCACCACTGCGAAGCCGGGGCGGATCGCTAGTATGAGATTAGATACAAACTACTTACTCATTTTCATTGCAATCTATAGATCCTGATACTTCTTCAATTTGACTTTTTCTGGATCCCCTAAAAATAAATATTCGATTTTATATACTTATAAAATGTGTATAATGTACTTATAAAAGTTATATTATGAGTAACGACTAGTAAACTACTAAGTGCAGGTTTGATGGGCGCGGTTGTTAGAATTCCGATGGGTCGTGAGTTCGAATCCCATCGGGACGACATGTTTATAATTTTCTGTAAGCATGTCTTCCCCACGTCTAGTAACTTCGGGCATTGAACGGGTGGGAGGTATATCGAAATTCCAACGGGGTAACGAACCACCGTTTATAGATGGAAAAACAGTGCATATTGCGCGTTTTGGTTTCAGTCTAAGGATTTCCGAATACGCGAAGTAAAAAGTAAGTCGACAGCGCATCAATGACTGATGTTCTATGGCTGAAGTATTACCTACCATCAAATGCTCGTCTATCGATATCTAACATAAAAAAAAGAAAATAGGCTTGTACTTCTACGATTATTATCAAAATTTAGGAGGCTTATTACGTAGGTATTTACGCGTTTGTATGGGAATGATGTATCGTTTCGTGGTTACTAATATCTGATCTATGCCAGGGAGGCAGTCGACCTTGATGAGTAGGTAGGAACTTACTCGATATCCAATCGAGAAGCAGTATCATCCAGTTATTTAGTAGCAATTTGCTTGTTCGCTAATCTAAAAACATTGAAATAGTATTGGCAGCACAGCTGGCCCCACTGTAGGTACTCATAATTATGTGGCCGAGTGATGAGATTCGGGTAACCAATTTCAATTATGTTGCTAAGTAAGTTGTAAGAAAACATTCATTCAATTCAATAGAAATATATTTCTATCATTATTTATTTACGAAATTATTTACTTATAATAATAAAGTTTCTTACCGTCTTCTTGCTATATTCTGCATATTCTTAAGTAAGTGATTTCGATGAGCAGCTTTCCATCTCTTCGCACTGTTAGTTTTATTTCCAAATTTTATTTTTGCGAGCAGCAGAGATACACGTCTATCCTCGATAACGTTCCGCAGAACACTGGCGCGGTGCGGGCAGCGAGGAAATGAGCGAGCGTATGTCGTAAAACTCAAATAAATTTATATATAAAATTAAATATTAATTATTTGACAAAAAACAATCGATCATTAAACGCGTTTTGGAATTTGAAATTTTATGGAATATTTTTCATTACTACAACAAATGCTAATGAAGAGAAAAACCGCTTTGAAACAGAATTTAGAGGTATGTTTGAAGATTTTTTTTAACACATTAAAGTATGTTTAATTATGTTTTGAAATCGACCACTATATGCAAAAAAGACTTAATAATATCATATGTTTTTTGGTTCTTAAAATTATGTAGGGTTTAAGAGATACACTGATTTAAAAAACAACATTTTCAGTACCTAATCACCTTAAGTACCCATAGCGCGGAATACAGAAACCAAATCAAAACTTGAGGGCTTCTTAAAATGTTTCTGTCTTTCATTTTAACTTCGTAATGAAAGAGTTAGAGATACTTTTAAGTACAGCTCAATGTTGATTAGTGTTCGAGAATTCGGCCGTTAGGTACTCTTTAAGCTGTCTCAATATTGGTCGATCTTGTTGTGAACTTAGGTAGTACAACTTTAGGTTCGGATGGGTTACGAATTCTTGCCGCCCTCATATTAAAACGATTGTTTATTTAAAAAAAATTGAGCAACATTTATCTACCTAAAAATTACATACTTTGTAAAAACAAATATATTTAAATGAAAACGTATTGATAATTTTTATTGCACAAGCCACAGCCTAACAAACATCAAATAATTCTGAATATTATATAAAATAGTGAAATCTTTCTAAAAATCCGCGACTTTGGAATCGTATTCGCCTTTTACTCAGTCATCGTAAGTTTATAAAACACTTGCAAAACGGCCCGGCTTCGCACGAGTGCAATGTAGATGTAGGTACTATACACAAAAAACTATGTTATTCGCTGATAATAATATAGCATTCTATTGGTGAAAGAATTTTTAAAATCGTTCGAGTAGTTTTTGAGTTAAATCGCAACAAACAAACAAATCTTTCCCATTTATAATATTAGTATACAAGAAAATTGAATAAAATATTGGAATTACAACCCCCCCAGTACGCCATCCAAAATGTATGTATGTATCACGAGTATTTTGGATTATTTATATAAAGTGTTGCGCAATATGAAGTTCAAGATTGAAAACATACTCTTTGATAAACTTTATCAGACTGACATTGGAATCGCACTTCTCAAGTTCTCACAAAGATTATAATCAAGTGTGTTCTGACCGGTACTGACGGAAATGGTTTCATATCTCCACAGATTTAAGATTAGCTGTTAGATTAGATATATTATTTTACAGGCTAACGAGAATGCGGCTCACCAGATTGAAAGTCGCTACTTTCCATCTCTACTTCCTAGAACCGCTTTGATATCAAAGGAAGCTCTGTTGTCGGCTTTTGGGTTAATTGGATCTATTACTTGCAAGGAAAAGATACGTTCTTTGATTAATACAATAAGGCATCTTGTTGTCCTTGTTGTTGTTATAGCCAACGTATGTCACAGGTCTCCGAACTATGAACCGTTAGATATCTTACGAGATCATAAATTAAAGCAAAATCTATTAAGTGCTCTGTGAGACTATTATTTTAAACAAGTATCTAATTGATAATAATAAATATATATTAATATAAAAATATAAGTAGGTACATATTTTCTACCTATTTACACCTAAACCGTTTTACGGAAAAAAATAATCTCAAAAAAAAGGTATAGGTATTATAAGTAATTGAATCCTAGAGCATTTTAAGTTCAAGTCAGGCGTTGGGATCCAGTTATAATATTATTTTTTATTATAACGTAACTTTAACACTTACTTGCATTGTAAAAACTATGCATTTTTGTTAAGTTCAATTCAAAAAATCGCAAGAACAAGTACTTATGTATTTTCTTGTCCATGGAAATCTAATCGATGATAACGCTCGCTGTATGTTAGTCAGAGTTATTAAACTCAGCGTTATTTATCTACTTATATTAAAAAAAACACACTACTACAAATTATTATTATACTTTTTTTAATATTCTGTAAATAATAATTACGGCTTTAGAAAACAACAGGTCATTGAGACTCGAGTTTTTTGCCGGCCTTTCCAGATGCTTTAATATGTTCTTATTTGAAATCGAATTTTAAAGTTCAACATTTTCCTTTGTTACAGTGCCTTATAACATGTGCGGTGCTAATATTAGCCGCGGGTGCAGGACACCCTATTGGCTTCTCAGCAGTTGCCCTACCTCAACTACGAATAGAAAACTCCACTCTTCGGATAGACGATGACATGGGGTCTTGGATTGGTAAGCGCTTACTATAACTAATCAACAGTACCTGTACATTATAACTAGTAACACGCCTAAGTACCTACTAAACACAAAAAATAATAGCCTATGTTACTCGCTGATAATGTAGCTTTCTATTGGTGAAATATTTTTTACAAACAAACATACACACAAACTAACCTTTCACCCAGATTTTCACATCTTACATTATGTGAAATTAATGTTATCAGAGGCCAAAGCGCAAACAATTTGCGGGAAAGTATTTGTATCGTCAATATGTCATTTATTTGTAATTTCCACTGATTTACAACTGAATGCTTGAAAATGTTATAAATTAATTTAATATTAAACCTATCAGTCTGGTAACTTATATGCATTTTTTTGAAAACACCACTCTTTTTTTTTTCAATTTGTTTTAATAAGTAATTAAGCGTAAAGTAGAAGTAAATCAGTCGATCATTTAAAAAGCGAGACTTCAGTCTAATAAATTATGATTAATGATTGTCGTAAATTAATTTAATATTAAACCTATCAGTCTGGTAACTTATATGATTTTTTTTGAAAACACCACTCTTTTTTTTCAATTTGTTTTAATAAGTAATTAAGCGTAAAGTAGAAGTGAATCAGTTGATCATTTAAAAAGCGAGACTTCAGTCTAATAAATTATGATTAATGATTGTCGTAAACTATTAATTTGTATGCTTGTCCAAGTAATATGAGACAATTAGTGTCTATTACTTATCTCTACATGCTGCGTCAATTTAGTGTTATTACTATAAGTGCGGTCAAATTGTCAATGTCAAAATTTCGAGCATCATAAGGAAAGATCAAACCAGTACCCCTTATCAGATTGTAATGTACCTACCTAACGCTAATTACACCCAAGTACTTTACCTTACCTTAAGCTCTACAATATACAACTTAATTCGGGTTATTACTACAATAAAAACTGACGACGACGTTCATCTCCATTTTAAATTCAATTTACTGATGTTTATGAAGTATGAATAAGCACGACAAAGTCTTTCAAGCATTAGCATACGTTATAAATTATAATCAGCATTTACCCGTGACATCGTCTGTGAGAATCTCATGACTTTAACCCTCCTATTTTATGAATGCAATTTTATAATACTTAGATATATTTCTTAATCTATAATCAAAAGGCCAAATACTATGAGGCCTCATAAAACAAAATTTAGAAGGCTAATTTTAGCCCTTAGGGGTGAATATTAAGAAAAGAAAGAAGAATTAAGAAAAATCCTTCTATGGACGCTTATAATATAAAAGTTAGAGGCTTTCAAATTTCCAGGTTTCCAACGGCGGTTTGGTTTAATATTCGGTCAGCATGATTTTTTTACAAATACATTGGAGTTAATGGTTTAAAAAAATAAATATGCATTTAAGTAGAATTATAATCTCCAACACTATGGAATCTTAATTTGGTAGCAAATTAATTATTATAATGATCAATTTATAATCGAATTTTGTAACCTAATCGAACTCACACATTTTTATTATACGAAAATCACGTTCATAAAAAAAGTTTAGGTGCTCACTTTTTATGGCCGTTTTTTAAGGCAACGAAGATTCTCGATTTATTCATCCATAATAATAATACTGCTTGGTAATGTGAAATTGAAAACTGCTTATGCTTCATGACAAGTCAAGGTAATCATGCTGGTTCGCGGCAACGCATTTAGATTACATATTACCTGTTCATACCATTACAGACATTCTAACCGGCTATAGACATTCATCTATACCTACTAATATTATATAGAGGAAAGATTTGTTTGTTTGTTTGTTACGATTTAATTCAAAACTACTCGACCTATTTTTGACCTATTTGTTATACTAGCGATATGCACGGCTTCGCAAGGGTACAATGTTGATATACTTACTTTACAAAAAATAGCCTATGTTACTCGCTGATAATGTAGCTTTCTACAAAGAATTGTGCTTGCTTTGTGAAAGAATTACTAAAATCGGACCAGTAGTTTTTGAGTTTATTCCTTACAAATATACAAAAATACAAATATTTCCTAATTATAATATTAGTGTAGATGTACAGCACCCCGGAAGAGGTTCCCCGTTGTCATTAAAAACACAGGGTTTCCTAGTTTACTTGTGACATAAAGGATAATCATCATTTCTTCACAGCTAGTATTCATTCAGCGGCCACACCCCTGGGCTCGATGCTATCTGGACCAATCATGGAGGCAATAGGAAGAAAACGAACACTGCAAGCATCCACCTTCCCACTAGTTGTAGGATGGATTCTTATCGGAACGGCGTCCCACCACGCACTATTACTGCTGGGCAGAGTCGTCTGTGGCTTCGCTGTTGGTATTTTAGCCGCACCTTCGCAGGTAATTTTACTACCCTTCCTTTTTCAAAGAACAACTAAGGTCTCGTAATTAGTTAAAATTATAGAATTAACCTTATAATATTTTCTATTACCTTATAATATTACTTCGGGCATTAAACGAGGGAGGAATATCGAATATCCGATCGGGTTACGAACCATTATTCAGAGATACTAAAACCGTGAAATGCATATTGCGTTTTTCGGTTTCAAACATTCAATTTCCGAATCGCTTTCGTGGCACAGTGGTATAACCATCTCCTGCTACGAGCTTCTATGATAACTACAATGTTTAAAAAATTATAACTACAATGTATGACAATGTATGGACCTATACAATGTATGTATAGTGTATACACTATACAATGTATGACTACAATGTATGATCATAAATGGAAAAACCGTGAAGTGCACATTGCGCGTTTCGGTTTCAGTCTATGGATTTCCGAATGCTCGAAGTAAAAAGTAGGTCGACAGCGCATCATTGACTGATGTTCTGTGGCTAAGGTAAACTACCACCAAGTGAACCTCATGCTCGTAGCTTCGTACGTCGATATCTAAAGGTAGCATTCCGATCTTGACTGCCGCGACTCGGCAGCTGCGACCCAGCAGTCATTGCCGGGCAGCAACGCACCGCTCTGTATGATCATGCATAGAGAGCTTTCCGATGCACGCGACCGGGTCGTGCGGCCAAGCTGCCCACGAGTGGCAGCGCTGCCCAGCCGCTTGTGAAGCAGTCTGGCAGCGCGACCCTCTATTATTGCACGTGGTCTAAAATAAAAATGGCGGTATTTCTCGCCGTTATACTGCCTGGCAGTTACGATCGGAATGAACGTGGTCGCGCTGCTGAGCAGTTGGCAGTGCTTGCAGCCGACGGCAGCGACTGCCGAGTCGCGGCAGTCAAGATCGGAACGCTACCTTTACATAAAAATATGACGGAAAACTTGGTCCTGTTCTGGCCAATTCTGCGTTCCTCCAAGGTCTGCTCCCTGATCATTTCTGGCACTGCCCTAACGGCGCTAAATCTCTCTCACCTCACACCAATAATATCGTATATTTGTTACAGGTTTATTTAGGAGAAATTTCTGAACCAAGACTGAGAGGTCTACTCATAGGAACGCCATTCGTCGCCTACTCTTTAGGGGTTCTTTATGTTTATGCTCTCGGAGGCGCATTGGCCTGGAGATCAGTGGCTTATCTATCCATAGTCCTGCCTACTTTAGCATTCGTAGCTTTGTGCTTTTCGCCGGAGAGTCCAACTTGGCTGGCACGGAGAGGGCGCTTTCATGACGCCATGGCAGCCATGTCAAGGCTACGCGGAGATCCTGACATAGTAAGTATTATTTTTTTTATTTCAGAGCGGACAACTGAGCAGGTGGGTTACCTGATGGTAAGGACCACCGCCCATGGACATCCGTGACTAGGGTCATCGATGTGTTGTCGGCCTTAATTTTTTTTTTAAATACACAAAGATAAATAATAAATCAGTGCGTAATACAGTAGGAAAAAGTCAATGAAGATAAGAGAGAGAACTCCTTTACTATGATTTTTAATCTAATACGTCATATTATGTATATAAAAATCTCGCATCACGGTGTTTGTGGTCGCATTCCTCCGAAATGACTCGACCGATTTTTATGATTTTTTTTAGTATATTTGGTAGGTAGGAAAATAGGTCGTAAAGTATATTTCGTATCGCTAGGTGTTTAGGGTGTCCCTATCTAGATTTTTTGACAAAAAAATACCTACAACCCCAAATTTTCACTTTGTCCAGCGAATAGGGCACGAGTCAAATCTGCCGTTATAATAATTTATGTGCGTCGGATAGCTTATACTACTTTATAGCAATACATGTAAATCAAAAGATGCTCACTCGCCTAAATAATAATAAAAATCCCTAAGCATACATTTAGCTTCTCCGTTTACAAAATATCGATTATCTCGAATGTCCCTTTAGTTGAGATAACGCTTAACGATAACGATACCCTCGATGTGGCTAATACCGGAACATCGGGGGTACAGTGCTAAAACCCAATAAGTATGAAATTATAAGTTTTTTTATACAAAGAGAAAACCGTAAATAATATTTATGATCTTGTAATATCGCTGCGGGCTAAAAAATAAAGTTGTGTTGTATTTATATAAAGAAAACATGTTTTTTTCACAAAAAGAGCTAGTTGATTCCCCATAAACCGGGACCAAAATAGCTTTTTAATCCCTAGGGAGTAAAAGTGATTTGAATTTGGAATATGGATATTGTTAGTGAATGTATCAATCACGAACTTTGTATGAAGTTTTGTTTTGTTTTGTAACAGGTTGTCAAAAATGAATCAAAATACCTTTGATTATTTATATGTCTAGATAGACAGTCGAAGCTGAAAACGCGTCAAAAAATATTGTGTCCAGCTGTTAGACTCTTTATACCTTCCCCGCGCTCAGTAGCAGTTGTGCTGTCAATGGATACGCTCGAGTTTGTTTGTAAAATTATCTTGTTTACAATGGCGGTTTGTGTGATTAAAATGTGCAGAAATTACAAAGGACGATCTAAAACAACAAAAATAGTTACCTATCATCGGTAAGTAACTTTATTTTGTATCAATTCCAGCCAATTAAGCCATTGAAATATTTCGAAATTAAATAATTATTTATTCCTGCCATTTTGTGTTTGACGCGTGTGTTGCCAGTTTATGAACCCAAAAATACCTTAAAAATATGACCTAGTATGTAATTCATAAAGATATTAGAAATAGATTTAGCGTCGACATGGGTGCCGTTTTTAACCGACTTTAAATAAAAAAGTAGTTTAATATTAATTGTTTTTTTTTTTAATTTAATTATTTATACTAAATAAAAGTAAATTAATATGAATATCTATTAAGTAATTATGTCAAGGTATGAACTCTAATTATAGTTAAAATGAAAATATCTCTCTGTAGTAAATGAAAACCCCCCGTTCAATTATTTTTTACTTTTTAGTACCTGGAAGTCGTTCTTACAATATTTTTTTTTGAAGTTGTTTTAAATTTTGAGGATATTGGTATGATTGTTTTAAATATGAAATCCAAGTTTATTTTGTTATTTAATTTTAGAAAAAGCCAATATATATAATAATAATAAATAAAAAAAATAACTGTGATGTTGTATTTCATTATAGTTTTGATGACGATAATTTTTGCCCTTCGTTCGTTTAAAAAAAAAACAAAACGGATTTTTTTTGTTTCTGACGTGGCCTCAAAAGGTATTTTTTTTTTAATTATTGTCAGATCTTCAATCGAAGAAAGATGTATCTTAAAAAAATAATTATTTTTAATAGAGTTAAAACAAATGTTATGAGTTTAAAATACATAATAATATTATATATTCCAAGTTAAAAAACATTTTTCAAACGCATTTGCATATAAGTTATGATTTTATTTTATCTATCCACATAAATCATAGTTTTACATATATATTCCAATTTTCTTCAAAATTGACCCAGAAGTTTTAAAAAATAATAATTGGTACGTTTATATGCAAAGAATGAAAATGACTTGAGTTCCGACCTTCGAAATATTGTTGTTTTATTCCACTTAATTTATTATTTCATATTACATATTTTTGTGAATTGAAAAAATATATTCTCGACTTTGATTAATTTCTCCCTATTTTGAGATTAATTTTTCCACAACAGTAGGGTTATTCACGATCATTCGAAAACTTTCCGTTCCGATATTACAAGATTTCGTACCGATATATCAAGCTTTCTATCATTTTATACTAAGATTCTAATCGGAAACTCCCGAAGAATGCCGATGCTCAATCCTATGGGAATTGTGAATACCATTTTTAAATCTGGTAAATACGAAAAAACTTTCAGTGGGAGAGCGTAGCTTTCCGGGCGGATCGATTTCGAATGATCGTGAATAGCCCTACTGGTAACATTATTCACGCCAACTAGGAACGCATAATGACTTATGGCGAGTGTAAGACGTAGCTGTCACGCACACTATTATAACAGACATGGATTGTTTGTTTTAGGTCGTTTGCAGCGCGACACTCTATCTAGACATATATATAATCTAAGCAAAATACCTTTCCTATACATGTTTTTTAGTATAGCAGTTTTATGAGACTTGGAAATAGGTACCAACCTATAACTCAGTAGGTAAAAATGAATAACTATCATATAAAATATTTCTTGTCTTCTTATTTACGCATCATACTGTTTAAATTAAGCTATATTTCTATAGGATTTTAAAGAAAAACCAAACATTTTTTTTTTACTAACATTTTTATTTTTTATATTGGAAAATAACAAATGCCTTGATTATTTTAAATTAATTTTCATTACAATAGAATACATATCACATATTAAGTAATTATAATCCATGATTATTACTTACTTACTCGTACAATTAAATGCCAACATTGACTTTTACTTTGTAATATCCATACCTACTTATTGTTACGTACTCGTGCAAAGATGTACCTACCTAAGATTAATGCGGTTGTTTTTGTTTTTAAGATGCTCACGTTTCGTAGCAGCTCCAGCAATCGTGCCTAATGAGCTCAATAAAAAGGCACCCGCCAATTGAAGAGCACGAACGTTTAACAATGCTCACTATAAGTACCTATTTCATAGTACACAATCAAAAATTTTATGAAGTCACGATCATGACGCCCGCATTCTTCTTTGTAAGCAGAATATCAACTATCATTCTATTGTAAGGATACACGAGTCGTTAGCTTATAACTACAGCGCTGACATTCCCATTAAAAAAATACAAAAGAATTATACTGTAGTTGATTAATTATAAAATGGAGTTATGGAAAAATACAGTTTAAACAATTTATAAAACCTGTATTAAACATTGTTACTCCCATGCCATTGTTTTTCTTTCTACTCATATCTAGATCATAGGAAAAACCGTTAAGTGCATATTGCGCGTTTCGGATTCAGTCTATGGATTTCCGAATGCTCGAAGTAAAAAGTAGGTCGACAGCGCATCATTGACTGGTGTTCTGTGGGTGAGGTGTCACCTACCATCAAGTGAGCTTCATGCTCGTCGGACAACATCTAACATAAAAAAAATCTAGTATATATAATATATATAATAAGCAACACGCGTAACAAACGGCAACAAAACTTAGATGCAAATAAATTATTTCTTAATATTGTCTTTTATTAACGCGAGTACCTATAATACTTTATACCGTGATTAAAACGTGATTTATTATTTAAATTATTATAAGCATCCGAAATGTCGGGATAACAAAATATATATTTTATTTAAATTATTTCTTATTCTAGTGCCTATATAAAGTCCTTGAGTGCCTTCAAGTCATTGACTATCTTTCAGTCACAAGAAAATGCTAAAATTGACGTTACAATCTCTGTGAGCACTCACGTATTTTTTTATTAACTGTTAACATACAATATATTACGATATTTAAATACCTTGGTTAGTTTGTTTTTTTTATTTATATTGTAAATGCTTGTGAATAATATAATAAATAATTATTTGCTTACCAACATTTGTAATGTCTTCTTTAAATAATTAGATCGTAATATTATAATTACTTTTTTAAATTACTCTGAGATTTGTAACGAGTTTATTAGGCGGTACAATTGCCTTGCGTTTCAATATATCGAACACCGCGTACCATTAATTAAGAAAGTAAGGAATGTATAATATTAATTTCTATGAACATACACTCCCCTACGTCACGTCAAGCTATTTTCTATATTTATAAGCAAGCATTCGATGGGTGAGAATATCGAAATTCCATCCAGGTAACAGAATCACTATCCAGGAATATCCAGGAAGTACAAATTGCGTATATCGGCTTCAGTCTATGGATTTCCCAATGCACAAAGTTAAAATATATAGTTTGTAGCAGACGTTCACCTACCATAAAATGACACAATCTTGTATTAAATAAAATTAAAATATTTGCAGTGTATAATCAAAAAATATTTTTCAGGCGCAAAGGGAACTCCATGAATTAATATCAGCTCGGGAAAAGGAAAAGGCTCGCGGAGAGGAGACGATTCGTTTCTTAGCAACTGTACTCCGCCCTCCAGTACTCAAGCCTCTGCTGCTTATCAACGCCTTCAACTTGCTGCAGATACTGTCCGGTAGCTACGTGGTTATATTTTACGCGGTGGACGTTGTCAAAGACTCTGGAGGCTCCTTAAGCCCACACGTATGTATATAGTTATGTTAAATATTACATTTTTATTTACAGCTTTAAAATACATAAAATCAAGTATTATTCATCGTTATATATTTTAAATGACGATACCATATTTTTATACTCGCAAATTCTAACCTTTTATAATAGGAATGTTTTTTAAGACCGCATTATATTTCCAGTTGGCTGCCAACGCAAGCGCCGTAGTCCGCCTCGTCGTTACGGTCCTGGCGTGTATAATGCTCCTCAAAATCACGCGCCGAGCACTGGTGCTTATATCCGGGATAGGAACTGCAGTCTGTACCTTAGGACTGGCATTCATCCTCTCACAGGGTCCAGGCAGCGGAGTGGCCCCTCCCGCGCTCATTCTCGGCTACGTCGCCTTCAACACGTTAGGCTTCTTCCTCTTACCAGGGTTAATGATCGGCGAGCTTTTACCGACTAAGGTTCGCGGCCTCTGCGGAGGCTACATATTCTGTCTCTTCAACGCCGCCCTTTTCGGTTTCACTAAATTATACCCAGTCATGAAAAATGCCATCGGTATGGCCGGTGTTTTTGGCCTGTTTGGAGCCTCGGCTACATTAGCCACAATCGTACTTTTCCTCTTGCTTCCAGAGACGAAAGGAAAGTCATTGATTCAAATAGAACAATATTACCAAAAATCAAATATCCTATGGGTCACTAGAAAGAAAATGGATAATGGGCAGAATGTGTAGTCCATCATATTATTAATGTTAAGCATGTACTTAAAACCCAATGTCAGCCTATGTAATAAATAATGTTAGAGTATGTTAGACGCATAGCATTTTTATAAACGCAACTGTCGCGTTTTTGATGTTATTTTACATTTATAGAAAAAAATATATACAATGGTTTTATTGTTACGAAAGGCACTAAAAAATAGGTTTGTAAGTATATTCTTTTCATGTTATAGAAACAATGCATTTCTTGTTTAAGGTGAACTTAAGATTTGAAGAATGTTTCGTAATGTTGTACTTATCAGGTACATTTTAAAAAAATACGAAGAAGGAATATAGAAATTGTGTTCGGGGGGCGAACCGCGCAGCGTATATAGATTTCATTTACACTGGGACACTCCACGGAGATCTGCTAGATAGGGCGTTTCGTAAAGGCCTAGAAATAGGAGAAAGTAATAAACATTGAATTGTATGTGTCTTTTATGATATACACTCCAATTATTTTATTTATTCCAATTTTCTAAGACAAGCGTAAGCTCAGCCAAATAATAATATTCAAAAAGATCTTATTATGTAAAATATGTCCGACTCAGTGGCGGCGTAAGACCTAAATTGTATGTGGGCAAGATTCATTTTGCGGGGCTCTCTGCCAGAGCAAAAAATGGCATTTTTGGAATAAAATTTTTTTGGCGTGTTCGCGGCTTTTAAGTTATGCTTAAAATTTGGGGGCGCGAGGCCCCCTGGAGCGCGAGGCCGTATGCGGTGGCCCACGTCGCCCACGCCTTACGCCGCCACTGGTCCGACTCAGAACTTATTCGAAATTGCTATTTAATACTTAATAGGATCTCCTTGACTTGAACTTATTACGTATGTGGACAGCCTTATTTTATAATACGTCTGCGATAAGCTTGGTGATAATTTGATAAGGTAAGATAGTTTCTTTTTAAATTGGTAGACAGTACCAATTAACTTTATTACACCTGTTTGGTTAGAAACCACAAAGTTATATAGAGTTATATTAACTGTTCAACCGTATCTACTTTTGATGTTTCCAAAGAATATATTTTACAATTTACAATGTCATTGAGGTGTGAGATTATCTGTGATCTGTAAACTACCTATAGTCAGTTTCATAAAGCTAAGTGATAACAAATAAAATAAGCCCATTACACAATGAAAAATATAAGGTATAAGAGATAAGGAATAAGGAACAAGGAATAAGGAATAGCACAGCAACCAAAACACAATAGGCGATAGGCTACAATATTCAACCAATCACAGCGGAATACCTGCAGCTGGGTTGTGCACGAAGCACGAGTGTCAAAAACATAACCTAATTATTGTTGAAAAAATGCCCTACGATAGGCTGGCTATAAGAAATAAGAAACAAATTCCCACCGCGACGGAAATTTTATTATTATTTATTATTCCTTATTTTTGAATTATGAATTGATTAACGGTGCTGCCATCGCTGAATTCCGCTATTCCTTATACCTTATTTTTTTCATTGTGTAATGGGCTTTATATAAAGACATTAATTATTTTTATAGTAGAAATGTGATAAATTAAAGAAATCGACGAAGTCTTGTGTTTCACTTATCCCTAATTAAGTTCTTGAACCATTTATTGGTGTCTTCTGGAGTTAAATATTTAGATTAGATGTATATTTAACGCTAAACGAAACTATCCCACTTTTAACGTTAATTTTAAATTTGCGATATTAAAAATTTACGAATATTCAAAGTACCTGCACAAATAAAAAAAAATCTTAAATTAGATTGAACATTTTCAAGTTTGTATTTTAGTTTGGCTCTATCAAGTGATTTTTTAATAAATAGTAACATCAGTAAGACTTTCAGTCCGTGATTGTATATCTATACCACGGAACAAGAACAGTGATCTATATTAATATTTAAATATTATAAAGGAGAAACATTTGTATTTTTGTATGTTATGAATTAATTCAAAAACTACTGGACCGATATGAAAAGCGAGTAACATAGTCTATTTTGTATCTAGATTGCACCCGTGTGAAGCCGGGGCGCATTGCTAGTTATTTATAACTGAAAAATTAACAAGACTAATGCACTTTGTATGGTGTGGAGGAACCACCCTTTAGGTTGGAGGAACACACCTTCCTTCCTCCACAATAGTATAAACAGTATTGAGGTAATATTGTCTTTTATTAACGCGAGTATCACACATTTAAATAAAATACTGTATACCGGATTAAAACGCGATTTATTGTTTAAATTATTTATCCCGACGTTTCGGATGCTTTTCAGCAACCGTGGTCGCGGGAGACTGAAAGATGACAGTTGTCTTATATTTGAAATGTCACAAAGTTGCCATATTAAATTCAATTAAATTAAAAATAATCTATTAATTTAGGTAACACAATTTAGGAAAAGCATCCGAAACGTCGGGATAAATAATTTAAACAATAAATCGCGTTTTAATCCGGTATACAGTATTTTATTTAAAAGTATTGAGGTAACTAAATGATTATATTTTTAAAATAAAACCACAAAACATTTTTGTAAATAAAATTTATTTAAAATTATGTCGCTCATTTGGAATTTACAAACAGGTCTAAGTCGGTAATATACAGTGGCACAAAAAATGTTAAAATGATTATATACAATGTACCTATTATGAGTTTTGAGTTATGACTATGTACAGACTAACATTTTGAAACATCAATTAGTTAGCTACAAAGAAACACTTAAAATTTTAATATTATTTTAATCGATAAACTACACTAGACTATTTTATCGGCAAGTGGGGTTTCTAAGGATTCTAGCTATATAGTTACTCATAAATATTTTAAAATAACCCAGTTGCTTCCACGCTGTAACGTGAAAGTTGACGACATAAAAATAACCATACTCACAAATTACAATTATTGCTTAACAAGATTTAGGACAGCTTAGTGGTGGTCAACTACAGAGTAAAGCAGGCTTTATTAATCGGCCATTACTAAAATCATTAAAGTTTGTTTGCTTGGTATAAATAAACCCCCTTGTCGAATATTATATAATACAAAATACAAATAAAGAAATCAAAAGTCATTTTTAAGTCTAGGCCACTGTCAATATATACATATTTTGTAGATATTGACAATTCTTAAATCTAGATACAAAATTGAGACAGTAAATTGTAAATTTCTCAATGTTTATAGTGTTTGTTAATGGATGTTTGTATTTATGAAATCGCTAAACTCCAATGGCGTTTGATCGATCATTATGAAAATTGGAACGTATGTGAATTTTTTTCATGGGAAAGGTTTTTATGCTATCCGCTTTGTTGTTCTCGACACCAGTCATCTAATATTAAATAAAAATAAATGCGATGTACTTTGTAATTGATTATTATGCGCAAATACCGTATACACGCAAAATATGTTCATCATATTGTGTAGCTTTCTGCAACTAAAAATTTTATAGAACGTTGATACGCGTCGTGTCGCATTAAAACGAAGAGAGCACACAAAAACGCAAAACAAGGGTAAAAATATAATGAAGAAGAGAGCTGGAAGAATAACGGTGGATTACTGAAACGGTATTATTATTCAACCATAAAACTCGCTGGGCCAGTAAATATCTCGAGGAATATAGTCAATACTTAAACTAACGACACAATAATAAACACATTAATTTCTTACTATTAATTCCCACCACAGAAGAACCAAATAAAATTTAAAATCGGTTTAAAACGATCAGATTGGATTATCAAAGTCACTCCACTCTGCATTTGTGGAAACTCACCCTTAAACTTGATTCAACTTAAAACATTCAGTCACCTTAAAAATAATCTTCAGACATGTGAAAATTGTAATTTCATTGACAAGAAAAACTGAAGATTATGCATGAATCTAAAAAAATATATATTCAGTTACACAACAAAATTACAAATACACAAACTAAAGGATATTTTTATAAACTTACACACGAACGTCATTAAACATATTATTATTAATCCTCTTCAAGTTGGAGAAATTATTGCTTTTGTTATAGAACTACCGACTGTATATTTTATTCGCTCTCACCACTAACTATCGAGACTACTCCTTCATTTTTGATTAATTTTGATCAGCTCGTACTGATATAATTTACTAGCAGTTTTACCTCAAAGTTAATACTATGTAATTATAATTGGGTAGGGCGAATTGCATTCGTGGAATTGGTGCTTAATCTAGGATTGATATTTATAATTAATATTTAATATATAATTAAAACGACTGTTTGACAAATTGGCAAAATGTACAGTCAGCACACAGTCGCTAAGCACTTCGAAGTTTTTATTGGGGTGAGAGAAAAGCTCCCATGGAACGACTCAAATGGCATTTGGCAACCACGACAAAATTTTGACGACCGTACACACGATTAAAACTAATCGATTATCTCTGTCTTCCGGGTCTAATATGACACACTTAAAACTCGACTTCTGATATCGAAAGTAGAGATATTTGTCGATCTAGATATCTTGTCTATCAAAGTTGTCGATATCGAGATATAATATATCCAATGTCTTATATGTTAGTTCGTCTTCACTCGTCCGCGAGATATCTTTTGATGGTCATGCTAGGCGGGCTGATCTCAGCAACATCTTAGCCGAATTTTTGAGTCTAGATAAACAATATACTGATGATTTGTAGAAGCCCGAATTTTAATTATTGGCCCACAGATATATATTTTTAATACCGAATCTTTGGTACTGTTAAGCCCGCTCCAATATGCCGCTACGTTATGGCTAGCACTGGGGTCCCCTAGTTATAATCGAGAATAGCATTCATAAATCTATTATGAAATAATTAATAATGTAAACTTAGTTCGGTTGCTGACTGTACCTTCCATCGCGATGAATAAAGTTACTTTAAATTTGCCAACAAACTATATTTACGAAATGTATATTATATTTTATTAAAACGACTTATGTACATACATAAATAATATTATTTACTCGACAAGTGCTATGCATACACTTTAAATGTACGCTGTAACAGTCTAAGGAGCCTATTATACTGTTCTTATGTCCTAATTTCATACATAATCATTAAGTTCCTGTCATGTTTCTAATGAAGCAAAAATATTTCAATTCTGTCACTTTCGGAATACCATCAGTCTGGTTTTAATTTTACCAAATGGATTCAGAATATCACCATTTGAAATTTCCAACTACCCTATTTTTAATTTCACATTACTCTATGATTGGTCAATCCAGCCTCGCGTCACTTTCGGCACGGCTTTCAGTACTTTGCGAAAAAAAAAAGATATTCTTATCTTAAGAATTCTCTCTGAATACACCGATATTTATTCACTTATTGAGTTATTTGATGTCTCCGAGTACAACGAATTGACGATCGCGGTCAAATAAAATGTCATTAAAAACTTGAAAATATATTAATTATAATATTTATATAAAATCCATGATAGTTCAGTCAAACTAAATTAAAATAAGAATTTCAACATTGCAGTCCGTTACTTAGTTTCATTGACAAAGTATTAAATGGACTTCGGGTCTCATTCACAGAAAAAGTGTACTGATTATTTGGAAACATTCAAATATGATTTGATGTTCTCTTTCTGTCTGATGTACGCGTAAAGTTAGAGGATTTTTGTTTAATTTTTGCAGTTTATGTTTAATTCTTAATATGTATAATAATTACTTGGGTAGCCCTTGTCATTTTGACGAGTACTTTTTTTATAAGATTTTATGACCTGGTAACGAGACCTTTAATCCAAGTTTTATTTTCGGGGATAAATTTTCACATTTTTTTGGACGTGTGTATTTTCACTTCAAAAATCATTTATTCATTTAGGTAACACACTTATGAACGTCAGTAAAAAATACATATTAAATGCTTCTAATTTTACATTTACCGCCAGTTCTCAAATCAAGGGCGTAGAACGGAAGAGAAGAACTGGCAATAAACTCTTCGTCACTCTTTTTAATCGCCAAATTTTTGTTATTGTTATTATTACTCTTGGTTGGTTGTGTCCCATTTAAACGCAGACCCGAAGTCCATTTAATACCATGTCATTGCTTAGTATCTAATTACTTGTAAAACGAACGGTCTGTTAATAAATAATTAAATTAAATATGGTCACCTATATCTAGTACTGGTTTTGACGGACTTGTTGACGCTTTCGGTACACCTGCCGTGCACATCGATGGGTCGTGGGTTCGAATCCCACCGGGATGACATATTTATATTTCCCACCGGGTAACGAACCACCGTTCATAGATGTTCAAATGCACATTGCGCATTAAAAAAAAAACAATATTTTTTTTAATCTTGAAATTGGCAATTACTTAATATCATTTGTGGAACTGTGTACTTTGACGTGAATTTTAACTATAAAATGTCTTCAAATGAAACAGAGTGATGGTGAGCAAAGTTTCTTGCCAAAACAACATAAGAATAAGTTTTTCGGGTTTTTCCATAATTATTGTTGATAAACTGTGGAAGTTATTCAACATATCAACCTTTTAAAACTCAAATACTAGTCTTAGCCCAAAGAAGGCCTTTTAAAACAGTTTTTTTTAAAGGTTTTATGGCCTGGTAACGAGAGCTTTTATTGATTCCTGAAAAAAATCTAAATGTGTGACTTATGAATTTTTAAAATGACCGATTCGATTAAAATTTTTTACAAAATTTGAATCTGAATTATTACCATTACTTATAACTACATGTAGTAAGAAACCATCGCATTGTGATATGTTTTACATGTCTTAAAATCCCACCTACACCCTTTATAACATTACACTCAACTTCTGGCCTGCAGCGCAAGACGCTCTATAAGTACTTTTTTTAAAGTCCTTTACGATTATGTAATGTATAAGCAGTGGCGGATCCCCAAACAAGCCCAAAAGCCCGGCTTGCCGACTTTAACGTAATACGTGTTTATATATCGTCGGCTTACTTATCAAACTTCGTATCTCCATTTGGTCAAACTTTACAGGAGGAGGAAAAAACTACAAACAGGTCAAACATTCCGTGGACAAACATAGTTTTATTTTTTTGTAAATACCAAAAAACTAAAAAAAATTAGTAGATACGAGTGTTACGGAACCCTAATGTATGGAATATGCATCGACGGCAGTATCGGTGGCCTACATTGCGCGTTGCACGTGCAGCGTCAAATTGCATCGTCGACGGAAAGTTGATTCAATTGACGTCAATCGCAGAACCAAGGATTGGGAAACTTTCCATTTCTATCGCATTATTATTTCATACCTCGAGTAATAATCATATCTTATAATGTAATTTTACTTCTATTAATTAAATTAATTAAAAGCATTTTGGTTTTTTTGCGACCTCCGACTGTAGAAACCTTAATTGGCGCAGTCGGTAGGATACTCGAAAAGCTAAAAACAATTAGTAGATTCCATCGTATTCGTAACGGTATTTTACACAAGATGGCATCAAAAAACAAAAATTGGAAATTTTGGAGTTTGATAATTAGGCCAGCGATATAAAGTACTAATTACGTAATCATATAAGTTATATTATAAGACATACAATTACTTTAAGGGCATAATTTTTTCTTTTTATGGTTGCATTAATAGGGCAAACCACCATTGTTTATATGACCTCAGCTCCCATACATAAGTTTTTTTTTATTCTACAGTATCACAATGCATTTTTAAGTCTTTACAACTGTTCAACAGCGAATTTTTATTTATACATCGTGCCGCTACCTTACCGACAATAAATGAACACCTTTAGGGTTTCATAGGGCAACATTACCTTTTACAGAGTGCTACTGATATCCCATATTAATATATTATTTAGTTTTTCTGACATCGTTCATTTGTTTTGGTGCGATCCATATATGGGGGGAGGGGTCAACGAATTGTGGCATTGTTTAACAAGTCCTAAGTTTTATGACGTCATCTGACAACATTACAAGTACTGAAATGCAAAACTCAAACTATATAACGAAAAATTTAAAAATATTGTCTACTCTATCTTTAGTCTTAGGGTCCCACCAGCCACAACCACAAAACGCCGCCACCAGCATTTTTCCTGTAGTCTTCATACATTTTATATGGACTAGCCGGAACGACTGGACGATTTGCGCCGATGGCGGCCACCAGCGTCAACAGTGTGCGGCGAGTCCATATAAATTAACTGACTGATAAATAACACCCCCCCCCAAAATCATAAAATCGACGGGTCCTAAGAACAAAATCGTATCTGCAAATAAACTACTTCACAGATACGATTTTGTTCTTGGGACCCGTCGAAATATTTGTAACGTAATTTATGGCTGGCCCCTTTACATTACATTTGTTTTAGGACTACTGGCCACGAGCACTGAATTAATTTCGCTTCAGTAGCGGCACGCTGTATAACATTTTGTGCAATGTGAAATGTAAACAAGTACCGTCGCTTACAGTAAACGCATATGCCTCACTCGTGCGCCTTGCCCGCCTCCGTTATGGACTCGTACTGCTCCTTGTCCAGCTCCGTCATGGTGAAACTACCGTCCGGGAGCAGCAGCACTACGCGACGCGTGCCGCCTGGAAATATATACCACCTTAATAAGCGTGTGTCGCGATTGAACGATTCAAAAGAACCAGATCTTTAAATCTGCGCAATCGAATGGGTCACTTTGTTTGAAAATGATTCGTTCGTTCGATTACATAAAGGCAAGGTCACAGCGACTCGAGGAAAAGTGAGAGAAAAGACTGAACGGAGATCACAGATCTCAATCAATATTTACTATTGATTGCTTTGTTATGTTCGTTTTTTGAAATTGAACCAATCAATTGATTGAACGGTTCGAACAAACCAGATCGTTTTGTCAATGACTCAGTACTGATTCAGTTCTTTGCGATCGAACGAGCGACACATAGCTAAATCTTAATCTAAATCCATCATTAATATACTACTTTCTAAGCATTAAACATATAGGATATTTTAATTAAATATTTAAACTAAGGTCTAAATACATGAAACACATACGGATCGTTGTCCTATGCAAGTATTTTTTGTATTAGTTCGGAGCTCAGTAAAGTATGATAAAACGACGAACGACTATCGACAAAGTATTCCAATCGTCCATCTGTCAGTTGTATGAGAAATGATTTGAAATTCATTTGTGTTTAGAATCACTCCACTACTCACAATTAAAGTAAACACACTCTGTACTGGTAAAACTCAATTTATTGAAAACTCCTCATTTACTATTACTAATTATAGAACAACACTATCACCGCGATTCAGAAAGTAATCAGCGCCATCTATTAACAACTTAATGAAATCTATCGCATTATTTAACAGAGTATATTATTGTTGTTTGGACATTCCGCCCACCAAAGGACGTAGTCCTTTAAGAAAAGAAGTTATACAGTGTTAAGTGTTTTTAAAAAAAATAAAATAAAAAATGCTAAAAGCTATATAAAATGTAACAATTCATGTAAATTTACAGTAAGTAAACCGCCCACCGTGGCAGTATATTAAAAGTTGTCATAATTTTAATACAAAGAAATCTCACTCAAATAAAACTAATAAAGATGGCTCTAAGCTTAACTCAACATAAAACTAAACCAAAGTAATATTGAAACAAAAAAAAAAATTTAACTAATTAATCAGTTGCTTTAGGCAGTAAACATAGTTTATTAAGCGGCCTTTTACAAATACCATTTTTTGTTCTAATGGATACTACTCGCGTAAGATTATCCTTTCCGCTATGCTTCTCAATAATTCTGCCCAACCACCACTTGGCGGGGGGAAGATTCTTGTCTCTGATTATGACGATATCATCTACTTCCGGCTCAGATTTTTTAGTGGTCCACTTGTACCTTTGGTTCAGGGTGACCAAATATTCGTTGGACCATTTCCTCCAAAAGTCGTTCATCAGTCTCTGACAATACCGCCATCTTGTCAAATCTGAAACCATGTTCTCCTCAAAAGTCTCATCCGGCACTACAAGCAGAGGTTCACCGATCAGGAAATGCCCTGGGGTTAATGGCATAGGATCGTCCGGATTGTCACTCAGGTACGAAAGCGGTCTTGAGTTCAAACACGCTTCGGTTTGCGTCAAAATAGTTGTAAGCTCCTCGAAAGTAAGGGATGTGTCTCCAATAATTTTCTTTAGATGTTTTTTCGCAGAACGAACACCCGCTTCCCATAAGCCTCCGAAGTTTGGAGCCTGTGGTGGGATGAACTTCCACGTAGTTCCTTCGCTTGCAAGCAGATGTCGAAGTTCTTCCGGCAACTGTGATTCTGAACGGTCGAACATCTCTCGTAACTCAAATCAAATCAAATCAAAAATCATTTATTCATTTAGGTAACACAATGTACACTTATGAACGTCAATAAAAAATACATATTAAATGCTTCTAGTTTTACATTTACTGCCAGTTCACAAATCAAGGGCGTAGAGCGGACGAGAAGAACTGGCAAGAAACTCGCCGCCACTCTTTTTTAATCGCCAAGTTTTTGTTTTACAAATGTTTTGTAAGGAGCTGCAACCATTACACCATGTTCCACATGACATCTTTAAGTAATTAACTATAATAATCGAAAAAATATACGAGTATATATAAACGAAAAAAATAAAAATAAATAAAAACAAAGATTTGTCCTCTATCAGCAGAATGTATGGTGAAGTAGGAGCACTCACTTACATTCTCGTGGGAACAACACGCAAATACATAGACGAAATAACTAATATCACCGCATACACGAATTCAAGTTCGACCAGTCACCACAAGTAGCACCCGTTCACGAGTATGACGCATGGCCAGCCATCGACCCCCTCGCCATATTTTAGGGAGAGAGACAACCCGACGCATGGACGCCGCCACAAGCAATGACATTTAAGCGAGCATGACGATCCTTGAAATGTGAACTTGGCTACATAAGAAAACAATAATAATATTAATTATTCTGAAATAAATTAGTACTACATGGATCACGGTTTGCTCCCACTTTACATTAAAAAGGTCGTGGATGTTGACGATCGCCCCCGAGTCTGGAATTGCAGCCGAGAGATTCAGTCGCGTTACCTCTATACTGGAGCAAATCATATCCAAGCACTAGGATCGTTTAAATATTCATTTATGTTATAATAGGCCTTAGCAAGTAGTTTTACTTTAACGTACGATTTAAATTTATTTATTGACAACACTTGTATCTCACTAGGGATTTTGTTGAAAAAACGTATACAATTGCCTTGGAAAGAATTACTCGTTTTATGCAGCCTTGTGGTTGGTGCACTAATTTTGTCTTTATTACGAGTACTATAATTGTGGAAGCTACTATTCTTTTGAAAGATATCTATATTTTTCCGCACATATAAAATATTCTCATAAATGTATTGACTTGCCAAAGTCAAAATATTTAATTCTTTAAACTTGCTTCGAACTGACTCCCGTGGGGATAATCCGCAGATCGCTCTTATAGCCCGCTTTTGCACTACAAATATCGATTTAATATCAGCTGCATTACCCCACAAAATAACACCATATGACATAATACTATGAAAATAGCTGAAATAAACGAGCTTTGCTGTATTCTCGTCAGTAAGATCACGTATCTTTTTCACTGCGAACGCTGCAGAACTTAGCCTATTCGAAAGACCTTCTATGTGTGGGCCCCACTGGAGTTTACTATCTAAAGTAATTCCCAAGAACACTGTATTATCAACAAAGTCTATTTCCTCATTTTTAATTATTATTTGACCATTGCTACTTTTTACATTTGTAGTTACAAATTTAATACATTTTGTCTTCTTTTCGTTTAGCTTAAGATTATTTGTATTAAACCAGTGAACTACACTGGAGATGGCACTGTTTACATTCTCAAGTAATGGATCTCGTCGTTTCACTTTAAATAAAAGCGAAGTGTCATCAGCAAACAGTACTATCTCGTGAAGCTCTTTTACAAGAAATGGTAGGTCATTTATATAGATGAGGAATAAGAAAGGTCCAAGTATGGAGCCTTGCGGTACACCCATAGTAACAGACGATCCCATTGAGGTTGTTCCATTTATATTTACCTTTTGAATTCTACCGCTCAGGTATGAATCCATTAGTTTTAGCGCTTTTTCGCCAATGCCATAGTGTTGAAGTTTTTTGATAAGGATTTCGTGATGGACACAGTCAAAAGCCTTTGATAAATCGCAAAAAACTCCAATGGCATCATGAGCATTTTCCCACGCATTTAAAATCTCGGAAATTAATTTAATACCAGCATCGGCTGTGGAGCGACCTTTTGTAAAACCATACTGTTGGCTATGCATAAGTTTATTATTATTGAAATGTATCATTAATTGATCAAGAATCAATTTTTCAAAAATTTTACTCAATGCAGGCAGCACAGATACGGGTCTAAAATTTGTGGGGTCAGAAGTGCTGCCCGTTTTGAACAACGGTGTGATTTTACTTAGTTTCATCTGGTCTGGAAAGACTCCACAATCTATACATTCATTAAATATTATAGCTAACTCTGAACTGATAACATCGATTACTGATTGTAAAACGAATACAGATACACCCCAAAGATCTTTAGTTTTTTTTAATTTGAGTTGTTTAAATGTTTTTATAATATCATTGCAGCTAATGCGGCTAAATATAAACTTATGATTGCATACAGGAACATTCTTTTGCAATAATAAAAGGGCGGCTGATGGTGAAGAATTTAGAACGCTAGTTGTATTCATTGGAATGTTAGTAAAAAACTCTTCAAATGCAGAGGCTACTTCGAGGTCGGAACTAATTACTATGCCGTTTATGTTAACCTTATATTCAGTATCCTTTCTAGAGGTTCTTCCAGTCTCCTCGTTTATAATTTTCCAAGTAGCCTTTATCTTATCAGAGCTATTTTTTATTTTAAAACTTAAGTGTTGCGCCTTAGCGATTCTACACTCTTGCCTAAAACTTTTTGAGAATATCCTAACATGCGTTTTAAATTCTTCACTGTCATTATACTGTTTTTCATTATACAATTCATACAATTTTAGCCTTTTCTTGTGTAGCTCAGGAGTTGCCCAGTCACAAAAGGTAGGTTTCTCTGAGACCAAAAAAGTCTTTGGAGTGAACACATTTTTGAACTCATCAATAAATGAATCAAAAAATATGTTATATAAATTATTAGGGCATCGATTACTACACAAAAATGGCATTTTAAATATTAAATTTTTCTTAAATCTGTCTAACCGATCATCTGTTATAGGAACTGTGCATATTTTCTTTTTTGGATCTTTACATTTAACTATTTCGAATTCAAACAATTGACCAGAGTGATCAGACGTTAGTTTGTTGATAATACAGGTGTTGAGAGGAGCGATATCACTATAGATATTGTCAATACATGTTGCCGTGGTGGCTGTTACCCTAGTAGGTACAATAAAATTATTAATTAAATTAAATGATTTAAAGAGATTAAGCATACGTTTACTTGAACTACAGTTGTCAAGCAAATTTACATTAAAGTCTCCACAAACGATCAATCTTTTCTTGGACTTTTGCAATTTGTACAGAACCTGTTCTAATATTTTTTCCAAGCCATCATATTGAGCTGAAGGAGGGCTATACAAACTGACAATGATGAATTGCTTCAGCTCTACACAAGATATTTCAATAAGACGTTCCACAGAGAAGCTCACTATGTCCTTCCTTTCCTTAAATTTAATTTTTTTACTAAGCAAAATTAATGAGCCACCGCGTATTGCATTTCCTCTGCAGAACGAACTACCAATCTGATGATTACAAAAATTGAACACAAGTTCACATGTTTTTAACCAGTGTTCTGTAATACACAATATGTCAACATTTTCACAGCTCAAAAACAACTCAATTTCAAGTAACTTACTTTTCATTCCTTGTATATTTTGGTGAACCAGATTGATAGTATTTTGTTTTAATTTACTTATCTTACTTACTAGTTTTAAGCCAGAGAGAATCTCTGTTGTCTTATTATCTAATTTAAATTAGAAATACTATTTCTTGGAATATCTTCCAAGGTCTTACTAACTAAAACCTGCTCAATAGAAGCAGGTTGTCTAGCCAAATTCTTGGCTGTTATAAACAAAAAATATGATAGCGAATCAGCTATCTGTCTCTTAAAATATAAAGGTAGATTATATCTATCCTTTGTCAAAAAGTTATTATTACAACTAATGTACCTATTGGTATCAATTAGTGTAAAGTTATTATTATACACTGTAAATGTATGCAGAGTCTGATTTAAAATATGTCTTATATTATTTTCCTGCTGTGTAAAGTTTTTGCTGTAAGGGAATGTAAACATAATCAGATTTTTAGTACTAAGTGAGCACAATTTTTCATAGTAATTAATAAGCTCTTTTTTGTTTAAATTCCCTCTGCTCTCTTTGTCTGCGCCGATAAAATTAGTACCATTGTCTGAGTATAAGATCTGACAATGGCCTCTCCTCGATACAAACCTTCGAAAGGCGGCTATGAAACCCTTGGCGGTCAGATCGGATACGGCTTCAAGGTGAATCGCTTTAGAAAAGAGACATATAAAAAGGCAGATATATCCCTTGTAACACTTGGCTCCACGCCCTGGCGAAAACTTGATATTAATGTGACCAGTATAGTCCACTCCAGAAATTTTAAAAGCTCTTGTTGGCTTTAGTCTAGCTTCTGGAAGCCTACCCATCAGCTGATTATTATTCTGCTCTGAGTATCTCACACAAGTAATGCAATTTCTATAACATTTCTTAACCATATCTCGAGCTCGAATGATCCAGTATCTTGATCGTAGAAAGTTCAACATTAGTTGCGGTGCGCCGTGGAGTGTTTTGAGGTGAGCGTCTAGTATTATTAACCTAGTGAGGTGACTGTCACTAGGTAAAATTACAGGATGACGCTTGTCATACTCTACTTGAGCCTCATGAATTCGGCCTCCTACTCTTAAAATCCCATTCTCATCTAGAATCGGAAGAAGGGTATGAAGCTGGCTTTTCTTTGAAACACCCTGGCATGATCTCAAACGATTAACTTCCTCTGCAAAATACACCTTCTGTGTCTCTTTTATACAAAATTGTAGTATTTTATTGGTTTCTTCTCTGTTAACAATTTTACTTAAAGTATTTCGCTGCTCTTTAGGCAACTTCAGATTAATAAACTTCCTGCAGTATGCCAGCACTCTCAACATTTTGGGTAGACTCGAAAACCTTGTCCAAATAAATTCTTCTTTTACCTTTAAAGTCGTAGTTAAAGCTTTCACTTTTCTCGTCTCTTCCGTTGTTTCAAAACTCTCAAATCTCTTTTTGTATTCATCTTTTTTTAACCAGTTTGGACCATGCCACCATAAGTCATAATTAGCTAATTCTCGAACGGTCATTCCTCTTGATCCTGCATCAGCTGGATTTTGATCTGTACAGACATGCCTCCACTGAAATGGATCTAGCATGGTAAGTATCTCGGATATTCTGTTAGACACAAAAGTCGTCCATCGACTAGGTTCTCCTGCTAACCATGCTAAAACCACCGTACTATCTGACCATGCATATATGTTACATTTAGGTATATTCATGATTTGCGACACCTCGTAAACCAGTCTCGTAGCGAGTAAAGCTGCACACAATTCCATGCGTGGAATGGAAATTTCCTTTTCTATGGGCGCTACCTTAGTTTTTGCTGTTATCAGATTAACCACAGCATTACACTCACCACTCTTTAATTTCAGGTAAACCGCTGCCGCATAGGCCGCTTGGGATGCATCGGCAAATACATGTAACTCTACATAATCGTCTCTCTTTGTTTTTAACCATCTTGGTATAGCGATGCTCTGTATGTTCTGCATGTCTGTTTTGAAACTTTGCCATTCCAGTAGTAGAAGCGGGGAAAGCTGCTCATCCCAAGATAACTTCGACTTCCATAGTTTCTGTATATATATTTTAGCAGTTATAATCTTTGGCGCTATCCAGCCCATCGGATCGTAGAGTCGAGCTATCTCTGAAAGTACCATCCTCTTTGTTATATCCTTTTTCGTGTCTTCGCTGTCAGGTAAGTTAAATTTGTACTCAAATTGATCTCTAGTTTTATTCCAGGAAATACCCAGCACTTTGATACTATCACCTGATTTGAAAATTATCGACTGATCGGATCTCTGACTCTCCACTTCGATATGCTCATTCAATGCCCTATTGTTAGTACACCATTTTTGTAGATCAAAGCCACCCTCTCTCATCAATTTACTCATTTGCTCGTAAATCTCAATAGCCTGCTCGGTAGTATCGCATCCGGTAAGTAGATCGTCCATGTAATAATCTTGCAGAGTAATGTGCGCTGCAAGTGGATACTTCTTTTGCTCATCTTTGGCTAATTGTTGCAGAGATTTGACGGCGAGATACGGTGCACATGACGTTCCAAAGGTAAGTCTCGATAGTTTGTAATGTTTTATAGGATCATGCTGTTGAGATCTCCATAGAATTCGCTGGAAATCCGTGTCTCTTTCGTCTACACAAATTTGGCGGTACATCTTCACCAGGTCCGCCACAATACAGATTTCGTGTCGTCTCCATCTCATCAAAATATGTCTTAGGTCCTGTTGGAGTTTTGGACCGACAAGTAAATTGTCATTGAGTGACACATTATTAGCGCCTTTACTCGACGCATCAAACACAACTCTTACTTTAGTCGTTTCTTTATCGTTTCTGACTACAGCGTGATGAGGTAAGTAAACGACGTAAGGATCTTTTAGCTGCTTCTCATCTGTTATTTGACTCATATGTTTCTGTTGTATATAATCTTCTATTACATTTTTATACTCTTCATATAGTTTTTTATTTTTATGTAATTTATTTTCTAGTATTTTGAATCTCTTCAGGGCTATTTCTCGTGACTGACCATATAAACACTCGGGATTAGAACTCTTAAAAGGCAACCTGACAACATATCGCCCTTCACTGTTTCTAGTAGTAGTTTCCTCGTAGATTTCCTCACATCTCATCTCCATCTTTGTTAACCTCTTTTCTATACTATCCGGTTCTCTCTCTATTTCCCAAAACTGTTTAAGTAACTGATCTTCTTTTATTTTTATGTGCATGCTTATAACATTTTGATTTATCTGTGTATTTAATTGATCTTTTATTTTTCCAGATACGATCCAGCCCAGCTTAGTGTTTTGAGCACATGGACCACTCAACTCAGGATGCTTCAGAAGACCTTCTAACAAGATTTCGCCGTATACTTCAACTCCTAAAATAATGTCTATTTTTCCAGGTATCCCGAACGACGGATCAGCCAAAGGTAAGTGATTTATTTCAGGCCAATTTGATAACGACGTGCTTCTAGATGGTAAGTTTGATGTCAGTTTCTTTAATACAAACGCCTCGATTGGAAAAGAACATTCAGAATCTTGTAAAGACTCTATGGTAAAGGAAACCATACTTTTGGTGGTTGTTTGACCATCACCGATTCCAGATACGACTCCATTCATAGGTGATTTCTTCAGTAGAAGAGATTGTGCAGTAGCTTCGCTAATGAAGGATGCTTCGGAACCTTGGTCAATAAGGGCTCGAACGATTTGTGAATAGCCACTGGACGATCTAATTTTTATCATCGCCGTAGCTAGTAATACTCTGCTCATATGACTCCCTGTGGCAAAATGAGCAACAACTTTTGTCACTTGTTGTTTACTCGAATGTGGTACTTCAGTAGAAGATTTTATACCACCAGATCCAGCAGTAGTTGAATCTGGATTGGTGTCTCTCTCAAAATGCAGTAGCGTATGATGTCTTCTGCCGCACTTGCGACAACACGTAGGAATTTGACAATGTTTCACTTGGTGAGTAGTGGACAAGCAGTTAAAACACAGACCCTGTGTTTGTATGTACTCAGATCTTTTTTCAGGGGACAGCGTTGAAAATTGCTTGCACTGGTACAGAGCATGTTGTTCTGAACACATAGTACATATGTAATTAGATGATCTCTCTTGTACAGATGAATGATATGACCTCTGTCTCATGGGTTGTTTAAGAATATTTGTTGGTGGTTTTATTGCCGGCCTAATTGTATTTATTGGCCCCAGCATTTCCAATGTCCTAAACCTCATCTCCATGAACTTCTTTAACTGTGACCAAGTAGGCAAGTCATCACTAGTATCGTTTCGACTTACTTCTAACTCCCATAACTTCCTTGACTCAGGATCTAGTTTCGACACTACCATAAAATTTATGATAGCATCCCATGAATTTGTTTTTACATTAATATTCTCTAAAGATTTTAAGCTTGCACACGTTGTATCTAGAAGTTGCTTTAAAGCACTGGGGCACTCAGTAATTATAGGTTTTTGTGAAAATAACTTCTTCATTATTTCATTTACGTTATATCGTTTGTTGTTGTATCGTCTGATCAGCTGTTCCCAGGCCTCAGTATAGTTCAATTCAGTTGTTGATAAATTTTTAAGTAGATTCTCAGCTTCTCCCGATAAACAGCTCTTTAGATAATGTAGCTTATGTACAGCACTCAAATTCACATTCTTGTTGATTAGGGTATCAAACATGTCGTGGAAATTTTGCCATTGCTCGTAGCTTCCAGAAAACTTTGGTAAATTTATTTGTGGAAGTTTAACTTCACAGGTAGCTCCAGTGACGTCATGCGTAATAGTCGATTTAGTGGCAGGAAGGTCAGGTTTGCGAGCTTGCTCGTCATCTCTAAGTTTTGTTTTATATTCAGAGTATATCTCCTCACATTCTGTATACACGTCCTCTCTAAAATAAGGTAGCATAGCTTTCTCATCCTTGTCTAAAACAGCAACTATCTTCTCATGCAATATCAAGAAGAACTCCCACAATTTATCTAACGCCTCAGTTTTTGTTCGTATATAAGAAATGGTAAGCCTTTCTTTTGGTGATTTTTTATAATTTAATTTTGCCCTTTTAATCCTGTCATATGTATCTTCCAACTTCCGTAATATACCCTCTGTTTCAGACATGGTTAAATATATTTAATTATTGAAATTTTTATAAGTGTTTTTCAATCCAAATTTTTCAAAGTCTTTTTTGCACTAAATTTTTCTAAGTCTTTTTAAACACGAATTTTTCTAAGTCTTTTTTACACTAAATTTTTCTAAGTCTTTCTGAACACGAATTTTTCTAAGTCTTTTTTGCACTAAATTTTTCTAAGTCTTTTTTGAACACGAATTTTTCTAAGTCTTTTTTGAACACGAATTTTTCTAAGTCTTTTTTGAACACGAATTTTTCTAAGTCTATGACACTGACACTTTAATCACGTATTTCTTCTAAGTTTATGACACTGACACTTTACTCACTCAATTTTTCTTAGTCCTGAATTTTTTCCCTGGTTTCGGCACCAATGTTTAGAATCACTCCACTACTCACAATTAAAGTAAACACACTCTGTACTGGTAAAACTCAATTTATTGAAAACTCCTCATTTACTATTACTAATTATAGAACAACACTATCACCGCGATTCAGAAAGTAATCAGCGCCATCTATTAACAACTTAATGAAATCTATCGCATTATTTAACAGAGTATATTATTGTTGTTTGGACATTTGTATGAAATGAACAGTTCGACGATACGAATACTATTTCGATAGTTGTCCGTGCTAGCCCCTCTGGTATTGAATTTGCCAAGTATGTCTCATCACCACCTCCAGCTCCGGTCGGTAGTACTCACCAATGACGATGCAAATATTTTTAGCGAGTTCGGCACATAAAGTATTATAAAACCTGGTTTTCGACCCTGGTTTTTTACGAACTCGTACTTGGTAGCCCTGGTATTGCCAAGTATGTCTCATCGCCACCTCCAGTAGGGCTATTCACGATCATTCGAAATCGATCCGCCCGGAAAGCTACGCTCTCCCACTGAAAGTTTTTTCGTATTTACCGGATATGAAAATGGTATTCACAATTCCCATAGGATTGAGCATCGGCATTCTTTGGGAGTTTCCGATTAGAATCTTAGTATAAAATGATAGAAAGCTTGATATATCGGTACGAAATCTTGTAATATCGGAACGGAAAGTTTTCGAATGATCGTGAATAACTCTACAGGTCCGGTCGGCAGTACTCACCCGGCGACGGCAGGTCCGCCTGCACCAGCTGCGCGATGACCTGCGTGGCGTCCTCCCCGCCCTCGCCCTCCACCTGCACGGCCACCTGCTGCAGCCCGCCCGCCTCGCCGCCCGGCATCAGCTGCGCCAGCTGCGTGGGGTCGATCGTCAGGACGTCCTGCAACACGACCGATATTAATCCATACATAATAGCCCTTCGTAATCATAGACATACCTATATATATAAAAAATCTAGAATCACAGTGTTTGTGATCGCATTTCTTCGAAACGGCTCGGCCGATTATATTGATAGGTATGAAAATACTTCACATACTTTATACCGCTAAGTGATTAGGGTGTCTCCATTCGGATTTTTTTTTTCTATTTCTTTTAATAAAACTTTATTTATTAGTATAGTCGTGCAAAGCCAGATCGGGCAGCTAGTCTATCTATATAAACCAAGTTGTGTTACAAGATTTGTAACTCAAAAACGGCGACATTTTAATGATATCTTGTTGGATTCGTCTATGACGAATAACAGAATAACTATTAAAATATCGGAAAAATTCAGGAAAAAAATAATAAATCGCGTTTTAATCCGGTATACAGTATTTTATTTAAATGTGTGATACTCGCGTTAATAAAAGACAAAAAAAAATATATGCAGAAAACTTAATTAAGTTCGGAACTCTGCCATCTCCAGCAATAGACATTATAGAATAGAAGTAGGAAAATAGCATATTCAAATCTAGAAATATATTTTTTGTATTTGAAGCCAACTTTCTGGCAGGACAATGTCTGTCAGGTCCGCTAGATTTAAATAAATGTAGTGCAAATTAGGGAAGCCAATTTACAGGTTTTTTCCCACTAGAAAGACACAATCCCTCCTCTGGCTTGATATAGATGTAGTTTGAACTGACCTGTCCGTCCTCCCTAGTGACGTACGTCACCCCTTCTCCCTCCCCCTCAGCGCCCCCTTCCACGCCCTCCACTGATCCCTGTACGCCCTGAGTCGATACTAGCAACGTCTGTCAAAAAAATTACTCGTTATTTTACATAATACATTTTTTTATGTCAGATATCGAGAGACGAGCATGAGGTTCACTTGATCCACAGACACAAAACATAGGCCAATGATGCGCTGTCGACCTACTTTTTCTTCGAGCATTCGGAAATCCATAGACTGAAACAGAAACGCGCAATATGCACTTCACGGTTTTTCTAGCTATGAACGGTGGTTCGTTACCCGATTTCGATACTCCTCCCACCTGATCAATGCCCGAAGTTACCAGACGTGGGGAAGACATGCTTACAGAAAATTCAAAAACCTATAAAAAAAAACATATCGTCCCGTATAAGAGATAATACGGGACGATATGTCCCGTATATGATATAACAAACTGAAAAAGCATTCCGTACCTGTCCATCTTCCCGAGTGACGTACATGACGCCCTCCCCCTCCCCGTCTACCCCACCCTCCACTCCGCCCTCCACGCCCTCCGCGGCCACCAGCAGCGTCTGTCCGGCCTCGTTCTCTCCAGCGACCTGAACAACAACATTATTATTTATCAATATTCATTTTATTAATTTTTATTATACAAGAAAGTTCAATGACTTTACTTATAAAACTCTTTCTATAACTTTTTAAAGTCTAGACTTTAATTGATCATTTTTCTGTTCAATGTTATTCAGATTATTATTTGATCCAGAGTATTATTAGTGTGTGTGAGTGGGGGTGTGTGATTATTTGTGATTGTGTGTGTGGGTGGGGGTGTGTGTGGGTGGGTGTGGGTGGGGGTGTGTGGGGTGTGTGTAGGGTGTGTGTGTGGGATGGGGGTGGAATTGTATACCGACCTGGTAGAGCACGCCGTCCTCTCCACGTATCATAATGGGCGCGTGTCCCGAGTGCAGCTGAAGCCCCACCTCTTCGCTCTCATCCACGCCCTCTTCCAACAGCTGCTTCACTGAGCTATCCTCTACCTTCACCTCCGTCTGTGTAGCAGATCAGTGATTACAGGATGGTCCACTAGCTTTCAATTGAACTCAAAAGAGAGCAATCTCTCAATCCATTTAAGATATGGTATATAATATATACAGATACTTATAACTCAACAAAATATCTAATATCGGCAAACAAAACTTATTCCTTAAGGTAATACTTATTTCAGTGTTATAACATAATAAATGAGAACAATTTTCAAAACCTAATGCAAAATACTTTACTTCCAACTGATACTACGGCTACTTATAACAAAATACCACTAAATACATGTTATTATGGATAACTGGAAAAATATCTATTAATATATATACTCTATACTATAATATACTCGTAATAATGTGTTATTGCTGAAAAACTTACACCATCCTCATCAGTAAGCACAGGCAATGACGGCTGCGCTCCATCGCCTTGAACTACAATTCCTGTCGTTCCACCGGGAGACATTTCCACCTGCACAAAAACATTGTTTATGGCCGTGAAAGACAAATAAACCAACATAAACAATTTATTGAAAATAAAATATGGCTATAAAAAAAAGGGACAATAATATTAATAGACTTTTAGTTTTGACCTGTAATGCTTGGAGCTTAGAAAAAAATGAACAAATGTTAACTATTTAAATAAAATACTAAATATCAGATTAAAATGCGATTTATTATATATCTCGACATTTCGGATGCTTATAAAATAAATAATAAATCGCGTTTTAATCCGTCATAAAGTGTTTCATTTTAAAGTCAATAGTTTATTAATTTTAAAATACGTATGTGATCTTTTTGAATAGAACACTACTGGCAAACATAAAAACTCTCATAGGACGCGTAGAATGAGGTCTTACATACTAATTGTCTATTCTAGATAGATATTCTTTGACATGTTCGTTCGTGCCCGCGCGATATCGATGTCTACTTATTACAAATGTTAACCTTCATGAGCATGGTCCCCTGCGTGTCGGGCGGCGGCGGCGAGGGCGTGGGCGGCGGGGACGGCGTCGGCGGCGGCGTGGGCTCGTTCTCGGCGCGCGCGAGCCGGCGGCCGGTGAGCGGGCACAGCGTGAGCGGCCGCTCGGGGCTGGCCGGCGGCACGGGGCCCAGGTCGCGCGGGAACGGGTCCTCCACGCCGTCCGACGACTCCGACGACGTGCTCCACTGTAACATAGCGTTTGGTGTTATACATACATATTAGGGATGTTACCGAGGCGGTTTTATCGGAACCGAATTCGGAATCGGAGTTTATATATTTTGTTTGTCGAAACCGGAATCGGAGGTAGACACAAAAGAGAAAAATGTGTAATAAAATAAATCAGTTCAAAAAATAAAACACCTTCCTAGGTGTTGAAAATAAAAATAAACTTTATACAAATTAAAACTAATGATATATATATTAAAAGATAAATAATAGGGATGTTGACTATTTTTTGGAATTGCTTTTATTGTATAGATACATCCTTTATAAACACGAAAAAAAAAATCTTATCAAAAAATATTACATATTTTAATAAAAAATACGTAAATAAAAATACTTTTCAAAGATTCCCGCTAAAACGCTCAAAACGTCACGTGACGTCACAGACCGATAAACAATCTCGCTCGCGTTCGATCAAAGTTAGATCTTAACAAATCTTTTCACTTCTCACGAATAAATTCAATAAAAATTCGGTCTGTGACGTCACGTGACAGTTTGGAGCGTTTTAGCGGGAATTTTTGAAAAGTATTTTTATTTACGTATTTTTTATTGAAATATGTAATATTTTTTGATAAGATTTTTTTTTTCGTGTTTATAAAGGATGTATCTATAAAATAAAAGCAATTCCAAAAAATAGTCAACATCCCTATTATGACAGTTAACAATATATAATGTCTTATTGTTTAAAATATTTTCCTAACACGTTTTAATAGAAATTATCAAATACTTGATTATTTAAATTTAGTCCTCGGTGCAGTGAAAAAGGAGGCATAATAATTTCTATTTCAGATATTGACAGAGACATTCATTACATTTGTAATTGATATTTACAAAGAAAATTTTATGCTTAATTTTCTGTGTGAATATGAATTACAACTGTGAACCACCTTCAATAAATCTGTACTTGTACTGTACTTATGATATAGATATTTATTACATACGCTGAATATTAGAACACTTCAAGTGCCAATAAACGTCTATAAAATCTAAGAAGTCACAGTGTCGACAGTACCTTATCGAAGTCAAAGGAGAGGGACTTTTCCTTTACGCGCATGACGTTGGGCGAGAGCGAGAAGCCGCCCCGCCCGCGCCCGCGCTGTATACCGCCGCGGCGCAGCAGGCTGTCCCCCGCGCCCTGGGACTGCAACAAACATTATTACACGAATTACCGATTACGGTAATGCCTGCATACATTTATGCCGATACTTCGCTTCTCACGGGAACGGCACGGAGGAGGCATTTGCTGATTTAGCATTTAAGATTTCATTATTCATTTTTATAAGATGGCATTCCATAACTTAGGTTCTACATCGAGTAGACTTATCTCTGTAAATATGTAGGTTTAATTATTATTAATTAAATATTATTATAAGTAGTAAAATTCTGGATTCTTCTTTTTTTGGGTCATTCGGCTGTGGCTTTCGTAATTCACGGTACCAAACTTTTTTTTGTGTTAGATATCGACAGACAAGCATGAGGTTCACGTAAGTGACACCTCAGCCACAGAACATCGATCAATGTTTCTAATGATCACTGTCGACTACTTTTTACTTCGAGCATTCGGAAATCCATAGACTAAAACCGAAACGCGCAATATGCACTTAACGGTTTTCGCATCTATGAACAGTGGAACCCGTTACCCGGTCGGAATTCCGATATTCCTCCCATCCGTCCAATGCCCAAAGTTACCAGACGTGGGGAAGACATGCTTACAGAAAATTATAATCATGTCGTCCCACGGATTCGAACCCACGACGCATCGATGCGCACGGCAGGTGTTCTACCGAACGCGCTAACGAGTCCGTCAAAACGTTATACGTATAGAGCAACATATAAAAGCATAGCAAAAAGTTCTGTATAGTATTTTCTGTAAGCAATTTGATTTTAAATAAACTGTATCTTGATCTAAAGTCTAGATCATTGTTTCTCAACCACGAATGTTAAGTAAAAAGACTTACTTTATTAATATAAACAATTAACTAAGGTTTCCCATTACGCGTTATGACCTCCTGATTGAGAAACAATCGTCTTAATAACATTACATAACATAGACACAAGTCAAGTCTCACCTGTGCCAATTTCTTGTTCAGTATAGTGACAGGTGATTTTCCATCAGACTGTGCCCCGTAAGGTCTTTGTATCGTTCTCTGAATGATCTTCTGGCCCGATGGAGTGATTATGGTCTTCTCAGTCACATGCTGCCCAGATGGTCCATATGTTTTCCTAACCTACAATGAATATTGAATATAAATGATTTTAATGTGATATTAGCTTTTGCTTAAACCAGTGCTGTCCCAATCAGGGCCCGCGGCTTGAATTTATGCGACCAGCAAAAAAGTTTGTTTCTTTTTGTATTGTTTAAATAACAAAGTTTTTCGAAAAATTGTGAATATTACTACCTACTGTTACCTTATCAGCTAAATTTATTTCAGATTTGTCAGTACAAGTCGCCTGGAAGAAATCGCTTTTAAGCGATAAGGCCACCTATTGCTTTTTATGTTTATTTCTATTTATGTTTTTATTTAATTTCTTGTGGTGTGGCCCCCCTATCTATTTAGTAATTTTTATTGGCCCTAAATCCCGTCTAGTTTAGACATCCCTGGCTTAAACTATAAATTCTTACTTTCGTATTTATAAAAAGTAAGATGAAGTAACATTCTAAAATCTAGATATTAAATAAATAATTACTATATAAAATTGTGTTATATATTAGAGAGAGAACTCTCTTAAAGTAAAGAAAGGACTCAAATTACACACTGCAATATTACATCTGTATTCAATAGTACCTGATGTGTAACTGGCGAACTTGGTAACTGTTTCTTATTTTCCTCCATTTTTTTCTGAAAAAAAAACACAGATATTTGATATTTACTTAATTAATTTTATTATTGTTTCATAATAATTGTTAAATGTAATTTATACCTGTTTGGCTGCCATTATCTGTTTTTTAATAACTTCTTGGTCTATATTGAGACCGGGTCCAATTTTGCCGGGTGAATCAATCTTCATTATACCCGAACTCTTTGACATTATATAGACACCTAAAATAAAGAAACATTTAAATTACTTAATCCACCATTATTTGGCCTATCATAGCTTTTTCATAACAAGGTTTTTGTTATTTTAGTAAAAAATTAAACTTAAGATTTTAACTTAATATTGATGGTATATTTTTAGCTTCTAATCATATATGTTTCAGCAAACTAGCTTATTTTCTCAAACCTCCAATTTTCAGATACAAACAATTATACTTGCTATGTTTCCTCGAAAATCAGAGACCGCTACTTTTCTACCCATTTTCCCTCGTCAACTAATTACCTGTACTCAAATTCGGCATATGCTTGGGGTCGACCTTGATGACGCCCTTGATGTTGGGCATGCCCTTCCCGCTGAGCCCTAGGGACTTCACCAGCTCCGGGTCCACGGCCGACTTCGGAGATGACTGACCATTCACTATGGTCTTAAACTCAACTGAAATTGAAATCAAAAGCGGCTATTATTTAAGCTTACTTTTGATAATGTGAAAACTGCTTTATTTATTCAAAAAGGCTTACCAACTAAATTCAATAATTTAGTTGGTAAAAAAGTTTAAACATGGTAAGCACAACTACTTAAATACGTGAATTTTTTTTATCTAAAAATCTATAAATTTTCATTTTAATTTTTTTTTTTTTTGCAAAAGATATTAATATTTTAAAAACCTATAACATATTCATCTGCCGAAAATGATTTACGTTATTTTTGACTTGGAATACATTGAAAGACAGATGGAAAAGATTAAATATTAAAAATGCTAAATCTTTTAGTATGTTTAAGACTGAACTAGCCAAGCATATTTTAAATGATTATTCGTTATTAAAATAGTGTCTTACAAAATTTTATATTTCCTCTTCTTCTTATATAATGTTGCACAAAATTTGTTTTAATATCTTTGTATACATTCGTGCCTGCATATTTTTTTGTATATTCAGGTCGCAGTATGATCATTACATTGTTTTAAAATATATTACATGTAGGTGACTGTATTGTCTTAATGAAAAATAAAGATTCTTTAAGCCGAAAATGATAGTTTAATATGCCATACCCCTGGGCTCGTCCGGGTCGGAGTAGTCGTTGTCGGAGGGCGGGCGCGCGCGCTTGGCGGGCGGCTCGTCCTCCGTGCCGCCGCACCACGCCTTCACCTGGTCGAGCGCGCGGGCTTTGCTGCTGCGCTGGAGACGACTGCGCCGACAAACAGTAGTGGTGTAAGACATAACAATTTTTAGGTAAATAACTTAAAATCTTTTACTAACGCGAGTATCACACATTTAAATAAAATACTGTATACCGGATTAAAACGCGATTTATTATTTATATTGTTTAAATTATTTGTCCCGACGTTTCGGATGCTTTTCAGCAACCGTGGTCGCGGGAGACTGAAAGATGACAGTTGTCTTATATTTGAAATGTCACAAAGTTGCCATATTTAATTCAATTAAATTAAAAAAATAATCTATTAATTTAGGTAACACAATGTACACCTATGGACGTGAATAAAAAATAATACATATTAAATTACTAATATTACTAATATTAAATGCTTCTAATTTTACATTTACTACCAGTTCACAAATCAAGGGCGTAGAGCGGACGAGAAGAACTGGCAAGAAACTCGCCGCCACTCTTTTTAATCGCCAAGTTTTTGTTTTACAATCCTTACATATTAACGCCATCTATTCCTACGGAGTTGATATTTACGAAACGTCGGGATAAATAATTTAAACAATATAAATAATAAATCGCGTTTTAATCCGGTATACAGTATTTTATTTAAACTTAAAATCTACTTCACTAACTTAATTTTGTTAATATTCGTTACATTACTACAATACAGCATATTAATAAAAAATAAATCAGTATTATGAAGGAAAACCTGTCCCACCCGTAATTTAAAAAAAATATTGTTGTGTTTGGTCATGGTATAGAAGACTGATCCACCTAAGCCTATAAAGAAAAACATAGTAATGTGTCTGCCCCATAGCACTGGGGAATTCAATTTTTTTATGTTTTTTTCTTTTGTAATTACACACATGTAATCATATAATGGATAACTGTAAACAGTGGTTGGCAACACTGCCAGCGTTGCGCAATCGCAATGCGTCTTATTTTAAACATTCATAATATCATTGTTAGGGAATTGACTGAGCATATTTCCCAATAAATTAATTACTATTTGAAATATTAAACTTACCCTGTAGGTGTCAATGTTGGGGTGTCATTTTTCTTCACCATTTGTTTGACAACTTGTGGCAATGGCGTACTTGTCTGTTTCACCTGATAACAATTTAACGTTGAACATGATGTAACATTTCTATTGAGCCTTTTTTGAGCACATTTCCTTCTAAATAAAACTAGGTTTTATTTGCAATATTTAGTTACATTATAAAATATAAACCAGTATGTCATGCCCAAAATGTATGTTCTAGTCTAGAGTAGAAAATGTATTAGTATGTATATTGTAGTCAACTAGATATAAAAAATGTAGTAGTAAAAAATCTTTTAGTTTGTAAGAATACCAGTGAAATTTCATTGTAACTGTTACTGGTACTAATGGTGACGTCATCAAAATACCGCTCCATAAATAGGACGAGAAGGAGGCAGACCGGCCGCCGGTGTTATATAAGTATTCTCCATATTTTACAATAAAATATAACACCTACATATCGCGGTTTAAGAGTCAGATGTACGTATCTACATTTTCTCAATTTTACAGGAGACTTAGAAATACTGTGACAATCCGCCACTTAAAATTTTACCGGATTTTAAATCATATAGTTTACAATTGACGAATAAAAAAATTATACCAATATATTGGCACACTATTAGAGATATAATAAAGTTAAGACTTATTTAGGTACTTTATTTATTTTTTTTGTTATATAGATATGGAAAAAATATTTTTTATTTCTTTGTAGATACGTTCATCTGGTTATTATACCGCGATATATCGTCGTTGCGACCTTTTATGTGTAAAAATCAATTTTATGAGAAAATCGATATAAACCGTCTATTGAAAAAATGATAATGAAACCGACTACAATAAAAAATACAGGTATCAGCCACATGATTTCTTACTTTTTACTTTGCTATTGTTAATAGAAAAGAAATGTAATATAAATGTTAAAAAAAAACAGTTAACACATAAGATATTTTAAGTACCATCTTTCAATTAGCAATAGGAGATTTTGAAATTGGTAAATAAAATATGATTGAAACGTCGTATACAAATGAGAGTTTTTGCATTCGATAGAGGTTAAAAATGTAGGCTGGCGTAAAAAAGTGATATTACCAAAAGTGACAAAAGAAGTGAAAGTGAAAAGTTAACGCTATATGCAGTTACTGTAGAACTCCAGCATACATCTATTGACTGTACGTCAAATAGCTTATTGAGTTCTATCACCTGCACCGGATGTTGCGCCTGCTGCTGCGCCCGCAGCGCCTTCAGCTCCTTCTGCCGCGCCAGTTGCTTCTCAAACGCTTCCAACAAATGTTTGCAGGTCTCCATGTTCTCTACTGGCTCCCAAGTGTTTTGGTCACTGTAACAGATTCACCTATCAGTAACGCAAAATTATATTTATAACTTAATGTTATTATCTCATATAAATAAATAAAGACCCGTCTTGATGTATGGTTCTGAATGTTGGGTGAAGTATGAAGCTGATGGATGAAAAACGTTTGCATGTAGCTGAGATGAGAATTTTGAGGTGGATGTGTGGAGTGACAAGATTAGATAAGCAATGACTATATTATGAGAGGAAGTTTGAGAATAGCGCCAGTGAATGAAATTTGAAAGGTAATGAGCAGAGACTATACAGAGGTAATGAGCTATAGTCTCTGCTCACCCTTCTGACAAAAGGACTCGATATTATGTGGACCATTATATTTTAAGCAAAATGCTAAAAAAAATTAATTTTGATACAATCTCTTCCTTATGAGCACTTGTCTGGAATACATTAAAAAAAGTTATATATCATTGAAATCATTTTCAAAGCAAAAAATATTAAAAAAAACTAGAAGGCACGAAACCCTAACATGATTAGAATATTTAATAATAATGTACTTAATTTTATAACTCTGACTGCTATCAAGAAAAACGACATACACTAATTGTAATAAAAATAAATACTAAAAAAAATCTATTATTTTTAAAAGAAACTTAACAAAACCTAATTGAAAATTCAAACTATTCAAAATGGCAAGCATGTGGCTTGACAGTGTATTGCTTATCAGCGTCTATATATACATGTGTACTAACTGCGGGTAGCCCTCCCACTTGAGCAGGTACTCGTAGTGCTTGCGGCGCGGGTTGAACCGCTTGGCGAGTATCTTCTCGACGACGAACTCCTGCGGCTGCGCGCCCGGCGGCGCCTCGCGCTCCGTGCGCCGCGCGATGCGCTCCGCGGCCGGCACGCGCTCCTGCGCGCCGCGCACGCTCTCGTTGTCCATTTCCTGCTCACACCACACACGTTAATCTAGTCTTGAGCCAAGTGTCCACTAGCAAGTAGATTCCGCAATTTCTTGCAGAAGTCAGTCACGACTAGTGTCCACTGGCTGCAATTTTTCTATTTGCAAGCCGCTTTTAGAAGTGTGTAGAAGTTAACTCCTGCAAGATCTTGAAGAACCGTTTCCACAGAAATTGCATACAAATTACTTGAGCAAGAGCGGTCAAACAGAAACTGCCTAGCTGCAGAAAAATACGAGCTGCGTCTATTGTGTTGTTGTTGTTGTTCGTAATCAATTTTAGGAGATCAAAATATTCCTACTTCATCCGAAACGTCGGGATAAATAATTTAAACAATATAAATAATAAATCGTGTTTTAATCCGGTATACAGTATTTTATTTAAATTCATCCGTACTTTGGCCATATTTTTGTTTGTTTTGTTTTTTAACCTGGCTAAATTGTGTTTTAAGATTATGTAGCTTCCGATTGATTTCAACGCTTTTAAGTCTAATTCAACGTTTTTCTCAATTTTATTTTTATAACAATTGGGGATTAATCTCGTATAAAGATACAAGCTTCAACGTGTCTTCGCGGGACCATACCTTTTTCTCACTCATGTTGAAGTTACTACCTAATACAAAATTTGAATTGTAGGTATAATCAAAGTTTCAAAATATTCAATTGTATCCAGGAATTACTTGAATATTTCCATCACAAAACATTGAACTTGCCCTAAAAACTTCCAACTTTATTGTGTGAACAAAATAAAGTCGCAAGCGCTTGCTGCAAAGTCAAAACAACCGTATACACGTGAGACTTGCAGCAAGTTTGGCAAGTCACTAAAACTTCCAGAAGTTCACTTGCGCGAGCGTTTACACATTGGAAGTCGCTTGCGCAAGTCAACTTGTACAAGATTTATTGCTAGTGGACACTTTGCATTGGGCATAGTAGTTCGCAACTGAGATCGCTCAGTTTAGATCGCCGCTCCTAAACGAACCAGTTCGCTCTTAGGCCCTTCTCCCATTACGATACGCCCAGGCAACTCTAGTATCTCGCGAGTCTCGGAGACTAATCGCCGCGGAGTATCGCACATACATTTGTATCGGTGCTCGCACACTACGATACCGGTATCGTACGCGTCCGCTACTAGTCGCGTGCGACCCGACATGCTGGTCGCCCGCGCGTCGCGTCTCCTACGTATCTACAAAAAATAGGTGCAAATAGGTTTCTTTAGTCATAAGATAAAAAGCTAGTAATTTTTTATCATCTTGTTGTAGTTCTCGTGCTGCCAAAAAAGGCTTTGCAACTTAAGTCCTTCTCAATACAGTAATTTCTTCTTGTGCGACCACGCCTTCTTCTGTTTCTATAAAACATAAACTGCAAGCGCTTCTTCGTCACTGGAATCGCTCGACATAACGTCCGTTCATTAAAAAAACACAAAACAAATGAAGTATTTTGTTATTTTTCAGTAGCGTAATGTGCGAACGTCGAGTTGCCAACAAGTATTCAGCTAGTATGCGATTTGAGTATCTTTTCCTACCAGTTTCGTAATGGGAGAAGGCCCTTATAGTTCGTCAGCGATAGCCGAATGAGATAAACTTGAAAATCTTATAAATCCGAGGCGGCTTTGGCGTAACAATGCAAAAGTTTAAAAAGACCCCAAGGAAAAGTACATAGCATATATTGTCATTGTCTTGTATGTAATTACAAGTTGAAAATAAACAACATTTCCAATTTCCGTTTTAATTTACTTATTTTACAACCCAGATTTCAGGTGTCTACTGCTGGGTAACCAACTTTTCGTCTAATACTCGACAGTTGACTTTCATTTTCATAATAGGTAAAGGGCCATCCATTTTTTCGACTGATCTAGCATGTAAAAAAAAATGCAACAGACACAGAAATGTGTCTGCCCCGTACCTCACAAGGAGAAATGAGAATTGATACTCCTACAATGATTACGCAAAGCGCAAAAACTCAAGACTAGTTAATGCAAAAAACACCATCTACCTTAGCTTTAGCTGGTGTAGAAACTGCCGATTTCGTGACTGGAGTCTTCTGTGATGACTTATCATCACTCTCTTCTCCAGATGGTTGAGGTTCTATTTCTTCCTTCAAAACGAGAAAGAAAAAAATATAAATATAAGAGCTTAGAGCCAAAGCAAAAATTAGTAAATATATTTTTAAAAAAAATACATTTTATACTATTAGTAATATACCTGTTTTATTTTCCTAGGTCTGCCACGCCTCTTTACTTCTCCAGGTGTTGACTGAACAGGAACAAGTTGGTCATCAGATTTCAATTCCATCTATAAAAGTTTCAAATTTTGAATAATTGTAAGTTTTTTTTAAGTATAAACTAAACTGTCTGTCCTACCAATGAAACTACAGTTACAAATGTTTATGACAACATTGTTTAGAACAACATACCGGTTATATCGACCAAAATCAAAGGTCCTGACTGTACTTTGTACCTCAAACCATCACCAATCCAACTGTAGTATGCCATGACCAAACTAACAAGTTCACACCAAGTTCTTAATAATACTCTTCTAGTCAACTTTCATTTTTCTTATTCAGTTACAGTTCACTAAGCCATTTATGATATTATGAGCATAAATCAAAGGTATACAATGATGAAACATAAAAGAATGGAAGCAATGATCACTTACAACTTTAGCATGTGCAAACTTAGACAGGCCCTGAACATTGGTACCAGCTGTAATCCATGCTGTGCGCTGTGCCTCAGGCATGCGACACCACTGCTGGTACAGCTTCCAACTGTTGTCCACTGATGAAGCTGAACTGTCACGTGCCGATGAACACTTCCATAGTAGGAATGCCCATACTTGAGCTTTGCTTTCATTCTAAACAACCCAAAAGCACTTAAACACTCAGTCTGTAGACATTTTATATGCTTTGTGTTTTACACCACAGTAACTTAGTTTTATTAATATGGAAATGAAAATATTTTGGTCTAGTGAGACATAAAATTTTAATCACTTTAGACTGCAGATAATGTTTCTTTCAGTGAAACAGACTCAGAAGTGCCCTCATGCCACATCAGAAGAAAACGTGATGACAACAGATTTGGTTTGGCGAGCCTATATACTGTCACAGAACTTAATAATTACACATGTTTACAGAACATTTACTATATTGAATAAATATACTTCAAAATGTCTACTACTTACACTATCTCTAACTGGTGATTTTCCTGTACAATTATTTGCCTCTTTGTGTTCTTTAAACTCATCTACAAAATGGAATGCTGCATGACACTGCCCACATACTAGAACATCTAAAGTGGCCATTTGCTCATGGGCGTCTGAAAGTCAAAACCAAAATAGTATTTATTTAACAACTAGTGACTGGCCCTGGCTTCACATGGGTAGTATAGAATATTATGCCTATGTAGGCATAATATTCTATACTACCGACCCTACGATAGATAAGACATGTGTCTTATCTATTGTATGGTCGCATTCGCGCACATTAATTTTTTGTCATAACTCCTAACTTATTAATTTCGAAGATAGCTCTCAGACTGCTAGGCTCCCACACTTCTAACAATTATAGTTACATTTCAACCAATTTACACAAAAAAAACAATATGAATCACTCCATCTATTGGTGAAACCCAAATGAAAATCTGTTCGGTAGTTTTTGAGTTTATCGTGAACAGACAGATGCGGCAGGAGTCTGCTTTATAATATGTATCACTACATCTGAATCTCATTTAAAATGAGATTATATGTATGAAAAATGTATTAAGCAAATTTTAACCTTTTAAAGCAATTGGATTTTTAGTCAACTCCTGTGGATTTCCTGCAGGTATCTCTTCTGTAGAAGGTGTCTCGTCCACGTCCATAGATGCCATGTTGTTTGCTATATTTCTGTAATAATTAAAAAGTTTACAAATTTATAACCTTACAAAAATTATCTAGGACGATTCCCGCCAACTTACATTACAAGCAAAACTGATTATGCAAACATATTATAAAAACTTATTTTTCAATTTCAACCAAATCGCTGATTATTAGGGCATAATCGAGTAATCCTTTCATTCAAATTTATAACATAAATTAGAAAATAAACTAATAAAAATTACACGAATAGACGCTGGCTCACTTTATTTTCTGTCACAATAGCCACAAAGCGCTTTACGATGAATCCATTGGGGCACCGCTTGTTTCATAAATAAATCTGATATTAACACTGTATTATCATTATCTAAAATAATTACACTGTATGTACTTACCATAAAATGTCAACAATAATATTTTTTTATAAAATATGATTTTGAGGATGCAAAACGGAACAACAATGCTATGCGAACCACTCTCACAAGATGTATAAAAAATTTACCGACTCGTTAAAAATACCAACTAGTGATGACCGACAAGCTATGTTCTCATTATTCAAATGAATTTGTATCAACCAATCACAGAACGATATTTACTTAATTTCAACCAATCACAGACGGGTGTTATTTCGGCATAACATAACAAACTTGCAGTCGCATTGTTCGCGAAGTATCTGACCGACATGCCACCTTGGCGTCACATTTGACCGACATTTGATTAGACAAACATAATATTATCGAATTAATATATTTATATTAGTATCAAAAATTAATTAAATGAAAAAGTAGTTTCAGACTCTCTACTATTATATGTTCTGTATAATATGTATCTTAATTTAATAGAAATATATAAATCAAAACATTATGTTTGGACATGTTAGTAGGTATCATTAGAAGATATTTTGTTTTATGTCTAAAAATAATGCCTACCCTCTACTCTTAGATTATTCTACTTTACCCCTAAACCAAATTTTATATTTTTTGTTGATCTATAGAATACCTTTTATGGTTTACGCTTTGATTATTTATATGTCTAGATAGACAGTCGAAGCTGAAAACGCGTCAAAAAATATTGTGTCCAGCTGTTAGACTCTTTATACCTTCCCCGCGCTCAGTAGCAGTTGTGCTGTCAATGGATACGCTCGAGTTTGTTTGTAAAATTATCTTGTTTACAATGGCGGTTTGTGTGATTAAAGTGTGCAGAAATTACAAAGGACGATCTAAAACAACAAAAAAAGTTACCTATCATCGGTAAGTAACATTATTTCGTATCAATTCCAGCCAATTAGGCCATTGTAATATTTTGAAATTAAATAATTATTTATTTCTGCCATTTTGTGTTTGACGCGTGTGTTGCCAGTTTATGAACCCAAAAATACCTTAAAAATATGACCTAGTATGTAATTCATAAAGATATTAGAAATAGATTTAGCGTCGACATGGGTGCCGTTTTTAACCGACTTTAAATTAAAAGTAGTTTAATATTAATTGTTTTTTTTTTTTAATTTAATTATTTATGCTAAATAAAAGTAAATTAATATGAATATCTATTAAGTAAATATGTCAAGGTATGAACTCTAATTATAGTTAAAATGAAAATATCTCTCTATAGTAAATGAAAACCCCCCGTTCAATTATTTTTTACTTTTTAGTTCCTGGAAGTCGTTCTTACAATATTTTTTTTTGAAGTTGTTTTAAATTTTGAGGATATTGGTATGATTGTTTTAAATATGAAGTGTGATGTTGTATTTCATTATAGTTTAATGACGATAATTTTTGCCCTTCGTACGTTTAAAAAAACAAAACAAAACGAATTTCTTTGTTTCTGACGTGACGTTCAAAAGGTATTTTTTTTTAATTATTGTCAGATCTTCAATCGAAGAAAGATGTATCTTAAAAAAATAATTATTTTTAATAGAGTTAAAACAAATGTTATGAGTTTAAATATACATAATAATATTATATATTCCAAGTTAAAAAAATATTTTTCTTATATATTCCAATTTTCTTCAAAATTGACCCAGAAGTTTTAAAAAATAATAATTGGTACGTTTATATGCAAAGAATGAAAATGACTTGAGTTCCGACCTTCGAAATATTGTTAGTATTGTTGTTTTATTCCAATTAATTTATTTTTTCATACTACATATTTTTGTGAATTGAAAAAATATATTCTCGACTTTGATTAATTTCTCCCTATTTTGAGATGAATTTTTCCACAACTGGTAACATTATTCACGCCAACTAGGAACGCATAATGACTTATCGCGAGTGTAAGACGTAGCTGTCACGCACACTATTATAACAGACTTGGATTGTTTGTTTTAGGTCGTTTGCAGCGCGACACTCTATCTAGACATATAAATTAGACATGGGTAACTCAGCGAAATTCCCCGCGCCAACTCAGCAACACAGGCGCAGTGTAGTGCGTCGGCTCTTTGAGTCAACTCAAAATTGCGCCACGACGCAACAAAATGGGACGCGCAAAGCGAGCCTTGAACGCAACGCCCGCGCCACGCTCATAGTTCACTCAGTGAGTGAGTACTGCGCCGTGCGCCGACACATTATGAATGTGTGAGCTGACTCACCCTGCGCAGTGAAGCGTGCCGGCGCAATTGCGCGGCGCAGCGCAGTGTTACACATGTCTAATATAAATAATCTAAGGGTTTACGGTCGGTAATAAATAAAACGACTAATACGTTAAATTAAGGATGGTAGGTATTTTCCATTGACTTATATGTATACATATAAGTCAATGGTATTTTCATAAATTATAGGTACTTGAGAGGTTATTAATCAATAAATAATTATATAAGCATCGAAATATAACGCATAGTCTTAGATTATTTAGACATATAAATAATCAAAGCGCATAGTAAGTATATCTTTATTATCTTTATAATATACTCAGATTATATAAGAAATATTTAATCTGAGACTTTATAAGTATCTACCATTGACTTATATGTATACATATAAGTCAATTATATGTATACATTGACTTATATGTATACATATAAGTCAATGGTATCTACTGGAAGTTTTGAAGATCATTTTTTTCAATTTTTTATCAATTTTAATTTTTAACATTAGATAGGTACTTATCGTTTAAAAACATTTCATATGTCAGGACATTTATGTTATTTCATTTAAATTAAACAATAAAGGAGTGTTTTCGATAATATCGGTTATTGGAGGGGTATACACAACAGACAATTAATGAAAGAATAATCTATTATTAATAAATAAGCGTTATTTTTATTAGATATTGTATGCCAGTCTGCCACGCACGAATCTGTCTCGACTATCGACTCAATGTGAATTTCTCTTAGGGCAGTCGCACATTGGATACGAATTTGTATCGTATAAATTTGTATTTTTTTCTACGTAAACGTACGTTATTGGACATACGAATGGAAAGCGCACACTGATTCCGTTTTTCTGTGTTAAAATGCCAGTAATGACTGTGAACCGTAACAGGTAACAATTATATGGGTATCTGCGCATGAATAAAGATATATTTGATTATATTTTAGCTACAATCAACTAAAGTAAATACAGTAACTTTTGCAAGACCAGAGTATAGACTTTTTCTATATCTATATCGAATTTAACGTACGAATGCCTAAAAACTCCGAACACCGAGATTTATTTCGTATTACGGAACTATACGCGCGTACACGCACGACTAGTTCGCATCCAGTGTTCGTACGAGTAGAATTCACACAAAAACGCATCTAAAGTGCAACCGTTCGTAAATCGTATGATATGTAATCCAGTGGCGGATTTACACATTTTTGGCGTATAGGCTATTAAAATTTTGCCGCTCTATAAATATAAGTTCCAAAATTTTCTAAAATACAATGATAGGAATTGTCTTGAAGGTAAACTTCTCTCAGTAAGTCTTACTTTTAGACTATTCTCTGTAAGGTACATAATACTGTTTTAAAAGTAAGAAAAGTAAGACTTGATTTCTGTAAGATAGCTAAAAGAAAAATCGGTCCTCAAATTTGCCGCCCCTAAAATCTGTCGCCCTAGGCTGAAGCCTACTCAGCCTGCTGGTAAATCCACCACTGATGTAATCTATGTCAATATAGGTCACACTATCTTAACTTAAATGCCCCAATTATGATCCTAATACAGGTTGTTTGAATTATCTATATATGCAAGTTTTGCACGTTTGCTTAGCTCGTTCAATAAATGATATTTTGTGCTCACGATTATGGAAAATTTAACTTATCAGCCCAAGGTCGTGAACACACCTGTATGCCAGTTTGCCCCAATTCTATAAAAAAAATGTCACAACTCCTGAAGTTATGTCATCAGAGGTGTTGATATTGATGATTAAAAGAAATTAAATTAAATTAAACTGAACGTAGCTGGCGCAGCTGCCTTACGCTCCAAAGGGGACTGGCAGAATTAACAGCGTTGTGGCATGAAAGTGTCACAGCATATGCTGAGCCAGTTCCTATTCGCAACCGCAGTGCACATTGCGACTTGACTGTACTAGCATAGATTTAGGTATAGTTAGATTAAGCTGTTGTCATGTTGTACTGTGTTTGTGAATAAACGTTTTATCTATCTATCTATCTAAATTAAGACATTTAACTGAACTGATTTTACCGATTAATATGTATTATAGCCGCATTTGATTTTATACGTCTCATATATTTACTTAATTTGGCTATTTTGTATCCCGTTGAACAGTGATAATGTCAAGTTTTAAGTTTTGCAAGACATAGTTTTCCATCGAAATAGCACCACATTCGGTGCCTATCATTATTCCTTGAAGATACATAACTGGTTTTATAAAGCTTTCACATATAGATTAAGCTTGTTTGGGGCAACATCAAAGATTGTTTCATAGAAATTGGATTTTTGGTAAGGAAAGTTATCTTCATTTAAATAGCTTGCTCCTTAAGATGAACCCCACGCGAACGACGCGACGTCGCTGATGCCTGCGCACTAGCACTTAGCAGTTACTAAATTGTAAATTATAGTTTCAGAGTAGAGAATCACCTAAATGCTTTCATAGAATAAGCTGTTGAAAATGTGAAGACGCTAGACCCTCAGATTAAGTACCTAGCTAGACCGCTTCAATAGACAAAAACTTATTTTTCTTTTTCGCGAAATTTGAAAGGGACGGTATTCACTCTTTGAGTAACTACTAGTTAAATAAATAAATAAGTACCTTTCATCAATGCTCTTGCACATCCCGGTCGGTATTTTGTTCTTATGTCGATTTATAAAGCCGCGTGCGAAGTCTACTCCAGGTAAATTATTTTTAAATTTTCTGTGGTTTATGCCCTGTGAATCTAAATATATTTTGACTAAATATCTCAAGTCTGTTATATCCAAAGGATAGCCTGATTCAGCGCAATCATATAGTTTTTTTACTATAAAATCTTCGATTTCTGGTTTTAGTGCTGTTTGACCCCCAATTTTTTTTAAATCTTTTCTCATATAATGACGATGAAGTGTTGTATTTGATACACCATATTTGTCAGCCACAGCTCTGATAGACACATTATGATCGGCATCTAATTCTTGAAGGGCTTTTTTCAGTGTATTCATCCCATATTGCAAGTATCTTTTCGCCCCTGGTTTTGGTTTATACTTGCGAGGCATGTTAGCGTTCTGTGGAGAAAAACTATTGCTGTTGAAAAATTTATATGGTTTTGCCATAAATAAATAGTATATTTACGTCAATATAACGTACATTACGTATATGTAGGAACTAATATCATGAATGCGAAAGTATTGTCGGTCTGTTACATTTTCACGGCTAAATCACTGAATCCAATCTGATGAAATTTAGTACGCAGAAAGATAAAAAATAATAATAATAATAAGCTCTATTATTATTTCCTCTTTTTTAGCTTTCTATTAGGTAAATCATCTCAAATGGGAGTAAAGCCATGTAAACTTATTAGGAAGTAGGAACAAAATAAAAATCAAACATTTTTAAACTAGTTGTGAAATGTGTAACTAGTTGGTCACCGCGACTTCGTTCACAAGAAATTATATTTAAGTGATGATAAAATTAAACAAAAATATTCTTTTCGACATGTAGTTTTCACAATCTACCTGTGAAAACTTCCTAAATGTAAATATTATATTTTCGGACAATAACGTGAACAAAGAGACTGACAAAAAAAAAGGTTAAACATTATTTTTATATAATTAATTATGTATTATGTTACCCTTCTTTTATTCATTCTCGATTTTGGGTAAATATATTCGGTAATTATGCTAATTATAATAAAACAGTAAAAAAAGGACCACTCTTTCATGGAATGTATTATGTAATTAAGCAGTTTGGTTACTTTATCGAAAAACGATGGTGAATTTTTTTAAATAATAATCCATCCGATTCCGTTATAGGGACTTGAAGGTCTATTTCGAAAATTTCGAATAATTCGAAGTTCACGTTAGGGAGGGGCGAGGGGATGTGTGTGCACACACATATACACACACAATGGGGTTTTGAAGTTCTAGGACTTCTAGGTTAGGTTATGTTGGTATGGTGACCACCGCGCTCGAGTCGAGCGAGCGAAGCGAGCGGTGCCGCGGTAACAGCCGATGAGTGCCAGAACCGAACCCTTTTTTTAATGTCAGATATCGACAGACGAGCATGAGGTTCACTTGATGGTAGGTGATACCTCAGCCACAGAACATCAGACAATGATGCGCTGTCGACCTAATTTTTACTTCGAGCATTCGGAAATCAATAGACTGAAACACAAACGCGCAATATGCACTTCGCTGTTTTTCCATCTATGAATGGTGGTTCGTTACCCGGTCGGAATTTAGATATTCGTCCCACCCGATCAATGTCACCAGACGTGGGGAAAACATGCTTACAGAAAATTATAAACATGTGGTTCCGGTGGGATTCGAACGCACGACCCATCGATGCACACGGCAGGTGTTCTACCAGACGCGCCAACGAGCCCGTCAACGTCCTACTTATTTTACTTAACTACATGGGATAAAACAAAGTCGCTTCTCGTTGTCTATCTGTCCCTATGTATGCTTAGTTCTTTAAAACTACGCAACGGATTTTGATGCGTTTTTTTAATAGATAGAGTGTTTTTTGAGGAAGATTTGTGTATATAATTTGTCAAGGTTTCGTGTAAATTGGTTGAAATGTAACGATTATTGTTATTAACGGAAAATGTTAAGCCGCCTGGGAGCTTTCATCGAAAACTCTGCCTGATCCATTTGGGATATATCAAAACAATGCATGGTGAGATGATGACATATTATATCTATCTTTTAATTGAATTTCGATATTCCTCCCACCCGATCAATGCTCGAAGTTTTTGACGGGATCGTTGGCGCGTTCGGTAGAACACCTGCCGTTCGCATCGATGGGTCGTGGGTTCGAATCCCACCCGGGACAACATGTTTATAGTTTTCTGTAAACATGTCTTCTCCACGTCTGGTAACTTTTACCAGACGTGGAGAAGATATATAGAAGATATACCGTTATACTACGAACCACCGTTCATAGATGGAAAAACCGTGAAGTGCGCGTTTCGGTTTCAGTCTATGGATTTCCGAATGCTCGAAGTAAAAATTAGGTCGACGGCGCATCATTGACTGATGTTCTGTGGCTGAGGTATCACCTACCATCAAGTGAACCTCATGCTCATCTGTCGATATCCGACATAAAAAAAAAAAATTACCATACGTGGGGGAGACATGCTACATATATAACCATGTCGTACCGGTGGGATTCGAACCCACGGCCCATCAGTGCGCACGGCAGGTGTTCTACCGAACGCGCCAACGATGATAGGATACAATTAAAAAAAAATAGAAGCATGTGATGTTCAGTGGCGTAGCTATCATAGGGCAAAGTGGTGCAGTGCACCAGGGCCCTGAAGGTGACAGGGCCCCCTGAGCTTCGCAAAGAGGCAGCTCTTGAAGCTATAAAAATTCTCTCAAGATTTTTTTTTTCAAGATTTTAAATGAGCATTTATAACGCCGATAATTGAAACGCCGAGCGCCCTTGTTTAGTAATAATTTGCAAATTACTTGCATTTGCTGAAAAAATCTAGCCGGGAGATTGCGTTTTTTTTATGGGGCCTTTGTCCACCTAACTTCGCCACTGGTGATGTTGAGAACGAACCTAAGCCTTTTTCAAAATTCGGTAAGAGACGTGTTTGCTAACGTATACAGTAGCTAGAGTGTAAAACGTAGTAGTACATCGGCGTAGTGGGTATACTATAGCAGCATAAGCGTAAGCGCATTATAAGGAAATGGTATAAGTTAACAACACGGATGTAATTATAATTTAATAATGTCTTGAATATTTTGAAATAAGATGTACATAATATTTAAGATAAGATATCGAAATTATAAGATCCCGTCATACTCTCCATCCTGCATCTTTGATGGAAGGCATAGCTTTCGTTTCAAGGACGTTAAAGAGTCTACGACTACTAGATAGCTATATAGCAAGATGTTTGTTGTGAAAAAGCAGAGAAAGTTCAAAGTATCACGAAGTGAGCTGTTTTCAATTTGAACGATAGAACGATGTTTTAAAATTTCTCATACCGCTTCTCCCCGTTCCCGTCTCAAATCACCCCCCGAAAATAGTAATGAAATAATGAACTATCGTTAAATTAAAATACTTTGTAGTGTTCCGCTTACCTTAATTTATTGAGGATTTTATAATGTAATACCCAAATTAACCAATTAATAACAAAAACAATAAACAGTATTTCAATAATTCAACCTCTTTAGTTCTACTTCAATAATGACAATTTATTTACTGTCATACATACGTCAATACTTGCTGTTTACTGTCATAATTAATATTGGCTACGTTCCACTGGCCGGTAAACACGCTTAAGTTTAAAATTCAAATTCGTTTTATATTACAAATAGTAAACAATCAAAATTTTTTATCTCTAGATTTTCAATGCTGTCATATTAATATGTATAATTTTATACGAATTTTGGTTTTACTCTGTTTTTTACTTTTCTTCTTTAGACGCTTCGATCAACAATGTAGACGCTGGAAAGCATTAACGTGGTAGCTAGAGGTGGGACGTTGATGCTTTTACAGTCAACGAAACGATATCTTTTAACGTCGACTATAAACTAGTATATAATTTTTTTTAATGAAAACTATTTAATAGTTTAATTTTCGACTAGTTTCACTCGTCGTTCCTAAAGTGCCCAAAAACGTAAACTGACACGTTTCGACAGTTCATTCCAAGTTAATAGGTAAACATTAGACAAAACAAGAATCAACAGTACTATGTTTTCAAGTAAGCATAAAAAAAATTATTTACACTTATTTTTAGAAAAACATTCACAGTGTTTTGAATTTCGCTATGCGCGACCTGCGCAATCTAAAAAAATCACGTAATTTTTTAAACGAAAATTTGTTTATTTGAGATGCTTGGTTATGCTTATTATAGAGTTGCGTATCTGTTATCATTGCAATAGAGTTTAAACTCAACGATCACTCAACAAGCGAAGATTAGTTTACTTTAACACGTGCCGGACGGAAGAGAGATAATCATGTTAAAAATCTAGCAAATGTGACGAGGATGACATTGAATAGAGATCTGCACAACATAGCCCATATATCGGTTCTTTAGTCTATTCGTAACACTTCAGGTTGGATTAGGTTATGTTTCCTCTAACGGCCGTTCACGTCGCACGGCGTCACTGCTGTCTTTTTTAACCAGTTTTCTCGTGTATTAGTAAACAATTTGAATCAGTTTATCAGTTCAAAGTAAACAATTAGGCGTGAAGCGTATTTATCGTAACAGATAAAAATCACAGGTTTTGAAAATATCATGCAATACTAAATAATAACTGTTCAACAAATAACAGCCAAGCCATTACAAAACAACTGTGATTCTTATCTTTCTCAGTTAAACATCTATGACTGTCGTGTGCTAAATCGAGACGCAGCTAGTATCTATTATCCAAAAATATACAATGAACGTTTCACAGGAAGGAAATCACTCAATCAATATAATATGTAATTCCTTTTGTATCTAAATAACAGATATTTACATCTATTATTATTGAGTAACAGTAACACGTATGACAGATATGACCTGTTATCACCTATGTCTATAAACAACTCTACTAATAGTACTAATTACTCTACGGTGGTAATTTACCACTGGTAAACTATGGTGTAAGAGCAAGAAGGAGCGAGGCTATATTTACCTTACAAATATGTCAATTGTCAAACTGTAAAAGCGTCTCGCGTTCCGAACGGCCCCGGGCCAGTATATATAATATACTCTGTGACCCCGTGCAGTGATGCCAATTTGGGGGTTTTCCCCCAAATTTAGGGGGAATCAAGATGTCCAGGGGTTTTTTAGGGGGTACTTTACCAAGATTTATTTATAAAAACGCACGATTCTATACAATTAATATTAAGCCTCGAACCTTGAATTTCATTGTTTATGGTTCAATTAATGTATGTAAAAGTGTAAAATGCTTCTACATAAATACGACAGCTATTTTATCCTAATTGAATGTATTTTTATTTAATTAATATTTGATTACTTCTCAAAATCGATATTTAGGGGTATTTGAAGTTGGTACTAGGGGGAACATTTTGTAGGAGTTGGTATTACTGGCCCCCGCCTCGTTTGAAGTGGGACATTGTACTGACTCAGTGTTAAAAAAGAAAGAGACTACTCTTACACTCGTTTTGACTTTTGAAGTTGTGTATTACCCAACACTAAGTGAAGTTGCTGCTGCTTATATTACACTCTTTGATTATAAATAATCTAAGATTACACTATTTACTTTTATTAAAACAATTTAGTTGAAACCATAGTAGGATTGTAATTTGTATTACAACTATATTGCCACTTATAATATATTGTACTTATATAATATATGAGATGAGACAAAATTGACTTGCTCGAAATTGAACTATCTATTCAGAATCAGTAAAACAATTTTCTTCTCTCGTCTTGCTTCCTTATGACAGCTGTACATTACACCCATGTTTAATGCTACTGGGAAAGAGATAGAGAAAGAATTAGAATCAGAATGATGTTTAAAGATTTTATTGTTTGATAATACTAACATAAAGATACAAAAATAGTTTAAAATTATAATTAAGATTCTTATCGCAAAACTCATTGTTTTGATATTACTCACTTTTAAGATGATTTATAATTATATGCTTACACATACTAATCATCATCATTTCTTCTATTCATCATCACTATATTAAGTCTTCACTTTTCATTACACTCCAAAGTAAATAAATTAAAGAATTCTTAATTATTACAACTGTTATCAGCTTTAATACACTTACAAATTGGTTGGATAAGAAACATTTGGAATCTAAAGTATACACATTAATTATTATAACTGTAAAAATATTCAGTTATTCACATGGAAGAAATGAATATTTATAACAATCTTATGACTAAGATCAGATGGATAACTTTACTATGTAAAAGGATGCAGAATCAAAACTAGATGAAAGTTTTGTTTATTAATTTCTGACAATTACTTAAAATTTGCAATCGGTGTCTGAAATTGTATATGAATGACCTATGTAAAATGTACTATAACTACATCTCTGTAGTTGTCAGTGTGATCATTGATAAAAAGGAATTTAAAATCATTCTGCCCAACTACAAAGTAAAATTGATTAATCTTCAGTGGGTATTGAGTTTCATTATTCAGTAGCAGCCATGGCACGTGCCTGCGCTCGGACCCTCTTATCATATTCTAGCCGATTTTGACTGAAATAAAAATGTTATTGTAATTTTTTATTGGTCAATCATGATTGATATTATATTTAAAAGTAATCATATAAGATATGAAGACAATGAGTGAATGAAGAGGCTATGTAACATTTTTTTAAACTCCTACTTTTTACATTGAAAGGTGTTCAGAAGGTGTCCATTACAATATATACATATTTAATTATTTTATTTGTCAAATTTAGTTATTAAATAAACTATCAAGAAAGTTATTAATTGTCTAAAAAATATGTAACGTAACTGTTTTGCCCATTTTCTCGATCATTTACAAATTATATTATACCCCCTTCATCCACTCATGTCTTAATATGTATTATAGAAATTAACATATCACTGTGCAGAAAAGAATTAAAAAATTACAGAATAATCGATGGATGTTAAACCTTCTTTGCTTTAATAATAATAGAACTTACCAATAGATTGTGTATGCTTCAGCCTGTGCAGGATCTTTTACATTGGGTTCATTGAGCAAATCTTGAATACCAAGTAGAATTTGTTTGATGGTGATTGCAGGACGCCAATCCTTCTCTTCATCCAGTAAAGATAAGCAAACAGTACCAGAAGGATATACATTGGGATGAAATAAAGGAGGCTCAAATTTGCATTTTGGGGGACTTGAAGGGTAGTCATCCTTAAAGATCATACGCAATTTGTATAGTCCACCTTCCCATGGTGTCTGGAACGATAAGAAAACATTATGAACTTCAACTATTAGTTGTACCTATATATGTATATATGTATATATATATATATATATTCATCCCGCAACACTTTTGGCATCCAATGAACACAAAAATGCATTTAAAGTGGCGACCACCGACATTTGGCGACCATTATACGGACGCCACTTAGTTTTTCAATATTTTTATCACCAGTCAACGGTAGATGGTGTTAGGGGTACTATATCAATTTTTGAAATGGACACCAAATTCCCTCCGAATTGTTTGGAAAAGTATAATATGATTCCGGGTTCTGCCGCCAGAGGGTCTGTATACACAACGCTGTATATTTGCCTTTTACTATACCGATAATTTGGACACCAAACGTTGCCGGCTCGGCGCCGTATATTTGGCTTTTACCATACCGATGATTTGGACACCAAACGTTGCCGGCTCGTTATTAAAGCGATCGTGGTGTTGTGAATTGCAATTTGAGAAACTAGCCCCGGAGAAGTTAGTTAAAATTGGACGGTGTTAAGCAATACAGTGTCAACCCACATGGTTGCCATTTTGAGAAAATTGAGTTTGAAGTTTTAGTTAGGTTTTAATAAATTTCTTTTAAAAAATAACAGAAATAATAGTTTTTTTTTGTAATTATAATTATTAGACTAAATGTTTATATAATATTGTTTTTCTTTGGAGCAATCAAAGTAATAGAATTTAGTGCATTATTGTTGAATATTTTAAACATTTTTTATGAAATATGTACTTCAGCTCATAAGGAAGCGATTTGTATAAAAATTTACATTTTTATCATTTTGTGGGTTGACACTGTATTGCTTAACAGCGTCCAATTACTGAACGCAATTTAGAGTTGAATGAAGAAGAAGGCCTTGGACTGACACGTAGGCTTAAATAACGTGAGCAAAGGCGCGGGTAGTCTTGATATAAAAAATATAACTTGAGTGTACATACTTTTATTTAAATGCCAGTTTTACACCTTCGAGTACACGGGCATTCCAACATTAAACGTTCTATAACTCAAAAAGTATGGGCATTAGAAAAAAAGTTTTTAATAAAAAATTGTAGAGAATAAAGTGATCTTTAAAATTGAATAGATGCATTTTATTGATTAATCCAATATTTTAAGAGTTATTGAGCAAAATATAAAAACCCGTTCAATAAATGGGCCATAAATCGTAAACGGTAAGTTTTACGAAAAAGTTTAAAGGAAACAAAAGATGCGATGCAGTATTTTCTACAATAATAGTCTTAATAACTTTTGCCCTAAAGTGCATAGTTTCCGAGATATCGGCCAAAAACTTTACTTCAAGATTGCGATCGAAGCTCCACCTGGATCTGTCAGCATTTTGTGTTTTTATGGTCAGTAAGTGACACTTAATCTAAAAAAAAAAAAATTGGATCGGAAATTAAGTGCGAGGTTGACCAAAAAAACGGCTTTATTTACTGTATTAATAGCGAAAATCAAGAATCGAATTCAGTCATAGAATGGTTTGATACATGTTTATTATTTTATGTAGTAAAAAAAACTGAAGTTTTCATTTAATACTTTGCTTCTTTCCAAAAAGTCTCTTTATTTTTTTCTCATTAAAGCTTTAAACAATAATTTCAGATTTTCTTATTACTTTTAAAATATGAAACACTTATGAACGCAGACAATTATTATATTAATTTTTATTATAGTATGCTATTTAGATATGATAAGTTTAAAAAAAATTCAAGCTGTCTCCTAAAAAAAAAATCAAAAATCTCTTCACAAATGGCTCCTCCGAAAACGATTCCTAATCTTGCAAAACTCTATTTCAGAAATATATTTGGTGCTGAAGTAAGAGGCGTCTTACCAAGATATTTTCTAAAAAGCTACTTGGAATATAATTTCCTTTATGTTGTTAGTTTTTGTTTCAGTTTTATGGTTATTTGATCTGATGTAAACTCTCTTTCACTATTCTAAGTAGACCCCATACTTTTTTATTTCTCCCTTTCAGTTATGTTTTACTGAATAGTCAAATGTTGAAAATAATTTTAGTATAAAGTCTGTACACTTTAAGTATGATGAGAACAAAATTATTGTGGTAAAAATTATTTTGTGTTTTGGCTAAATATTAATATTATTACTAAATAGATATTTCAGAGTAATTTATCTGTTTCTCCTAAATAACAATTATAACACATAATGTATTATTTTAATAATTTTGATATCTGACTGTACAGTGTACAAGGTTTCCACAACTATTAGACTCGTGACAGGTTGCCACTTTTGTCAGTAAATGAACATCAATATAATGTTCTGTATATCAAGGCGCCAGAAGTACACGCTAATGGGAGGTTGTCCGACGTACGAGGGAGTGGATTCAGTATACAAACAATATACAGAGTTCCAATTTATTTCCAAGTAAACGGTAGTCTTATCTCTAGTGGAATGATGAATAATATACTTCAATATACGCGGATGGAGTAAGTATACCAATGTGGTTTGGTTGTCAAAAGTACTGCGAAGAATATTGATACTGGTAAATTAGTATATTCTAGGATATTGCAACAAGGTGAATTTAAAGTTACACACTAGGTATTATAGTTGTTGATACGTTAATATATATGATTAATATTGCTTTAAGTCTATTAGAAGTGGTGGTTGCCAGAAGGTTGCAAAATGAAAGGTTGCCAAAAGTGTAGCGGGATTTATATATATATATATATAAATATATATACTTTGATATTTGTGGATATCAAATTATTGACAACACTATATGTTCAGTAGTTTGTGAGTTATGTGTGATTAATGATGGCATTGATTAAAACAAAAATCACAAAACTTGTTTTATTTTCACATAAGGTCAATTCGGCAGACTTCATAAAAAAAAAAAAAGACTTATTTTGACTGTTCCATTACCTTAAAGCCATGTTTTATTATCTTTATATTTTTATATGTTTTATTAGCTAACTAGTTAACACTAGTTTTGTATACACAGCTAGTTTAACTCTAGTCTTGTATGTAACACAGTGCAATGGCCGAATTTGGCTCCCATATTGGTTAAGACATGTACATAGACTGACAAATTTAACTGCACATACACTGTTTACATTATTATAGATATTATATAAGTGTGCGAATTTCGATTACATTTTAATGTATGTCTTTAACATTTAGAAATAATGTTTATTAGTCCTAGTTTCGCAAAAAGAAGTGTTTGTCGGGCTAGTCCAGAATATCTCACCATTCAGGGGAAGAAAACACATCAAACTGAAAAATAAATAATGCTTTCCTTTAATAAAAAAGGGTGAATTTTATGCGTTTTTAAAAATAAAGTTAAATAAGTAAACTAAACATATAACACAAATCATATCAGTAAGTATACCTTTTAACTACACAGTAGATCAAACGTAATAAGACGAAAAAGTTCTATTATTTTTACTTATGTATTATTTAAAATATCGCTATTTAGGCATAAGAGATTCACAATTTCTGAAAACACTGAATTTGGCATACGACAGTCTTGTCTTCCAAAATTAAGATGGACATCCCTGATACTATAGGGACATTTCACGTGAAGCGGACAGGGAAAAAAAGTGAGGTTCTGAAAATCGACCACATTCGGCCCATTTGTACTTTTAGTAGGTATGAATGTGTACGCAAAATATTTTTTTTGTATAGTGTATATTTACCAAGTTATAGGTTTCAAAAGAATTGTCGTTGATTGGTACTACAATTTTTCGAAAGTAATTTTTCGAATATAACAAATCTACTATAAAATATTTTACATAACGATACATATTAAAAATATACTGTTCTTTTTGACAGTAAAAATTTTTTAAAAAATTTAAAAAAAATTAATGGCCAAAACCGGAAGTAAACTTTTCAAACCAGAATTACAGTCACTTCGACCAAATTTTTTTAATTTTTTTTTCTTTCAAAATATAGCTTAAATGATAATGAAAGTACACTTTTCTAGTGTACTTTCATTATCAAAAAATTTAAAATGGGATCTCTATTAGTTTAGGAGATACGTTGAATAATATACACCCGCGTCGCAAGGGGCGTCATATGTAGCGCTTGCAAGGTTGAGCAGTTTGCGCGATATTGCAACTTTATTAATATTTTATATCGTTTTAGCGTATATTTAACCTCATTTAATGATATGAAATAAGTTTTATTAATATAATTTATAACTACATAATACAAATATAATAATAATAATAATAAAGCCTTTTATTCAAACGAAGAAAGTAAGAAAGTTACATTTTTTTTTTTTTGTACTTAATTCTTAATAACTAAATTACATCTAAAATTTCTTCGCCTGCTTGCCAACTGACAAAGGCCTCCTCCAACCTTTTCCACTCCTTCCTATCGCGCGCTATTCGGTGCCAAGTTCCTCCTGCTATTGTTTTTATTTCGTCCTCCCAGCGCTTATGTTGCCTGCCTCTGTTCCTTTTTCCCTCCCTAGGGCACCACTCTGTCACCGTTCTTGACCATTTATCCTTTCCTCTGACCAAATGCCCTGCCCAATTCTATATAAGTTAATAATATATTATAAAGAAAAAACGTTTTTGGAGCAGTAGAAAAGTTTTATTTGCGAAACGTGACTAATAGCGCCATCTGTTAGTAACGTGTAGTACTTTTTTGTCTCAGATAGAGTCAAACGGTCAAAATTATCTACAAGAAAGAGATAGAAATATGACGCCTAGCGGTTTCGTAACTTAAACTTTAGTGTTGCTTTACCCGTCAGCGACTTGTGCACGTTTTAATCTGTGACAGTTGTTATTATTAATGGCGCCGTACGGTGATCGATGTTTTAACCCATTTCACTTGGTACTTCATCGAAAATTTAAGGAAAATATCTAAATGTTTAGCTCAAAAGTGGAGTTTTTCACAAGATCTTTACGTATGTGCCTCCTGCAGGAAACGACTTTTGACTCCTCCAGTAGCTAATGAAGACATTATGCAATGCAGTCAAACATCTAGTGAACCTTCGCAAAACATTGAAGATGAACCGTTTATTCCCGAAGATAAGTTTAAACATATTTCCACCCAAACCGACACATCCATAGAAAACGAAGAAATTTTAAAGCAGCTAAAAGAGAAATTCAATCATCCTTCTACTTCTACTTCTATGAAGACTATGATATTAACAATAGCACCCACGTCATGGAGTGAAAATAAACTTGCAGAAGAATTTGGAACGTCCAGGCGACAAGCAAGAAAAGCAAAACAACTTGTCAATCAGTTCGGTATCTTATCCTCTCCGAACCCACGCGGTGGTCGTAAACTACCAGCCGAGTCGGAGAACTTGGTTAAAGTAGGCCTGGCCTTCTTGTAAAGAGGACCAGTTCTGCCATAGATTCCCATTGTAAAATTGTTAAAATTACAAAATAAACAGTTCTTGTGTTGTACCAATGTTGTTTTATTATGTTTGAACTATTTTATCACAGTAATTTATACAAGCCATTTTATTTGACGCACACCAACCGATCTAAGCAAGTGCTACATATGACGCCCCTTGCGACGCGGGTGTATATTATTCAACGTATCTCCTAAACTAATAGAGATCCCATTTTAAATTTTCTAGTGTACTTTCATTATCATTTAAGCTATATTTTGAAAGAAAAAGAAATAAAAAAAAATTGGTCGAAGTGACTGTAATTCTGGTTTGAAAAGTTTACTTCCGGTTTTGGCCATTAATTTTTTTTAAATTTTTTAATTTTTTTTTACTGTCAAAAAGAACAGTATATTTTTAATATGTATCGCTATGTAAAATATTTTATAGTAGATTTGTTATATTCGAAAAATTACTTTCGAAAAATTGTAGTACCAATCAACGACAATTCTTTTGAAACCTATAACTTGGTAAATATACACTATACAAAAAAAATATTTTGCGTACACATTCATACCTACTAGAAGTACAAATGGGCCGAATGTGGTCGATTTTCAGAACCTCACTTTTTTTTCCCTGTCCGCTTCACGTGAAATGTCCCTATATTGAGATTAAAATCTATAATATTGTAATAATATAGTATATTTATAAAGAATAAAATCTGAAAAATAATCAAAACTAAACACTTGAAACTTCTGTTTTGCCAACGTAGTGTACTCTCAATGCAAGTTTCCAACAGAACTAAAATCATAAGGCTGTTTTTTCATTTTGTACTACACGTAGCACTATCAGTATCTATTTATTAGAATAAGAGGTTTACTATTTCTTAGTTTGTATTGCCATCCTCATAGCTGCGCAGAATTCTTTGAATTTATAGTCTTAGCCGACAGACAGTCTTCGCCCCATTGACCTTACAACTACACCATACCATAGATACAACTGCAGCTTTATCAAGTTAATAATTAGTTGGAACAATTTTAAGTTAAAATTTTATAATACCAACATATTGTACTAACCCCCTTTTTACCGGGAATTGCACATTCCCAGGTCATCAAATTTAGTGAGCCATCAGGATTTTTCATTGGTCTAGCAACAAATCCCTGAAATTAAAAAATATTATTTGCACTAACAAACCAAAGTGATTTTCACATTAGTTTTAATACTAACACAAGTGCACTGAATGAATTTTATATGCTAGACACACGACTTACAAAGGGATGGTCCTTGCGCCAAGCCTTTCTTTCTTCGGCGAGACGAGCACTTGCAATTCCCGACATCTTCTGAAAGTCCAATTAATATATTATAAAATATGTTTAAAAGACATTATAACGACGATAAAATACTTACAAATAAAACAATTAATTACAGAAAAATAAATCCCACAGCGCGAAAAGCGTCCCACGATGCGTCAGCCGTCAATTAGACATAGCATAGCACAGATTAAATTTTAAAGCATAGAGCTTTTTTGTAGTTATAAATGCCCCTTAATAACTTTTTACTCTGTTCAAGTTCTATCCGATGAAATTATTATCGTGAACAGTCGTTTAAATAACTTTTGCTATATGCCGCGGCACGGCAATAATTCAAAAAACAGTTTAAGTTGCAGGTGCTAAAAAAACGTTTGTTGCTGCACTTAGATTCCCTTATTTTAAGTAGGTACCGTAAAATGGGGGAAATAGGGATCCAGGTGTAAATTGGGACAAATGGCTGGAAGATTTTTAAAGTGTCTAAACTATAGACTCTTCGTTTTATTTTTGTTTAAGTGTTTTTGAATATGTAGTAAAAATGTAAAAGAAACTATAGCAATACTGAATAATAGTGAATTAATCCTCTAAAAGCTGTGGGTCTCAGTTGAATGTGGCGCTTGGAAGAGAGAATATTTGTATGCTGTAGAAACTTCGCTAAAAACTTGTTATTTTGATGTATTTCTAACAAGACTTCACGTTAATTATATATTTTGGTGTTTTATGACCACCGCAATAAACAATAATTTCTCATTTTTATATCTTATTTAGGCAATATTAAAAAATGTATCAATTTGCTTAATTTTTTGGGGGAAATAGGGACCTAAACTGTGTAAATTGTTACAGGAATTGGAAAAATTGGGACGAGAACCGGTAAAATAGAGACGATAAATGTGTAAGTTGGGATAGCTTCTTAGGGTTGTCATTATGTTCCTACTGACCGATTATCTTCAGTTACTCAGATTCATGTAGTTTCTATTGCATATTTTGATCTTTTATGTATTTTTACCTATGTTAGATTTTACCTATATACCTTAATGTAGATTTTATGTGAAAATATGCTATTTCTTTTACAGATTAGCCGCGGACATACTTACCAAGTAAAACACCTTATAAAAAATATGTTCCTGTACATATTAAGGCTGCGATTGCAGAATATGAAAGCAATACAAACACATAGTTAAAAGAAATAGGAAAAAAATATAATATAAGTAAATCTGTATACACAGACATATAACACGTGTAATGAGAGTTTTTGTCATGTTATTGTATGTGAACTGTATTTCATTGTCGATCTCACCATTATCATGGTTTTTGTAATAGTAATTAATAAGCAAAAACTAATTGTTCAATTCTTGATTAAATATAAAATATTATGTAGGTGCAATAATAGGTGTATTTTAATAACTCTTTATCCCGTTTTCCTGCTGCCCTTGATTCTTTTTTAGCAGGTAAGTATATACCTAGATTATTACTACAAGGTGATAACCCTGACAGTTTTCCCAATTTAGCCTTGCTCCGTTCCTATTTACTCCAGGTAATGGGTAAATTGGGACGACCCATATTTTGGTGTTTTTTTATATAAAAAAATATATTTAAGAGTATTTTTCACAGTGTATCGCAGAGATATCATCAAGATCAATGTTTTGAATTTAGTTTCACAGCGATAACTAGCAGGGAATTGATATGAGCACAACTCAAAACTTGAAATCGTCCCTATTTGCCCCATTTTACGGTATTCACTTGGCACAGAATCACAAACATCTGTAAGTGGTATTGTCTGTATCATTAACTAATGATCAGCTGACACTGACAGTTTGACATTGGCAAATTAATTTATTTTGTTTATTGTTGATTTTTTTGTGTTTTCTAATCTATCCCATTGTATTTGAGGTCGGCAGTTTTATCATATAATTATTATTGTAAACTCAGACTTTTTAAAGTTACAAAGTTTCATACCATGGCGGATGATGAACAGGATCCTAAAGAATACCGCTGGGAAACAGGTTATGAGAAAACTTGGTACGTTTTACTTTGCCGATCTCTTTTATTATTTAATATTGGATAACTTAACTGTATTTTCTAATACAGGGAAGCAATAAAAGAAGATGAAGATGGATTGGTGGAAGGGCTCGTTGCGGAGTTTGCTCAGAAAGCGGCGCGAAAAGCGGTTGTACCTCGCCGAGGTCCGGTTCGACTTGGTATGATGCGGCATCTCCTTGTAGCCATTGATTGTTCAGAAGCTATGAGCTCGCAGGACTTGAAACCTACAAGATTTCTCTGTACATTGAAGGTATTATCTAACATGCACTGCATATTAATGTTGTTAAAGTGAGCCTAAATCAGCAGACCTTCTGTAAAAAACAAGCCTATAAATATGATAGAATGGAGGAGCTTAAATTATAATTATTAATTATATTTTAGTTATTGGAGAAATTTGTTGAAGAATTCTTTGATCAGAATCCTTTAAGTCAATTGGGTTTGATAGCAATGAAAAATAAAAGAGCTGAAAAAATCACAGAACTATCAGGAAATGTCAGAAAGCATATTAAAGTTGTTCAAGGGTAAGAAACACTTGTCTAATTTTGTTTATCTTAAACTTGAGTGTACGCAGAAATAAAGTTATGATTTAAGAAAGTTTAATTAACATAAAAAATACATATTGAAATAAATTTTTTTTAGGTTTAGGTAAAATTACAATAAATTTACATGCCTTCATGAATAAATTTTGATCATATTAAAGATAAACAAGATTTATTCAATATAATATTATCAATAGCAAATACAAAGTAGCTACATAAATTTCACTTATATTATACAATTGTAATTGAATGAAGAACATTTTTTTTTAATGCTTTGTAACTTTTCCATTTAAATGTGTTATTACACAAACAATTGATGTAATATTAAATGGACTTTGGGTCCGCTCTTAAATGTGTCCCAACCAAAAGAATAACAATTCTGCAATTGAGTAAAATGACAAAATGAACTGAGAAAATGTGTAAATCGAATCACAAACTGCCAAAAAGAACAACAATCCTCTCACTATCTCTTTCTGGCATGTTAAGCCTACAAAAGTTTATTTTGTACCCTACTAGAATAATGATCATTTATACCTTGGTTTCTCTTAGACAAGACATAATATTAATAGCTAAGCCTTCAAAGTCGGTCAAGTGTGTATGTATACACATATAATGGTAACTTTTAAAATCATATTTTGACTCCACTCTTCTTTATTGCCATTGCTTAGGTGTGCCTTAAATAATCAGGACACTTTGTGACTTTTGTATGTGAGACCCAAAGTCCATTTAATACTATGTCAATGGCTGTTACCAAAAGTTAATATCAATATTTTATATCTGTGAATGTACATGGATTAAACATGAGTAAATATTATGGTGAATATTTAATAATATGGGATATTATCTAAACAAAGATATGATTTTAGTTGTTTTCGGTGAAGGAGATTTGCGAGATATCATTATTTTTGTTTTAGTCTATCAACATTAACCTTAACTGGAGAGCCGTCACTCCAAAATACTCTGGAGCTAGCAGGCCGTGTCTTGAAACCCCTCCCTGGTCATGCTTCTAGAGAGTTGCTAGTTTTGTTTTCCTCATTGACTACATGTGACCCTGGCGATATTAGTGCTACTATTCAGGTATTGTGGATATAATAATGTTAATTTCTCTTTAAAGTCTATATAGGCAGTCTAAGGATGGTGATTAATAAGTCAACAAGTTTGATATTTCTATATATACATTATTATGTATATTATTATATGTGTGATCCAACATAGATCATAGCATATTTTGAGGGGTCGTTGGCGCGTTCGGTAAAACACCTGCTGTGCGTATGGGTGGTGGGTTCGAATCCCACGACATGTTTATAATTTTCTGTAAGCATGTTTTCCCCACGTCTAACTTCGGGCATTGATCGGGTGGGAGGAATATCGAAATTCTGACCGGGTAACGAATCACCGTTCATAGATGGAAAAACCGTGAAGTGTATACCTTCCATTAAGTGAACCTCATGCTTGACTGTCGATATCTGACATAAAAAAAAAATGATAAAATGCATCTACAATGGGCACTGAGTGCATCAAACAGATTGGACTAATATAAAAGTCTTTTATAGATAGATCACTTTTTTTATAATATAGGTCAATAAATGAGCTTGTAGGTCATCTGGTGTCAGTGGCGGCGTAAGGCTTGGGTGACGTGGGCCACCGCCTACGGCCTCGCGACCCAGGGGGCCTCGCACCCCAAAAATTAATGCATTACTTAAAAGCCGCGATCGCGCCAAAAAAATTTTTGCCAAAAAAAAACATTTTTGCGCTGGCAGAGGGCCCCACAAAATGAATCTTGCTCACATAAAATTTAGGTCTTACGCCGCCACTGTCTGGTGTAAACTGTAAAGTGATCAGTGGAAGGAGTATGCTCACTTCTTGAAAGTTATCAGATTGTATAGGATTAGAAAAAATACTTTGTTGGCAGCTAATTTCATATGATGTTTGCGTGTAGAAGGAAATTTCTCATTGCACAATGGTAGATTTTCAGAAATTGTCATGTCATGTCATTGGGTATAATTTCAAATTACTATTAAATGAAAAGTCATTTACAGCATCTGACATCAAGTAAGAGTGAGAACCCTTATAGTATGTTGATATATAATGTTTGAAAATACTGCAATTAAAATGAAGTATGTAGATTAATGAAATGTTACTTTTCAGAACTTAAAAAATGAAGGTATTAGATGTTCAGTAATTGGATTAGCAGCTGAAGTTAGAATATGCAAGAAACTGTGTCAAGACACTGGCGGGGATTATGCAGTATGTAATTCTTATCTTTTATATTAATTTGTATAAATATTATATGGTTGGAAGTTTGTATAATTCCTTTATTTGTTAGACATACTTCATCTTTTATTTAATAAATACTCGGTAGTTTGCAAACTTGCAACATATTGAAAAGTTATTAATGATTTATTTTATGCCAAGTTACTCTATTTTTTATACATTTGTATCGCTTTTAAATATGAACCCTTTGTACTCGACGCTCTTAATTTGAATATATCTCGCGAAATTTATTGTGTAATAATAAATAATTTGGAAATACAATTTAGGAGTGTATTAGCCTGTCTAAATAATATCCTATCCTATCCTATTGGACCGCAGCAGCGCCGCTCGAGTTGACATTTCAAATCAGCCTAGCGCCTTATGGGTGCCGCTTGAGTCCAAAGGGTACATTTTACTAGTATACTAGATTACCTGAATAAATAAACGTTAAAATGATTGTTCAGGTGGTATTAGACGATGTGCATTACCGCTCGCTATTGCTGGAGCATACGTCGCCGCCGCCGCGAGCGCGCGCTCTGGACGCCGGGCTCGTGAAGATGGGTTTCCCGCACACCCCGCCCCCCTCCACCCAGTCGGACGCGGAGCCCCCCATCACTGTCTGCATGTGGTGAGCCCTTTGATACACTACTCAGGTTGTACTAGATGCTACACATGTATGTAAGATATCGACGACTTTTCAGATCATTTTACGGCATTACAATATATATATATATATATATAATATATAGTCATAAGATATTATGCGCTATCGACGTTTTTTTTAACTCAAATGATTCAAAAACTAAATGATTAAACAAACTTATACACGCAATATATTACGGTATATTCCATTTATGAACGATCGTTTGTTATCCGGTCGGAATTTTGATTATCCTCCCACCCGTTTAAAACCCAGAGCGAGGTAAGGAAAAGCATGTTTATAAACCATTAACACAGTATCACGAGAATCGAGATACACTACTAACCTAACATGCAAATGAACCCGTTTGTTTGCTCCATTTCACAGAGATATTAAACTAGAGATTTTTGGGCATCATATCTCAGGGAAGCTACTGGTGATAAGACCCAGTTGTCCGTACTGGAGGGGGATGTAAAAGACGCGAAGACTTTTTTAAAGTAATTTCTACTCCACGAAAAGTTCTCAAGGCATTTTACCGCCCCCCCTGGTAATTACACTTTCGTCTACCTTGAGAAACTACTACATGGACGCTAATAAGCAATACAGCGTCAAACCACATGGTTGTCATTTTGAGTAAATTGATTTTGAAGTTTTAATTTGGTTTTATTATTATTTTTAAAAAATAACAGAAATAATAGTTTTTTTGTAATTATTATTATTATACTAAATGTATATAGGTTTTATTGGTAGCAATCAAAGCAATAGAAATTAGTGCATTATTGTTAATAATCTAAACCACCATTTGACCACGGTTGACCATAATTCATAGCAGTAATTATGGATGTAGGAATGTAATATTAAGTAGAGGTTCTGAATTATTTGAATTCATGCATGACAGTAATTTTTATCATTTTCTTTGTGTTAGTTATTGTTTTGAATATTACAAAACATATAGTTTGTCTCTATCAGTAGCATTGTTATCTTACAACTATAATATTATGTTTTGTATTTCTATTAGGTTATATTGTCAATATTACTTTTATTATACCAAGTTGTACCAAAAGGGATTCTTACATTATAAAAAAATATATATAATTATTTTAGAAATTTCAGTTAATCATATAGTATTAAAAAATGGATAAAAATAAATTAAAAGTTGGTCTTTTGAATCCTGGGTCATTAAGCACCAATCATGATGAGTTTGTTATTGCGATGGACCGGTACAGAGTTGACGTCATGGCCATTAATGAGACCTGGCTGCGGGAAGGGGAGGAGGGAAGGGCGCCTCATGTCCCCGGCTACCGATTGCGACATATCCCAAGACCGCAAAGTACTCGGTCTCGCGGTGGCGGCGTGGGATTTTATATAAGGCAAGGTCTAAGCATTCGCGTCTTGACACATCCTGCTGCCGGCCAGGTCGAGCAAATGTGGATCAAATTGAGTGGTAAAGGAAAAAACATTATTATTGGTACTGCATATCGCCCTCCCTGGTTTGATGTTCAGCTATTCCTAGATGCTCTAATTGAATCTTACGGCTCGTTCGCTTGGGCGGACAGTATAATATTAATGGGTGATTTTAACATAAATGTTCTAAATACTAATCATACTAATACTAGGAAGTTACAAGATTTTCTGCATATGACGAAGCTGACACAAATTGTGACAGAACCTACACATTACACAGATAGTAGCGAAACCCTTATCGATTTAATATGTACAAATGCTAACGTATTAAATAGCAGTATAAATCATATTCATGAATTAAGCCGTCATGCTTTTATTTCATGTACGTTGAATATTGCAAAAGAAAAATACGTACCGAAATGGATTAACTATCGGCCGATACACGATATTGATATCAAAAATTTTGAATATTGCCTTCAATCAATAAACTGGCATTCATTATTGACTATGCATAATGTAAATGACATATTAAAACAATTTAATGCAAACATTATTACAATATTTGACCTACATGCTCCTGAAAAACATACCTATATAAAACATAAGAGCTACCCATGGATAACTTATAATATCAAGTTAATGATAAAAAAGCGTGATGAAGCCCGTGCAAGGGCTAGACAGAGTAAACAGGAGAGTCACAAAGAATATTATATTAACTTAAAAAAATATGTCTCAGCAGCTCTGAATAGAGAAAAACAAGTCTATTTTGATATATATATTAATAAAAATCTAAAACATCCTCGGCAACTCTGGAAACATTTAAAGGATCAAATCCATATCAAAACACAAAGAGACTATAGACTGCCATTGCATCTTAGTGATCCGAATCACCTTAACGATGAATTCTTGAGAGTTCCTGGTGAAAATAGACCACCCTTATCTACATTAACCTACTATGAATTTCACCGATACAGTGAATCTCAGTTTGTACTCGAGGCCGTTGATGAAAAATCAGTGTTGAAAGCAGTACAATCTATTAGGTCACATGCAGTAGGCGTTGATGGCATTTCCATAGATATGGTAAAGATGACACTTTCGAAAACATTGCCCATAATAACACATATTGTTAATACATCATTCAGCACACATGTCTTCCCGGATATGTGGCAGCATGCATTAATAAGACCGACGCCTAAAAATAACAATCCTGTCAATGCCAAAGATTACGACCTATTAGTATTCTCCCATGCCTGTCCAAAGTGATTGAGAGGTTAGTGTTCAGGCAGCTGATGCATTACTTGGAAACAAATAATATTTTACCAGAACTCCAATCTGGTTTTAGGCAAAAAAGGAGTACTACTACGGCACTAACAGAAGTCGTCGACAATATACTTAATGCACAGGATGTGGGAATGGGCACAGTTCTCGTTCTTTTGGATTATTCACGTGCCTTCGATGCAATCAATGTACCCCTACTTCTATCGAAGCTCACGTACTATGGAATTGATCCAACAACAATTAGATGGTTCAACAGTTACTTATATAATCGAACGCAAGTAGTAAAAGTGGAGCGTGAAGATGGGATCATTTCATATTCCAACCAAAAGGCCATTAGCAGAGGTATTCCCCAAGGATCTATTCTGGGACCACTTCTGTTCATTCTGTATACGGCTGATATGATAAACTGTATAGAATACTGTAAATATCACATCTATGCTGATGATGTACAACTATATATATCATTTCATCTAACTGATGCAAGTGTTGCCTTAAACAAACTGAACTCAGATCTTAGAAATATAGTAAGCTGGTCCAAAGATCACTCACTTGTACTGAACCCAGAAAAAACAAAGTACATGATTCTAGGGACGCCGAGTTTTGTGAATAGCTTAGAAAAAATTGATTTGAACATATTAGTGCAGGGTATAAATATAGGAAGAGTAAGCGAAGCACGAAACCTAGGCGTTACCATGGATGAAAATCTAAGATTCGAAAAATATATAGGAACAACCATAGCCAATTGTTTCTACCGTTTAAAGACTCTGTACCGGATAAGAAAGCATCTAAATGTTGAATTGCGCCTTAAGTTATGCGAGGCTCTGGTATTATCAAAATTCAATTATGCTGATATCATGTACGGACCAAGATTGCTGTACAGATCAAAGAATGCAATTCAAAAAGTGCAGAACGCTTGTGCGAGATTCTGTTGGGACATACCTCCACGAACCCGTATCACCCCATATCTGAATGATGCAAAAGTACTCAAAATGGAGAGCCGCAGGCGCTTGCACATTGCATCTGCGTTATTTGATATTGTACTAACAAAAGTCCCGACATATTTATATCGTAAATTATCATGGTTGGGGGATGTTAATACTCAATATAAGACCAGAGCCTCTCTTCACACCCTTTTCATACAGAGACATCATACGCAGGCATTTAGAGGGAGCTTTTCCTACAGCGCAACTAAGTGCTGGAATAATTTACCACCACCGTTGAGACTATCAAAAACGTCTTACAGTTTTAAAATTAAGTATAAGAAGTACTTACTGCAAACACAAAGCCAGACTTAGTTGTGCTGGGAGAAAGATGAAAAGAAAGAAAAATAAATAAATAAATGAATACATATATTTTATTATTATTATTTTAAGATAAATTATTACTTTTGTTGTGTTTTGCTTTGGTACAATTTGTGTATTATTATTTTCAAAATTATCATGTTCTTATTATAAGTTAATTAAGTTAGGTAGTATAGATGCTCCAAGAGTCACAAGGGGGTGGCTGAAAACCAGCGCTGTGTTTATCAGCTGAAGCTGAGTCACTGCCCTTTGAGCGGCCACACATTCGTTGTTGTCTAATTTATAAATATTTAAGCTGTATATATTTATATAAATTTTTACTTTTCTATAATAGTTCGTTTATCTTGTGTGGAAGCCCAATAAAAATCTTTCATTTCATTCATTTCAAAAAAGCATCCGAAACGTCGGGATAAATAATTTAAACAATATAAATAATAAATCGCGTTTTAATCCGTTATACAGTATTTTATTTAAATGTGTGATACTCGCGTTAATAAAAGACAATATAATCTAAATATGTAAGGGTTTCGTGCCCACTAGTTTTTTCAATATTTTTGCTATTAAAACGTTTTAAATGATATATATCACTTTTGAAATATGTACTCTAGCTCATAAGGAAGCGACTGGTATCAAAATTTACATTTTTGTCATTTTGTGGGTTGACACTGTATTGCTTAACAGCGTCTAATTATAAGATACCGTTTCAGTCACATAGAGGAGGGTGACGGTGAGGGTGTGGGAGGGGAGGGCCACCTCTGCCCGCAGTGCCGCAGCAAGTACTGCTCGCTTCCCGCGCAGTGCAGGACATGCGGCCTCACTCTCGCATCTGCTCCGCATCTTGCCAGGTAAATATTACCGTCAGCACCGATATACGGCACTCGTTATATACACCGCTGTTATAGTGCTGGCCCGAGGCAAGTTATTTGGAGTGTGTTCGGAAATGAGCTGACAGTACTATCAGTACTAGATGTCCGTTCTAAAATACTTTCCAGCATGGCTGTTACAACTGAAACGTATTACCGTTATGTTGGTATATAATTACTGACTTCCGGCTGTCGATACTGTCAGCACTGAGGTAGTGCATAGTCAGTATTGCAGATGGCCGCGCATCGTGCCATCGTGTTCGGTTTGATTAATGATCGATTAGTTTAAAATTATTTAAAAAAAAATAGCGTCTCGTGTTAACGTAAGAGGTATGGAGTGTCGTAGTATTGAAATAATCGGCATTCCGTATGTAATGGCCACCACTACACTGAAAGTACAGAAAGATGCGTTCGGATTTAACAGTGGTGGCAGCACTATCAGTAAAATAGGACGCGCAATTTCCAGTTAAACCAGCGTCAGTACTGATATTATGTCAGTGCTGGTATCGACAGTTCATTTCCGAACACGCTCTTGGTTTTATATTATGGCGCCCACCTAATTAATACCATTTGTATTATGTAGGTAAATATGCTATAACAAAATTTGACTTAAGCGCCTCCTAGGAGGAGCCTGGAGTGGCCGCTTCGTTTGGCCCATAGTAGGGCCGGCTCTGCCACTGTACTTTCATCCAACACATAAAAAATTCAAAATTCAAAAATCATTTATTCATTTAGGTAACACAATGTACACTTATGAACGTCAATAAAAATACATATTAAATGCTTCTAATTTTACATTTACTGCCAGTTCTCAAATCAAGGGCGTAGAGCGGACGAGAAGAACTGGCAAGAAACTCGCCGCCACTCTTTTTTAATCGCCAAGTTTTTGTTTTACAATTTTTTTTGTAAGGAGCTGCAACCATTACACCATGTTCCACATGACATCTTTAAGTATTTAACTATAATAATCGAAAAAATAAAAATAAATAAAAACAAAGATTTGTCCTCTATCAGCAGAATGTATGGTGAAATAGGAGCACTCACTTACATTCTCGTGGGAACAACACGCAAATACATAGACGAAATAACTAATATCACCGCATACACGAATTCAAGTTCGACCAGTCACCACAAGTAGCACCCGTTCACGAGTATGACGCATGGCCAGCCATCGACCCCCTCGCCATATTTTAGGGAGAGAGACAACCCGACGCATGGACGCCGCCACAAGCAATGACATTTAAGCGAGCATGACGATCCTTGAAATGTGAACTTGGCTACATAAGAAAACAATAATAATATTAATTATTCTGAAATAAATTAGTACTACATGGATCACGGTTTGCTCCCACTTTACATTATAAAGGTCGTGGATGTTGACGATCGCCCCCGAGTCTGGAATTGCAGCCGAGATTCAGTCGCGTTACCTCTATACTGGAGCAAATCATATCCAAGCACTAGGATCGTTTAAATATTCATTTATGTTATAATAGGCCTTAGCAAGTAGTTTTACTTTAACGTACGATTTAAATTTATTTATTGACAACACTTGTATCTCACTAGGGATTTTGTTGAAAAAACGTATACAATTGCCTTGGAAAGAATTACTCGTTTTATGCAGCCTTGTGGTTGGTGCACTAATTTTGTCTTTATTACGAGTACTATAATTGTGGAAGCTACTATTCTTTTGAAAGATATCTATATTTTTCCGCACATATAAAATATTCTCATAAATGTATTGACTTGCCAAAGTCAAAATATTTAATTCTTTAAACTTGCTTCGAACTGACTCCCGTGGGGATAATCCGCAGATCGCTCTTATAGCCCGCTTTTGCACTACAAATATCGATTTAATATCAGCTGCATTACCCCACAAAATAACACCATATGACATAATACTATGAAAATAGCTGAAATAAACGAGCTTTGCTGTATTCTCGTCAGTAAGATCACGTATCTTTTTCACTGCGAACGCTGCAGAACTTAGCCTATTCGAAAGACCTTCTATGTGTGGGCCCCACTGGAGTTTACTATCTAAAGTAATTCCCAAGAACACTGTATTATCAACAAAGTCTATTTCCTCATTTTTAATTATTATTTGACCATTGCTACTTTTTACATTTGTAGTTACAAATTTAATACATTTTGTCTTCTTTTCGTTTAGCTTAAGATTATTTGTATTAAACCAGTGAACTACACTGGAGATGGCACTGTTTACATTCTCAAGTAATGGATCTCGTCGTTTCACTTTAAATAAAAGCGAAGTGTCATCAGCAAACAGTACTATCTCGTGAAGCTCTTTTACAAGAAATGGTAGGTCATTTATATAGATGAGGAATAAGAAAGGTCCAAGTATGGAGCCTTGCGGTACACCCATAGTAACAGACGATCCCATTGAGGTTGTTCCATTTATATTTACCTTTTGAATTCTACCGCTCAGGTATGAATCCATTAGTTTTAGCGCTTTTTCGCCAATGCCATAGTGTTGAAGTTTTTTGATAAGGATTTCGTGATGGACACAGTCAAAAGCCTTTGATAAATCGCAAAAAACTCCAATGGCATCATGAGCATTTTCCCACGCATTTAAGATCTCGGAAATTAATTTAATACCAGCATCGGCTGTGGAGCGACCTTTTGTAAAACCATACTGTTGGCTATGCATAAGTTTATTATTATTGAAATGTATCATTAATTGATCAAGAATCAATTTTTCAAAAATTTTACTCAATGCAGGCAGCACAGATACGGGTCTAAAATTTGTGGGGTCAGAAGTGCTGCCCGTTTTGAACAACGGTGTGATTTTACTTAGTTTCATCTGGTCTGGAAAGACTCCACAATCTATACATTCATTAAATATTATAGCTAACTCTGAACTGATAACATCGATTACTGATTGTAAAACGAATACAGATACACCCCAAAGGTCTTTAGTTTTTTTTAATTTGAGTTGTTTAAATGTTTTAATAATATCATTGCAGCTAATGCGGCTAAATATAAACTTATGATTGCATATAGGAACATTCTTTTGTAAAAATAAAAGGGCGGCTGATGGTGAAGAATTTAGAACGCTAGTTGTATTCATTGGAATGTTAGTAAAAAACTCTTCAAATGCAGAGGCTACTTCGAGGTCGGAACTAATTACTATGCCGTTTATGTTAACCTTATATTCAGTATCCTTTCTAGAGGTTCTTCCAGTCTCCTCGTTTATAATTTTCCAAGTAGCCTTTATCTTATCAGAGCTATTTTTTATTTTAAAACTTAAGTGTTGCGCCTTAGCGATTCTACACTCTTGCCTAAAACTTTTTGAGAATATCCTAACATGTGTTTTAAATTCTTCACTGTCATTATACTGTTTTTCATTATACAATTCATACAATTTTAGCCTTTTCTTGTGTAGCTCAGGAGTTGCCCAGTCACAAAAGGTAGGTTTCTCTGAGACCAAAAAAGTCTTTAGAGTGAACACATTTTTGAATTCATCAATAAATGAATCAAAAAATATGTTATATAAATTATTAGGGCATCGATTACTACACAAAAATGGCATTTTAAATATTAAATTTTTCTTAAATCTGTCTAACCGATCATCTGTTATAGGAACTGTGCATATTTTCTTTTTTGGATCTTTACATTTAACTATTTCGAATTCAAACAATTGACCAGAGTGATCAGACGTTAGTTTGTTGATAATACAGGTGTTGAGAGAAGCGATATCACTATAGATATTGTCAATACATGTTGCCGTGGTGGCTGTTACCCTAGTAGGTACAATAAAATTATTAATTAAATTAAATGATTTAAAGAGATTAAGCATACGTTTACTTGAACTACAGTTGTCAAGCAAATTAACATTAAAGTCTCCACAAACGATCAATCTTTTCTTGGACTTTTGCAATTTGTACAGAACCTGTTCTAATATTTTTTCCAAGCCATCATATTGAGCTGAAGGAGGGCTATACAAACTGACAATGATGAATTGCTCCAGCTCTACACAAGATACTTCAATAAGGCGTTCCACAGAGAAGCTCACTATGTCCTTCCTTTCCTTAAATTTAATTTTTTTACTAAGCAAAATTAATGAGCCACCGCGTATTGCATTTCCTCTGCAGAACGAACTACCAATCTGATGATTACAAAAATTGAACACAAGTTCACATGTTTTTAACCAGTGTTCTGTAATACACAATATGTCAACATTTTCACAGCTCAAAAACAACTCAATTTCAAGTAACTTACTTTTCATTCCTTGTATATTTTGGTGAACCAGATTGATAGTATTTTGTTTTAATTTACTTATCTTACTTACTAGTTTTAAGCCAGAGAGAATCTCTGTTGTCTTATTATCTAATTTAAATTAGAAATACTATTTCTTGGAATATCTTCCAAGGTCTTACTAACTAAAACCTGCTCAATAGAAGCAGGTTGTCTAGCCAAATTCTTGGCTGTTATAAACAAAAAATATGATAGCGAATCAGCTATCTGTCTCTTAAAATATAAAGGTAGATTATATCTATCCTTTGTCAAAAAGTTATTATTACAACTAATGTACCTATTGGTATCAATTAGTGTAAAGTTATTATTATACACTGTAAATGTATGCAGAGTCTGATTTAAAATATGTCTTATATTATTTTCCTGTTGTGTGAAGTTTTTGCTGTAAGGGAATGTAAACATAGTCAGATTTTTAGTACTAAGTGAGCACAATTTTTCATAGTAATTAATAAGCTCTTTTTTGTTTAAATTCCCTCTGTTGCCTATAAATATAACTAAATTATCAGTTTTACAGGAAGACTGCTAAAATATTACACCCATCAACTATCCTATATTATTAGATACAAGTGAAACAGATAAGACGGAAACCGATGTCGCTTCGTACCGTTCGAAAATTTGTTGCAAAAGCAAGATTAAACTGTCCTTCTTGGCTGGCACCGACTCCAATAATAACTGTTAAAAAATAATGCTTTGAAGTAATTAAAATATTATTTTTTACTTTTTAGTTTAAGTTTATACATACTTTATGTAGTTGTAGTTTTGAAGTCAGTTTTTGTTTTTTGCTTAAAATTTTTTTTTTTTTTTGTAGGAAGTGTATTTTTTTAAGTTCATTAATCCTTACATAATAATTTAGTAGACCTACCACTTAACGTGCTGCTCAAACGAGACAGCGTTCCGTGAAAGGAACCACAAATCATCTACGTATAAATATATTTTTGTTTTTGTTAATTTTCTAAGAAAATACCAAACCAATTTCACCTCTGAAATATGCCCTACCAATAAAAAAACAAAGAATCATCCAAATCCATCCATACCTTGCGGAGTTATCGCGTAACAAACATATAAAAAAAAGGAACATACAGACGAATTGAGAACCTCCTCCTTTTTTGAAGTCGGTTAAAAATCACATTCACACATCATCTATCATACATATAAAAATTGAATATGTTGTTTCATTGTTATCCCAAAAATGAGTTGTCGAACTGTTTTGTCATATTCTGCCCCCAGGTTTTTTGTTGTGGTGTGACAAATGTCGATAGAGTCAATTGACCTTTTCCTTAAATATTTAATATCATTGAATATATATGTAGTATAAATACTTAATTTTCCTCTGATATTTAGATAACGTTTTTTTCATCAGATCGTACCATCATCTATTTCCTGTTGCTCCATTCGAAGAATTAAAAAATGAAGGACAAAGTCAATATTGTTTTGCTTGTGTAAGATCATTGACAGATGTTGATAAACAGGTAATTTTTTTTTTGTCAATCTACCCATTACTTACACTTTATATATTTGTAACAAATATATTTTTTCTTTTGTAGATATATCGCTGTAATCGTTGCATAGAGTTTTATTGCTGGGAATGCGAGAGTATGATATCGTCGACACTACACGTGTGTCCCGGTTGTGCTTCACGACCGCATCTCTATCAAAGGCTACCTGATACATCATAATATCGTCAGAATTTTTGGAAGTTTAACCAAAATCATTATTAAATTGTAACAGAATATTATTAGAATTTTCAATTTACAATCACGATTAACCATAATAATTACGGTCATTACCAAAGAGTATATAAGTGTCATTACCATAAAATCGCATCCATTACATTTGTCAATATGTCAATGTCAATTACAGCTGTCAAATGGGCGCTGGCGCAAATTTGTTTTCTAACTGAATTTCTGCTGAGTTTTGACGATTTATTTTGATTCTCAGTTAAAAGAAAATAGATGGAAAATAATTATAACTACATTAAGCAAATTTAATGTACAACGGAAGAGTTGTTAAGACTTTATTTATTGAAGATGAAAACAAAAACCGAAAAAAACTTTTCGAAAAAGCTTTATTTCATGCAAAGGAGGGAAAAGTATTATACATTTTACAAGAGGAATTGAATGAATTGCCAGAATTGTCCCAAGATTTGAGTACTGTGGACAGATATTATATAAAAATGATAAGCTTTCTGTATACATCAAATAAAATGTCTTTAATTGAAAGCCTAGCATCTTTATCTGAGTGGCATAATGTTCCAGGAACTATCATAATTGATAGCTTAAATAAGTTTGCAAACAGATCAAATATGCAAAATGTCTGTGGTATTGTTGCATTACTTCTTGATTCTGCTTTAAGTTACTCTGTAGCTATCAAATCCCCTTGCCATTTATATATAGCAGTAACAAAAGATGCAGTTGATGAAGGATATTGTAATTTGTTGAAAGAATTGTACATATCTTCTTAAATTTATTAAATTATAAATAGTCCACATATTTTATTATTATAAATGATCTAATCAGTTTAGTTGTAAGGACTGAGGGAGAACTTAGTGTACTTTGTAATTAGAGCACAATATATTCTACATAAATGTATCAGTACATATTATTAATAAAGTCCTTTGCCACGTCTGTCTATCTGTTCAAGTGGATAGAACGATTCATAAGGAAGGCATGTATATAATGCCAATGTTTTGTGTAAATTGGTTGAAATATAACAATAATTTTTGGATATGTCAGAAAAAGCCAAGCACCCTGGGAGCTTTAGTCGAAAACGTTGCCTAATACCTTTAAGGTAACAAATTATTTACAAAAAATTAAATAAAAAAATAATAACTGACAATTTTCTTTTTGTTATTTAATCAATACAAAAAGATTTTGCAGGCCCAGAAATTCAAGCCTTGATTTGGACAGCTCTGTTTTACAATTTAAATGCATATCTTAATTAATGCGGGTGAAATTAAATTCAAGCACGTTTCTCACACTGATGATGTGGATGAGAATCACTTGATGCGATAACAGAATTCAATTCAAATTCATTTATATTAAAACAAGATGAATTCATTGATAGTATCATAATATAATAATGTATAATTTAAAAATATTTACAAACGTACAATAACATAAGGAATGAAAACATTAACAATAATTAATCACCTGAACTTCAACACTATGTAGAGTAGAAAGAAAACGAAAATTGAAAATAAGAATAAGTAAAATATATAGTAGTTGTGATTTCCCTTGCCAAGTTTAAGGACCCTTCCCATTGTTTTCCCCAAAAAACCAGAACTCCTGTCAACATCATCATCTAAGCCACGTAATATTTTATCCTGGTATCGAACTTCATCGCCAATTTCTATTGACATATGCTTGAGTGTGGATATTTTTCCACTGAGCTCTTCAGCCATTCTTTCGTTCTCGTGTTCCAATACATCATCAGTGGGGGCTCTGGGAACAGGTTGATATTGGTAACCATCGCGGGCTCTCCTCATACTGCCACTTCGACCTGCCGTCTTGAATAGTTTACACCGTAGTACAAATTATTAAATTGTCCGAATGCCTTGAATGATGCAATTTTTCACTTCACATTTGTTTTTATCATATCTTTTCTATAATCTGAAAGAGATCGAAAAAACTGTAATCAAATTTTACAAACTCTATTAAGTTATCTCTCTCTAGTTATGCGGATTTTCCAAGTTTTCTTAAGCTTTAAGTTTTACTTAATATTTCCAATCATCACAATTACGAGGTTTTTATCGACGTCAGCTGGCAGCAATCAATGTCAAATGTCAGCTATAAGCTAACATTTTGCTTCGACCATTTGTGTCTACTGTCAAGCATTACTTTTTTAGTATTGACATGCATGGACCCATGGACCTAAAAAAAAGAGCGGACGGAACGTCGCGAAGAAATATTTGAAGCACCACAATGGCGGCGGCGAACTATGTGTGAGTGTCTAAATTATTGCCAGATGGAAAAAAATTACCCATTTTTAAGGTGTGGTGACCTCGGAACTTGGATTTTATTATCAATAACTAAAAGGCAACGTAATACTCTAAAATCTAATTGATTATATATAAATGAGCACTTTTAAAATAAATGATGTATTTTTTGTTTAATCTTTATATTCATTATTGCGTTTGTATTATTTATAAATGAACTGCATTCAAGCTCAAGGTAACATGATAATAATTTTTAAAATTTTATTTATACTCAATAAAATTTGGTATACCTAAATAATATTTGATCTTCTTATTTAGATATTTGTCTTTTTTGACAATTGATGGTTTTTATATCAAGTGTGCCTTTTAATATTGATCTCCTAATAAATACAATTTGATCTATGTTATAATTAAAGTTTAAAAAATATTCGATCAATCTATAAATAGTTTTGGTAAATATTTTTAATGAAAAAATATCTTTATTTATAATATTATAATAAATTTACACGGTGCTAAGTACATTAAGATAAAAATAATTTAACTCCTACGTTTAAGGTAATTTGCAAATTTAAATTACTGACAACACTGTTTGGTTGCGTTTTGCTAAATTATATTGAAGTATAAACGAGAATTATGGTGAATAAATAACTTCCTTACTTATAAAAGGTGATTCCCTGACTTTCTTTAATGGAACCATTATGGTTTCTACAACTTTTCATCACGTAGAACGGCATCTTTTATTTTTCGTCATATAACATCACGCGCAGGCGGTTGGGAGCGTAATGGCGAGCGATCGGCTTCCTATGGTGTGAATGTGTGCGTGCCGGCGTGTTTGTATTAGCGAGCTGGCTTCCTAGGGGTGCTTCAGTTATTGTAACGAGAGGTGGTGTCCGTTCTTTTTTTTAGGTCCATGCATGGACGGGGGGGCGATGTTGTTCGCGTCCGTAGGCAATGACACTAGATTCCCTACACGTGTCCCCTGGGCTGTGCCAAACGATCAACCAACTTTTCTGGTGGGAGGCATTTTATGCCGCGGCTAGTCACCACCATCCTGACAAAGCCATGCCGCCAAGCGACTACCCGTCGTGTTCCGGCATGATGTCAAGATAAGCCATTCGGAAGGGGTTGGGTCTGGTCAGTAGCATTGCGTATAGTGAACTGAGTCCATTGAATCAGTGCCTTGGCACCGGTTTCTCTGGTTTTGGAGGGTAGCGGGATCCGGAGAAACGGTTTTCCGCTGGCCGACCGCAGGTTGTAGGGGGCCCAAGTAACAAGTTAGCCACTTGCCAAAGGCTGCCCCACCGCCTGTGCATAATCCTGGGTTGGCTCCAACGTGCCGGTTGGCGACCGGACGAGAGGACCCGTTGGCGATATCCAGGGGGTTCCGGGCGTCCCCGCAGTCTCCAAGCCAGAGAGCCATCACCAAGGTATTAGAGGAAATGAGTAGTTCCACACGCAATGCCTCGACCAACTGTCATCCTCTTCCAAGCCTATTCACACCTCCATAATTAAAATCATGAAAAAGTACAACAAAGGAAAGCAGTTTGTACAGCGGCAGCACTTCCTCTCTCTCCAAGTGCACCTCTCCAATATTCGAGGTTTGCACTCAAATCTCTCGCCAGTCCACCACCACCTTGAGACTGAGAGGCCGCACCTGCTGTTCCTCACGGAAACGCAAATCAGATGTCCTGATGACACGTCATATCTCGGGTATCCTGGATACATATTAGAACATAACTTCCTTCCTAAAGCAGGCACCTGTGTGTATGTTCGTGACGACATCTGCGCTCTGCGAATCCGTGACCTTGAAGATCCCAGTTTTTCTGTCCTGTGGATAATGGTAGATACGGGACTTAACAGAAATGTCTACGGTTGTGTTTACCGCTCACACAGTGGTGATCAAGAGACATCCAGACTTTTTGGCTACCTTAGTGATGTTGCAGATACAGTTCAGCTTAGGTACCCAACTGCCCAACTTATCCTTCTGGGGGACTTTAATGCCTGCCATTCTGAATGGCTGTTCCCGTACCAGAAGACAGATCATGCTGGGAGAGAGACCTATAACCTAGCAACATCTTTTAACCTCTCTCAGCTGGTCACTGAGGCTACACGTGTACCAGACGTTGACAGTCATACTGCAAATTGCTTGGACCTTCTGTTGACTACTGATCCAGACCGATGTGTGGTCACTGTTTCTTCTCCACTTGGAACATCTGATCACTGTCTGGTGAAGTCTGTGTCGACTTACTCTGCTCCTGACCGTACAGTAAAAGGTAAGAGGAGAGTATGGCGATTCAAATCAGCAGATTGGGAGGAGATGCGACATTTCTTTGCATCTTATCCTTGGCGGCAGATTTGCTTCTCCTCCACCGATCCTTCAAGCTGCGCGGATAATATTGTCGATGTGATTCGTCAGGGAATGGAGTACTTTATTCCTTTCTCTGATGTTTCACTGGACGGAAATGCTAGGCCATGGTTTAACTCTCAGTGCATAGTCGCTGAAAAAATCAAACAGGCAGCATATCAAGCCTGGGCCGATGCTCGAATTCGCAAAGCTTCGGATATAAAGGTTAAGAAGAGGGCATTTAATAAAGCCGCTAAGTCCTGCAAGAAAACAATAAAGGCAGCTCGATTCGACCACATCAGGCGCATAGGGAATAAGCTCTCATCCTACCCTTCAGGTAGTAAAGCTTTTTGGTCTCTAGCCAAGGCGGTCGAATCGAATTTCTCAAGCCCGTCACTACCACCATTGCTGAAACCCGATGGCTCTCTTGCTCATACGGCAAAGAACAAAGCTGATCTATTTGCTTTCATGTTTGCCAATAATTCACGTCTAGAATCATCTGACTTATCTCCACCCTCCTTACCTCATTGTGGTTCCTTCATGCCGGACATTAAGATAACTCAAAAAGATGTCCTGCGCACAATTCGTAACCTAGACGTGAATAAAGCTTGTGGGCCTGATGGTATACCAGCAATAGTCATCAAGTCATGTGCACCTGAGTTATCTCCAGTGTTGACTCGCCTGTATCGCATCTCTCTTCAATCCGGGATTGTTCCCAAGTCATGGAAGATTGCCAACGTGCAACCCGTGCCCAAAAAAGGTAGCCGCGCAGACCCCTCTAACTATCGACCGATTTCAATAACCTCCATACTCTGTAAGATTATGGAGCGTCTATTGAATAATCGGCTCCTCGCGTACCTAGAAGACAAAGATCTCCTAAGCGATCGCCAGTACGGATTTCGCCGAAATAGATCAACAGGCGATCTTCTAGTTCACGCTTCGCACTTATGGGGAGAGGCCATTGAGAGTCACGGGGAAGCACTCGCTGTTTCCCTTGATATCTCAAAGGCCTTCGATAAGGTCTGGCATGCAAGCCTTTTGAGCAAACTTCCGTCATATGGGATACCCGCTACACTCTGTACATGGACCGGTGATTTCTTGAGGGAAAGATCGATTAGAGTAGTCGTTGACGGTTGCTCTTCCGATCTAATGGCTATAAATGCCGGTGTACCTCAAGGTTCCGTACTTTCCGCGACTCTGTTTCTGCTTCACATCAACGATATGCTGAAAGGCAACATCTTTGGTTATGCAGATGACAGTACAATCGTGGAAAGATATTTGTCCAGTGCTAGAGCTTCGAAGGATGTTTTAAAATCTGAAAGAGAGGCCATGGTTGAGCGAATTAACCTGACTTTAAAGGCAGTCTCCGATTGGGGCGATGCCAATCTAGTCAGGTTCAACGCCACTAAAACGCAGGCGTGTCTCTTTTCTACCAAACGGAGTTCCCTTCACCTTACTCCATCATTCCGCGGTGTGCCGATTGAAGTCACCGACCATCTAGAGTTGCTGGGCGTTACCTTGGCGTCGGATCTCAACTTTGGACGGTTTATCCAAACTAAGGCTCTGTTGGCTGGTAAAAAGCTTGGCATTTTGGCCAAGGTCAGACAGTACTTCACACCGGGACAACTCCTCAAGCTGTACCAGGCTCAGGTCCGATCGTGTGTGGAGTACTGCAGCCATCTTTGGGCAGGCGCTGCCAAATGCCATCTTGGAGCCTTGGATGTGATGGAGAGGCGTGCTAAACGAATAATTAATGACCCAGAGCAATTCGATTCGCGACTACTCAGTCTCGAACACCGCCGCACGGTTGCACGTCTCTCGGTCTTCTATCGGTTACACTTTGGGGAATGTTCATTAGAGCTACACAACCTCATTCCTTCGTCTCCATTCCACTCTCGCACATCCAGACGATCGGCAGGACTCCATCCATTTGTTGTGGATATTCCTCGAATCCGCACAGTTCGCTTCGCATCTTCATTCCTTGTTAAAACTGCGAAAGAATGGAACTCCCTTCCGGCTTCTATCTTTCCGGACCACTATAACTTGGGTATTTTTAAGGCCAGGGTGAATAGGCTTCTTCTAGACAGACGTGCCCCTTCTTAGATCGCATCACTACTTACCACCAGGTGGGATCGCGGTCAAACGTCTGACTATTATGCATAAAAAAAAAAAAAAAAAAAAATATAATTTAGCAAAACGCAACCAAACAGTGTTGTCAGTAATTTAAATTTGCAAATTACCTTAAACGTAGGAGTTAAATTATGTTTATCTTAATGTACTTAGCACCGTGTAAATTTATTATAATATTATAAATAAAGATATTTTTTCATTAAAAATATTTACCAAAAATATTTATAGATTGATCGAATATTTTTTAAATTTTAATTATAACATAGATCAAATTGTATTTATTAGGAGATCAATATTAAAAGGCACACTTGATATAAAAACCATCAATTGTCAAAAAAGACAAATATCTAAATAAGAAGATCAAATATTATTTAGGTATACCAAATTTTATTGAGTATAAATAAAAGTTAAAAAATTATTATCATGTTACCTTGAGCTTGAATGCAGTTCATTTATAAATAATACAAACGCAATAATGAATATAAAGATTAAACAAAAAATACATCATTTATTTTAAAAGTGCTCATTTATATAAAATCAATTAGATTTTAGAGTATTACGTTGCCTTTTAGTTATTTATAATAAAATCCAAGTTCTGAGGTCACCACACCTTAAAAATGGGTAATTTTTTTCCATATGGCAATAATTTAGACACTCACACATAGTTCGCCGCCGCCATTGTGGTGCTTCAAATATTTCTTCGCGACGTTCTGTCCGCTCTTTTTTTTAGGTCCATGTTGACATGGATAGTAATTAAAGCGCAGTGCACTGCGTCGGCTCTTTGCGTTAACTCAAAATTGCGCCATGACGCAACAATATAGGAAGCGCGAAGTGAGCAGCGAAACTTACGAAACGCACGCGACGCAACGTGCATAGGTCACTCAGTCAGTGAGTTCCTGCGCCATATACAATGTGAATGTGTGAGTTGGTCACCCGGCGCAGTGGAGTGTGTTGACGCAATTGCGCGGCGCAGTGCAGTGTTAGTGATTTAAATTACATATTGCCATAGGGAGATCGGAGCTGCCGCTCCAGGCGTCAAGTCCTAGGAGGCGCCTCAGTCAAATGTTATTATATCAGTTTTATGTACATAGCACCTGAACGCGCAACGCATATACATATATTACGAGCAAGTAAATGGGGATCTTGCCTCGGACCGGCACTGCTGTAAATTATTCATAAATATGGAGTTTGGTCACTATCCAAGATAAGGACTGATTGAAGTCTCTATATCTATATGGAAATCACCAGATCTTTTCACTCACATTGAATATCATCTTCATTATCTATCATCAGCTTTTCCACAACTTCCAATTATTAAGATGGCTGGTCTAATTTAGACTGCGTTCAAACAATAATGTAAAATTTTAGTCCAATGACCAATGTGACATGCGTGTTATTAACAACTAGTCATGAGGCCATAATTTTAAGTAATTATTCGATATCCATTACTTGACTTTATAATAACTGAATAAGAATTTAACAACAGTAAAATTAAGTCTGATAGAAGCGCGTTATAATCGCAAACATAAACCTCCATAATTTAAATTTTAAATGATAAAAAAACCAAAAAGTTCCATTTCAAAGATTCGTTTATTGATATCAGTTTAAAAAAACTTTTGGTTACAGCTATTTAGTTAGAAATTAAGGGTGATTCTCTAGAGAACTTTATGAATATTAGTTCCATTTACCTATAACAATTTTCGTTCCACTTCATTCTTAACGTAACCTTAACATAGTGATGTTTATTTCTTGAAATATTTTCTTTTAGTGGGAATCTTTACATTCACAGTACATTATGTGATAAAATAAACTTAATAAAAATATAACTTCTATATACATTCATGATTTACTAAAATATCTATGAAAACCAATCTGACAATGACATGTGAAAATTTTATGTTTTACAATAATTGTAAAAATTAAATATTTTACTAAATATTGTCTTTTATTAACGCGAGTATCACACATTTAAATAAAATACTGTACACCGGATTAAAACGCGATTTATTATTTAAATTATTTATCCCGACGTTTCGGATGCTTTTCAGCAACCGTGGTCGCGGGAGATTTTACTAAATATTTTCATGTCATGTTTTAAGTATTGATAATAATTGTGCAAAGTTTGTAATTCAATGATTTTAAGTAATCCCTTTAACAATATCTTCATTTTATTGCAGTCTGGAACAACTAATCCCAAACTACCCTCAATCACTTAAAAAGTTATAAATAAATATTATGCAAATATCACAATGTAATGATTGTGTATTAATACGAATTTCATCACCACAGTAAGTGACGCTTACTATTTTTTAATAAATTCTTTACTGATTTAAATTACTAATTTATATTCTTTGAAAGCCAAACGCGGATCCACCTTTGTGGGCACAATGGGCATGCCCACAACCCTAAGACTTGTGACGTCACAATTTCACGGTCTATTCATATCTATAGGCTGCTAATATTATATCCAAATACAAATTTACGAATCGTGCGTAATTCGGTTAAGCAAAATAACTATATATATTAACAGAATACTTGCTCCATATTTTTAATGTCCTGGAACTTTTTCGAATTGACCGATTTTTGAGTGGCTGTGAAACCTTCTTTGAGGGTTGGATCCACGCATGTTGAAAGCTTAAGAGTAGTTTAGAAAATATGCATAACTTGTACTAAAGATGACCACTGGGGTGGAGATTCAACCAATTTGACAAAATGTATATCAATAGCAATAATTGAAATAAGAAACCCCTCAAGAACATAATATCTTTAAAAGTAACAATGAATACCAATAATCTATCTATATAATATTCACCTTGAATCCTGCGTTATTTATGAACTAAACAAGTTCAAAATAGCTTTCCAGAGTAACGATAAGAATTGTCAAATTGATGTGGCAACACAGTGAGTAGTAATAAAATTCAAATATAGATAGGTTATTTTATATTGAAATAATTAAAATACATAGTTTATAGAAACAACAATAACCTTATATAAATATATACAGGCACACATTCATCGCGAGAATAATATTACAACGTAACTAATCGAATATTCAGTCAATCAGTTAAATATTAAATAGACAGACTGAAAAACAGACGTAGTCTTATCATATTCACAACTAGTATAATATTTACAATATTTTCCCTCGTCCATAACTTAATCACCAATTATTATTGTTTTTCATTTTAAGGAGTTTTCTCAAAAGCTTTGGTTTTAGACAGCGATAATACATTTAAACATTTTAAACATGCTGTTTGGTATTGGTGCATATATCCAAAGGAAATAAAAAAAAACTGAGAATGTACCATTTAGCACTAATTATTTTCATTGACATTGACTTAGTTTCTCATACAAAAAGGATGAAAAAGATGTCCGAGATTACATAGATAACAAAGATACATGTATCATAAACTAAACTTAACATTTGAATACATGTCTTAATTCATTGACATAGAGCTTAATTTTACTTGAAACATGATTTCACTAATGTTTTCTTTCATGCTGCATGCGTAATGTGCAAGAACGGGACAAATATATACTTTTTATTCATTAGGCTGTTTATCGTTGTTCCTCTGAAGTCCGTTTATGTCAATTATTTTTTTTTAATATCAACGATAAAGTCTAGTTAAAGAGTCCAGCTCAGTACTTGTAAAATTAATCATTACTATTTTCTCATTTTATACATTGGAAAAATAACAATTTAGCAAAACGCTATCTAGCTCCTATTTGAAAGTCACCTTTTTGTATTTATAGTGACTGAAATTAATGCTTTTCAGTTCAAAAAAAAGAATTTAAGTCGCGGGGCACAATCTGGATAAAATCAATATGTTAAATAAATTGTTATTACAGTATATGATTATATATTATTACGAATTTAAAGTAATATATTATTATATATTGTTGTATAACTGCTTAATATATTTCTCTCAAGCAAAATACCATCTACCACTCATTTCATATCACTGGAAGGTAAAAATTGTCAATTAGTTCAAGAGGAAGTCCGTGTCCATTATGTTACACACATGAAATCACAACTCCTTATGCGATACAGTACTCGGATATTCTACTTCTTTTTCGATGTTTTCTTGCCAGTTCTTCTAGCAGATCGTTTTTGTCATATATGAACGGGAACGTGCAGCAGTAGGGCGTCACGTCGCGGGAACTCCAACGAGCACATTTCACACTTGAAGGGTCCCTCTTCGTGTGGGTGTGGCGAGCCGGGCGAGGGCGGCGGAGAGGGGCTGATAGACGGGGAGGGGGGTGACGGGGGCGAGGGGGCTGCGGCGGGGGAGGGCGACCGGGCGATCGCGCGCAGGTCGTCCGCCGGGTGTCGCGGCGGGCGACGGGTACGCACCTGTATTGTATTATTTTTTTAGTCTTTGACTAATGGCCTTATTCATAAACGTATTATAAGATTGATATTGTTAAAATATGTTTTGTTTCTTTCGTTCTGTAGTTTTTTATATTCGATAGAGCGAGACAAAACATATGATAACAATAAGCTTATAAAACGTTTATGATATTATATGATATTAATAAATTAAATCTCTATTACAATGTTCAAATTCCAATTACATATCGACCCTAGAAATCATAAACCATCAAAAAAGCATAAACCTAGTAACCGGCAAATCGAAAATTGTTCACCATTTATTGTTTTGCTCGTTGGCGCGTTCGGTAGAACACCTGCCGTGCGCATCGATGGGTCGTGGGTTCGAATCCCACCGGGAGCACATGCTTATAATTTTCTGTAAGCATGTTTTCCCCACGTCTGGTAACTTCGGGCATTGATCGGGTGGGAGGAATATCTAAATTCCGACCGGGTAACGAACCACCGTTCATAGATGGAAAAGCCGTGAAGTGCATATTGCGCGTTTCGGTTTCAGTCTATGGATTTCCGAATGCTCGAAGTAAAAAATAGGTCGACAGCGCATCATTGACTGATGTTCTGTGGCTGAGGTATCACCTACCATCAAGTGAACCTCATGCTCGTCTGTCGATATCTGACATAAAAAAAAAAAAAAACCAGAACAGAAAACCTATAAATTTTTCAAATAAAAATTATTACTTCCGAATTTACAGAGACGTAGAGATGCCATTTTTGGACACAATAATTATAATTTGTTGCTTTATAAATCTAATTCAGTATTTATATTTTGCAAAATATAAAAAAAAAGTAATAGCCTCTGATAATGTTAAATCGGTCGAGTAGTTTTTGAGTTAACAAACAAATCTTCCCTAAAATGTATAAAGACATTATATTAGTATACATAGGCGAAGTTGTATATCTGATATTAATCATTATGTATTTGCAAATAAAAATAAGCACAGTACCTGTTTGGTACGCGCGCGCGTCTCCTCCGAGGTGTGTATCATGCGCGGCCTGGCCGGCGGCGCGGGCGCGGCGCGGCGGCGGCGGCGGGGGGGCGGCGGCGTGGGGGGGCTCGGCGGCGTGGGGGAGCGCGGCGCGGGGGACGCGGCGGGGGACGCGCTGCCCCCCCACTCGCCCACCGGAGACGACGCCGGCTCCATCTTTACTTTCCGCCGACGCTTGTACTTCCGTGGACCAGACTGAACGTGACAAATAGTACATTATTATCGTCGAGGCGGAAAAAGTGAGAGATATAAATACGAGGCCGGCAATCATATTTTTTCGCCTTCTGCAATGCTTTTCTCAACAAAAAACAACACAAGGAAATAAATAAAAAGTAACTATATAATAAATTTAATTTAAGTATTTATCCCTTGATTTCGGCGTTCATAAATCTTTGATAGCCATTTTCGCTTTTGATCTTAAATTGGGTAGAGATATAATACATATCGCATCTTGAAATTCAAACCGTCACTAAACAAAACTGACGATTTTCAACTATCAACGCCATCTTGTGAGATTATTGTTCATCTTCAAAATGCATACACAGCTGCTTCAAAAGGTCAACTTTATGTCGCTAAATTTCGCAAGTGTCACTATGTCATTATTAGGAACTTGCACACATTACGAGAACTTTAAACGATTACCCAAAAACACATTTTTCGTTTAGTGTCAGTTTGATTTTGCAGCTGAGTCTATACGTCTCTGGAATTCTCTTCCTTCTGATATCAGAAATACCCAAAGTATCACTTCCTTTCTCAAATTGGTAAAGGAGCATTATCTTTCTGTGTCTTAAGTCTAATTTTTGTCATTATTTATTGGTCATTACAGTATGTTTTAATGCTTCTTATGTATTGTGTGTATTATATGAGAATATATTATACTATACTCCCATTCCCTTTTCATGTATTGCACCATCCCTATTTTCTTTAAGTTATTTCTGTCACCCAAAGGTATTCTGGAAGAGATTTCTACTCTAGAAATAAGACCACCTATTGTACCTTTTATTTTTGTAAATGTAGTTTTTCAGTTGTATTACTTCTGTGTGCAATAAAGTTATAAATAAATAAATATGTGAGGTTAACAAAGTGCTCATATAAGCCGGTTCTACCTGCGGCTGCCTCTTCATGGCGGTGTTCTCGTCGCAGTGCTGTATGAGGTGCTGCACCAGCTCCACGCTCGTGAGCATCGCCCGCCCGCACACCGTGCACGAGAACTGGTACCCGCCTGACGAGACACGACAGTCAATATTCATTACTTAGATTAATAATTGGTCTCCGCGCGCTACGACTAGATATCGTCGGCGGCTTGAAAAATGCGGCAACAAATACTACGCCGCAAAATACTACAAGAAACAAGAAAGATACTGGCATCACATACCATCAGTAAGTATTGTATAAATCGTCATAGATTTCACAGTCAAATAATAAAACGAATCTCAGTGTTTTACACACATACAATATTAAGTTGCCGCATTCAGGAGCCTGTTTTTTTATAGCGCGGTATCTAGTCGTAGCACGCGGAGACCAATTATTAATCTATGATTAATTACTTAAATGTGTTAATTATATTGTCTTTTATTAACGCGAGTATTATACATAAATGAAAATCTTTTTGTGGATTACTGGACTATTTTTTACTTTCAATTTCACAACTTTTTACGACAGAAGAACGGCGTTGCAAGACTTGTGCATTTTTGTACATGTTATGTTTTTGATGGGAGATTTCACTATCACTATAGTGAGGAAAATCATCATTACTCTGATTTTCCGCACTATACATCGCCGTTGCGAGTTTAAGACAGTGTGTGAAAATGAAAAATTTTATGACAAAATCTATAAAAATAGTCTATTGAAAATATATAATGAAACCAAGTACAATAAAAAAATACAGGTATGCCACACTATTTCCTGCTTTTTACTTTGCTATTATTAATTGTAAGGAAAAGTAGTATCATTTACATTATCACAAGAGATATTCCCGCTATTTTCGCTTTTGCATGAAAAATATAAATAATACGTTACCATTGGCCCTTCGGTTGGGCGCCGAGTGGTGCGAGCGCACGTGTTCGCGCAGCACCACCCGCTGGTTGAACGCGCGCGGGCACACGGCGCACGCGTACGGCTTCTCACCTGAACACGTCATGTTATTATTGATTTATTAAAAAATAATTTTTTTTTTGAAGTGCAATAAATATTTAGTTACTAAGGCCCATATTCCAAGACGTGTCTCAGTTTTGAATGTAGTTTTGAAATTTTTTCTCTATAGAATTTAGACATCTTGACAGTTCTCAAGAATAGATTACGACTTGAGTAACATCTTGGAATATGGCCCAAAAACCCTAAAATTAACCCTAATAGCGCAACGACTGATTTTCTGGAGCTGGGGCTTGACCTACCATCAAGTGAACCTCATGCTCGTCTGTCGATATCTAACATAAAGAAGTATAATATAAATAACAGTACCGGTGTGTATCCGTTCGTGCTTGCGCAGCGTGCCGCCGTCCGCGAAGGCTTTCCAGCAGAACCGGCACGCGTAGGGCCGCTCGCCCGTGTGGATGCGGATGTGGATCTGCTGCGAGCTGCGCGACCCGAACACCTTGCCTGAACAAAGAACAAAAAAGACATTTAATTCCACAACATATTATCAAAGAACATAGAAGAACAGGCCCATACAAACTTTTGGCACAGAAAAAGTCGTTCTATTACTAACTGTAGAGCGCGTGTCAATGTATCGGTGTGAAAAACACACACGCTGACTCCCCTCGCGTTGTCTCGCTTGCTCTTACGAGCGGACGGCAATAACGATCTAAAAGCGGCTGGGTGCGAGAGAGTACGCGCTATGACTCCAGCGTCAAAGTGTGCGTTCACACGGATACTAACAGCGCCGCGGTAGCTGGGGTAAGAACTACTCTAACCTCAGAAAATCCGTGCCAAGCGCGCCTATAAGGCCTGTTCTTCTATGTACATCTATGTTCTTTGATGTTATTATCTACATGAAACATTAGATTCAAATGTATACATATAGAACCTCTATTATCCGAACCAATTGGGATCGAGATCAGTTCGGATACACAAAAGTTCAGATAATCGAAACATAGGTTTATTGGGACGAGATCATAGACACCTATCGACATAGAAACAGTACATACATTTATATTAAAATTCTCATTTATGAGAATTCTCAAAAATTTTACTCACCACATTCTCTACATGGGAATTGCCTCAAGTTGTTAGACGATGCCGAGCTGCGGCCTTTGGCCATTTTCTTAAACCTGAAAATGAAAATTTAATTAACGAATTAATTTGCGAAGATTTTTTTTAATAGAATTCGAGAAAAAATTGAGTCTATTAATTTTATATAAAAGTTAATTAGTAATTTTTATAATATGAATTTTCTAGATTCAGATACTACAGTTACACTCATCCTAACAAACTCCAGTAAGTAACAAATAAGGTATTTATTTTCTTGTGCGATATGCAAGTTCAATGAATTTATAACAACAACAAAAAAGGATTTTTTTTCGTCATGAGTTCTGTTCGTCCGACTTTCCGCATTGTTAAATTATTCTGAGGTTCAGTATGATTTGGTTTGTTTATTTTTCTTCATATATTATGAATCTACATAATATATTATGTTATCGAGGAAAGGCGCATGTGCGGGAAAGAAATTTACTTTACACGTAACGTTACGTAACGCGCAATTTTTTGTACAATTTGATTATTAAAGTTTATCTTAAGCTTAAGTTTTTTATTTAAAATCATTCAATAAATAAAGAACAACAATAACTGTGATTGTACAATGGATTGTTTCTAAATTCACACTTTTTACTATCAATTATGGATCAATGTTATCTATTTAATAGGCCCCTTGATCTTTTTGTCCAGTTTTTATTTCCATATCTGGTAAGCAACTGGCAACTGCTAAGTATGTGTCACTCGCGATTGAATGATCCAAAAGAACCAGATCATCAAATCTGCGCAATCGAATGGGTCACTTTGTTGAAAATGATTCGTTCGTTCGATTATAGTCAGGCATGGTCGCGGCGATCCAAATTACCGTGAGCGAAAGTAACGAACGGAGATCACAGATTTCACTGTTGCTTGCTTTGCTATATTAATTTATTTGTAATTGAACCAATGCATTGATTGAACGGGTCAAATGAACCGGATCATTTGGTTAATGGCTCAGTATTGATTCAGTTCTTTGCGATCGAACGAAAGACACATGCCTACAACTGCGGACTGCCTGAAGCGTACCTGGAGTTGGGGCGGGGCCGCTCCGTGTGCCCCTCGGCGTGCGCGAGCAGCGTCAGCGCGTCCGGGCAGCTCTCCCCGCACACGTCGCACGTGTGCTCCTGCTCCCACGTACTGCTCGTGCTGTCGTGCCGCTTGTAGCTGTAACACGAGTTTTTAGTTCAAATTTTAAACTTATATCTCATACAACTGACAAATTGACGATACGAATACTTTCTCGCAAGATTATGCTGCTAGAGCCTCAGTACATGTTTATTGCAACTATTTTTTTTATAGGCAAACATTCGTTAAAACTTTTTTATAAGCCTCCGTTGGTGTTACAGTTCCACTATGAAAAATTATCGCTTCACATATATAACCTCTCTGACGTTTTTTTTAAATCTTCATCTATCTTGATATTGAGTCAAAATTTTACCACACCCCAAGTAAAATTAGCCCAGCCACACAAACTAAACGTCTTTAACACCAAGTTTATGTACCACTAGCGATCCGCCCCGGCTTCGGACGAGTGCAATGTAGATAGATACACAAATAAAATAGCCTATATTACTCGCTAATAATGTAGCTTTCTATTGGTGAAATAATTTTTAATTCGATCGATTAGTTTTTGAGTTAAATCGTAGCAAACAAACAAATATTTCATCTTTATAGGTATGTATAGTAACAGCAACAGTACGGACCTATGCGCGGCGGTGACGTGTCTCCTCAGCAGGTCGGCCCGCTGGAAGGCCACGCCGCAGTCCTGGCAGAACAGCTCGGGCCCGCGCACCGTGTCGTACACCATGCCGTGCCGCGCGCTGTGCTCGCTGCCGCTGTGCCCGAGCGGCGACAGCCGGAAGTCCATGTCGTCGCCTGGGAACGTGGCAGAGTTCAGTATATACAGAGTGTGTTCGGAAATGAACTGACCATACTATCAGTACTGACGCTGGTTTAACTGGAAATTGCGCGTCCTATTTTACTGATAGTGCTGCCACCGCTGTTAAATCCGAACGCATCTTTCAGTACTTTCAGTGTGTAGTCGTGGCCATTATCATATATAAAGTTGGATTAATCGATCATTAATCCAACTTTAATCAAACCGAACCATAATGTTCTGTGAACCGAACGGCCATATGCAATACTGACTGTGCACTACCTCGATGCTGACAGTCTCGACAGCCGGAAGTCAGTAATTATATACCAACATAACGGGGATACGTTTCAGTTGTAACAGCCATGCTGGAAAGTATTTTAGAACGGACATCTAGTACTGATAGTACTGTCAGCTCATTCACGAACACGCTCACAGTTAGCGGCACGAGTCGTGAGCACACTTTTCATTGGTCGATATGACGTTAACCACGCTGACGCTCCACGTGATTGGTTGGGCAGTCGATGCTCGTCGTCTATTGGATCCGCGCGCAACATTCGACTATGGTACACAGGAGTGCAATTTTAGTGACAACTTTTTAACTAATGTATTTTTGTTACTTCGATTAAACTTTAAAAACAAAATATGCAGAGCAGATAGAATTCGATGTTAAATAGACAATCCTGACCAATGATCTACTCAGTGTTTTGTTACACGAAATAAATAGGTATTACGAAAAACATGATGGACCTTTATAAACAAACTGCAGGTGCGACTAATAGAATTTTATCAATAAACTAATGTAATTTTCAATTACCGATTGAAATAATAAAGGTTCCAAATAACTTTGCCCGACAGAGTACTTACGGTGACTCAATCCCCACCACGACTCGTGCCGCTATCTGTACCTTACTATTGGCTAAATAGCTGTCACCGAAGTAAAAACTTGTGCTATCTGTACCTTACTATTGGCTAACAGCTGTCACCGAAGTAAAAACTTGTGCTATCTGTACCTTACTATTGGCTAACAGCTGTCACCGAAGTAAAAACTTGTGCTATCTGTACCTTACTATTGGCTAACAGCTGTCACCGAAGTAAAATCTTGTGCTCAAAGTAAAAAGTAAAAATGTACGATATTCACCCGAGTTGTCGTCGTAGGGCTCGTGCTTGGCGGAGCGCGGCAGGTGCGCCAGGTGCGGGTGCCGCTGCGCCGCGTGCGTGGCGAGCGCCTCGCGCGACCAGCACAGCTCGCCGCACTCGCTGCACTCCATCGGCGAGTCGCCGCCGTGCACCTTAACGTAACGGTCATTTATATATTACTGTTATGGTATTGTCTATTTCAGTGGTCGGCAACGTCCGGCTCCAGAGCCGCATGTGGCTCTTTGGCTCCTTAAGTGCGGCTCTGGCACAAATATCCACGGAAGGCGCAATAATATTTTCATTTAAAAAAAACTTAAAAAATAAGTATGAAATTTAGTTTTATTCAGTGAACTGCTTATTTAGTGTAATAATAGTTTACTAAACAAACAGATTTGGTTCCCAATTTTTTTTTAAATTGTTATTATCTTCATATTTGGCTCTTTGGCTAATAAGTTAGCCGACCACTGGTCTGTCTGTATGTAAGCATTGCTTATGGTATAGTGAATTGTCATCAGACGCCAGACGCGGGAACATACGCGGCCAGGCATTTATGTATGTACCTATTATAAAGAATTATTAAAGTCCTCTGTGTACTTTGGTGATAGACCACCACAACAATTACCAAAGAACATAGATCTACATAGAAGCAGAGGCCCATACAAACTTTTGGCTCAGAAAAAGTAGTTCTATCGACCTGTAGAGCGCGCGACAATGTATCAGTGTGACACATACATCTAAGCATTCCGCTGACTTCTCCCCTCGCGTTGTCTCGCTTGCTCTTACGACCGAACGGTAATAACGCTGTAAAAGCGGCTGGGTGCGAGAGAGTGCGCGCTATGACTCCAGTGTCAGAGTGTTTGTTCACACGGATAGCAGCTTCGCGGTGGTTGGGGTAATAACTACTCCATTAACCCAGAGAAACCGTGACAAGCGTGCCTAATAGCCTATGCTATGTACATATGTTCTTTCATGTTATTTAGATTAGATAACCAAAATTTTTTAACTATTACAAATTACCATTGACAAAATAGGAACAATCGAGCAAAAAGAGAAACAATCACACGTCATTCTTCATTTCATCAGATTATCAGTAAGTAAACATTTTTCCGTGACATATAAGCATTTAGTTTTATCTAAATATAAATCATATAAATAGCCTAAATTAATAAAAAAGTGTCTATCTATCCCGTTCTTGCACACAGTACGAAAGTACTATACGCAATGCAACGTTTAAAAATGGAATCAAATATTAAAGCACTCACTCTAGCATGTGACTGTAATGCTTTCTCCCTTGCGAATCCAACCCCGCAGTGTCTACACACGAAGGGTCTGGAGGGGTCGGCGGGCGGCGGCGGCGGAGAGGGCGGCGGGGAGGGGGAAGGCGGGGGCGACGGCGACGGCGGAGTGGGGGGAGGCTTCGGGGGCGTCCGACCGCGACGCGACCATTGCTGCGTGCGCGCTGAAGTCATGTGCACGTCTAGGACTCCATTCTGAAGTAAAACGTTTAATGTATATTATAGGCAGTGTTACTATGAAAGCATACCACAAATCAATCACCAAAAGTCATTTTACCTACTATGATCATGATCACTGTTTCTAATACAACACTCAAGATGAAATCTTATCTATCTCTCTAAAGCTATACTGAAACTATATCGAGGCAGTAGTTTACAAGCATTTTGGAGCTTATGAATGCCGAAGCATCCAAATGGTCAAGCGCAATTCTCTGTCTTCCTATACAGAATGAAATTACAATTGTATCATTTTCTTTAAAAAAAATTACTTACTGGTTCTGTTTTCTTTTTCCGTCTGCCTCTTTTCTTTCTTGGTTTTAATAATGGGCTATTGTGTATTTCATCATCTGTAACAAATTGCCATCATATAAAATACTTTCTAGATGTTGGATATTAACTATAAATCAAAGAATGAGTTTTTTTTTCTAACAATGATCTTTTTAGTTTTATTAAACATTAATTGAAACCATTTCTGTTTGAATTAAAGCAAATTATTAACGTAACAAAAATAAACAATAACCAGTAGCCTGGTCGATTATTAATTATAATTATATATAAAAAACTGTAATTTGGTGAATAAAGCATAATATATAATAATAATACTTTCATTTCAACCAAAAAAGAAAAGCAATATACAGATAGCGGCACGAGTCGTGAGCACAGATGAACCGTGGTGGGGATTGAGTACACTGTCGGTCAAAATTATTTGGCACCTTTATTATTTCAATCGGTAATTGAAAATTACATTAATTAATTGATTAAATTGCATTAGTCGCCTCTGCAGTTTGTTAATAAAGGTACATCATGTTTTTCGTAATACGTATTTATTTCATGGAAGAAAACACTGAAAAGATCATTGGTCGGGATTATCTATTTAACATCGAATTCTTTCTGCTCTGCATATTTTATTTTTAAGGTTTAATCAAATCGGTAACAAAAACAAAAATACACTAATTAAAAAGTTGTCACTAAAATTGCACTCAAGTGTACGACTGTCGAATGACACGCGCGGACCCAATAGACGACGAGCATCGACTGCCGAACCAATCACGCTCACGTCAGCGTGGTTAACGTCATATCGACCAATGAAAATTGTGCTCACGACTCGTGCCGCTATCTGTACATTATAAATTTAATTTAAATTACAAATAAAAAAGGCAAAGATAATTTAAATCATTAATAAAAAAATAAAAAATGTTATTTATTGATTATTATTATTTTTTTAATTATTATTCTTCTCAAAATTGTATGTAACGTTTTATTAGTTTTATTGTAATTCTGTCTTATTGTATAAAAAAGGCGATCCCATGGATATAGGGAACTATCGCCCAATTAGCCTGCAATCAAATATCTACAAGCTTTTTGCTTCCTGTCTTGAGCAACGCTTAGCTGAATATACTGAAAAGCATCAACCCGTGGAACAAGCTGGGCTTCGAAAAAACTTTTCAACTATAGACCATATCCACACGCTAGATTTACTGATAGAAAAATATGTAGACCAGAACTGCCCACTCTATCTGGCTTTTATCGATTACACAAAAGCATTCGATACTATATCTCATGAAAGCTTATGGCAAGCGCTGTATGAATCTGATGTGCCACATGAAACCGTAGAGCTCATAAAAGATATATATCGAAAAAGCGTAAGTCGAGTAAAGCTCGATAGAAAAGGGGCAGAAATAAAAATATGCAGAGGCGTTAGACAGGGAGATCCTTTGTCCCCTAGATTATTTGTAACAGTGCTACAAAATATAATGAAAAACTTGAAATGGGAAAATAAGGGTGTTTACATTGGTGGCCAGGTTTTGAATAATTTAAGGTTCGCAGACGATATCATTTTATTTTCAAACACTGCGGCACAATTGCAAAAAATGTTAAACGAACTAAACTGTGCAGGCAGCTATGCTGGGCTAGAAATAAATACAATTAAGACTAGGATCATGACAAACAGCATTGAAAAGAAAATAACTATTAACGGTACCCCAATAGAGTATGTTCAAGATTACATATACTTAGGCAAACTATTTTCTTTTAAAAAATCCCGGCACCACGATGAAGTGGACAGAAGAATAAATTTATCTTGGAACAAATTTTGGTCTTACAAAGAAGTTTTAAAATCAAAAATGCCTTTGAAAATAAAAAAAATTATTTTGGACTCATGTATTCTACCATGCCTCAGCTATGGCTGTCAGACATGGATATTCAACGATTACACAAACAAAAAAATACGACGATGTCAGAGAGCGATGGAACGAAGCATTTTGAACATAAAACTAAAAGATAAAATAAGAAATACAGACATTAGAAGTAAAACTAAAGTAACAGATGCTTTGAACCACGCTAAAAAGCTAAAATGGAAGTGGGCTGGTCATATTGCACGCATATGTGACGGAAGATGGATAAAAAAGGTTTTAGTATGGAAGGGTCCAACAGGGAAAAGGAAAAGGGGACGACCAGCAGAACAATGGGAAAAGGAAATTAAACACATTGCTGGAGAACATTGGAAGAAAAAAGCTATTGATAGAGAACAGTGGAGAGACATGGAGGAGGCCTTCACTCTATTAAGAGGTCCTTAATAGTTATAATCAATAATTAAAAATAATATAAAGATAGAAAAAAATACATTATTATTATATTCAGTAAAAAAAAAAAAAAAAAAAAAAAAAAAAAAAAAGAAATCGCTATTAAGCAATGAGACCGCCCTTTGTACTGTTTGTATTGTATTTTAATGTATTTTTTTATTTTGTGTGCAATAAAGTATTTTTATTATTATATAAAGAAATAAGAGATTAAAAAAGTACAAAGCTTTGTTGTACTCATACTTACCATTGCTATGATACTCCACAGTCTCAGTCTCGTCTGGTATGAAGGCGTGCACCTTGAGATGGTTCATAAGGTCGCACTTCCGGACGTACCGCACGCCGCACAGGTTGCAGGCGTGCGGCCGGTCGTTCTGGTGCGCGACCATATGATTCATAAGCGCTGCCTTCTTGCGAAACCGACGGGAACAGAAGTCGCATGGGAACGGACGCATCGCTGTATATTCATCCTATTTATTGGAAATCAATTTTAATTTCAATCATTAGAGACTTAAAACAGTGATATAAACAAATGTTTCAAAAGGGCAAGGTATTAAGGGGTGATAAACTACTTGTCTGTAAAGAAAACAGATGCAAAAATGGGAAGTCTCGAGAATTTACTTCAACTAATCAATCATTGTTTAAAAATTATTCTATTCATAATTTTCTTTATATCAAGTAATAATACATGAAGAGAAAAGACTATTATGTACACAATAGTTATAATTGTTAGTTTTTGTTGTTAGTAGTATACAGATGTAAAATTTTGATATAGTCCGCGCGGAAGTACTAGTCTCCGCCTGAGGTATGTGAGCGGTGAGACGGGGTAGGGCGCGTATTTTCAAGAAACGCACGAGATATATGAGAACAGATAAATCTCCGGATAACTATGTTAGAAACTGTTTTAATTAATGTTACAGGTGAATTATAAAATTATATTTTCTATTTCCGGGCTAAGCAAAACACACAGTTAAAAGTGTTAATTAAATTTTATTATTAATGGTACAAAACAGTTTTAAAAACAAATTAACATTTCTCAATAAGTATTCAGGTTTCCGTGAAGATGAAAATTTTGTAATTTCCGATGTTTGCAGACTCGAATTTCATTTTCTAAATAACATTTTTCACTTGTCGTGGTATTGGCGGACCCATCTTAGGATATTTAATGCATGTGTGTTTGGAATAAACTGACGCGAACAAATAAGTCGTGTAACCGTCGCGGTGGTCGACGGCCGACTGAGTCAGCTTGACGTGTGTAAATATCCCCCGCCCTGCCGCTCACATACCGCAGGAGGGGACTAGCACTTGCACGTACACTATATTTAAAGTTTCATTTTGGTAGAAGCAATATTTCAAACAATAGTAATTTTAAAAATTGACAGTTGAAAAGTGCTTATAAAAGTTAACTTGAACATTTGTTTTAAAATTTGAGGGTGAGGTTCACTCTGTGGTTGTGGATACTTCAACCACAGGACATCAATCAATGACGTGATATTGACCTATTTTTTTTTTTACTGTAAGCATTTAGAAATCCAAACTGAACCCAAAATATGTAATTTGAATTTCACAGGTTTTCAATCTATGGACAATTCTATTATATAGAATATTACCTGATCTGTGGGTAATGGCACATCCAGGTCATTTTCTAGTTTTACGTGCTGTACTGGGTGCACAAAATGTTCTAAGGGCACTTCCACTCTGTAAAAAAAATGTAATTTGTAAAATAATAATATATAATTATAGTTATTTTATTACTGCATGCAATTGATGAGATATCTATGGCTGACCCAAGCTTCTGAAGTTTAGCTTCACAAACCAAAAGCGCCTTATTACAAAACGCAGTTTAACTAAAAACCCAGGTTTAAAAATCTAAAAACTACAGTTTAAGCAAAATTGATATTACAAAACGAGTTTTTGCGCTAAACCTTAGTTCAAAGCATGGTCTAACGCTAAACTTCAGCGACCCCTAGTTTAACGATGGTCTAAATCGTATCTGTCAAAGTTTCTCTTTGTCATTGTGATTTGTGTTGTGATGTTTTTACCCGAAAATGGATATTAATATGGTCGAATTAATTGATATTGAGGATGGGAAGACATTGAGTTGTTGAAAACGCCCCGCCAACACAACAGAAACCGTGTTTGAGTCAATCCCTTCATGGAATCATTCGATGAAGATTTCTTATTTCATGCAAAAGTATAGAAATACGTTATACAATGAAAATAGTGGACTTATTAAGAGATAATTTAACTAAAGACATGCTACATATAGTAATCTATGACTAAAGATGCCTGTAACAAGAGAGGATGTCCTGTGTCCCCCGAAATACAAGTGGTTTACTCGACATGATGAAGTAAGTAGATATCGCATTTATCAAAATATTATTAGCAATTTATACTAAATTTTATCCTTCTAAAGTAATGTTTTGTTTTGTTTTAATAGATCCAGGATGACACCGCCGATTTCAACGGAGTATCACAACCTTTTATAAGCCAGATATGTAAAAAAATTGCAGAAGCCATAGCCCGAAAATCACATACATTTATAAAAATGCCTGCCACATTAACAGAGCAAGAGTAAGCAATGCAAAAATTTCGCAGAATAGCAAATTTCCCTCACATACAAATAAAAAAGTTAAGTCAAGATGGTGGTTAACTGTAAAGGATTCCCATCAATTAATGTCCAGGTATTATTGATTGATTCTACTAATATTTTTCTTGCAAAATAAAGGAACAATGACTTGTCTATTGCCACATCCCTAATGATGCGTTGGTTGTTGAAAAGTAGTTTAACCTACCACAGGGTTAAGGTGTCCATGTGGAATGTGATTAATATACAACAAATAATAAAATCCCTGCATGGCTTTGCATGGAATATGATGGATTCAGTGGAAAAGTATAATTAGGATGTTTTGTGCATACAAAACTTTCTTTAAAAATATTAAAATAACTATGAAAACTAAAACTTTGTTCTATAATATTATGTAGTGATAGTTAATAGTCATGCTTATTTATGAGTAAGAAATACTAACCTATTTAACTATTGTTTCAGGTAGTTTGTGATGCTGATTTAAAAATCATGGACATTGTTACTAGGTGGCGTGGGATAATTAATTGAAATACACTTTTAATTGAAATAATATATTTTAAACCTTAAATAATTGTAATTCTTTAACATTTTACAATAAATTTTCTTTCAACCATAAGTTTTTCTTGTTAGGAAATAACATTTTTATTTCACCCATTATTATTTATATAATATAAAATATTTATATTAAATAAAAGTTTTGTTTTATCACATTTGTATTTTTGATATTTTTGTGAAGTAAAATCTCCCCTAATACACACCTGTCTGTACATATAATATTTTGGTTAAGATTTTTATGATATTAGTACATAATTATAAATAAAAATAAGATAATAAAATACTTAATTAATTGTAAATAAAGTTTATTTCTTTCTGATTTTAATCTTTGTATTTCATTAGAGTAGAAAATATATAGATTTAAATTTATGAAGAAAATATGTATGTTAAAACAAAATTTCACTCATCATTTATTTGCTAAGTACTAGAGTTCTTCCTGTTTTCTTATATTTCTAGTTCCAGTTTTCTTTTATTTTTAATTTAGCAATTTTAACATTAAGCTGATGCTCCACTTCTAGCATATCTAATTGTTTTTTTATAAATTGAGTGTTGCTCAATATTGTTTCTTGCATTGTATCTTTTCTGTAAAATAATTTAAATTAATTATAATAATTGAAACAACACCTTCTCACTCAATTAAATCCAAAATTATGTTAATCACTATTATAATGTATTGTATTATATGGATATGTATTTATGTAAGTACTAGCATATATGTATTATATGTTTCTTTATATAATTTTCACTACCCCCGTCTGCATCTGATGTTGCCTATGAGTGGACAAGTTAACTTTAACTTCACCATCAGACCTTTTCTTTCCCGTGAGTTCATTAATTCTGAAAATATTTCAATAATATTATTAATTTGCGTATGGGTCACTGAATAATAAAAAACCACTTATTTCTTTGCTATATTCTTCCACTCTTGAGCCTTTATAATATTGAAGGAAGCTTTAGTACTTTTGTGCTCTATTATGTGGCGTGATTGTGAAGTCATCTCACGTAGTATATCCTATAACATTTTTAATTTGGGTTAACAATAAGTTAAAGAAGGATTTCAAACTCATCGAAGTAATTTAGCTTTACCTACTTACTTTTTCCTCGGTACTCCAATTCTCAGATCGATTTTTCTTTTGTTGGTCCATCACAATATAATATTAAAATTACCAAAGATAGACACTTCGATAATTTAAAAATGCCAAAACTAAATGAACTTTGTTTAACTTGCGATAGTTTTGTTTAATAATTAATATTATAGTTTCAAACGCGCGAGAATGTTACGATTCGTTACACGTACTTAGATGTATTAGTATTTAGTAATTAATATGATGTTAATAATGTACCTAAACCTAAACAAATCTACAATCGACGAAATGTCATGTTTATATTTATGCAAAATAACAAATTCCCAATATTTTTAACACTCCTAAACATTATTTAATCATTAGCGTATTATCAAAATGTTTTCTTTTCTGGGTATACGGAACGTTGCAATAGAAAGTCATTATTAATCTGTGGTTGATATATAAACAATGGCTCAAATGACAGTACTAAGAAGACCACTGTTTTTTAATTTTTTGTAATACGAAAAAATTTAGAACTTGGTTTTGCAGATAAGCCTGGACTTGATAAGCCAGGTTTAAACCAATGTTTATTTAGTTTTTTGTAATAAGACCGAAATAGTTTAACCATTTAAAAGTTAAAAGAGCATATTTCCTATGTCATGATATTCAACGAGAATTTTATTTCTTCCACAGACAACAACTTTAATTGTCATTAAACAATAATTACCTCTCCTGTCCACCACTAATGACCCAGTCATCAGTGATGACCTCTTCAGTAACACATTCAACACTGGGGTCGGCTGCAATTTCTGCTGATTCTGTGTAATTAACCACATCTTGTGATAAATAAACCAGGTTTTCAGCAGCTATATTATCAGCATTAGCTATAAGTTCGTCGGCTGTCTGAAAAAATATGAAAATAAGAAATACTGAATGACAAGAAACTACCATGCATGTTAAACAATTCCATTGTTGAAATGGAAATACGTGGTCGCGGGGAGACAGACCACGGTTGCTGAAAAGCATCTGAAACGTCGGGATAAATAATTTAAACAATATAAATAATAAATCGCGTTTTAATCCCGTATACAGTATTTTATTTAAATGTGTGATACTCGCGTTAATAAAAGTCAATATTATATTAACTATACTACTACTATATTTTGGACTATATAGTTCATAACACAAAATGATCTGTCCTGCTTATTACATACCATGTTGGAATAAGGCACTGTCTGCACATTTTCTAATTCACATATTACTCCTTCAGATACATCTGATATGTTGGGCTGAAATTGATAAATGTTAGAAGTTAAACCCAAAGCAATATTCTTTTTAAAATTTAAAAAGAGATGTCATCCCTATTGCATCTGATGCTAATCAGATAAAATAAAAACAAATACTTACTTTGACATCAGGCTCCCCCCAATGGAGGTGAAATGCATCACCCTCCATATTTTATAGTTTATACTGCAGTTTTAAAAATCATTATTTATCAACTTTATATTGGAAGTTTTTGAAAATTCCTCTTCTTTGATAAGAGTTACTTTTTTGTAAGTATTTAAGTCACATTTATTTGATTCATCATGTTTGAATTACATTAATTTCTATAATATTTGGAGGTTATTATTATTTGTTTACATATACATAACCCTTTAGTACATTATATCGTTCCATTTTTTAAGTCAAATCATCGAAAATCGTTATCACACCTGCGATGTGATTAAATTAATAACAAGAAACGCCCCTATTGCTTCCTGAAAAAGAAATAGAATTTACGGGAAATATCAAAACATCAACATAACCTTAACATACTTTGTGTATAAAAATTATAAACATTTCTCGGGAAGAACATTTGAACGTGATAGGGAAATTTTATTTCTCCATTTATAAGCGAAGTGCAATAATTATCTAGATGAAATGGCGCAACAAAAATGGTGACGAAAACCAAAAGCGAATAGGTTATAATTATTTGTCAAATCAAAGGTTAAGTAGTACATACACTATGTCTAGAATGGAAATGTTGTATAGAAATTAGCAATTTCCTTAATACTCAATTGATTTAGCATCCATACCTGACTAATATTAACCATATTCCGTTGTAAGTATAGTTTTACATGACGCAATCACACAACTTGATATCTTTTTTATAGAACGAAAACAAAAAGATAACCAAATTCTTTCAATAATTTATCTACCAAAGTATCGATTTCCTCATAAAATTTGTTGTAAAATTCTACACAAGCACTGTGAGCTTAATACGAGGTCAATTCTAAGATATATTTGGTAAATTCAGCAAATGGCTATCTTGGAAAACTAACTTCACTATTCTCGTGCTTTCAGCCATTTTACACAGATAATATATTTACGAACTTTGGCTTATTATATTAATTAAATGATATTATATATAATATCTTATGCCTTTATATCATAAGTATATTGTGTTAATTAATATTTAGTGTGTAAGCATACAAAACATAAAATAAAAAAAATTAAGGTTATTAATATCAATAATGTAGGTGGGTAGTCATAAACTATAGATTCTAAAGTAGCGATGAGCGTTGAATCAACGTTGATCGCCTTTCAACGTTTAAACGTTGACAGTTTATGAATCAACTAGTTGAATCCGTCAACGACGTTTATGAATTTAACTAGCGATGAGCGTTGAATCAACGTTCATGTTTTTTCAACGTATCAAAACGTTAACAGTTTATGAATCAAATCGTCGTTTATCGTTGAAAATAACATCATATATTGCGAGCGATGATCATGTCGTAGAATTCAAACTCTAAGTAACGTATATGAGAGTGGATTTTTGAAATAATTATTTTAAGAAAAGTATGATGATATTCTTGCTATGGCGATCGCACCTGCGTGGCGCCCGAGAGTAACCGATTTATTTATACTAGTTTTTTTTACGTTTAAAACAACATAAAATATGAAAAAAACAAAACTATACATGTATCTAAATTTATGTATAATGTAAATAATAATCTATTGTATAAAATACACCTGTGTAGAATATGTTTTATAGCGAATTTTAAATTTATTCAGTCAGCCTAAGACAAGAAAAAGTATTAAGTTTTTTTTTGTCATTTTACTTAATGTTTATTCAATTTCTGGTGTACAATAAAGTATTTTTCATTCATTCATTAAGGGAAGGTCATCTAAATCAAACGTTTTCCAATACATATGTACATTGAATCAAATTATTTCTATGACATTATTATCAGGTAAGTAAATGAACTCGTTGAACTCCGCAGCGTTGCAATAAACTGTTCAACGAATAAACGGTTTACGTTGGAAGTTGACATTAGTAGCGCGTTAACTCGTTGACGAATTTAACTAGTTTATCAACTCGTTGACGAACGTAATTCAACGTTGACGTAACGTTGACCGAAAAACCGTCAACGACCCATCGCTATTCTAAAGAGAGACTGATAGCGATTAGCGTTATCGTTATTAATAGTGTTGAGTAGGACATACAAGAGGCGGTACATTTGTCCCGACTACTCCCGGACATGACGTCAAAATGTAAGAGCGGTTCGAAATTATAAAATGTACTACTTCAAATTTTATGTCGCGCTCGTTTTTTCTCGATGTATTTGGGTGATAAATAACCATAAAAAAACCATCAAATGTCATAATAATACTCGCTAGTACAAAATTTGTACTTTGTACTACAAATTATGCTTCATACGCCTCACCTCATTTGAAGTGGGACCAGTGGCGGATTTACACATTTTCGGCGTATAGGCTATCAAAATTTTGCCGCCCTAGCCTCTATAAATGTAAGTTCCTTTTTCTTAAATACAATGATAGGAATTGTCTTTTAAATAAAATACTGTATACCGGATTAAAACGCGATTTATTATTTATATTGTTTAAATTATTTATCCCGACGTTATTAATTAAATTAATTAATAAAGGAATATTAGAAGTGTCCATAAAGTCATGTGATATTAAGGTGGCGCTGCTGTAAGCTGATGACTGCATTTGAAAGAAACCGCCTGTCAACTGTGGTGTGCCTTTTTCGCGGGATTTTATAGTCAATAGTGGCTCTTGTCAGTTGACACATGACAGATCTATACATAAATAAAAGAAATACGATTCCGTTGGAAGTCAATAGCTGGACATTACGAAAAAAGGCGGGAAAGTCATCAATAAGTAAAGGCGCGCTCTTTTTAAAATTAATTTCTAAAAATATTTTCTCTACTTTTGTTCTATTTCAAATACGTTACTAAGGTTCTACTAATAAAGGTTTAGTCAAAAATAAATAAAATGACCAAAAAGAGACGGTGGAAAGAAAATCCACCAGACCCACGGATCGGGTACTCTTCGGACTCAGACTCTGGAGAATTGGATAATGCGGACAAGTACTTAACTTATAAAGTTAAAGGATATGTCCGCAAGTATCCCGAAGATATTCCGCAAAAGGACTTGGTTGTGTTCTTAGCACATAAGGAGGAAGGCAAAGTATTCAACGACAGGGATCGTATGGCCTTGTCTAAGGGCATTCGGGAACATGGTGTGTCTGGAGTTATGCATTTGCGCTCCATCAACAAATATAAAGTCGGTATAACTTTTGATTTACCAAATAATGCTAATATGTTTATTCAAAATAAGAAATTATTAGATCATCTTACATTAATAGCCACAATACCAGCTGGAGGTACCGAAGTTACTGGAGTTCTCACTTCAGTGCCAAGCGATATGTCTAATAAGGAAATTTTTGGTCTGATAGGCAGCTCGAAAAATGTGGTACAAGTAAGGCGTTTCATGCGCAGAGTCAGGGGTGACAACGGAGCAATAACCTATGCTCCTACACAAACAGTTGCAGTTACCTTTGCCTCCCCCATCCTTCCAGAATATGTTTATTTAGATTCTTGGCGTCACGAGGTTAAAAAGTATATCCCTCCAGTTAAGCAATGCCTCAAATGTATGAAATATGGACACATCGCTAAATTTTGTCGCAACTCTGAGGTTTGCTCAATATGCACATTAAACCATAACTTTAAGAACTGCCTAACCGATTCACAAAATGCAAAATGTGTCAATTGTAACGGTAACCATATCGCCATCTCCATTCAGTGTCCTTTGAAAAAACAGAAAATTGAAGAAAACAAAATTAAAACAAAGAGTGTAAACTATTCTGAATTATTTAATCCAAATGCTTTTCCAGCTCTTTCTGCTCGAACCTTAGAAGTACAAATAAACAATTTAATGAAATCTAACACATTTATCAACACTTTAGTCGAAACAATTATTAAAATAGTCAGTAATAAAGATATACCAGTAAATACAACATCAATTAAAGAAGTATTAAAATCTACCTTAAGTAACAAGTTCCCATCTGCCTCATAATGGATTTGTCATATTTAAATATCATTCAGTGGAATGCTCAAAGCCTCAACAGTAATAAACATATATTAATTAATTTCCTCTATACACATAATATTGATATAGCTATAATTAGTGAAACATGGCTTAGGCCTGAACAAACTTTTAAAATAAGTAATTACAACATAGAAAGGAATGATTGCGGTAACATACATAATGGAGTCGCAATTATAATTCATAAAAACATAAATTATACAAAAATTGACACATATTTTGATAATTCATTACAAAATATATGCATTAAAATAGCAGTTAACAACAAATACTTATATATAGTAAGTTTTTATAGTCCCTTAAACTCAGTTCCTGTCTTCAATAAAGATAAATTTGAGCAATTATTGAGGTCTATTCCTCAACCTTTCATATTTGCTGGTGATTTTAATGCACATCATACTTCTTGGGGATGTAACTATGACTCTCCACGAGGACGTAAACTTTTAGATGTCTTCGATGAAAACAACTTAGTTTTGCTCAATAGTGGTCAACCAACAACTGTAGGTTCTACAACATGGCGTCCCAATGCTCTTGACCTGACATTGGTCTCTTCATCTCTTGCATGTAATTGTGAATGGAGTGTAAACGATAGTCCTCTTGGTAGTAGTTATCATATTCCTGTTTTAATAAAAGTAGTAATTAGTGAAAATCATAACAATAATTTGAATGGGGGAAATTGCTCTAATGCTATGCATTTGCCTCTCTATCCCAACTATAAGTTAGTTAATTGGCAGAAATATAGCAACCAGGTTGATGATTTGTTAGTTGATCTAAAAATAGATAGATTAAATCCTCTTGATTCATATTTACATTTTTGTACAATTTTACGCAAAGCTGCTTCTAATTCTATTGCAAATAGTTCAAACCGCAAACCTACCAGTAATACCATTGATTGTTCTCTTTTTAAGAATAAAGGTAAAAAGTCCCCTCTCCCTTGGTGGAATCAAAAGTGTACTGAAGCTGTATTAAACTTCAAAACTGCATATTTAAATTTTAAAAATGATCCAAAAGAAGAAAACTATATCCATTTTAAAAGACTTAGAGCTGTAAAAAAGCTTGTCATAAAATCAGAAAGACAAAAAAGTTGGTTTTCTCTATGTGAAACTTTTAATAGGAATACGCCAATATCTGTCATATGGAAATTCATGCGTAAATACAACAAAACATATATTTCCAATAATTGTGACAATGATACATGGATATTAGATTTTTTGCAGAAGTACACACCAGACTATGTATCAAACACTATGTCAAATCACAATAATAACAACATTAACTCCAGTAATAGGTTTCTTGTCAGTCCTTTCACAATTAATGAATTAATATCAGCCATAACCTCAAGAAGAGATACAGCTTATGGTCTTGATGGAATACCCTATATTCTACTTAAAAAAATTAGCATTGCCAGTTTAGAATCATTTCTAAATATACTGAATTTAATGTGGGATAAAAACATTATACCAGAAGAATGGAAAAAGGATTGTCTTATACCAATTTTAAAACCAGACAAGCCTAAGTTTTGTCCCGATTCTTATCGGCCCATAGCACTTACTTCCTGTGTTGGTAAATTATTTGAACAATTGTTAAAACAACGATTAGAGTTTTATGTAGAAAATAACAACATATTACCTTCCAATCAATTTGGTTTTCGTAGAAAATTTTCTGCCAGGGAAAGTATTTGTCAACTACAGCTTGATGTTCGTAACTCTTTGTCGGATCGTAAAAATCTGGTAGCTGTATTTTTTGATGTAGCAGGTGCATTTAACAGTGTTAATATAGATATTCTTTGTCATGAATTATTATTGTTGGGAATTCCTGCACAATTTACAAATTGGGTAAAAAAATTCTTAACCAATAGGGAAGTATTTGTTAAATTAAATAGACATCTTTATGGTCCTAGACTTTCATTCAAAGGAGTATGTCAAGGAGGGATACTATCCCCACTTTTATTTATATTGTACATTCATAGATTAAATATAATCCTAGGATCCCAAGTTAAAAATCTTCAGTTTGCAGATGATTTAGTTATATACACATCAGGGAAAAATCAGTCGGAAGTAGTTCAAATTATTAACAATGCTTTAACAAATCTGTACAAATATTTTACTTACCTTGATCTTAATGTGAATCCATCTAAGTCTAAAGTCATTGTATTTGGCAAACAATCGCGTGACATGCCTACCATACTATACAATTATTATTCTTTGCCGGTCTCGCTTGAAGTAAAATTTTTGGGAGTTATTTTTACTCATAAGTTAACTTGGAATAGTTACGCTAAGCACATAATAACTAAAGCAAATAAAGCCTATAACATCTTAAAATCTCTTTCAGGTTCATACTGGGGCGCTGATCCTAAAATTCTGTTGTTGTTGTACAAATCATTAGTTCGTAGTCATTTTGAGTATGGTTTTTATTGTTTCGCTGCAGATACTAGTGTTGTAAATAGTTTAGATCTTTTGCAAAACAAATGTTTACGTCTAATAACAGGAGCTTTCAGAAGTACTCCTATTAACGCATTGCAGATTGAATGTAATATCCCACCGTTAGCCATTCGATTCAACTATTTAAAAGAAAAATTCTTACTAAAACTTTATAGTGTATGTGGTAATCCATTTTTGATCAATTTGTTACACTCTGCATCTCATTCAAATGTTAAATCATTTTATATGCTGCAAGGTCTTCAAAATTTCACTGATTTTATAGAAAATACAAACATTCATCAATCTAAGCATGTCTTGCCATGTTACGAGGGTTCTTATAGTGGTAAATTTCCAGCAATTAATATAGTTATAAAGAATAAAGAAGATTTATTTTCAAAAGAAGAAGTAAATGCAATGCTATCAGAATGGTTAGATCATAAATTTATTTATACTGATGGATCCAAAAACAGTGAATCCGTGTCTTTTGCTATTTATGAGCCTTCCTCAAAAGTAGGCATAGGTCAGAAAATCAATAAAGATGCAAGTATATTCACAGCGGAAGCTGTCGCTATCTTAAGTGCTTTGAAACATATTGAGAATTGCTATAGAGAGCACACAAAATGGGTTGTTGTAAGTGATAGTATGAGTGTTCTACAAAATTTAGCAAATAATCATCTAAATGCTCATACTAATTATGTTATATTCTTAATAAAACAGTTATGGGTTGAACTAAGTCATTTAAATGTAATAATTAATTTTGTGTGGGTGCCTTCGCACATTGGTGTTCAAGGTAACGAACATGTTGATTACTTGGCTAAACAAATTGTAAAGTCAGGAGATTCTCCTATTAATATTAGTATTCGTATTCCTTATACAGATGCAATTAGTTTAATCAAACAGCGGATGTGCCAAGCATGGGGAAAACATTCATATTATTGCACAAACGTTCAAAACAAAGGAACTTGGTTCGCCGGTCTCGATGTCCAAATAAATTCTACACCTTGGTTTTGCAAGCACAAAATATTCACAAACAAGAAATTTTATACAACTATTTCTCGCATGCGTTTTGGTCATTGTCGTTTAAATTACCATCTTCATCGTATTAAAATGGTTGATTCTCCATATTGTGTCTATTGTCAATCATCAAAAGTACAATCACTACATCATATCTTCTTTGAGTGTTCGTCTTTCAACATTCAGCGCCTTGTGTTGTCTGATGGGCTTTTAAAAATTTACAATAAAGTTGAAAGTATCCCGCATTGCATTCAGGAGTTACTTAAAAATGCCTCAACTTTTATATTTTTGTACAGATTTGTTATTGAAACTGTTAACGATATTTAAAATTATATTTATGTACTCTTTGTTACAGTAGTAAAATAATAGGTTAATAAGTTAATTATAATATTAAAGCTGTAAATATATTTTTTCTAGTAAATAAGTTTTTTCAGAATTTTTAAATTAGATTCTCCGTCACCACTCTTCGGGAGTCCTGACGGACAAGATAACGGGATTTGTAAATGGAAATGTGCCTTTTCTACTCTTTGTTGGGTAGTAATAAATAAAGAATTGTACGTACGATACGTATGTAAAATCGGATTGAACAAAATGTATTTAACTGAGATTTTAAAATTAAATGACATACGTCAGACTTATGGCCGCGTGGAAATAAAGATATGATAATAACTACTTATATTACGAAAAATACTGGATATTGGAAGATTCCGTCTTTGACGGGGGTCGTCATTAATTAAAAGAAGAAGTACTATATTACGATACATATAAAGGATAAGAAACGTAAGACATAAATAAGGAGAGATAAAAGGGAAAAAAAATAACATAAGACAAGGCGGTATGGTCGAAAGACTTTAGCCTGCCCTATGGGCAAAAAAAAAAAAAAAAAAAAAAAAAAAAAAAATCAATAGCTGTCAGGGCGGGAAAGTCATCAATAAGTAAAGGCGCGCTCTTTTTAAAATTAATTTTTAAAAATATTTTCTCTACTTTTGTTCTATTTCAAATACGTTACTAAGGTTCTACTAATAAAGGTTTAGTCCAAAATAAATAAAATGACCAAAAAGAGACGGTGGAAAGAAAATCCACCAGACCCACGGATCGGGTACTCTTCGGACTCAGACTCTGGAGAATTGGATAATGCGGACAAGTACTTAACTTATAAAGTTAAAGGATATGTCCGCAAGTATCCCGAAGATATTCCGCAAAAGGACTTGGTTGTGTTCTTAGCACATAAGGAGGAAGGCAAAGTATTCAACGACAGGGATCGTATGGCCTTGTCTAAGGGCATTCGGGAACATGGTGTATCTGGAGTTATGCATTTGCGCTCCATCAACAAATATAAAGTCGGTATAACTTTTGATTTACCAAATAATGCTAATATGTTTATTCAAAATAAGAAATTATTAGATCATCTTACATTAATAGCCACAATACCAGCTGGAGGTACCGAAGTTACTGGAGTTCTCACTTCAGTGCCAAGCGATATGTCTAATAAGGAAATTTTTGGTCTGATAGGCAGCTCGAAAAATGTGGTACAAGTAAGGCGTTTCATGCGCAGAGTCAGGGGTGACAACGGAGCAATAACCTATGCTCCTACACAAACAGTTGCAGTTACCTTTGCCTCCCCCATCCTTCCAGAATATGTTTATTTAGATTCTTGGCGTCACGAGGTTAAAAAGTATATCCCTCCAGTTAAGCAATGCCTCAAATGTATGAAATATGGACACATAGCTAAATTTTGTCGCAACTCTGAGGTTTGCTCAATATGCACATTAAACCATAACTTTAAGAACTGCCTAACCGATTCACAAAATGCAAAATGTGTCAATTGTAACGGTAACCATATCGCCATCTCTATTCAGTGTCCTTTGAAAAAACAAAAAATTGAAGAAAACAAAATTAAAACAAAGAGTGTAAACTATTCTGAATTATTTAATCCAAATGCTTTTCCAGCTCTTTCTGCTCGAACCTTAGAAGTACAAATAAACAATTTAATGAAATCTAACACATTTATCAACACTTTAGTTGAAACAATTATTAAAATAGTCAGTAATAAAGATATACCAGTAAATACAACATCAATTAAAGAAGTATTAAAATCTACCTTAAGTAACAAGTTCCCATCTGCCTCATAATGGATTTGTCATATTTAAATATCATTCAGTGGAATGCTCAAAGCCTCAACAGTAATAAACATATATTTAGTAATTTCCTCTATACACATAATATTGATATAGCTATAATTAGTGAAACATGGCTTAGGCCTGAACAAACTTTTAAAATAAGTAATTACAACATAGAAAGGAATGATTGCGGTAACATACATAATGGAGTCGCAATTATAATTCATAAAAACATAAATTATACAAAAATTGACACATATTTTGATAATTCATTACAAAATATATGCATTAAAATAGCAGTTAACAACAAATACTTATATATAGTAAGTTTTTATAGTCCCTTAAACTCAGTTCCTGTCTTCAATAAAGATAAATTTGAGCAATTATTGAGGTCTATTCCTCAACCTTTCATATTTGCTGGTGATTTTAATGCACATCATACTTCTTGGGGATGTAACTATGACTCTCCACGAGGACGTAAACTTTTAGATGTCTTCGATGAAAACAACTTAGTTTTGCTCAATAGTGGTCAACCAACAACTGTAGGTTCTACAACATGGCGTCCCAATGCTCTTGACCTGACATTGGTCTCTTCATCTCTTGCATGTAATTGTGAATGGAGTGTAAACGATAGTCCTCTTGGTAGTAGTTATCATATTCCTGTTTTAATAAAAGTAGTAATTAGTGAAAATCATAACAATAATTTGAATGGGGGAAATTGTTCTAATGCGATGCATTTGCCTCTCTATCCCAACTATAAGTTAGTTAATTGGCAGAAATATAGCAACCAGGTTGATGATTTGTTAGTTGATCTAAAAATAGATAGATTAAATCCTCTTGATTCATATTTACATTTTTGTACAATTTTACGCAAAGCTGCTTCTAATTCTATTGCAAATAGTTCAAACCGCAAACCTACCAGTAATACCATTGATTGTTCTCTTTTTAAGAATAAAGGTAAAAAGTCCCCTCTCCCTTGGTGGAATCAAAAGTGTACTGAAGCTGTATTAAACTTCAAAACTGCATATTTAAATTTTAAAAATGATCCAAAAGAAGAAAACTATATCCATTTTAAAAGACTTAGAGCTGTAAAAAAGCTTGTCATAAAATCAGAAAGACAAAAAAGTTGGTTTTCTCTATGTGAAACTTTTAATAGGAATACACCAATATCTGTCATATGGAAATTCATGCGTAAATACAACAAAACATATATTTCCAATAATTGTGACAATGATACATGGATATTAGATTTTTTGCAGAAGTACACACCAGACTATGTATCAAACACTATGTCAAATCACAATAATAACAACATTAACTCCAGTAATAGGTTTCTTGTCAGTCCTTTCACAATTAATGAATTAATATCAGCCATAACCTCAAGAAGAGATACTGCTTATGGTCTTGATGGAATACCCTATATTCTACTTAAAAAAATTAGCATTGCCAGTTTAGAATCATTTCTAAATATACTGAATTTAATGTGGGATAAAAACATTATACCAGAAGAATGGAAAAAGGATTGTCTTATACCAATTTTAAAACCAGACAAGCCTAAGTTTTGTCCCGATTCTTATCGGCCCATAGCACTTACTTCCTGTGTTGGTAAATTATTTGAACAATTGTTAAAACAACGATTAGAGTTTTATGTAGAAAATAACAACATATTACCTTCCAATCAATTTGGTTTTCGTAGAAAATTTTCTGCCAGGGAAAGTATTTGTCAACTACAGCTTGATGTTCGTAACTCTTTGTCGGATCGTAAAAATCTGGTAGCTGTATTTTTTGATGTAGCAGGTGCATTTAACAGTGTTAATATAGATATTCTTTGTCATGAATTATTATTGTTGGGAATTCCTGCACAATTTACAAATTGGGTAAAAAAATTCTTAACCAATAGGGAAGTATTTGTTAAATTAAATAGACATCTTTATGGTCCTAGACTTTCATTCAAAGGAGTATGTCAAGGAGGGATACTATCCCCACTTTTATTTATATTGTACATTCATAGATTAAATATAATCCTAGGATCCCAAGTTAAAAATCTTCAGTTTGCAGATGATTTAGTTATATCAAGGAACATTTTTACTCTAGGGAGAAGAATGTCAACTACGAACAAATAAAATGGCACTGTTTTTGGCGCCATCTAGTGAGTGCCCCCAATAACTCGCGAAAGTGGGAAATTCAAAATCGGTTTTTTTCTTAGATATATTTTAAAGGTCTGATATATATGTAACCTCTTTGTGTGTAAAATTAATAGAAGAAACATAATTAATGTCATGTCATCAAATAAAATTATATTGTATTTCATAGCTGAATAAAGCCAAGATACTATTGGTGTTTCTGTTTTAATTTATCAATTTATTCAGCTATGGTTATATTCTTCCTTTAATCTAAAAATATGTCAGAGAAAGAACAACAAATATTATACGAAAATAAGGAACATGATTCCACTAAAAGTCTGACGCGATATCTACGTCCCGAAAGGTTTGAAGAAGAACCAACTGCAGTTGCGGCAGGATTGAAATGGTCTCATTGGCGGTATACATTTCAAAATTTTCTAAATGAAGAATGTGTCGTCGGTACAGGAGATTCCATCAAACTTAAACTTTTGGTGAATCATCTTTCTCCTACTATATTTTCTTATATTTGTGAATGTCGATCATATGTGGAAGCACTAAATGTGCTAGATAGTATTTATATAAAGCCGAAAAATGAAATTCTCGCAAGACATTTATTATCAACTCGCAAGCAGAAATCTGATGAATCTGTGAAAGAATACGTTCAAGCTCTTAAACTTTTAGTAACAGAATGCAATTTCAAGAATGTCACGGCGGAAGAACATAAGAATGAATCGCTGCGAGGCGCCTTCATTGCAGGTATAATTTCTCATAAAATCAGAGAAAGGCTTCTAGAAAAATTATCAATGACTTTTGATGAAGCCATTAATATAGCTGTTTCACTAGAAAATGCTGAAATAAACACTAAAGTATTCAGTAATCCGCACAGGTCTGAAAATTTGAATGCTTTCCCAGATTTAGAAAGAACACAAAATGCAGCTTTTTCGCCTATTTCACGCTCGAATTCAATAAAATCGCGACGTTGCTTCTTTTGTGGTGGAAACGTTCATAAGAGAATAAATTGTCCTGCTTACGGCGTAGAATGTCAACTCTGTTCAAAAAAAGGCCACTTGGCCAAAGTATGCAGAAGCGGCCAGGGATCGCCTAGTGCAGCAATATCAGCCGACGAAGAAAGAGAAAGACAATATACTGAAACATTGTCAACGATTTCTGCTGCAGCACCAAGCAGCCTATCCAGAGCTACTGTACCCATAACTGTAAATGAATATAAGGCGGATGCCCTCATTGACACAGGGAGCTCAGTGAGTTTTATAGACAAACATTTAGCCCATACTATGAAGATGAAAATAACACCTTGCAAAAAATCTATTACATTAGCATCTCTCAGCCATATCTCGTTCATTGAAGGTATCACTCACGCAACTTTACATATAGGAAAACATAAATATAAAAATCATTCATTGCTTATAGTAAATAACTTATGTGCTGATATAATAATCGGTCACGACGTTCTAAAGAAACATTCTTCCTTGGAACTAGAATTTGGTGGAACCAATGAACCATTAAGAATCTGCAACGTAATGCAAGCATCACTACCACCTGCTACCATATTTACTAACCTCACGTCTGATATAAAACCAATAGCAATTCCATCAAGGCGGTACAGTACAGATGATAGTGAATTTATTAAAGCAGAAATTACCAAACTTTTAGATGATGGAGTTATCGAACCTAGCATCTCACCATGGCGTGCTCAGGTTATAATTGCTGGTGGAGGCCATCATAAAAAAAGAATGGTCATTGATTATTCCCAAACTATAAATAAGTTTACCGACCTCGATGCGTTTCCCCTGCCAAATATAGAGTGTGTAGTTGCTAAGGTTGCCAAAAATATGTATTTTAGTCAAATCGATCTTAAGAGTGCCTATCACCAAGTACCTATCCTTCAGAAAGAGAAAATATATACAGCGTTTGAAGCAAATGGTAAACTCTATCAATTTACAAGAATACCATTTGGGGTCACTAATGGAGTTGCGGCTTTTCAACGATCTCTTGATTATATAATAGATAAGGAGCACCTAAAAGGCACTTATGCGTATTTAGATGACGTAACTATCTGTGGGAAAACCAAGAGTGAGCACGATGATAATTTAAATAATTTCATGACAGCAGCAAATAAGTACAATTTATCATTGAACGAAAAGAAAAGCGTTTTTAATATTGAATCTATTAATCTTCTTGGCTATACTATCTATAATAAAACTATTAAACCAGATGCTGAGCGTCTTAAACCTTTGCTTGACTTACCTATTCCAGAAAATGCTCCTGCTCTCAAAAGGGCACTTGGTCTTTTTGCACACTATGCTCGTTGGATACAAAACTTTTCAGAGAAAATTAAAATACTTTTATCAGTAAAAAATTTCCCACTTTATGAAGAAGCTATAGAAATATTTAACAAATTAAAATACGATATTGCAAAGGCTTCTCTCGTTGCAATTGATGAAAATGCCGTTTTCACTGTCGAAACAGATGCCTCTGAAAATGCACTCGCTGCTACTTTATCACAAAACGGCCAACCAGTGGCCTTTTTCTCCCGTTCTCTGAATGATTCAGAAAAGCGACAATCTTCAATTGAGAAGGAGGCTGCAGCCATTGTTGAATCTTTACGTAAGTGGCGACATTATCTGATTGGAAGACATTTTAATCTAATAACAGATCAACAATCAGTATCTTTCATGTTTAATCAAAGCCATTCTAGTAAAATCAAAAACGAAAAAATACAGAGATGGCGCTTAGAACTATCGTGCTACAAGTATGATATTTTATACCGCCCAGGAAAAGAAAACAAAGCGGCTGATGCATTGACGAGAGTAAGCGCAGCTTTATTTGATAGAAATCATCTGAAAACTTTGCATGGTGATCTGTGTCATCCTGGCATTATCAGAATGAGCCACTGGGTAAGATCCAAAAACTTACCGTATTCTGTCAATGATATTCGTGAAATGACAGCAAATTGTAGAACCTGTGCAGAATTTAAACCACGATTTATAAAATCAGAAGGTCGACTGATAAAAGCGACATCACCATTCGAAAGACTCAACATGGATTTTAAAGGACCGTTGCCTTCCATAACTGAAAACCGATATCTCTTTACAGTAATTGATGAATTTAGTCGATTTCCTTTTGCTTTTCCTACTAAGGATCTTACTTCCAAAACGGTAATGAAATGCCTGAATGAAATATTTTGTATATTTGGTACTCCAATGTATGTACATTCGGATAGAGGTGCATCATTTTTGTCGAGGGAGATTACTGAGTACCTTACATCCTTGGGGATTGCTTCAAGTAGGACTACACCATACAATCCCCAAGGAAACGGGCAAGTTGAACGTTTAAACGGTACTCTGTGGAAAACCATTCAGCTGGGACTTAGAGGCATGGATAATAATTGCTGGGAAAAGGTCCTACCTACAGCGTTGCATTCTATAAGGTCTTTATTATGTACTGCAACAAATACAACGCCGCACGAACGAATGTTTAATCACCCTAGAAGAAGCACAAACGGAATATCCCTTCCAGCTTGGCTTATATCGCCGGGCCCTATTCTTATAAAGAAAACAGTTCGGAATTCGAAATTTGACCCAATTGTGGAAGAAGGAGAACTTATCCAAAGCAATCCAACTTATTCCTACGTGAGATATCAAGATGGAAGAGAGGGCACTATATCCAATAGGCATCTAGCACCCCTTCCTCCTGATGAGTCTGAGACAACTGATGTTGGTGAAGATGCCCCTGAGGTTAATGAACCTTTCAGAACGTCTGAAGGTAATGAAGATGACGGAGAGTTGCGTCGTTCCGCAAGAGACAGACGCCCACCAGCGTATCTTCATGATTTCATTTTAGACGGGGGTGACTGATATATATGTAACCTCTTTGTGTGTAAAATTAATAGAAGAAACATAATTAATGTCATGTCATCAAATAAAATTATATTGTATTTCATAGCTGAATAAAGCCAAGATACTATTGGTGTTTCTGTTTTAATTTATCAAGGTCTGACCGCGAAAGCAGAACTGGAAAACTGTAACCGTAAATTATTGTCCAATTTCACTGGTTACAGTTTTCCAGTTCTGCTTTGTTGGCCAGCCTTATTATTTCAAGGTTAGAAGAACTGCTTGAAGAAAACTTTGAATTTTGACAATCACATGTTGTGGTTGATTTGTAAAAGTCAAAAGCTTCTTACTAGCATTTTCATAACAAAAAAGTAGTATTTTAGCTCAGAAGTATTTTATTATAAATTACACAATTAAATAGCTATTAAATACATAGGAACTATCTATTAAAACAGGCGAAGAATCACATTTAAAACATTTCCTTTTATTCTCCTTCATGTTAGAAACACAAACATAGTCACTATCTCATACACAACACTCAGCTTTTTCGGTACAGACGGAGGAACCTAGGTTCTACACAATTAACAAGGAAAAGATAAATCATAAGATATAACATCAAAATGCGCTTAAACCGGCAGACATTTTTGTTGTGAAAAAAAATTGAGTCCGCGGGGTTGCCAGGTACATTTGACAAAAGCTTACCCACCTAATTTTCTGAAATTAATAAATTTAGAAAATAAGTAAGCCTCTTCCAATTCGATAAGTTGCGGAAAATTTAATAACTATTTATTAATTAGCTTGATTAGTAACCCCTTTTGTTTATTTATGGTTACATACTATGCTATATACAAGCGTACAAATCTATCCATCTCTGCTTGAATTATGTTTATAATTATTCAAATTTATATTATAAATATTGATTAAAACAAACCGAAATATTATATCAGCTGATTTGTTATTTAAACATTCATACAAAATGTTGCCATTCTAGAAAACGTCATTATTAAAGACCGATTGTTGTAATACAGATTACAGGATAACTTGGCAACATTTTCCTAGCCCCCGTAGGTATTCCAAACTTTGCCTAATGAGTCGACCCCGCCTGAGTTATATACACATCAGGGAAAAATCAGTCGGAAGTAGTTCAAATTATTAACAGTGCTTTAACAAATCTGTACAAATATTTTACTTACCTTGATCTTAATGTGAATCCATCTAAGTCTAAAGTCATTGTATTTGGCAAACAATCGCGTGACATGCCTACCATACTATACAATTATTATTCTTTGCCGGTCTCGCTTGAAGTAAAATTTTTGGGAGTTATTTTTACTCATAAGTTAACTTGGAATAGTTACGCTAAGCACATAATAACTAAAGCAAATAAAGCCTATAACATCTTAAAATCTCTTTCAGGTTCATACTGGGGCGCTGATCCTAAAATTCTGTTGTTGTTGTACAAATCATTAGTTCGTAGTCATTTTGAGTATGGTTTTTATTGTTTCGCTGCAGATACTAGTGTTGTAAATAGTTTAGATCTTTTGCAAAACAAATGTTTACGTCTAATAACAGGAGCTTTCAGAAGTACTCCTATTAACGCATTGCAGATTGAATGTAATATCCCACCGTTAGCCATTCGATTCAACTATTTAAAAGAAAAATTCTTACTTAAACTTTATAGTGTATGTGGTAATCCATTTTTGATCAATTTGTTACACTCTGCATCTCATTCAAATGTTAAATCATTTTATATGCTGCAAGGTCTTCAAAATTTCACTGATTTTATAGAAAATACAAACATTCATCAATCTAAGCATGTCTTGCCATGTTACGAGGGTTCTTATAGTGGTAAATTTCCAGCAATTAATATAGTTATAAAGAATAAAGAAGATTTATTTTCAAAAGAAGAAGTAAATGCAATGCTATCAGAATGGTTAGATCATAAATTTATTTATACTGATGGATCCAAAAACAGTGAATCCGTGTCTTTTGCTATTTATGAGCCTTCCTCAAAAGTAGGCATAGGTCAGAAAATCAATAAAGATGCAAGTATATTCACAGCGGAAGCTGTCGCTATCTTAAGTGCTTTGAAACATATTGAGAATTGCTATAGAGAGCACACAAAATGGGTTGTTGTAAGTGATAGTATGAGTGTTCTACAAAATTTAGCAAATAATCATCTAAATGCTCATACTAATTATGTTATATTCTTAATAAAACAGTTATGGGTTGAACTAAGTCATTTAAATGTAATAATTAATTTTGTGTGGGTGCCTTCGCACATTGGTGTTCAAGGTAACGAACATGTTGATTACTTGGCTAAACAAATTGTAAAGTCAGGTGATTCTCCTATTAATATTAGTATTCGTATTCCTTATACAGATGCAATTAGTTTAATCAAACAGCGGATGTGCCAAGCATGGGGAAAACATTCATATTATTGCACAAACGTTCAAAACAAAGGAACTTGGTTCGCCGGTCTCGATGTCCAAATAAATTCTACACCTTGGTTTTGCAAGCACAAAATATTCACAAACAAGAAATTTTATACAACTATTTCTCGCATGCGTTTTGGTCATTGTCGTTTAAATTACCATCTTCATCGTATTAAAATGGTTGATTCTCCATATTGTGTCTATTGTCAATCATCAAAAGTACAATCACTACATCATATCTTCTTTGAGTGTTCGTCTTTCAACATTCAGCGCCTTGTGTTGTCTGATGGGCTTTTAAAAATTTACAATAAAGTTGAAAGTATCCCGCATTGCATTCAGGAGTTACTTAAAAATGCCTCAACTTTTATATTTTTGTACAGATTTGTTATTGAAACTGTTAACGATATTTAAAATTATATTTATGTACTCTTTGTTACAGTAGTAAAATAATAGGTTAATAAGTTAATTATAATATTAAAGCTGTAAATATATTTTTTCTAGTAAATAAGTTTTTTCAGAATTTTTAAATTAGATTCTCCGTCACCACTCTTCGGGAGTCCTGACGGACAAGATAACGGGATTTGTAAATGGAAATGTGCCTTTTCTACTCTTTGTTGGGTAGTAATAAATAAAGAATTGTACGTACGATACGTATGTAAAATCGGATTGAACAAAATGTATTTAACTGAGATTTTAAAATTAAATGACATACGTCAGACTTATGGCCGCGTGGAAATAAAGATATGATAATAACTACTTATATTACGAAAAATACTGGATATTGGAAGATTCCGTCTTTGACGGGGGTCGTCATTAATTAAAAGAAGAAGTACTATATTACGATACATATAAAGGATAAGAAACGTAAGACATAAATAAGGAGAGATAAAAGGGAAAAAAATAACATAAGACAAGGCGGTATGGTCGAAAGACTTTAGCCTGCCCTATGGGCAAAAAAAAAAAAAAAAAAAAAAAAAAAACGATTCCGTTGGAAAAGAGTTAAAATCGGCAAATGCGAAGTTGAATTTATTTGACTACCTAATTATCTTGTTATTTTCCTTTCTTCCAAAATTATATGGTTTCATCATACATTGTGATTGTATTGCAAAATGGCATACAATTTGTCTGAAGGATCGCTTGAGGTAAGAAAAGATATGCCGGCATGTATGCATTTAAATGATTGCTTTAGTTAGCGCACGATAAATGTGCAGGGAATATGTATTTTAAAATAGATTTATAAAACTGATTCCTTCGATCCTAGATTATTTCTTTATGTTCTGTGACAAAAATGTGAGCGGGTAATTTCTACCAATTTTGTATGAGAGGAAACAGTTATACTCAAAAATAACAGACCGAATTTATGTACCAGGCTGAAACTACAGTCCAATAAAAAATGTTAATAGGAATACAAGTACTATTACTTTCATATAATCAGTGTGTTTTTAGTTATATAAATATTAACCCACCTATTCCAACAACCACAATTAAGAACAAGAGTATTTACAGGTAATTATGAATGGAGGGCATTATGATAAACCAATTATGCAAGTTTTGGGCAGTAAAAAGATCCAAGGAAGTGGAGCAAATGAGAGGTTCAGACTACTGGTGTCTGATGGCAAACATTCTCATAGTTTTGCCATGCTTGCTACACAGCTCAATGACAAGTTAATAACTGGGGAATTATCAGATTATTCTGTGGTTCAAATTGACAGATTTGTCACTTCTCTCTTGAAGAATACTGGAAAGGGTGAAAAGTATGTTTATCAGTTGTTATTATAAAATATTCTAGAACCAAGTTCCAATTTAATTTAGTAATGATTCAATTACGGCCAATGAATTATTTTTGTAATTACCTAAGAGGTTGATATAATATAAACTTACGGTCTTACTTATAAATGTAGTATAAGCTTGATATAGTTAAAATATGTTTTTATTCATTTGTTCTGTAGTCTTTTTGTATTCAATAGAGTCGGACAAAACATATTTTAACTATATCAAGCTTATACTACGTTTATAAGTAATACTGTTAGTGTTTTAAGTGATGTTTTTATTTGTATAACAGAATTTGGTTTAACAACATTAATTCACTTAAAAGTTATTTTAAATAGTTCAATTTTATACTTCCAGACGTGTGATGATAATTCTAGATATTACAATAATAGCACCCGGTACACAAGTGGCAAAAAAGCTTGGTAATCCGACAACTTGGTCAGAAGATTTGGCACAGTCAACACCTGCACCGGCTCCCATGCAACCAGTGCCAAAGCCTGCACAGGCCCCCACCAAACCAATGGTTAATCATAGCCCTGCTCCAGGCCTAGATAGCAGCATATTGAGCTCTCAAATGACACATCCTATTGCCAGCCTGAGTCCATATCAAAATAAGTGAGTATTTTGAGACAGAGATAAACAGTAGAGTCTTTAATCCAGCATTATTAAAAACCAGAGGGTGCCAGATTATTGGAATGTTTGGATACCTGGATTGTATAGCAAAAAATATACTAAAGCATTTCATAAAGGGAATACAATGTATTTGTGTTTATATTCTACACATTTTTTTTTATAACTGTATCTCACAATAATTAATAAATTACATAATATGTTAAATTATTATAGAACATCTGTATAAAACATTCTTTCAATTTAAATAAAATATCTGGCATTTTCATATTCTTTACAAAAGAAAATTTAGGAGATGTAATCTTACAAAAATGAATATCAAGTGTCTGTCTTTATGAATGATAAAATATATTTGTATTGTTTTTTTACAGATGGGTCATTAAAGCGCGTGTTATGACAAAAAGCCCGATCCGAACTTGGAGCAATGCCAAAGGAGAAGGCAAACTCTTCAGCATGGACTTATGTGATGAGAGTGGAGAGATACGAGCTACTGCCTTCCGCAATGAGTGTGATAAGTTCTATGATATGATACAGGTAAAGATTTCGTGTAGTTTCATCTCAATTCAAAAGCAGCAACTAGTTTGCAAGTCAACACTGTGTACAACCTGGGTAATACTGGTAAATCTGTTAGCAAAAATAAATAAGAGTAAAATGACTAATTTCTTAATAACTAGGAAAGGAAACTTGCTAGGAAATATCAAAACTGATACCACTACAGACACCCAAATGACTGTCGACGATGTGTGATGTGTCAATGTTTAATAGCTATTTGATTCTTAAAATATTTTCCAGTTAAAAGACTCCAAGACACGTTCTCACATTCCTTGTAGACTAGCATTGGCCAGGTGTTGCTAACAGGGACTGAAACCGGTTAAATTATATTTTCCAAAATATGTGTCTGACTGAGATACCATGATATTAGTTTTAAAGAGTAATACACACTAAACTTACCACAGTAATTTTTTTCAGTAAATATGAATAAAAACGAAAGAATATTAACAAAAACCTTGATTATATATACCAGAATAACTCCCATAGTAAATTAACCGGTATTCAGTCCTTGGTTGCTAATGACCATTGGTAGCGATAGGCACTTATCAATTTTAAAGTTCGGCAACACACTTGCAAGTCCTCTGCTATCGCAGATGTCTATGGGTAGTGGTGATTTCTTACCATCACTTCAGCCATCTGCCTGTTTGCCAATTCAATAAAAAAAAATTAAGCATTTGCTTTTATTATGTAATAAAATACTGTAATTTACAGGTGGACAAAGTATATTACATAAGCCGGTGCCAACTAAAGACTGCCAACAAACAGTTCACAAGTCTTAAAAATGATTATGAGATGACATTCAATGCAGACACTGTGGTCGCCGAGTGTATGGAGGATGCCTCCAGTGTGCCGACCATCAAATATGAGTTCACACCTATTAGTGAGATTGCTAATAAGAATGTTGATACTATTCTTGGTAAGTTAATAAATAAAAATAAATGGTTTTGGAAGAAGACCAGTGATATTGTCTTTTATTAACACCAGTATCACACATTTAAATAAAAACTGTATACCGGATTAAAACGCGATTTATTATTTATATTGTTTAAATCAAACATACTAAAAAACAAGAGGATAACATTAGTAAATATTGTCATATTATAGAAAATTACAGTAAATATCTATCAACTCCGTAGGAATAGATGGCGTTAATATGGCAACTTTGTGACTTTTCAAAACTCAGACAACTGTCATCTTTCTGTCTCCCCGCGATTGATGAAAAGCATCCGAAACGTCGGGATAAATAATTTAAACAATATAAATAATAAATCGCGTTTTAATCCGGTATACAATTTTTATTTAAAAGAAGACCAGTGAGGCTAACCTAGCGGCTGAGACTCTTGATGCACCCAAAGTGATAAATATGAGTCGTATAGAATCAAAGGCGGCTATCTGACTTATGGCTAATTGTTAGCAATTTAAAAAAGAAAACGTTTTTCTCCTTTATTTTTTGTATTAGGTATCATTCATTGCATGTTTAAGGTATCTATGAATATTAACAATTAAAGATAAAACCAAATATATAAAAAAACATAACAGTCTAAACGACAAGAACTTATTTTCTTTTGGTAGATTAATGGACCAAAAACGTCAGATAGCCGCCTTTGATTCTATATGACTCATATATTCTGTGTCATGAAGTCTGTTTGGCTATGAATGTTGTCAAGTGTGCACGTATACATTGTTTTAGTGTGCGTAATGCTTAGCGTGTGCTTCCGAAAATACGCACTCTAAAATAATGTAGGTGTGCACACTTGACAACATTCAAAGCCAAACCGCCATTGTAAGATAGAATATCTATCTATTTTCCTTTCTTATAGTTCTATTCTTTCATCTTCTAGGAGACTTCAATACACAACAGTTAGAAATTTAAATATAAGTGACTACCATAAAAAATAACCTACTCATGTGTAGTGTAGTCACTTTCCCTGAAGTTTTGCAATAGAAACTGTCTCCTAATATAACGCTTATTTTTTTGGGTCATAGATGTGGTAGGAGTGTGCAAGATGTCTTCAGATATGCAAGAGTTGACAGCGCGCAGTACCGGCAAGCAACTGAAGAAGAGAGAAGTCACTCTGGTTGACTCTTCTGGAGGCGCTGTTAGTAATAACTATTACCACCCACACACACACAGAAAAACACACATTTTCCTCACTCACATACATCCATTCAAACTCTTTTAGTCATCTATTTTCTAGTTCTCATTGTAATGATTTTCTTTAATAACTTAATTTTAACTTTATTTTTTGTTTGTTTAGATCTTGTAAATACATTATCTTTATTATTGTTCAAAACTTCGGAGGTGGGCGTTGACTCCTGAGCCACAGTTGTACTCAGCTTTTTCAGGAGTCATCGTTAATTGTGTTTCTATTTCACTAATAAAGATTATTATTATTATCTCAAATTATATCAAGTGCTTCCAAATGCTCAAAGTAAAAAGTAGGTTGACAGCGCATAATTGACTAATGTTCTGTGACTAGGGTATCAAGCTTCAAGAGAACTAGACTTCTTTTATAACTAGAATACAGTAGTTTATCAAAAATTTGCAAAAGCTTGGACTAAAATATGTTTTATGGTGATTATATGATTACTTTTTCCAGAAAGAAACATTAAGGAATTTGGGTTCGGTTAGCTTTGTCCTGTAAACAAACATTTGATCATCATTTGATTTAATTTTCAGATTGCCTTAACCCTCTGGGGTAATGAAGCGGAAACGTTTGATGGCAGCACCTACCCAGTGGTTGCTGCTAAGGTAAGATTATACTAAATTAATTAAACAATTATTTGAATATGGTATGGTTTCTATTGCCGTCAGAAACCCTTGATTTCTGAAGCTCGAAAGAAAGACAAAGGCACACTAATAATTGATATCCTAACTATCAAGTAAGCCTCACACTAGTTTCTTGATATTATAACATCTGTACGTGTGTATGTCATTGAACTCCTCCTAAACAGCTGCACAAATTTTATTTAATGTTAGACCATTGAATGGTTTAGATTCACAAATGCGACCACAGTGTATTGAGTGAGCTCGTGTCTCATGAAAGTAAACATTTTTAGAAATACCCGCGCCGGGAATAATAATTTATAAATTTGTTATATGTATGCGATTTATTTTATTACCGAAAACAAATAAATTCAATAAGTATAAAGTAAATAAGTAAAGTCGAGCACCGTAAGATTTACTTCAACTTACAACTAAATTATGGAATGAGTTGTCGCCTTCTGTTTTTCCAATTAATTATGACCTCGCTGGTTACAAAAAAGGAGCCTACAGACCTTCAAGTTGTAGATGTCCATGGGCGGTGGTGATTACTTACCATCAAGTAACCCACCTGCTCGGTTGTCTGCTCTGAAATAAAAAAAAATAAGAATAAAAAATGTATATTGTATTCCAGGGAGCCCGGCTAACGGAATTCAACGGCAGCAAATCGCTGTCGTGTCTCTCAAGTACTATGCTGCGTCTCAACCCGGACCTGCCCGAAGCGCACAAGCTGCGCGGCTGGTACGACAACGGGGGGGCCGACATGGACGTCGTCAATATATCCGCTAGGCGAGTTCTTAGTTTTTTTACCCCATCCATAACACACTTAATATATATAGCAGTATACATAGATAACATCGTTCGAGTGATCCGCGCCGGCTTATCACGGGTACAATGTAGTTATACAAAAAAATGTAGCTTTCTATTGTTGAAAGAATTTTTAAAATTGGTTGAGTAGTTTTTGAGTAAAATCGTAACAAACATACAAATTTTTCCTCTTTAAAATATAAGTGTAGATATGTGACTTATATAATAACGTTAAGGGCATTATTATTTTTCTTTTTATGCTCGCATTATTAGGGCAAGCCCGGCCTTTGGGCTTGTGTGGTGGTCTCGCCACACAAACAACAAACACTTGAAAAACAATCATTACAATATTTAACTACTATAATAATAGTGAATTCCCGAGTCCCCTAGTGGGGCATGAAGCACACCCATTTCTGTGTCTGTTTCACTTATCATTATTCTTTAACAGGCAAGTAGGTGATCAGCCTTCTGTGTCCTTCCCGACCAAAATTTAATACTTTTTATCTTGTTTCCCCGGGATTCGAACTCAGGACCTCCGGTGCTAAACGCATCGCGCTTACCACTGAGCCACGGAGGCGGTCGAACTAGTATAATGTGACTCCAAAAAAGTACTTTGACTGCTGAAAACACAATGTATATGTGTTTTACGGCCGACTTGAGTATGCGTATTTAACACGAATGCGTGTTCGAAATAAATCCGATCTACCAGTGCGGTAAACACGTTTGCGTGTTATTTGTATCGCCGGTACGTGTTTTTAGTCGCACGGCTGTAAAATAGTATTTTGGGACTAAAGAAGTTTATTTCAAAGAATTTTACAATTCACTTATTTAAAATATGTCTTAAATGTAACAAATTTTAATATAAATTAGCACCTTAACTAAAAAACAACAATGCGGTTGAGCGAAAAATTTAAACTAGCAGTTAAAGTGTTAAATTTGATTGTACGATTATAGAGCCGGCGGCTACACGGGTGGCAGCAGCGAATGGATAACGTTCTCGGAGGCGGAGGCCAAGCAGCTGGGCTCCGGGAACAAGGGCGACTACTTCTCGCTGCTGGGCGTGCTGACGTTCACGTTCGCGGACAACGCGGTGTACAAGGCGTGCCCGCAGGAGCAGTGCAACAAGAAGCTGGTCGACCAGGAGAACGGGCTCTTCCGCTGCGAGAAGTGCAACAGGGAATATCCTAATTACAAGTATAGGCTGCTTTTGGGGGTGAGTTAGGTTTTTTTTATGTTAGATATCAGCAGCGAGCTTGAGGCTCACTCGATGGTAGGTGGTACCTCAGCCACAGAACATCAGTCAATTATGCTCCGTCGAGCTACTTTTTACGTCGAGTACGGTTTTTCTATCTATGAACGGTGGTATAGATCACGCCAAACTTCTGAAGTTTCTTCGCGCTCTGAAGTTGCTTCGCGCAGGGTTTACAGTCAGGCACATATATTTTTTATCACGTTAAAACTTAGTGACATTCATTTCTCAATCATAAATTACTCCTATATTTTGCTTATGGTTTTTTTAAACTTTTATGAGCAAGCGTTTGGCCGCTGTGTCACCTGATGGAGAGTGAAAACGCGGCTTAAGATGGAATACGCTTGCTTATTAAAAATCTATGCACACTAGCTTTGAAGAAACTCAGATTATAACACGGCGGGAAAATGGACGCCGACGGGGCGGTCCATTCCTTATTTCCTTACGTCCTCATAATAAAGGATGATGCGAATCGTTTTGTATGCCTGTTCGTTCGGTTGTAAAAAGGTGATACCGGTATAAGTTGGTGCAGTTCTTCAGAGCACTTCCCAAAATACACTATAAAGGACCAACAGACTGGCAACAGGTCGTCGATGGATCGTCGTCTGACCTATCATATACAACGAGCTGTATACAAATACCTCGATATACTTTGTTTGATTGTGAACTACATTCTTCAGGCGAACGTGTCGGACCCGACGGGCGACCAGCGGATCACGGCGTTCAACGAGGCGGCCGAGGCGGTGCTGGGGCAGAGCGCGGCGGAGGTCGGCCGGCTGTTCGAGTACGACAAGAGTGCGTACGCGCAGCTCTTCGAGGACGTCAAGTTCAGGACGTTCCTCTTCAAGTTCCGCACCAAGATGGAGGTTTACAGCGTGAGTGTTGACCGTTCAACACGTTCGATTCGTTAGAGTAAGCTAGCAACGCGCCCCGGCTTCACACGGGTCCGGGTGCAATGTAGATGCACATGAAATATAGTCTATATTACTCGCTGATAATGTTGCTTTCTGATTGGTGAAAGAATTTTTGTAATCGGTCCAGTAGTTTTTGAGTTTATTCATAACATACAAAAATACAAATCTTTCTTCTTTATAATATTCTAGTATAGATATCGATAGACGAGCATGAGATTCGCTTGATGGATGGTTTCAGCCACAGAAAATCAGTTGATGATGCGCTGTCGGCCTACTTTTTACCTCGAGCCTTTCGAAATCCATAGACTGAAACGTGAAACCGAAACGCGCAATATGCACTTCACGGTTTTGCCATCATAGATGCCAGTTTTAATTTGGTGACGGTTTGATTTGCAAGGTGCGATACATTTTTATATGGCACCGGTGCTTACTGTGGCCGCGACAGAGCCATAGCTGCAGAAGCGACTGTCGCTCGCTCGCTTCCCGCGCACACAGTCATTCAGACTTCTCCTTACATTCCTACTAACATTATAAATGTGAATGTAAGTTTGTTTGTTACGCTTTCACGCCAAAACTACTCAACCGATTATCATGAAACTTTGTACACATATTCTTAAAGGTATAAGAAAGGACAAGAGATTTATAAAAAAATATATATTTTGTTTGTCAAAAAATCAGACCCGTGCTGAGCCGGGACGGTTCACTAGTATTAATATATAATCATTTATTGCAGGATGAAGCACGTCTCAAGACGACAGTGATGAGCGCCTCTCCGGTAGACTACAAAGACGGCAACGCGAGACTTATTAAGAGCATCAAAGCGTTGAGTGGTGTCGAGATATAGTCGACTACAACCAAAAAAACTTCCATCGTCTCACACAAGCATTTATTACCGTGTAGAAAACCAGCTTAAAAAATATACGGTAGTAAATGCTCACGTAAACAATATTATTAGACTAAACTATTGTACGTTGGTCGTGTTGAGTAACAGTCTGTTTATAAATTCAGTGTTCTACAATAAATATTGCTATTAGGATATTGTTCAATCGACGGTTATATCGTGAAGGTTTTATTCAAATTGTAAACAGTATTCATTCAATAAAAAAAATATCTGAACATACTTTGTTACTGAAAAAATTGTCGCCCTGTATTAAAATAATATTGTTAGTGTTATCGTTGGTTCAAAACTAAAACTAAGTGACATTTTGAATAATAATAAATTTTGCTACTACAGTAGGACGCCGATTATACGAATTAATTAGGACCGGGTTCTATTCGTATAATCGAAAATTTGGATAATCGGACATAGACTGGTAATAAAGAAAAATGAACTGTCACACATAGAGTAAACTTTATGTTTAACAAATAACAGTTGAAATATATCTGGACTCCAGCGAGTTCCAACTTCCAATAAAACAAATCAAAAATTACATGTCTTACTTACTTGGTTTTAATTTTTTATATTATGCTTTGAACCGATTCGGAGAATTGGCGATTCGGTTAATCGGTGTTCTACTGGGGGGTTAGAACGCAAGTCGCAAAACGATTCGACTGATCGTCTCGCTTCATTGTGATTGGTGTAGAGAGTCTCTAGAGAGTGTCTACACCAATCACAATGATCTCTACACCAATCACAATGAAGCGAGACGATCAGTCGAATCGTTTTGCGTCTTGCGTTCTAACCACTAAACTATGAAGCGCAATACACACTTATTAATTTTTTATCGTTAAAATAAGCAATAGTAGTAATATTTATTTTTATTCAAAATTACACTTAGTGAGTTTTACCTTTAAACCAACTATATTATGATGTTCAAAGAACTAGATTGATGTCCAATATATGTTGTATTGTCTGTTCAAAAATATGTCTGGTTCTATTGAGGACTTATAATTTTATTTTATCATTAAATAAGGTATTATGTAATAGTATGTCGAGAAGTTTTTTTCAATAAATTCTCGTTAAACTTGTGATATAGAACTGTATAATGTAAGTTTGGAGCCAAACTATAAATTGTTGAAATTGTAAGTAATCATAGTAACAGCACACAGTAATATTGTTAAGGAAAATTATGATTAATTGAAATCCCATTTTTTAACATAATAAAAATATTTTCAATATTTTGTTGTTTTATTAGTGATTTTTTTGGTGTTTCTATTGTAGGTGCATTCATCCAGTTCTGTGGGTGCATTAGTTTCATGTTTTATGTACTTGTCTCTATCTAAAGTTAACTATTGAAAAGAGGCAGAGAAAATTATTATATTACCTTGACTTTGACGAAAGAGAACGTAAGTGCACCTTCAAAGAATTCTAGACACTTTGATATTCACACTGCGTTATATGTTCGAATTGCCTAAAAATAAGCAGAGGGGTGAGCACGAACAACTATCGAAAAAATATTCGTATCATCGAGCTGTCATTTGTATGAAATTTCAAATGATTTCTCATACAACTGACAGATGCACGATTCGAATACGTTTTCGATAGCCGTTCGTGCTAGGCCCTCATAGCTTCGTATTAAAATATGTCCATAGAAGGTATACGGTGCTACGGTAATCTATCTCTAAGGTGATTCGTTAGTTAGTTATACTTAGCTTAGCTTCATTTGCTAGTCGGTCATGGTCCTAGCACTTGGTGAATTTCAGTAGAATTACGTATTACGCCCTTATAGGATCCCGATGTTCGTAACATGACGGGGGCAAAACATTTAAACTGCAGTTATTAACAAAACAAAGAAATAAAACAATTATATCACTAGTTTATTACTTTATTCAATCTCATTGATATGACTCATCATTTGGCTAACAGAATTGAGTTGTTAATTATGACTTAGGCAATTTTAGCTGCTCTTTAATCATATCAAGATATCTTAAAAATATATGAACGAACACCATTAATTTTACAACGGAGGAATGATACAATTGACATTCGTGAAACAAATTAACCGATTGGAGACCTACTATACTATACCTACAAAGAAACAGGGGCTGTCACAATGTCTTAGGATTTATATGATTGAGTGACGTCTTGGAATAAATCTGTTCTTGAGAACTGTCAAACTGAAAGTTTCTATACAGAAAAAATGGTTTAACAAGTCTCAGAACTAGATTCAAACCTGAGTCACGTCTTGGAATATGGGCCTTAGAGTAGTTATTATCGTACGTTACGATCTGACAGCGCCATACATTGTGAATAGCTGTCTCTTACTATCGTCAACCGTCAATGATGCCTGTAAAATAATGGCTACAAAGATGGCGGTATGGCCTGACCAAAATTGGACGTATATTATACATGAAAAGGACACAACAATTCAAATTTTATAAATTTGTGGAGGAAGGGAGGTGTGGTCTTCCTCCAACCTAAAGGGAGGATCCTCGACCAGTCGAACCAATGACTGGCCGGCCCTAAGGCCCCAGTGGTTGATGTCGAGATGTTGTATATATACTCAGCGCTCCGAAATATTCGTATAGCGCGATTCAGGATTAGACGTCTTTGTATTGATTCTTGTAGCGGATTGTAGATGTCGCTACAAATTAAATACCCCGAAAAACAATACCCTGCCAATCAAGTGGTATGGTACTCAATGCAGAAATAACCCTTGGCTTTTACATTTTGCTAAGGCTGTTTTCGTGATATGAAAGTGATATTTGACATTAGCGCCTTTTTAGTATACTTAAGTCATTATGGGCAAAGTTGTGGGTTGGATCCTTTTATGGATATACGTCCGATTAGACAAGAAATTGTACAATATCGGATGCAAAGTTTCTTTCTGATTCAACATATTTTGTGCAATTAAAAATCACTATTTAATAAAAATTCAATTTTATTAAATTATAATTGAGTGACTAAAACAAAGGTCATATCAGTAAAGTTTGAATACATAATGTCTGCACATTCTACAACACATTATTTCATGTATAAATTATGTATTCCTTCAAATTACATTAAAATAAACAGAAATCAATCTGTTTAGCGTCATTGCTTTCTTTCTTGACTAGCGTACAATTAATTGCCCAAGCATATTAACATCGAACAAAAACAAGTTAGCTAGACTATTAACTATGTAAAATGTATCCATATTAATAAAGGAAATACAATAAATATTTAAGTTCACATTGTCAGGGATGTAAAACTAAAAGTATTTTTACTTCACATGACCGCATATGCGACATTAGGCACATAGATTTTGGAGTACAAAATATAAAATATATGAGTGAGATTTTTTCGTAAATAAAAGTGACCACTTTTGTCTAAAATGACTAACAGTGTTCCGATATCCTTGACTTATGTTTTACAATTTAGACTACATAAGATTTCCAAATAAAGGAGACATATGAATTATTTTGTTACGACTTTCGTTGAATACTCCAATCAGGCATTATGTCATGGAATTGCAATAAGTGAATTCCCGAGTCCCCACTAGGGGCATGGGACAGACCCATTTCTGTGTCTGTTTCATTGATCATCTTTCTTTACAGGCAAGTAGGTGATCATCCTTCTATGCCCTGCCTGACCGAAACAATTTTGTTGTAATATTGTTTCCCCGGGAATAGAACTTAGGACCTCCGATGCTAAACGCATCATGCTGACCAATGCAATAGTACAGTTATAAAATAGTAGAGAAAGTTAATAATAGAGATTCGAAATTTCATACAATCACTAAAGTACTTAACTAAAATTATCACAAACCAAATGATGTAAAATTCAAAAAAATAGTATAAAATTAAAGCATTAACTAATACATAATTGATTAGATACAATAGTGTTCAAAGATAATTATTGATTACAAAAAATACAATATAATATATCTTCTCTACAGAACTATTAACACTATTGTAGTTTTAAGAATGATCTACATTTTACGTGTGAAGTAAGTTAAAATACCAGATAATAATTCACTTTCATAATTATTTAATTCTTAATCTTACCAAATATATAATTTTTCAGATTATTTACACTTTACGTAATTTATTGTACCTCAAGTAAGAAAACAATAATTGCACTAAATATTTTTATAATAAATCATGTTCATTATTTCAAACGCAAAATGCAGATCCTAATTTAGAATACTTAATTAGATGCCTTAGAAGTTACAATCGTTAACTTTAACCTACAACTGTCCTAGCGATATACTTATAATTCATAGAATATTATAATATCTAATATTATTATAAACATTAAGAAAATATTTTGTGAAATTATATTCAATTCCAAAAAGGAAATTTGTCATTTCTTAACACAAATGAGATTCCTGACAAGTATCACCGAGGCCGAAGGGAACCGAATCGATCGGTCCACGTGAACAAGACAAATAATACACAAATATATATTCAAGTACACCCAAGGTAACTTCGATCGAAATAATTAATTCCATTAAATATCTCAGTAAATGAGTAGTCATAGCCCGTAATCTCAGAATCATACCATAATCGCGATCAAAGAGCTGAAAGTCCGAGCAAACGAACGGATCTCACGATCACTCATTCGTTCAATGAACTCGAAGTCGCATAGATTCAATTCATTCAAGCACACTCTATACACTAATTGTGCAGTAGCTCTAGAATACAAGTTCGTATTACAAAACGCAGGTAAGTAAAAGGTCTGCCGAACATCTTCGGCTGTGTGACAGAGAAGGATTGCCACCATCGCTCTCTCTCGCGCAGTCCCGGACATGCTCGACATAGCCTACATAAGACAGTAGAGGTGCGAGCGACGCCTGCCGCCCGCCGCCTGCCCGCCGCCGCCGCGCCGCACTGCGCCGCGCCCCACACCGACCGACACTACCACACATACATTATACACAACCCGCTAAGGACGAACGAATAAGTTAAAAGCGAATAAATAACAGCGACGCTCTTTGGAACGGATTATATTCGAGGTACTGCGCCACAGTGTTCCGCCAGTCGCGCCGACGCCTAATCGAAACGTGCACTAAAATTAAAAACAACGACGCCCTAAAATTAACCTTAAAATTAAACATCAACACAATATGGCCGAGAGGCGATACGATCTTATGCGATCTATTTTAAATTTTGACGCACGCTCGTCCGCGACGAACGCAACGTTACAATTTAGAGGTTACATCCAAACGACTCCTAAACGAGATTCTACATTCGAACGGGCGAAAACTAAACTTGCGCCTTCGGTGAACGATTACCACATGAACATATCGACGAAGTTAAAGCTTAAATAAATTAACTTATAACTAATATAAAACAAAATTTGTAAACGTCTTCAATCATAAACATTGAAACGACTATCGTTTGTACAACAAAATCACAAACATTGCTTATTCAAAGCAATATAAAGGTGTAAAATAACAAAAAAACAAATGCGAGTCGTACAGTATCCGTGCGTTGTCGCACTAGACCTTAAGCCACAACACGCGTACTGCGAAACCGAACCGATGCGTTTATTGCGCAGTTACATAGTACATTGCTGTTTACACTAGACAATAATATACTCCGGTAAACGGCCGAGCAATGTATTCTATCAGCTTCAATTCGGTTTCTCAGCGTGTGAGTATGTACACCACCGCACTACACATTCGTAACTGAATATTACGTTACTATATTTTAAGACGTTTTAAGGAATCACAACTTTATCGGTAAATACAAAACGATGATTCCTCACAACGTATTAAATTCGTCTTAACAATTGGACCACATCACTTTTATATGAAAAATAATAATTGTAATAGAGGTTACAAGAACGTAAAAACAAAACATAAGGGTGCGTTCCGCAAATGCCGAAATGATCCAATTTGGTAATTCAACATTGAGAATAGACATAATAGAGATAATTCTATATGGCTGTCATGTTCTAGGATATACCTACTCCAAAACGCATTGGTTGGAACGCACCTTAAGGCTCAAGAAATATATTAAACAATCAATAAATTATAACATCAAGTATATTACATACTTTAAGTTAGATTTCATTGATTGGATAATCGCTTAAAAATGTAATTTTTAATCACTTTATCTCTCCAAAGTAGTAACATGAAAACATTTGACAATAAGAAATCTATTTTCAAGATTCCATTTATACTTTTTTTAAGTTTACAATTTAGTTCACTTCAGTTATCTAAAAAAAAAACTTTAGAAAATCAAAACAAAATGTTGGTCGCGAGCCTACACAAAGTAGACGTTAGACGTGTGTGTTGTGGTCCACGTGTGTGCGTGCGTGTGGGCGTGGTCTCCGTGTCGGTCTGCGTGCGCGTGTGCGTGTGTGCGTGCGCTAGCGCTCTCACGGCACGAGGTCGGGCAGGCGCCCACGACCCTAGGGGCGTCCACCCGCGTCGCCGCTCACCACCTGACCATAAACATACCAATCAGCTATCACCATTCATCACCTAACTAACTGTTGCCCGCTAGGTGATACCTACCATCAAGTGAACCTCATGCTCGTTGTCGATATCTAACATAAAAAAAAAAAACTTTTTCACACTCAATCTACACTATATATACTAATATTATAAAGAGGAAAGATTTGTTTTTTGTTTTATTTTAGATATCTTTTCACTTGATGGTAGGTGATACTTCAGTCACAGTACATCAGTCAACCTACTTGTTACTTCGAGCATTTGGAAATCTATAGATTGAAATCGAAACGCGCAATGTGCATTTCACGGCTTTTCCATCTATAAACGGTGGTTCGTTACCCGGTTGGAATTTCGATATTTCTCCCACCCGATCAATGCCCGAAATTACCAAACGTGGGGAAAACATGCTTACAGAAAATTATAAACATGTCACCCCGGTGGGATTCGAAACCAAGACCCATCTATGCGAACGGCAGGTGTTCTACCGAAACTGTTTGTTTGTTTGTTACGATTTAACTCAAAAATACGCAACCGATTTTAAAAAATCTTTCACTAATAGAAAGCTGATAATGTATCAGCGAGTTACATAGGCTTTTGTGTACAGTAAATCTATCAATCTAAATTGCATGCGACCGAAGCTAGTTATCTATAAATAACGATAACTGCCTAATTATGAACAAATAGCGAGAAAGTTTTTGCATCGTCAATGTGTGAATTGCATAACATTTCTAAAACCAATACTTTGTCGCATGCTTGGGTCTCTGATTACGATGAAATAAAGTCTATATATTGCTTAATCTACATTTGAACTTTTCATAAGAATCATTTCATTAGTTTCGGACATTAGTGTGAACAGATAGACAGGATGATAAATAATCTCAATGTAAGAAGTAGTCGATTCTCTTACGTTAGTATATTATGTATAGAATATCTAGCTGTTGTGTGTAACTTCATTTGCGCCATAAAAATTCATTACCAGAGTGATAATCCTATGTCAGGATTTAAATCTTTTCATGAAAATCAGTTCAGTGATTTGAGAATGAAATGTAATAGACAATGTTTAAAGATTTCTCGCCTTAACCAAATAACTCCAAACATTGGTAATCCAAGCACCCAGTAAATTCAGCGGTTAAGCTGTGGAAACCCAAAGACAAGGGGGATATATTTAGAATAAGAAAAAGGAATGCGTAGTCTTTGATTTTATATAAGAGTGTTATTTGTCTTTTTGACATTATAAAGAATTACTATAGTATATTTTTGATATAATCGGTACTTATTTTTGACCGTGGGACAAATTCTACGAAACTTTTTCGATCAATAATAAAAACTTTCAGCGTTACAGTTTCACATTAACAATATAAAGGTTACAATACTATAACCATAGGAGACTTAAAAATGCCCTTTTCACGTACTTGTCTGAAGTGAAGCAGACATATACCTACTCTTATTAATTTGGCCAATATAAAAATATAAAGAACTAAGCCCATAACAATAATATGTGATATATTTAAGAAAAGTTTTTAAATAATTAGAAAAAGATTATTCTCAAATTTTATTTATCTAATGATAATAAATAAAACAATATCTGTTTTTAAAATAAAGTATAAAATAGTTTCTGAATAAAGATTGAAAAAAACATGCAGTAAGAAAATATATCGCTATAAAAATAGTTAAATAAATATACTAGGAAAAAAGCCACATAAATATAAAAATTTATTTCTTACAACGAATATATACAAAGAAATCTTACGAAACAACACACAAGGCATGCAACGATGGCTCATTTATAATTCAAAGGCTGACTCACTTTCCGTTCCTTGTAGTACAACTCCTCACTTTCCTTATCGCAGAGCAGTAGGACAACTGCGCCGAAAAGGAAAATGGCGGCGCCCCAACCTACGCCGTACGCCCAGCCGAACTCCCACACCGATCTGTTGCCTGCACATATACACAACATATTGACTGCCAGCAACGCAATATTTCGTACCTAGTCATGGTGGAGGCCGACTACGTAACAATTCCCAAACAGTTAAACACTACTATTGCGTTTAATGGCACTTTTTGATATTACGTTACATACGTTTTAGACGTATAACTGACTACGTAAAATAAGACGCTTTTTCTCAAATAATACGCTAAGCATGACCCTTAGAAATAGCGCGAGGCAAAATTTCTAAAAAAAATTTCGACTTTTTCTAAAGCGTCTAGAAATTGTATGACTTTTTAAATACTGTATTCATCTAGGCCAATTTTTCAGCTAAAAAACGATAGGGTTTGCTTCCAAACGATTTTTAGTTTTTTACGATTCTACCATTTTTCACCATAAACAACATAAAACAAAAAAATAAATATGTATATTTAATTTATTAAACACTAGCAACACTCGCCGGCTTCGCACGGATCCAATGCAGAAAATGTTACTCGCTGAGAACGTAGCTTTCTATTGGTGAAATAATTTTTAAAATCGGTCCAATAGATTTTGATTTTATTCATTACAAATATTATACAAAAATACAAATCTTTCCTCTTTATAATAAGTGTAGATAATAATCTACAGTAGAAATATTATTACAGATATAACAAAACATTAAAGTGTGATAGTAAACCAACAATTAATGAATCAGTAAAAGGAAGTATAGGTATAATATATAGTATGTTGGGAATAATTATAAATGCGCTTTAATGTGATGAAATATGTTTAATGTTTTGCGTAAATAATTGTATCCTGTCTCTAACTCCTACTATAATACTCGTACAATAATATAAGTGCAAATATGTATAGACCTGCCAGTCCATCTTGTGCTGTATTTTGCACTAGGGCTATAAGCACCAATTACTCAACAACATATAAAATCCTACTGTACCTTAATTTTTTTTGCTGAGTGTATAATACCATAGTGAATTAAACTTTTATTTAAAATACCTTTTCCTGAATTTTCTCCATCAATATTAATTTATCGCGACAAAAAATAAGTTCCCGCGGTATTACCGGCTTCCTCATCGGTAGAAGAATATTCACTTTGTTTTTATAAGTTTTACCTGCATTAATAAGACATTTGCGCCATAAAATATAACAAAATGTTAGTGTCTGCAAAGTGTCATTTCTAAAATAAGTTTCTTGATTAACTTACCTAAATTCAATTCAGCGGCGAAACAGACAGGGTATATCACTAGCGCTATTAAGATGCACATCACTGAAACAGAAATAAGTCAGTTATAATATTTTTTACAGTTAGTCTAATTCTGAAAATAATCCTAAAAATATAATCATGTACTCTATTCAAGTGCGCGCAGGTCTCGCACACATCTCTGCATCTCATTTTTTAGCATAGATAGATAGATAGCCTACCTATGAGTCTATTCGTATCCTAACCAACGGGATATAGATAGCTCACATTGAAAACAAAATGAAAAAGAAGAATGTCATAAAAAGTATAGTGTCAAAATCAAATATATAGATTGAACTATCAAATGCAACTAAGTGGACAGGAATGACAGGCTCGAAGTTTTCAAGTTTCGAGAGCTCCCTTCTCCTCTCTTTCCAAAACTAAGGGGGCATTACCAGTGGCGTAGCATGGGGGTTGCCGTCCGCCCCGGGCGGCACTTTGACGGGGGCGGCATTTCACAAGTAACGGTAAAAAATGACTTCCTTCAACGTTCTTTTTTTATTTTTTGTCAGTTTATTACCTTAATAACAGAGTTTCTCTTTAGGTTGGTTTTATTCAATAAGAGTACCATTTTCACCACGTCTCAATGTTTTATAATCAATTGCAAAAATAAGGGGGCGGCAGATAAGGGATTGCCACCAGGTGCTAGTTACCTATGCTACGCCACTGGGTATTACCCATATTCGTAATCTAACCAGTAGAACGAAGATAACTCACGTGCGAGCGACATGGCGAGCACAGCGAACCGATAGTATCGGAACTTGGTGCGGTGGTCGGCTGAGCGCAGTCCCAGCCCTGTGAGCAGCGCGCCGCACACGTCCGCCGCGAGCGTCGCCACGCACAGACCGGCTGCCGCCCTGGAAAACCACTTGTCGTTACTAGAGGCTATATCGTCGGTTCCAAATTATAATTGCCATATAAAATGTATAGCAGTTATCATTTTGTTCTACGGAACCGGCGAATTATCTTGACACGGTCTTATTATGTTGTGTTTTAATAACGCGAGTATCACACATTTAAATAAAATACTTTATAACGGATTAATAAAAATCTAAAACCCCAAATCAAACATACTAAAAAACAAGAGGACACTGTTAGTAAACATTGTCACAATATAGAAAATTACAGTAAAAATCAACTCCGTAGGTATAGATGACGTTAATATGGCAACTTTGTGACATTTCAAATCAGACAACTGTCATCTTTCAGTCTGCCGCGACCACGGTTGATGAAAAGCATCCGAAACATCGGCATAAATAATAAAACGCTTTTTAATCCGTTATGTTTATTTTGATGTGGCAAAGCGATATAATAAATTAAATTTTAATTAAATTAAAGCAAAATTATCCACTAAATATTTAAAAAATATATACTTTAGATGCCTTTATGTATCTTTTGTATGTAAATAATTAAAAATGCCAATGTTTATCACCGTGTTTGTCGCAGATGCCCGCACTTTGCACTTCATTATCTCGGTAGAGCGCACACAGCTTCAGTAACCGAGAAATACTCGTATATTCGACCTTGTCCTATATTCACTTATAAATAAATATTTTTTATAATTTACTGCACACGTATAATAAGCCTGAACCTAATCTAGTATTCAAACATTGAGACTGCAGTAAAAACCTGTATTCATTTCGTGAATTGCAAAGTGCCTTCTACAAACTGACAAACGGAAATTATGAATCGCTTTTAATATAATTTGACAAGTGCAGCTCTCGACAGTGAGAGCGAGTTGCCAATTTAAGCCGTAATTTTAAAGAATTGTTGTATTAAATGAATAATAATATACAATTTATTACTGTAACTTCTGAATAAGTTTACAAATATTTACAAATACAGTCAAAATCTGCTATAACGACATCGAAGGGACTACTCATATTTGTTCGTAAAAACCGGTGATGTTTTCGAGGTATAAAGTACCTTTGATTTTGGTCAATATAACCGGTATGTTGTTATAAACGATTTCGTCATAAACGGTTTTAACTGTACATATTATAATGTACCTACTAGCAACTTCGCACGGGTGCAATGTATATAGACCTACTATTCACAAACACAAATGCCATTTGACTCTATGGGAAATTAGCTCATTCGAAAACTACATAATATATCGATGGCAAACAGCCAAAAAGGGATAACGCCTTTACAGGAAAGTAGTAAATGGAATGAACGAAAAACAAAATATGTATTTAGATTAACAACACGCCCGGCCTACATATCTAGGCTTCGCACGGGTGCAATGTAAGTGAACTATACACAAATAAAATAAAAAAGCCTATGTTACTCGCTGATAATTCTCGGTCGAGCTTTTGAGTTAAATCGCAACAAACAAACAAATCGTTTCTCTTTATAATATTAGTTTAGACGTATGCAACGCGGTATCCTTGACTGTTATAGTCCTTGACCCAACACAATATATTGATTTTTCTGTAATCACAGTCGTTGGAATATGTACGTAACTACGATGTTGGCGTTGTAAATGCTGGTACTGAGCTTTGAGGAATAAACAGCAAAGAATTCGGAAAATAAGTGTTATAATTTTCAAATTAGTGGCGAGAAGTGAAAAACGAAAACAAAGCTATACTATAAAAAAGTACAAAAAAGATATAATTATTTATAGAAGATATATTTTTTGATACACGTATGTTGTACATCCGTAGACTTGTTGGTACCCAATGTAGCGTATTTTGCCTACCGATGGGTCGCGTAGTCGATTCTGGCCGTGATGATAATATTTAACGGGTGGGAGGAATACTGACATTTCGACCGTATAACGAACCACCGTTCAAAAATGGAATAACTGTTAAGTGCATTTTGCGCATTTCGATCAGTATTTGGATTTCCGAATGCTGGAAATAAAAAGCAGGTGAACTGTGGCTGAGATATCACCTACCATAAAGTGATCATGCTCATTTTTGGATATCTTATACTATAAAAAAATACAAGCCCCCAGTTTATTAAATCAATTCAATGTATAGATATTCTATCTACTTTGTGTTGTTTGTTTGTTGTTTTTTTTTATTGTAGCCTTCTTATTTCACTCACAACTAATTTCATTTCTTTAAATATGTATAATGTTTACAATCAAAAAGTGTTGTTAAAAGTGAAAAATAATTCCTTCAATAAATAATAAATAATTCATTGTAATTAAATTAAATTTTGCAATTTATCTAAGGTCAATGTTTTCTACACGTAGAAAAATTAAATGTGATTACTCGTAGGTGTTTCGTAAACACCTTGTATAGTTTAATTGAAATGATATACATTGAAAGAACTAGCTAGAGAACTAGAATTTTGACCTATATAAAACTGCAGTGCATCGAAGTATTATTCGGTCAAGTAGTCAAACGATCTATTGAAACATGAATAACTCTTCAACTCTACTCTGTTACCTATCAAAAACTAGTGTGCGCGATACGATACAATTAAAAATTTGGTAAAACGACGAGTATTGAGTAGAGCAGCCGGCCTAGCATGACAACCACAACAAAATTTTGTCCACCGTTTTCTCGTGTTTTAATCGTTTACGGTCTTCCAGGTCTAACATGACATAAAACTCGACTTCTTATATCAAAAGTAGAGATATTTATCGGTCGAGATATCTTGTCTATCAAAATTGGGGAAGTATGTTTTCACTCATCCGCGAGATATCTCTTGATCATTCATCATATCCTACTAAACTTTGGGAGGATATATTATGTATGTTTTTGTTATTGATTCACGTATAAAAACTACGCATTCTTTTATGTTACTTTACAGTATAATAGTTTATACATCAGAATAACATATAGGCCAATAATATATAACGATATTGAATGAATTTGCCAAATTATAAGGATGTAAGTCGGAAAGAATCCTGCTACTAGGAGTGTGCAATAAGTACGGGAGTCTGGGAGGTTGTAGGTAAATATACATATTTGATAAATAGACGATGATTTCTACTGCGTATTAGTAAGATACGGAATTATTTGCTTCTTTTATATGGTAATTGTCAAGATTTATTTGATAGCGGAATATAAGAAACATGTTCTAGCTTCAGCTTTCAACTCGGTTCATTTTGTCAGTTATGAAACAACAATGGGTTTCATTTAAGGAAGCGTCGGCTTTTCCGCTCTCTACTAAAAAAACTAGAGCCTAGCTTGGGAAAGACACTTCAAACAAAGAAACAAAGCTATTGAGAATAGATTTATAGAAGCATGGAGGATCTCAACTGTAGCTTAGTGGGAAAATAGACTTCCATTATTTTTGTTCGTTTTTAAAAGAGTAAATACCGAGCTTCTTCCTCGCTAGAAGCATTAATTCCGAATCGCTTGAATCTGAATTTACTGTAATAAAGTAATATATGAATTTGAAATAGAAGTATAAAGTGAATTTCAGTGCCCTTGTGGGGTCTGGAGCAGATCCATGTCTGTCATTTTGTGTCTCTTTCACAAATATCTTTTTACAGGCAAGTAGGCGATCGTTCATCTGTACTTTCTGACCTAAACAATTTTTTCTCTTTTCTCCGGCACTCGAACCCGAGAACTCCGATGTTAACCGCAACAGGTATGCCACTAAGCTATGGAGGCGGTCAAAATATTTACTTAATGTATGGCGCTGGCCTCGCGGCGTAGCACCCCGGTTGCGCCGTGATGTCGAAGGGTAGAGGTGTTGGCGCCTCAGGGTCGATGCAGTGCATGAACAGACCCTGCCGCCAGCCCGCCGCCATCAGCCAGTCGGCCGACGCGAGGCCGAGCACCATCAGGATGATCACCAGCAGGCCGCATATCAATGCGATAACCTGCAAATTTACACATACACGTCAAGTTATTGGTACATACACCAGTGCCAATATATGGAGAGCAATTAGTAATTACGTAGTGAATCTCACAGATTTATTCGGAAGTTTAAAATAAATATCTACGAATGAATATGTGAGGTTATATTTCGTTTAGATGTCCTAATGTTTAAACCAAAAAACAAAACAGACACAATTAAAAAATATACATACATACATACATACATCACGCCTCTTACCCATTGGGGTAGGATAAAGAACATAATGAAGAAATATACTTCATTTGATTATATTTGAATTCAGAAATTATTTTGTCACTCAAGCAGATCGACAAAATATCACAATGAAAGGTACATCAGCACCAATTAGATATTATCCATTCCAAACTTGTAAGTTTAGCAATGCATATATGTCATAATTAATTTGTTTTTGTATTAAAGTATATAAAGAGTTAAGAAACATTGGATGCAGATTGCATGTACACTATGACACGTAGTATACCGTTCGCTCCATTATGCCGTACCCTCATTAAGCATATACAAAACAACATACGTGAAGAAAAGTACACTAAAAGTGCTTGCTATAAACAAAGAACATCAGAAACAAAGCATGCCCGCCGCGTGTTGTACAGCTCGCGATCCATCAACCTCTCGAAAGTAGAACTAGGAATTATAAACGCAAGGAATGTAAACGCGAGGGTAAGAAAAACATGAAAGTGAGGTGTCTCAAGGGGAGGCGGGGTGGTGTCGGATCGATCGGGGTCCTCGGTCCCCACAGTGCGATCGGACCATCAGCTGTTGAGACCAACACGAACTTGCAATAGAAATCGCACCCCGGACTTAGTGTTCCGTCGCGCCGCAACTCCCTCGCGTAAAATCCTAGACGCTTTTATTTAATAGTTTCTTTGCAGACGAAATCGATGTTGCCTGGCTTCTCAACTATTAAGCGAACATATAGTTTTTAAAATTAGTAGTTTCTAAGAATCTTATATTATAATTTTATATTATATTTTCAATAATAAAGAATACTTCCAGAGCTATTATACCATTGGGCGAACAATATGCTCTTCTAGTGCCTTTATAAAACAAATCAAAGCAAATCAAAGGTTTAAATGATTCTATTTATATCGAATAGAACCCTTTGAAATCTTTCTACAAAATAATAATATAATAAAATAGATTAAAGAGGTCTTTTAGTATGGTACAAAACACCGGAAGTTCTAATGAAAAGATTTGTCATTCATTAAAATATAGTAAAGCTTACTCATGTTTTAGGGGACCCGGAAATGTGTATGTATAGTGTATACGTATTCGATTATTTCATTACATGTATGTAAAAATATTTTATATATATATGTACTTCTTAATCTTTGACATTTGTTTTTAGCTAATAATAAATTTCCACTGTCTTTTGTTATCATCGTATATCATGAGTTCTTTTTTAATTCTGCAATACCAAACGCTATGTCTCATATTATTTCTGTGAATAACTGAAACGTATAAACAGGTATAAAAGAAAATGCTTGTTTATAGAAATTTGTTATAATCTTCTTCATTCGTACTGGAAATATAAGCCAAGTAATTATTAACTAGTCCATTAATTTCAAGGAAAAACAAGTCGACTTCAACTCGCGTTGTAATATCAAAGTAAGTACGAGTAGTCTCGGCGTATTCATTCTAGTTTCTCTCCATCCTTTTATGGTACGTTGTATTTGTTCTACTAGGTTATGAAGTTGGTCTACATAGATATAACTGTTTTAAAATGGATTCGAAACATAAGCATCTGAATTCTATCGTCATCAAATTAAGTCCCAATATTAATGATTTCGCAATTCCTTTCTTTTAAAAAAGGAGTTCTAATTCTGTACTTTGATATAATAAAATGATTGTTAGTTGTCACTTGCAATTTAACCATCAGCGAAAATATCGTGATCTCATAGCATCAAGTACCAAAAATAGAATCTCCAAAAAATACAGTACCATCCTTCAATAATGACAACCTACAGACACTGACAGGATTTGATAGATAAACTGCCTCGTTAGGGGGCCATACCATTACGAAACTAATTGAAGCGGAGATTAAATTCTTTATTTCAGACCAGGAAATGATTAATTTTTATCTTCCAAAATATGTGTCTGACTGAAATACCTTGATATTAATTAGTTTTATAGAGTTAAAACACCAAATTTACCACACTATTTTTTTCAGTACAGACTACAAACGAAATAATATTAACAAAAACCTATATTATTTCGGTTAAACTCCCATAGTAAATTAACCGGTATTCAGTCCCTGTTTCAGACTATTTTAAACAAATGTTCAGTCTTGGCTCCGCATTGGTGGAAACAAATGCTGATGAAGTATATTTTATCACCTGCGCAATCTGGTTGGCCGGCATTTCGTCTTGCTCGGAGGCAAACTGCGGCGGCGGCGGTAAGACTGGCGGTAGGGCGCGCGGCTGCGAGCGGAGCCCCACGGGGCCGGCTCCCGCGCGCCCCTGCATGCGCGCACGCTCTCACACGCACTACCACCACGCGTAACGCACACTAACACATTCCTTCACTAATGCAACACTAATGTCTTTAATGTCGTTCTATTATATGCACGTCCACTAACCCGTGTGGATAACTTTCAAGGATACTTCTGTAGAAATGTCCTTAGGAACCCGTAAGATCACCTATAGAGAGCAACTTTTCTAAGAAATAAAAACTGATTGATAAAAATAAAATGTATCTCTAGTAACAATTATTATTGTATTCGCTCTGATTTATGCTAAATTTTACACGCATTTTTTATCTGACATACAGACGAGCGTGATATAAACTTCATGGTAAATAACTCCTCAGCTACATAACGTAAAGTTAGTATTGAAAAGCTAATTTATAATCATTTGTAAAATTTTAGAAATGTTTATTTTTTATTTTCAGTTCATACTGAAACCAAAAATATATAGTGTTAAGAGGTCAACTGACCGTATACCTAAAAAGCCTAAAAGATAATTCTTCCATTATATTATGTGTGTATATACTCTCATCTCATTAAAAAAAATGTCATTTATTTCAAATCAGAACACCCAATTCGTAAGTAGGTAGATACATATTCCTGAAAAAATGGGCAACGAAGCGTTCAAAAACATAGTTTAGAATATAATCACGAGTTTTACTGCAAATTACGCCAATAATCTAGGGTACATCAACGAGCACTCCTTCAGCATGACTTCTCAAATTAGGTCAGGGAGTGACTGAATAAATGCGTATTTCAAATACGGGGGAAGTAATGAAATGAGGTTACTGGCGTCACATAAGAATACTTTAGCCAAAATGAGATACCATAGTATCTGGGTTACTTAATTGTCGGAAAAAATAAGGTGGAATGGACTAATGATATAGGTATTTAAAAAAAACTTGCCTTTTTGATAAAACCAGAGCTGCGAAACTTGTCTAAGAGGAATGTTATGTATATTATGTCTGAGGACATAAAAAAGAACTTATAATCAATTCAAAAACAAGTCGTATTTTTATATCACGTAAAAAGTATCTTATTAAAGAAGATACCTCATAATCGAAGGCCGGAACAATGCATTCTATATGCACATAAAAATGCATAATCCGTTTAGTATACACGTAATATAACTAATACTATGAAAGTATATTTTGATGCAAAAAGTTTTAATAATAATAGATGTTTTTATTTAAATATTGGATTATATTAACAAAATACCACTATTATGGATGGTTCATAATGTTTAAAGGGTACAATAAAAAGTTCAGAGATTAAAACGGAACTCCGAACGAATAACAGTAATTTAGTCAGCCTCAATGTGATCGTTTGATTAAAGGACCATAAAAAATAACCGTTTTTAAACCTAGAAGATACTAAAAAAAGACAATTCAGGAATTTCAGTACTAAACTTTAAAAAGTAGCCTACTCATTCCTCCCGTCAGCAACGCACCTGCAAGTCCTCTGGTGTCGCAGATGTCTATGCGCTGGTAATCACTTACCATCAGGTGTGCCGAAAGCCCAGTTGCCCACTATCCCATAAAAACACCGGCCAAGTGCGAGTCGAACTCGCGCACGAAGGGTTCCGTACAATTTTCTATATAAACGGCAAAAAAATCACGTTTGTTGTATGCCCCCCTTAAATATTTGTTTTATTTTATTTTAATTAATTATTCTTAAAGTGAATATATAACTAAATATTCTGTGAATATTTCAAGCGTCTACCTGTTTCCGTTATCAATATCGAGCAAAAAAAATCACTGTTGTTGTATGGGAGCCCCTTAAATAATTATTTTATTCTGTTTTTGTTAAACAGGCAACAGAAATACATCATTTGTGAAAATTTCAACTGTGTAACAATCACGGTTCATGAGATACAGCCTGGTGACAGACAGATAGACAGCGGAGTCTTAGTAATAGGGTCCCGTTTTTTTCCCTTTGGGTATGGAACCCTAAAAATTGGGTATATGTATATTTTAGTTGTGTTCTTTAAGGAAAGACCGGAGTCGTCAAAATGTCGATGCCATGAACTAAAACGGGGTCATAATTATAAAGTTTTATTTAACCCAAAATTTGTACTGAATATGTGTCATTAATTAAATTAATAAATAATAATCGTGGTTTTCTCTAGTAAACCTAATAATTATAATTATACATAATGTATATCAACGTCAGTCACCTTAACGACTGGTTTTTCTAGTGTTAAAACATAATAATTAAGAAGCATAGTAGCTTCTTAATTATTATGTTTTAAAATGATTTTTCGTAGTGTTCATTTTATTTTCATTGTAGGTATAAGTAATTATTTTATATGTTAAATGATAAATTATGATCTTGAACTAATCGATATGTAATAATAATTTACATATCGAATACAATATCTGTGATATCACGAATGTATCTTATTTGAATGTAGGGTTTTTGTTATTAATACTTTTACTTCAGATTTCATTTTGTTTACATTGTATACTTTAAAACATATAAGGTAGTTTAATAACCACTTTGTTATTAAACTACCTTATTCATTCCGCATTCGCTATGTTCCATTTTTTTTTGGTATATTTGTTCAAACGTTGAAAGGTTTATTAAAACGTGAAACCGAGTGTAAAACGTTCAAAGGAATATTCTTCTTTAAACCTTTCGGAACACATATTTTGACTATAATTACATTATTAATAAATTCAATTAATATACGATATAACAACCTTATTGCCTTTTTTGCTACTCCAGTTCTGGTAATATAGATTTTTTAGTTCAACAGTTACTGAACAAATCTCTACTATATATAGGTATTTTATTATATTCAAGGAGCTAAAATAAGAATTAACTTATAAGGTACAAAGCAACCATAAGAAGAAAAAAAATACAAAATCAGTTAAACATCGAAAAGAAAAAATTGTTTGCTTGCTATCTAAATAGTTATGTTACTCAGCTTGTGCTATGTCAATACTCTTGGCATAGCGCACACTTTTATTTAAATTGACAATCACCACTAAATAACACTTAAAAACCTAATTAAAATTAATGTGTTGTACCGTTTTATTTAAAGTATTTCAGTAGAGATCAAGCTTTTACTACAAAGTATCCCTACGTTGCAGTTACTGTAGCGTTTTACACGCAAAGTGAAAGGCATGGAACGAGTCATCGGATTCAACTTCACTGAAATCACGCTGACACAGCGTTAACGTCAATGACTTTACTTGTTCATTATGTGCCAATAAGCTTTCTTGCAATTTTTATACCGTATATCTTACTTTTGAGGCTTAATTGTGTACTAATCAAAGCAAATTAATGATAATTGTCCTATAAAGTAGTAGCTTTAAAATGGAGTAAAGTCCCAGAATTTTAATCAAACATTTTCATCGATTAACACCAAGTCTCTACGACCCAAACCATGTACTCATTCCGACATGTAAAATTCGTGTTGCTGAGAGAAAAAATATATGATTCTACGGTGGGTAATGTACAGATTTTTCAATTAATTCAATCCTTGCAAGAATTTATTACATTGTCTTGTCTACCTTACACTAACCACCCTGAACTGTATAATACAGTGTTTTTTTTTTATAAAAAGGTCTATTCGAGAGATGATCTGTAACTGTGATGGTTTCTCCTAATCTCATCTACCTTAGCAATCTCACTTGCGGTCCAGTTAGGCATTAAATCCTTGACTTTCATGTATTGATGACATTATATTGAATAGCGTTTGAATAAAAATTCAAAAACAATACAAATTGACGATGTTTTGAAGATTATGAATCTTGATTATAATAACTAAAATATTATTCTTCGGTTCGCTAAATCTGGCTGTGTTGAAGTTCCCTAAGAACCTAATACATACCTAAATGACCACCATAATTTATGAATGGTTATAAATGGTTTCATTAGGAACCTGAGATTTACTAAATATAAGTATTCGACTAAATGGAAACATTTGATAATATCTAATGAATCAAAATCAGTATTATTGCTTTAGTTATAATTTACCAACAAAACCGTCATGATTTGAAACTAAATAGAAGTTTAGCCACAAAATTGATCTCGAGTAGAGATAATAAACATACGCATGGAACATAGCTCGTTTTCATTGTTTACCGGAAGCATTGTTTCCAGAATAAATAAATTGTTTGAATTGCTTTTGAGGTACGAATTTAACGTGTTTTCTCCTTAGTGTGAAGTAACATTATGCGTTTCGTTACGATCTACCACAAAATGTATCAACCCAGATCCAATGTTTTAGTAACACAACGAAAGAGAAAGTCAAGAAGTTGTGATGAATCATTGTGTGTAAATTGTATTTTTTAAATTCAATATGATTCCACGCTTTTATAAAATCTTAGCATTTTTAAAAAAATATAGGTCACATTAAATTTAGTTTCCTAGATAGAGTTTACATATAAATTAATCTAGCTAAATCAAAAAACCAAATATTTCTTCTACTACACAGTATACTAGACCTATCTAGTTGTGATATATTTAAAGAAAAACAAATATAAAATTAGTAACAGCTCAATAGATATAATTCACAAAATATATGGCTTAAGAGTTGCGCATTGAGCCGCGCCGACTTTTAGATTTATACTAAAAGCACCTTTACCGTCTTCACAAATACGAGCACAGGTTAGCAATTAATGTCTCGCTAAAAATAGCTAGCAGGGATTCGAGAAAGGGAGGGTTTTGGAGAATAGTTATTAGGTTAGCGATATTGTAAAGACGCTCGGAGGGCGGATCTCAGGGCGGCGGAACCGAACGACGCAGCGCCTCGCGCGAGACTGCTGCTCCGCCGCCCTGCACCAACTCGCAACACCCTCCCGCGCGACAACAAAACACAGATTACTTAAAACACTTTTATTAGCCAACACGCTACTTAAGCTTTCGATCGTTCTACAGTTAACGGCACTTAGCACACCTCAATAGCCAACTCAAACATTTCAAATCATCTACTTCAAGACTTTTCAATGGAATCTTCGTTATGGTCACACCTGTGTGATTTGTAAGGTTCTAAGCTGAGCATTACGACGGGGGGGACGCTGTGGTGTTCGTTGGCAACAGTCCGCTACAGCTCGAAGCCGTCGAACATAACTCGATCGAGAAGACAACTTAAACCACTTCCTGGATTCACTTGCACCAAAAGTAGTAACCATTCTGTCACCAGGCTTTGAAGTATCGTATACTATCTTAGGGCTCTCTGCGGTATCTGATCGTGGTGCAATACGATATTTAGCACCTGTTAGTGCTCTCTTGATACCGTTGAATGCACGTTCTAGAGGAGAATCTTCGTAATCTGAAGAACTTTCTTTATTCACGGTGGTAAACTCTACGGTAGGTGGAAAAACGTTTGTTTCATGTTCTTCCCTTCTAAAAAGTTGTTTGAGTCTGATCAAGAAAGATGGAGGCGGCTCGGTGTTCGTCCCAACGGTACACACTCCAGGTCTGTAGTCATGTTCTATAGGAATCGTTGTAGGATAATAAGGCTGAGGTGGTAACGTCGACGCTCTTCTCGGTGATAAATTCTCATCTTTTAAATAAGCGACGTGTAATGTGCTTATGCTAAGAGGCTGTTGTACAGTTGGCCATAGCTCTCTTGTTGGAGGAACAGGAGACGGGCGTTCGCCCATCATGCGTCTTGCCAATTCACCCGGTTGCCAGAGATTACTTGGCGTCAAACCCCCGTGCGCTTCCATTCCGACACACTAGTTCACTAACAAAACATAGTCTGTACGCTAATCCAATAGTTGGCTTCATGCATTTCTAAGTTTTCCGAGATAATATTATACACTTACGTGCACAAAGTACCCGCTCATAATTGGATAAGTAATAGACATCTAAATTCATATTGAATTTAAATTTATTGTTATATTATATACTCACACATAGAATTGATGAATATATAGGTACAATATTATGGCCATACTATAATCTAATATATAAAATTCTTGTGTCACGGGGTACGTGATCGAACTCCTCCGAAACGGCTCGACCGATTCTCATGAAATTTTGTGTACTTATTGGGTAGGTCTGAGAATTGGACAACATCTATTTTTCATCCCCCTAAATGTTAAGGGTAATCCACCAGTAATTTTTTTTTTAATTTTTGGACGAAATTTTTTGTTTTTATTTTTTATAATGTGGCATTAAAAAATACATACAACCCTAAATTTTTACTTTTTTATCTTTTGCTTTTGAGAAATTATTTACATGGCAAAACAACGATTGCCGGGTCAGCTAGTTGTTTATATATGTCTATTTAAAAATGAAACAAACTCATACAATTAATATCATAGCATATATGAAGAATTCTTAGATGTTTACACAAGGTAAAATATTCTGACATTGTTATTTAAATTCAATTAGATGTTAGGTCAGGCAATACAAGATCATTTGGCATGGAAGCATGGAATAAATCGCTTTTAAACTATAAGTACGCCCTTTGTACTGTATATTATAATATACTAGCGACCCGCCCCGGCTTCGCACCGGTGCAATGCTGATACTAAATACACTACAGAAAAACTGTTATTATTATACATATAAACCTTCCTCTTGAATCACTCTATCTATTAAAAAAAACCGCATCAAAATCCGTTGCGTAGTTTCAAAGATTTAAGCATACAAAGGGACAGAGAAAGCGACTTTGTTTTATACTATGTAGTGATTTTAATCTTCTGTGAAATAAATAATTTTTATTATTGTTCATAAATAACTGTCTGCCATAGCTTTATGAGGATCAATTAAAATGCGTCTGAAAATTATTATTTTATAAACAGATGAATTTAATTTTTCATTATAGACAGATGAAAATTAAAAGGATGGTATTTACACTATCTATGGCAAAAGTTAAGTTCAATCTTACTGTTTTTTTTAATTTTACATATTGACAAACCCCTGAACATCAAACAATGAACTGTCAATATATTTCATAAACGGAAATGGTCCATTACCCAGGTGGAATTTAGGTATTCCTCCTGTGAGTAGAAATACTTTGCCCAGACATCTTCTGAAGAGGTGTTTATAATTTGAAAAAATGCTCAATTGGTCAGCAGGTCAATAAACCTAAAAACACTACCAACAACAGTTACTCAAAAAGCTTCAAAAATGCCTATACACTTACCTTTAGTGGTCTTGTGATGGTGACTGTTTCAATCATAGTTGTTGATGCCATCCTGTTGTTATCCCCTACAACAAAAACGACAATTACTGTTTCTTTTTCAGAATATAATTTACAATATAAAGACGGGCTCGCTGATGCGGTAGAACACCTGCCCTGCGCATCGATGGGTTGTGGGTTTGATGACATGTTTATAATTTTCTGTAAGCATGTTTTCCCCACATGTGGTAACTTGGGGCATTGAACACATGGGAGGAATATCGAAATTCCGACCGGGTAACGAACCATCGTTCATAGATGGCAAAACTGTGATGTGCATATTGCACTTATCAGTTTCAGTCTATGGATTTCCGAATGCTCAAAGTAAAAAGTAGACCGACAGCACATCATTGACTGATATCCTGTGGCTGAGTTATCGCATACCATCATGTGAACCTCATGCTCATCTGTCAATATATAACATAAAAAAAATTAAATAAATATAAGTTGATCATAATTACCAAGTCTATGTTTATCTTTGTTCTATGTTATCATGGAAATATTTCGTTAGGCAATATTATTTGTAGAAAGTCATTTTTTTTTGTCAAGACAGAAATATAAATATTTTACAGTATTATACAAGTCTTTTTTTACAAATTCTGTGGGGGTTGCAACACTAAAAAACTCTAAATACCTGTAGTTTTAATTAGTTAGGACTAAAGATATTTATTTATAACAATTAAATTCATCACCTAATAATGTAGACTTAACCTGATGCAGTGACTTGTAACAAGATAATAAAATATAATGATTCGATGTTTGTCTTTATCTAATACACATCCAAATAATTTTCAAGGCAGTAATTTATAGAACTTTATAATGATTTATTGTCCTAAGATATATCAAATCAGAATTATAATTAAATACTAGCTGACCCGGCAATCGTTGTTTTGCCATGTAAATAATTTCTAAAAAGCAGGGGTTGGTGATAAAAAAGTAAAAATTTAGGGTTGTATGTATTTTTTAATGCCACATTTTAAAAAAATAAAAACAAAAAATTTCGTCCAAAAATTAAAAAAAAAAAATTAGGGGTGGACCACCCTTATTATTTAGGGGTGTGAAAAATAGATGTTAGCCGATTCTCAGACCTACCCAATATGCTTACCAAATTTCAGAGGAATCGGTCAAGCCGTTTCGGAGGAGTATGCAGACTAACATTGTGACACGAGAATTTTATATATAAGATATATGATGTTCAAAACAATAAAAAGGTGTAGTGAAACATTCAAAATAAGAATAACATTTCTATATTTAAAAGTAATGATAATAACGGAAGAAAAAGATAATTAAAATACTACAAGAAAAATGTATAAAAAACAAAGGAATGAGGAGGCAGAGAAGGATTTTTCTCAATATAAACATAATACATACTATTTACATAATAATTTCAACAGTAAATGTTTGTATCTATATACAAACTTAAATTGCTTGGGCTAAGGTAATGCTTATAATGTTTCTTCATTAAAAATATATATTTTATATAAACTGGGAGGGAAATCATAATATAATCATCCAATAATGATTATATAAATTATTATTAAACTAAGAATAAACACAAAGGGTTTGTGACAAGTACAAATATTTTAGCAAAATGATTATACTTACACATGTAGTTAATTAAAATATTAACATTTAAAACAAAGTAAAATGTTTTTAAACACAACAAAATATATTTTTAAACAACGGAAAATACATCCGAAAACTGATCAAAAAGCCACCAAAATATTCAATACAAATAATAAAAATAAGCTTAACTCTGAAATCTAAACCAAGCCCCAAAATCACAACAGTCAAGTGTCAACCAAATGTGTCAACTATCCAATAGAATACTATATTCTAGCTGTCAGCTTTTCAGTGTTGCCGTTTAACGAAACTAAAATGCGCTGTAATAAAAAATGCGCTTGAACAGCTTAAGGATCTGCGGGATTGAATTCGGTGAGAAAAATATAAAATCAAGAAAGAAACCATCGCTTTCATGTTTAAATAATACTTTGATATTATTACTTTTGAAAAATCACCCTTTAAATTATTTTTAAATGAGTTCAAATATAAAAAATGAATAAAAATGTGAAGCATGCACATGACCCAATTATTGAACACTGAAAGTGCACATGCCCCTAATATTGAACAGGCATGACCCAATTATTAAACAATCTCGATAATTCTTTTTCCGTTCTGAAAAAAAAATACTTTGGGTGAGTAGGTACAATGTTAAGAAATAAATGCAAAATAATTAAACACTTAAATCATTTATTAATAACTAGCTAGTGTCCGCGACTTCGTTAGCGTGGGTCTTAAGTTGAGCTTTTAAGTAAGGTATTTAAATGAAGATAACTTTTCTTCCCAACATCCGATTTCGATGATACAAAGTTGTAATGTGTCAAAATTAGATAGAATGGATATAGTTATTAGTAAGCTATCCTTAAAATATAGATATATGCCATCGCGGACTTTTCTGTAGAATCTATAAAAGAAGAATATTCAACCATACATTGTTTTGTTATATCTTTCGCTCACTATTTAATATTATTTGACTGGTTATTATTGGATAACCTAATATGAGATCGTTCGTATTCCCTCATATGGAACTTCTGCCATATACCTATTACGTATACCTATTACGCAGGGCTGCCAGATTGTATAATTGGATACAAAAAGTGTATAATTCGGTTATCTTATGTATCCAGTTTGTATAACAGATTGTCTCGTATAATTGGATACAAAAATAAAAATCCAAACGTGAAGTAAATTTTGTGAGAGTTTAAATATCGATTACTTGAGATAACGATAGATCAAAGGTTTCTTAATCGTAGATGGCGTGAAGGCGCTTGTCGCTCTTTCGAAAATTTCTCTAATCGGAATTGGCGCTCTTTGAGTAATATTCGTTAGCATTACAAGTAAACATAAAAGTGACTTTTTCACCCAGCGCCACTTGCTACTGGAACTGTTTTCAAATAAATTCAAAAACATAACCTTTGTATTGTGTCAAGTCTTAAATGTAATAAATGAATTAATTTTTTTTTCATATTTTAGGTAAGTCAAAGTGACTAAAAATAAATACTTGTATTTTTAGTTATTTTTTAACAATTTTGTCGCTTTGTATAATAAGATTTGATTTTGTACAATTTCAGTGACCGAGCGGTATAAAATAAGTTGGCTCTACTGGCAGCCCTGCAATTACGAATATATTAGTGTATTATCTATGATATTAGTCACACCTTTAATGTATTCTGTGGTAGATAGCAGATACGTCACACGACGCCGGGTAAAATAATTCTAACCTGTTATTGTTTAATGTTTATACCATTATACCTTATTCTGAGTGTAGAGTATCGGTTAGTATTTCGCAGTACCTAATTTTCTTTTTTTATAGTTACCTTCGAGTGAATATCTCTTCTAAAGATACCCAAAATAATGTTTTTTTATGTTTAAAGGAATGTGTTGATTTCCCAGCATAAGCCGGAAAATATTGTACAATGGCGGGAATAAAATCTTTGGCAGTGAGAGGTATTCGCAGTTTTGGACCGGAAGAATGCGATGAGCAACGAATATCCTTTGAAAGACCCTTAACATTGATATTAGGGCAGAATGGGTGTGGCAAAACAACAATTATAGAATGCCTCCGATATGCGGTCACTGGCCAAATGCCCCCTGGCAGCCGTAATGAGTGCTTTGTGCATGATGCCAAAGTCAACAGGTCTACAGAAGTCATGGGGCAAGTAAAATTAAAGGTAAACCTATATACATAATTACTAAATAGGTACATTATTTACACTTTGATGTTTATAGGGAATGCAGTTCACTGGTGTATTTCCCATATTTTTAATCTACTATATCAATAAAAGATGCTATAACAATATAAAAAAATATAAGTTATTGTATTAGTAGAGTTTTTAAAGTAACGTAAGACATTTTAATTACAGATTGTAAATGCAAAAGATAAGCAGTTGGAAGTGTCCAGATCAATGAGAGTGACGGCTTTACAGAAAAAGAAGACCAAGTTTCAGACTTTAGATTCATTCCTCTCTGTGATTGATGAGACTGGAAAGGCAAAAGATATCTCCTCTAGATGTGCTGACTTAGATGTTGTGATGCATGAAGAATTAGGTTTGTATAACTGTAAAACCATAATTTTCACATCAAGATATTTTCTTCTGTAAAGAAAAAACTTTCACTGGGTTACCTGAATTACAACTGTAAACTTCCTGTCTAGACAGTCTCCCAGAATTTTAAAAGTACCCCACATAACTCCTTAAGCTTCAAGTATCTTCATGTGTGAAAGTGTGATGCATTGCTCAGTTTTTATATAGATAGAACAAATCCCTTTTTTTAGGATCCCATATTAGAATAGCTTATATTTAGTCTAATATAGAGAATTTAGCAATTAATAATTAGGCCAATATATTAAATCTGCATATTTTCTAAAGAATCTTGTATAAAATTAACTATCTTCCCTTATTATGGGAACCATTATTTAAGATTCAATTAAGATATTGTCTAGTGCGGCACTATGGATGGTTGGGAAAAATGTCTGTGAGATAGAGTATAGGTAGTTATGGGTAAAAAATATACTATAGGACAATAATTTAGGAATGGTTATTATAGCCTTGATTGCAGAAACTTTTATGTCCAATAAAATCTGTTTATCTATAATTTATTTTTTTCATGATTGCTAGGTGTATCAAAAGCAATATTGAATTCAGTAATATTTTGCCATCAAGAAGATTCAAGTTGGCCTCTAGATGAAGGCAAAAAGGTTAAGGAAAGATTTGATGAGATTTTTGATGCTGATAAATACAGTGACTGTATTGATAAGCTTAGAAAAATAAGAAAGGAATATGCTACTACTCTTAAACTTCTTGGTAAGTGCTTAACTTCAAAATACATTGCTTATTTTAAAGACCGGAAACGCACCTGCAAGCCCTCTGGTGTTGCGGATGTCTATGGGCGGCGGTGATCACTTACCATCACTTGAGCCACCTGCCCGTTTGCCCCCTATACTATAAAAAAAAAATTGCTTTACTGAAGATTTGACTTTGTTACAGTATAAAAAGTATGTAATGTTATATATCAAATTTTTTACTCAAATATAAACTCTGAAACTATTATTTTAGAACAAGAGGTTGCTCACCTAACTGACAAAAAGCAAGATTTAGACAAAAAGAAACTGGAAGTTGTAAACACTGAGTCAAGAATCTCTGAGTCTGAGATAAAACTGGGAGAGCTGTCACAAGAGCTGAAACCTATCACTGAAAAGATAAATGCCATAGTTGCATTGCAAAAGAATTTGGTTCTTTTTGAGACTAAAAAAGAGAAAATTAAAACAAGGTACATATTGATTTATCATTTTTTTTCTCTATGGTATTTAAAGTAGTTGTTCTGAGAATTTACTACCAAAATTCCTTGTAATTATTATGAAGTTATTTAGCCCAGTAACTTCAACTTGTTTTATTTTCACCAGCTCAATGTTTGAAAAGTCACATCTGACATTTGTTTCTGCAAGAGGTATTTCAGAAATGATATCCCTAAGGGACAATAAAAAGACCCTGCTCATTTTTAAAGGCCAGTAATGCATCTGCAATCCAGTGTTGCAGATATTACTGAGTGCTAATCAATTAATGATCACTTACCATCAAGAAAGACATCTGCCTTTTTTCACTAAATAACAACAGTAGTTTAATTAATTTGTACATAATATGTATGGAAATACTTTTTCCATACATATTATGTACAAATTTTAAATTGTTTTATAGTTGGTAGTTCTTCTGTGAATACATCATATTTTTTTTTAATTCTTTAGATTAGAGCATTGCCAGACCCAAGAAGAAGAACTCAAAAAGAGTATTGAGAATGTGTTTGAAGGGACCTCTGAAGAACTGCAGGAGAACATAAGTATGTGTGCATGTATTGGTGTAATTGTCACATATAGGTTATAAATAGGACAGTAATCTTACTTTACAGTATAAATAATTTTTGAAATCAATGCACACATGCACACCACACCACAGTGTCAACTGCTGTCACAATTTTTTGTATCTAAACACATCTCTATTAAAATAAAATATATATTAATCAAGGATAGTCTAACTTTCTTTTTATAAATGAAAGATTTTTTAATTGGTGTAGCTTTTCGAAAATGTTTAGTTCTGGAATATCTGGAGCAATTTAAAAGAAAACTAGTCTACTGATATGGAATGAATTTATAAACAATAAAGCCTTTTTTTAGCTAACTATGCTGCAACTGTCAAAGCAAAGCAGAAGGAACTAGACGAGTCTTATAAAAAGAACACCACATTTAATAAAGAAGAAGAGAAAATTGCCAACGAAAAGACGTCTAATGAAGTTAAATTCAACAAGTTGATTCTTTTGGAGAGTCAAAATCAAGAAAAAATTGATAAAAGGAATTCTCTTATTGTTGATACTGCTAAACTTGCAGGTATGTTGTTACGAACATTTTAATTTACTTTATTGTTTTTCGTCTGTTAATAAAAGGTGAAAATTAATTATGCATTTATCGCTTTGAAAACTGCATTTATTAATGATAAGTTCTTTCAATGTCAAGAAAAATTATCAAACAGTAGAAAAATCGATATTTAAATTGCCATACTCTATTTAATGTGCACGTATCGTTATGGACATCTAAATATTAGGCATTAAAATACAAATTTTCGTTTTACAGAAATTGAAGTAGAGAAAGTTGAAACAGATGAAGATGCAGAAAAAGGAATGGAGGTCATCACGCAGCGCATCAAGCAGCTGCAGGACGCGCTGCGGGAGCAGAAGGGGCTCGCTGATGAGGAGGAGAAGCGGTTCCAGCAGCAAGTGGATGAGAGTCGAGATGCACTCGTAATTATCTTTTTTGACTAGCAACACGCCCCGGCTTCACACGGGTGTACTATAGCCTATGTTACTCGCTGATAATGTAGCTTTCTATTGGTGAGAGAATTCTTAATATCGCTCGAGTAGTTTTTGAGTTTATTCATAACATACAAAAATTCAAAAATACAAATCTTTTCTCTTTATAATATTATTATGTTAGATATCGACAGACAAGCATGAGGTTCACTTGATGGTAGGTGATACCTAAGCCACAGAACATCAGTTAATGATGAGCTATCGACCTACTTTTTACTTCGAGCATTCGGAAATCCATAGACTGAAACCGAAACGCGAAATATGCTAATATTATGAAATGAAATGAAAATTAAATTTATTTAGTAACGAAAATAATAGGTCACCTATTAAGGTTACACTAAAGAAATTTGAAATAATTTAATACTAACAATCCGTTACATATTAAGTACATCACTTATTAACATAACGAGAGAAAGTATGACGAGTGTGTATGAAAGCATTGATGAAAGTGGAAGAAGCGAAAGTGGTATGCAAGGATCGGAGCATATGAAGTTCCGTGATCTCTGCCTACCCCAATGGGAAAGAGGCGTGATGTATATGTATGTATGTAGTAATTAACATTTCCACTAAAATAAGTTTCATACCCACAGTCGCGGCACAAAGAGAAAATATCGAACAAAGAAGAAGATATACAGACTAATAAGAAAAACATACAGAAGATTGAAAAGCAAATTAATGATGCGAATAAATCCAAGCTGCGCCTGGATACTGTTGAAGCGAAACTTAAGACTGCGGAAGAGTAAGTTTAATGGATTTTAGTTTGTCCAGCAAAATATTAGCAGAGTGCATGTTACAGCGAAATTAATAATCCTATTCTCTACTCTACTCTGCTTAATTTAGACAAAAGTGATAATTAACACAGAATTAATCACCAATTTACTAGCTATTTTATAAAATATCTTGTAAGACTCTGTTAAAATAGTATTAGAAGTAAAGGTATAATTTTAATTTTATTAAATAAGAATGTGGTTTTAATTTTTTTTTAAATAATAATGTGGTTTTTTTTTTTAAATAATAATGTGGTTTTTTTTTAAATAATAAATTGGTTTTATTACTTAATAGTCACTTATCTTGTCTATTAGAATTAATATAATTTTATCCCTTATTTTCTTAAAGGGAATTTGAACGCACGAAAAATGAGTTGAACCCAGAAGAATGTCAGAAGGAAATCAATGATAATGAGAAGCTAATTGAAACACACGAACATGAGCTGGAAGAACTCAACACAAAGGTATGGTAGACTATATGTCCATAAAAATTATTAGTGAAATGAACGCAGTAATGTGTGTGCCCCATGCCCTACAAAGGAGTCGGTTTTTAAGCCTTAAATGCATAATAAAAAATAAAATAAAAATAAAAAGCTTTTTATTTCCTTAAATAGTTATTACAGTTTTTTTTTTATTTTAATACATACGGTTTTTTTTTAATACTTACGGTTTTATTTTTTTTACTTAGTTATTTTTTCTCATAGTTTTAAAAAATATTTTTTCAAATAGGTAACCAAGCTACAGAAGCAAACAGCCAAGTTAAAGGAGAAGGACATGATTGAGGAATCCCTGAAGCAAAAGGAAAAGCAATTATCAGTACTAAAGAACAAACACAGGTATGGCTTTTTTATATTATAGATTTTTTTTCACTTCAGCGAAGCAAACTGTGCTCAATTTTTTTATGTTAGATTGGTATCTAGAGGAGCATAAGGTTCACTTGATGGTAGGTGATATCTCAGCCACAGAATATCAGTCATTGGTGCGCTGTCAACCTACTTTTTACTTCGAGTATTCGCAAATCCATAGACTGAAACCCAAACACGCAATATGTTCTTCACGATTTTTCCATCTATGAACGGTGTATAGTGTATACTCGGTCACATTTAGATATTTCTCCCACCCGTTCAATGCCCGCAGTTACCAGACGTGGGGAAGAAATGCTTACAGAAAATTATAAACATGTCCCGGTGGGATTCGAACCCACGACTCATCGATGCGCACGGCAGATGTTCTATCGAACTCGCCAACGAGCCCGTCAAGACAACAGTTCTGCATTCTCAGAAGACTTACGGCCTTATTCATAATTTTTTGTTTTGTCTCGCTCTATCGAATGTAAAAAGACTACAGAGCGAAAGAAACAAAACATATTTTAACTAAAGCTTATAATACGTTTATGAATAAGGCCGTTATTATTAACATGGTTATTGTAGGTCAACAATAACAGAACTGTTGGGAGACATTCAGAGCAACTACGCGGTGGCTGTGAACAAGTTGGAGTGCCAGCTGCGGTCTGAAGTAGAGTCGGCCAAACAGAAAATAAAGGAGAAGCAGTTGGAGGTATGCAGCTTTTTAGGCTAGCTTTACATGGGTCGTTTGGGGTCACGTACTTCGGAAACATAGCTTTAAGCAATATATAGAGAGGTCTTTTTACTATTTTCAGTTGATGGACAAATTACAAATGTTTCTGTCTTTTACATTATCTATGTCAATGCAGGTGACAGAAATACTCAGCCAAGAAGTATTCAGCCATGTCACATATCTCAATAAAAACTGTTGAAATTTTAATATCAACAATGTATTTTACTGCATTTTGTATTGAATTGTAAAAAGTCTTCTTTGCTATATTCAAGCTGTGATAAAAAAGATAGGCGTCACTTGATTGATGAAACATGGAATTTACATAAAAAAAGCCTAATCTGTTTGAATTCTACAGATTTTATAACTGCAATTGAATATACAAATATTATTATGAATGTTAAAAATGGTGTTGACATTTGCACTTGTCACAATGTGATATCAGTGAAACTCATTTTTAGAAAATAAAAATTCTATAGTTATTAAATAGCAATCATGGTAATATAATAAAAACATCCATTATAGTAACTACTAATACACAAGACCCACCAAAGTGTTTAAAAAATCTTCTCCAACATGAACACTATACAAAAAAAATTTGCTTAGGCAATCGGGATTTTTGTTCTGGTTTTTATTTTTAATACATATAAAGTTTTTAGCTATAACAAAATAAAACGTCATGTAATTTTGAATGTTTTAATTAATTTCCGTTATGTTTGTGTCAGATAACGCGGTTAGAGGCAGACCGCAAACACATCCGCGAGCAGCTCAGTGATCGGCGCGGCGAGCTCACCAAGGCGGAGGATCAGATGTACAAGGCGTGCGGCACGCAGTCGTACGAAGCGACGCTCTCTAAGATCACCTCCACTGTAGAAAAATTACAGGTATGCCTAATTAAATTGTTATTCAATAAGACAGTGATGCAAACTCCTACAAAATGTTCCCCCTAAAACAAACTTCAAATACCCCTGAAGTTTTTGTTGTACACTCGGTTTGAGAGGTCATTTCAAAATATAAATTAAATAAAAATACATTTAAGTAACTGTTGAATTTATGTGGGTGCATTTTACACATTTACATACATTAATTTATATGATATTAATATTAAAATGATAAAAATGAATTTTCGACAATAGAATATATAATAAAAGCATATAATAAGTAAAGACTCGAGTATAGAGTATCGTCTTACAAAATTGTCAAAATTCTATAGAAAAAAAATTGTTAGACAAGCCTCAAAACTAGGTTCAACCTGAGTAACGTTATGGAATATGGGCCTAAATCAGATATTTAGTAATGTTAACAAACTTTTCTTTCCAGGACGAACAAAATGTTCTACAATCGTCAATGTTCATTATAGCAAAGTATAAGAACCAACTGAAGGATAACAACTGCTGTCCCCTGTGCAACCGTGGCTTTGATACTGACAATGAGGTAACTAAATGTTTCCTATATATAATATATTATATATATTTATTTACACTTATACAATATTTAGATTGCTCAAATATCTATCATAATTCTCACAGTGGGATCATATATTTACACCTTTTTTGCAAAATTGAAAATAGGTATTATCAAACTTCTTTAACAGATTAATTTCGAAAATCTGAAGCACATATTGTGTTTACAAAAATTAATTGAAAAGATAAATTACATTTTAAATTTTTTTACCTGAACAAAATTTCTCCTATTAATAACTCCTTTAAGGTGATAGATACTCTTAAAAAATTCTGTCACATCTTAATAGAGATGTAAAAATCCTTTACTTAGGGTATGAGTTTTGTAAAATCCTATCAGTCATTAATAACATGATTTATATATTTTATATTAATTTGTACATACAAATCATAGCCCTAGAGAATTTCTTGTTTTCTTTATTGTGTATAATTTTCACTTTGCAGGTCACAGATCTAATATCCCAGCTGACCACCCAAGTACTGAACGTGCCTGCTAAGCTGGAGAAGGTGACTGAGGAGCTGCAGATAGCCTCGGCCAAGAAAGATGATCTTCTCAGTATGAAGTCTCTCAACGAGAGGATACACACACTCAAAGATAAGGAGATCCCTCAGCTTGAGAAACGGATGAGTGATGTTGATACAGTAAGTTAATAACTGATTTTTCTGTTGGTATACATTATTGGTTCAGTTAACAGGAAAATTAAATTGGCAATTTTGTATGCACATTCTTTGAAAATTTTAAAATGATTGAAAAAAATCTCATGAAATATTTATTAATTCCAGAACTTCAACAAGCCTATTCATTCCTTAAAGGTCACCTCTTGCAGGTATATTTTAATGTAAATTGAAAACTAAACGGTCCCAATGATGAACTCTTTATTTAGGATGTACCTCCATATGTTGTAAATTGTAATATATTTCGATTTAAAAGGTTTTTTCTGGCAACAATTTTGTACAATATTTCGTCGTGATCGTAGAACAACGACGGTTCCGATTTTTTACGGTTTTATTTTTATTGCATAAAACTATCTGACTAATTAATTATTATCAAACTCCATATTTTTATTTCTTCTGTTGATAAAGGGTTATTAGACAGTTCTAAATTATGCTATATAGAACTGTCAAGGAGTTTCATGTTATGACTAATACAATAGATTTAAAATCGTAAAAAAATTAGAACCGTCGTTGTTCTACGATCACGATGATTTATTTTAATGAGCTAAATTCAATCATAGATTGGTGAATGTTAACTATTATCTGTGGTTAATGCATCAATATTCACTGTAGAAATATAATTAAATATCTATTTTTTTTTAATAGAAAATCTCAACGTTAACGGAGTCGTCAGAAGAGTTGGCGATGTCGTTGCTAGAGCCGGAACAGAAGCTGCAGAGCGCGCGCGGCCTGCAGGGGGACATGCCGCTACTCGACCGTTTCACTAACGAAGTCAACTCCACGACCAAGGATGTGAGTGGAAAATCAATTATAAATTGTTTCTTTATCGCAATATTTTCATCGAAACCATTGTCGGTTATCAAATAGACGGTAAAATATATAAGTAATGGTAAAATGTGCTATGCTTACTTTGTGGTACATGACAAGTTAGCCATAGAGCATCAGTCAACCGAATCAAAGCACATAAATGTATACATAGAAGCACAGGTCTTATAGGCGCGCTACGCACGGTTTCTCTTGGGTAAGAGTAGTTCTTACACCAGCCACCGCGGCGCTGCTAGTATCCGTGTGAACGCACACTGACGCTGGAGTCATAGCGCGTACTCTCTCGCACCCAGCCGCTTTTAGAGCGTTATTGCCGTTCGCTCGTAAGAGCAAGCGAGACAACGTGAGGGGAGGAGTCAGCTGACTGCTTAGATGTGTGTGAGACACCGATATATTGTCGCGCTTGCTCTACTGATCAAAAGTAGAAATACTTTTTTGTGCCAAAAGTTTGTATGGGTCTGTTCTTCTATGTACATCTATTTTCTTAGACCGAACTGACTAGATTAAAACCGTAACGCGCAGTATACCTTTCCTGGGTTTATATCTATAGACAGTGGTTTGATACCCTCAGAATTTAATATTCCCATCCGTTTAATGCAGTGTCTAGATGTAGGAGAACATGTTAACAGAAAAAATAACGAATAAATGATACATAATAAAAAAGTATTTAGGCTACTTATAGTTTTTTAGATATCTTACTGAATTATTGAAAGAATTAAAGAAAGAAAAACATTAATTTCACAAAACACTCACAGGATTCACTTAATAAAAATAAAATAAAGTACCCATTTAATCCTGGAGATACAGTGCGCTCTACATGAAAATGCTCGATAGTAAATATAAATGTTTTGAAATAAAGTAATAAATAAACATTATTGCCTATCAACCTATTTTATTTTATAGATTGTTAAACAATTTATAGATGTATGTTTGATATAAAGAACTATTATTATATATTTATTTAATATTTCAGCTAGCAGCAATAAAGGATCAATGCACGGACATTATAACGGACTTGACCCTCGACGAGGCCACCGCCAAGCAGACCTCGCTGCGGCAGAGCATCAGCTCGCTGCGGGCCAGCGTCAAGAGCGCGCAGCAGAAGCTGAACGCGCACAACAAGAAGATCAACTCCATGAACGAGAAGAAGATCAAATTGAAGGAGGAGTTGGTCAACATACAGAAGAAGGTGTCTATTTATATATTTTGTATATATATATCGACGCTAGATGGCATAAACGTAGTAAATCTGCAAATCTGAAATTGTTCACTAAAGCAGAAAAACTTATATTTTTTTTCAAATAAAAATTATTAGTTTCGAGTTTACAGAGTAGAGTTGCCATTTTTGGACACTATAGTTATAAGTTTTTGCTTTATAAATCTAATTCAGTCGGATTATCGATAATGTGGCTTAATACTATAATTACTATCACTAATAGTGTCATTTACCACGTTTTTGCTTTCCAGCGTCAGTATAATATGGGACAAACGGGTAGGCTCACGTGATGTGGTAAGATATCACCGCCGCCCACAGACATCCGCAATACCAGAAGGCTTGCAGATGCGTTGCCGACCTTTTGAATTATGGTTTATTCATAAGCTTTTGGAATAGTGAACTCTGGATTGTTTCTTTCGTTCGAAGATAGTTAAGTATTTGTTAGAGCGAGACAAAATATTCTTCAACTATTTCAAATTACGTTCATGAATAAGACCGCACCTATAGCTGTATTTTTACGTTTAGAAAACAAAAAAAAAAACATTTTTAGGGTCGGTAGGTTCACAATAAAAGTGTTATCTTTATATATATAATTCTTCTGTGAGTGTGTATGTCACTGAACTTCTCTCAAACGACTGGACCGATTTTGATGAAATTTTTTGTGTGTGTTCAAGGGGATCTGGGAATGGTTTAGATTCACAAAAAGTTTGAAATTTTCAAATTAAAGACGTGTAGACAGGACAACGTCTGTCGGGTCCGCTAGTAAAATTATAAAGGTTTTTTTTGAGCAATTTGCGGAAGCTGTATTTAATGTTTAATGATTTCTCTTAAGGTTGGAATGAAATTTCATTTAAAAATATAATTTCCCTAGGTCCAAGATCTAGTCAACTTGCAAGAGAGTCTAAAAGAGATGGAATTGAACAAAGAGAAGTATGTGGAGGAGTTAAAGGAGTTGCAGGAGAGTATCGCTCCGCTAGAAGCTGACCTTAAAGAGAAACAAAACGCTAAGAATGAAGTTGTTAAAAAGAGCAGGTGAGTGATTTGCAAACAAAATTGAGCTGTAATATTCAATTTAAATAATCATTTAATAAAATTTTATTTTTAACAGCTGATAATGGCACATTAAATATCGTAATAAAATACACTTCTGCTATTTCTAAAAGTTTTTCATTAAACTTTTGACCGCTTGTGTCGCATTTATAGATATTTCCGTGCCCCTACCGCCTGTGTCGTATTTCTGCGACAAGGAACATGCATGTTTTTTTGTTCTATGAACTGCGTGGTACAACTAACATAGTCGGGTGCTTGGGGCACGGCAATTGATATTTGGCCAATAACTTAAAAGGTTAAATATCAAAACTAATGATGATGTTCATAGATGTAAAACCGTGAAGTGCATTGCGCGTTTCGGTTTCAGTCTATGGATTTCCGAATGCTCGAAGTAAAAGTAGGCCGACAGCGCATCATTGACTGATGTTCTGTGGCTGAAGTATCACCTACCATCAAGTGAACCTCATGCTCGTCTGTCGAAATCTAACATTCAAAAGAAACTGATTAATTTCTATTATTCCATATATAATTTTCAACTAATATTTTTAAAAATTCCCACGATTCTAGAGGCGAGATTGATATAAAAAACAACTACATAATGAAAGTGGTGAATGCCTTCGACAAAGTGAAGATCACAGTGCTGGAGATCAGGCAGCACAAGGAGCGGAATATTCAGAAGGAGATGGACAAGATCAAGGAGGCCAACGAGAAGCTGTTGGAGAAGCAGAAGCAGATCATGGCCGACCGCGACCAGCTCACCAAGAAGATGTCCAGCTTGAGGGACGAGCTGTCCAAACAAGAGGTGCGCTTTATATTGTAATGGACACCTAGAGGGGTCATTTTAACTATGTTCATATGGTCTTTTTCTGATAATTTTAATGGTCTACTAGTATAAAAGTATATCTAGAAAAAAACATACAAATTTCTCTGATTTTTTGTATAGAACATAATCGATCACATTAATATGATAAATCGGTTGCGAATAATATGACGGACAAGACGGAAAAGCACAAAGAACAAAAAGGCACGCTTTTCAATTTTTATTACTTATTATAAAATATACTAATTTTACGTTATTTAAATTTATTAGTATAACAGAAATATTTCGCCAATGAAAAGGAAAAGGAAAAACTGCTAAAGCGCTAAAACTTTAGTACTATTTTTTTAATCATATCTTATTTTTTCATCTGATTTATTTAATTAAAAATAATAGCGTTGTTAAAATTATGTTCTATCTACATATGCAAATTAAATATTGTAAAAAATAGAGAAAGTATTATAAAATTGGCGCTTTAGCAATTTTGCCTTTCCATGGACGAATTGGAAATGTAATTTTATGCCTTTCCTAGATCTACAAGCGAAACTTAGAAGACAACTTGAAACTACGCAAAGCTCAAGCAGAGATCGAGTCTTCTGAGAAGGAACTGGCGGAAGTCAATGAGAAACTGGCTGGAGTTAACACAGACACGCTTTCGGAGAAGGAGGAGCTCATCTCCAAGCAGACCAAGATCTTCCGTGAGAAGGCGCAGACCGAGGGCAAGCTTGGTGAGCTGAAGGTAAATAAGAGACGAATTATAAAATAATCTGTGGCCTTATTCTCTTAAAACACCTAAATCGAAGCAGCTAGATGGTTTTTTGTTTTCTCAGAACCATAATGAAACGAACCTATCGAAATTTAGGCGAAGTGTCGACAGAGTGTATTCCGTAGACTGTACTAAGAAAAGGTTTTACAAATAAATAAATAATCAAGAAATTAAATTTACATATATTATATTATTAGCTAGACAACGATTTCTTATAGGCAAATCATAAATGATAGGAAAAAGACCAGCTTAGGTACGAAAATCTTAAAATGAAATATTTAATCCATGTATAATAAACTAAACATAAAATATTAAATGACACTAAAAAAATCTTGAAGGAGTAGATTCCTTCAAGATTTTTATGTACACTCGAGCCCCAAATGTAATAATCACCTCTGTTCATATACTAACCGCCTTATTCATAAACGTATTATAAGCTTGATATAGTTAAAATAAGTTTTGTTTCTTTCGTTCTGTAGTCTTTTTATTTTCGATAGAGCGAGACAAAACATATTTTAACTTGAATATTATTTAGAAATAAATATGTACTCTAGTTGTATCTGACCAAAATGCTAATGTCCATTTACAGGAAAGACTAAAACAAAGCCGGGCCGAGTTGAAGCGGACCGGGAACAAGGACATCGAGACGCGATACCGCGAGAAGACGTACGAGCTGCACGTGACGCGCGCCATCGACCGCGACGTGCGCGACTACCTCGTGGCGCTCGACCGGTGCCTGCTGGAGTTCCACCGGGAGAAGATGGAGAACATCAACCTCATCATCAGGTAGCTTTGTGTATTGTACATTGGTGTTGCCGCACACTAGGCCACCGGTAACGACCACGAGACGCACGAGCTGCACGTGACGCGCGCCATCGACCGCGACGTGCGCGACTACCTCGTGGCGCTCGACCGGTGCCTGCTGGAGTTCCACCGGGAGAAGATGGAGAACATCAACCTCATCATCAGGTAGCTTTGTGTATTGTACATTGGTGTTGCCGCACACTAGGCCACCGGTAACGACCACGAGACGCACGAGCTGCACGTGACGCGCGCCATCGACCGCGACGTGCGCGACTACCTCGTGGCGCTCGACCGGTGCCTGCTGGAGTTCCACCGGGAGAAGATGGAGAACATCAACCTCATCATCAGGTAGCTTTGTGTATTGTACATTGGTGTTGCCGCACACTAGGCCACCGGTAACGACCACGAGACGCACGAGCTGCACGTGACGCGCGCCATCGACCGCGACGTGCGCGACTACCTCGTGGCGCTCGACCGGTGCCTGCTGGAGTTCCACCGGGAGAAGATGGAGAACATCAACCTCATCATCAGGTAGCTTTGTGTATTGTACATTGGTGTTGCCGCACACTAGGCCACCGGTAACGACCACGAGACGCACGAGCTGCACGTGACGCGCGCCATCGACCGCGACGTGCGCGACTACCTCGTGGCGCTCGACCGGTGCCTGCTGGAGTTCCACCGGGAGAAGATGGAGAACATCAACCTCATCATCAGGTAGCTTTGTGTATTGTACATTGGTGTTGCCGCACACTAGGCCACCGGTAACGACCACGAGACGCACGAGCTGCACGTGACGCGCGCCATCGACCGCGACGTTCGCGACTACCTCGTGGCGCTCGACCGGTGCCTGCTGGAGTTCCACCGGGAGAAGATGGAGAACATCAACCTCATCATCAGGTAGCTTTGTGTATTGTACATTGGTGTTGCCGCACACTAGGCCACCGGTAACGACCACGAGACGCACGAGCTGCACGTGACGCGCGCCATCGACCGCGACGTGCGCGACTACCTCGTGGCGCTCGACCGGTGCCTGCTGGAGTTCCACCGGGAGAAGATGGAGAACATCAACCTCATCATCAGGTAGCTTTGTGTATTGTACATTGGTGTTGCCGCACACTAGGCCACCGGTAACGACCACGAGACGCACGAGCTGCACGTGACGCGCGCCATCGACCGCGACGTGCGCGACTACCTCGTGGCGCTCGACCGGTGCCTGCTGGAGTTCCACCGGGAGAAGATGGAGAACATCAACCTCATCATCAGGTAGCTTTGTGTATTGTACATTGGTGTTGCCGCACACTAGGCCACCGGTAACGACCACGAGACGCACGAGCTGCACGTGACGCGCGCCATCGACCGCGACGTGCGCGACTACCTCGTGGCGCTCGACCGGTGCCTGCTGGAGTTCCACCGGGAGAAGATGGAGAACATCAACCTCATCATCAGGTAGCTTTGTGTATTGTACATTGGTGTTGCCGCACACTAGGCCACCGGTAACGACCACGAGACGCACGAGCTGCACGTGACGCGCGCCATCGACCGCGACGTGCGCGACTACCTCGTGGCGCTCGACCGGTGCCTGCTGGAGTTCCACCGGGAGAAGATGGAGAACATCAACCTCATCATCAGGTACCGTTAGCGGCACGAGTCGTGAGCAAGGCTCGGAACCGGTTAATTTTTATTTCCCAAAATACGTGTCTGACTGAGATACCATGATATTAGTTTTAAAGAGTAATACACACTAAACTTACCACAGTAAATTTTTTCAGTAAATATGAATAAAAACGATAGAATATTAACAAAAACCTTTATTATACCGGTATAATTCTCATAGTAAATTATTACTATTACTCTTTAAAACTAATATCATGATATCTCAGTCAGACACGTACTTTGGAAAATAAAAATTAACCGGTTTCAGTAACTAGATGTCTTAACAAAATAATTAAATGATTTGTCACAATATAATGACTTGTAATATTTTGTTCACAGAGAGATGTGGAGGAAAATATATAGGGGTAATGATATCGACTATATTGAAATAAAAACAGAGGGCAGCATGACTACCGAATCGGACCGTCGTAAATACGATTATAGGTTTGTCTAATATTTTAATGTTTTTTTTTTAAATGGTTCACTAGCTAAGTTTGCAATACTATTTATATGAAGCAATAATTGGTTGTATATCCATGAAAAGGATCCAACCCATACAGTTACTTTTTAGATATTCAAGTTTTATAAATTAAATATCCCCTCAATACCCTGTCAAGCAAGTGGGATGGTACCCAATGCAGACACTTATCTTTTACATTCTGCTAAGGCTGTTTTCGTGAAATGACAGTATTTGCCTTTTTGGTATACTAAAGTCATTTTGAGGAGTGGGTGGCAGTGGCGGCGTAAGGCATGGGCGAGGTGGGCCACCGGTTACGGCCTCGCGACCCAAAAATTTATGCACTACTTAAAAAAAAATTGCCAAAAATTACATTTTTTGCCCTGGCAGAGCGCCCAAAAAATGAATCTTGCCCACATAAAATTTAGGTCTTACGCCGCCACTGATGGGTTGGATCCTTTTCATGGATACGGCCAATTGTGATTTTCCTCAAAGAATAAATTGATTTTAAGAAACGTATAGAGTTCTATTTTATAATATGGTGGTATAATTGCAGGGTAGTTCAGTGCAAGAACGGCGTGGAGATCGACATGCGCGGGCGCTGCAGCGCGGGGCAGAAGGTGCTCGCCTGTCTCATCATCCGGCTCGCGCTCGCCGAGACCTTCAGCTCTAGGTGATTACTTAGCAATAATAGAGGTCTGCCCCCATGATAGGCACGGTATGTTAATGTATCGCTACGGCATCTATCTTAGTGCTAATGTATATCCAAAATAGTTTTTCTTCATACGTAACCCCTTTTAAATCCTTAATAGTATGCTAATATACCGATATACATTTTTTAATTGTCAATTGTATACTCTGTATTAAAAAATTGACAAAATGTAGATAAGTCCATCTGACTCTTACACCGTGATATACATTGACTATGTAACTACTGGTACTGGACAAGACCGTTCTAAAGAACTTGTCAATGTAAGCTAAGCTTCGATCAACAATACACCTATGTCAATGAAGCTAAGGCTTGTTGTGAGTTTTGAGACTTGTCAAGCAAATATAAGTACAGATTCTTTTAATAACGCGAGGTTTATACATTTCAATAGAATAATTGTTTATCCCGACTTTTCGAATGCTTTCCAGCAAACGCGGAATCGGGATAAATAATAGATCGCGTTTTAATCCGGTAAAAGTTATTTTATATACATTTGGAGTTCTCGAACAGATTTAAGTAACATTTTGCATTTTGTTAAAATGTTAAAACTTCGGTACGGTATATTCACTATTTTGTAAATCTCCCATAGCATCTGTTATTAAACTAATTCCAAATTGAATATACAGATTCGGTGTCCTCGCGTTGGACGAGCCAACGACGAACTTAGATCAAGAAAACGTTCAGAGTTTATGCTCCGCTCTCGGGGAAATAGTTCAAGAGAGAATGAAACAGAAGAATTTCATGTTCATCATCATCACCCATGACCGGGAGTTCATCGAATCTCTAGGAAACGTCGATAAAGTGTCACACTACTATGAAGTCTCCAGGAATGAGGAAGGAAAGTCCAGAATTAAAAAGATCAGGTTCACATAAGGAAAATCATTCCAGCATTTATAATCTTAGTTGAACACACATTATAAAAGATGTTAGAGGCTGTGCCTTACAGTTCTGTTCTAAAGAATTAATCTTTATGTTTTATAATGATATATATAAATAAAATAGATTTTTAAATAATAAATATTTTTATTTTTACCCTTATACATAATAAATATAATTATCATCACATTACTGAACCTGTTATACTATTTAGAGGCTCGCATAACTGTAGTTGGTCTATATGCAATATTTTACTTTCCTGCAAAACAGTGAGGGTCACGCCAAGCGATTCAGCTATTTGGGACGGGGGGAAAGATATTGACAAACATTTTGAAATATAGGGCACTAAATCTTCTGTGAAACAGACACAGAACGAAATGTAATTATGCCTTTCAATATCAGTAAAAGCTTGCTGCTCTCTATGATAAAATGCAATCAAGATTTGTACAGCCTTTTCAAGTGATCTTTTGAATCCCTTATACACATCTTTAACAATGTTCAGAGGTGCTGTAACTCGGATAGAATTGAGAATATTCAAGAGTCCGTTGCAATATTCAGCTAATGGATAGTAATCTAGTAATATTTCTGGGGGTCCTGATGGCATGTTTTCGTTAATTGGCCTCAGAACATTTTTAATACTAGAAACTTTGTATGATTTCATGTGTTGCTCGAAATGGCTATCAGCTTTTTCTAAGCCAGTGTTAAATTGCATCATAATATTATTTCTGAATAATGGCGTTAATACGCATCTTAAGTCCGCCCCAACTCTGCCAAATGACAAACAGAGATACATGCATTGATTTAAGAGTGATTCAAAACTAGACTCATCCTCTTTATTCATATTTTGGTTTAACATTTTAGCCAAATCTTCTACCTGTAAAAAAATATATACTTGTTTGTTATATTATGTTTCTTTCTTCTTGATTTTAAATCCTGCTATAATACGCGGCGCATAAATTGAACAATAACCTTGAGTAGCACTTTTGGGTCTGAAACGAAGTGCGGGGTGAGAGGCGGCGCGTAACCATAGTATCGCGGCGACATGTGTAACTCAGCGAAATTTCTTGCGTTAACTCAACTTTGCGACATGACTCAAAAAAATGGATTTTTAAGTGTCGCCTGACGACACAACGCCTTGACAGTTGACACCTCTCTTTAAAATTTCACGGTCCTGCAACGTGCGCTAACGCATTTTGAACGAGTAAGTTGACTTTCCTGCGCAGTGAAGTGAGTTGACGCAATTGTGCGACGCAGGCCTTTGCACTATTGTGTAAAATTGTACCTCCGCGAACAACCGACATTTTTGTTCAACTTATGTGCCGCTGACTATATAACAAAGCAGATATACCTTTTGTTTTAACCAACAAGATAATGCACTGGTTCCACTCAACTCATCATCTCTCCCTTTAGTCTCTTGGGAATCAGATAGGAATATTGATTTGTGCTGTGTCAATACATTAAACAGATGTATTCTGTGTAATTCCACTATTCTCCGTAATAGTCTATCTGAAGCTGTAATAAAAAAAATTATAATCAACTAAAACCTTTTAAGAATAACATTTCTTTAAAATACAAGATAGATATAGAATTAATATATATAATGGAAATAGAACATACACTCTGTTGTCTTGGCGTCTTCAAGAGCTTTTTCAAACCATGCATTTCTTGCTTTAAGAAAATGTAAGTGTAATCCATCTGATGCAGTATTTTTACTTTCAAATGAATAACTCTGATCCTCTTCAGTTGATTTAAAAACAATATTGGCTCGACGCAGATACCCTAGAATCTAAAAGAACACTTTTGTTTAAAAAAATAAGAAAAGAAACTTTCACAAGGTAAAGTTATTGTAAAAATGTATGGATATTTTAGATATCTGGGGGATATATGTATACCATTACTAATTAATATGGCCTTTAGTTACTGTATTTAATTTACTTACTTGTAAGCACTGTGGCAAAGGTAAATCATAATGTAGTTGATTGAATAAATGATATAAGGTTTCATACCATAGGGTCATAATTTCAGATGTTGTGTTCTGAAAAAAAAAAAAAAATTTTTATTATGAACTATCATGAACAACATTTTTAGGTATAACTGGAGCTGTTGAAAGTAAAATTATGTTTTTATTGAACTAAATGACCCTAAAATATAGGTTTAATCATCCAATTCAACCCATGGATCTGCAGGTAGATATTTATTCAGATCAACTTTGAGCACAATTTTTTTAACTTTAAACTTGTCAAATGATCATCTTTTAACTTCTAACATTATAATAAATAATGCAAACAACCTGTACTATTGGTATATTAGAATATCTTTTAGACAAATTGCGAATAAAGGTAAATATATCCAGAGCACTCTCATAGTCTTCTGAATTTAATGCTTCTCTCATCAGTGATGGTAGCTCCAACAATTCGAGTAGCTTATCACTTTGACTCCTTATATTACTGTATTGTCTGTAAAACATTATCTAATATAAACTTCATAGTAGATTTTTGAAAAACACTAAGCAAATAGGTACTTTTAATAAACTTAATACTATATAATATATACTGCTGTATGAAATCTCCATTTAGGGAAAGTTGTTATGGTGATCGTCAAAAATATATTAAAATGGTCATCTAGGTGCAATATTCATGAGTCAAATTTTTATATATATCCTTGTAACATCTCTTTGAAGATATTAACACTAATCATTGTTAAAGTATAGCACTTTCAATATTAAATTTTGTTACATTTAAGATATATTTTAAAACAAGTGAATTGTAAAAAAGCTTTTAACTAAATTCTGTAATAATTTAGTAGAGTTAGTTAAAACAACATCTTACTTACTTTTTATCCTGAATAATTTCATTAGCAACTTGTGAAAAATGATCACATTCCATAATAAACTCTGGAGTTGTCTCTAAAAAATTTGCAAGGGAGCCTTTGGACTTCCCCAAATCCTTCATTATATTTCTTGAGATTTCAGCCGTTTCCACGAATGTTTTATAATTTGTAAAAGCCAATTCCTGTGTCTGTTCAGTCAAATGTGTCATTTCTTCAGATAAACGCTCTGGCTCTCTCAATATTTGCTCCCAATTCTGAGAACCCATTTTTTTTATATAATCAGATATATCGCTGAAATACTCGGCATTTTCTACAAAAATTAAAGACAATAATAATTAATTATTGTTATAATTAACATTGTAACATTCAGCAACAAAAATAAATTTAAAAATTACCTGACAAAGAATCCGGAAATAATAAATGGCATAAATCTTTTAATTCTTGAGCCATTTTAGAATTTAAATATGTAAGAATACAAATTACAATTCTATAAATTGAATTATGAATATCACATCGACTACGTTACTACGTATTTATTTTTCTGTCATAATAATATCAATAAACCACATTGACATTTGACAATTTGACGTAGTATGTCAATGAACAACCTTGTTTTTCAATACCACAGAACAAAAATACTCTAGAACTAGATAACGGTATAATAATAATTATTGTTATAATGCGCTCCGATGGGTCATGGGTCCCGGACCATTGCCGGGTCCGAGCATGTGGGCAATCCCCGGGACGACATGATTGATTTTCTGTTAGCATGTCTTCCCCACGTCTGGTCACTTAGGTCTAAGAGCATTAAACGGGTGGGAGTAATATCGAAATTCCGATTGGGTAACGGACCACCACGGCCGTTCATAGATTGAAAAACCGTGAAGTGGACATTGCGCGTTTTGGTCTCAATGGATTTCCGAATGCTCGAATTAAAAGTAAACAAACAGCCCTTTATTGTCTGATGTTCTGTGATTGAGTATCACCTACGATCAAGTGAACCACAAGCTCGTCTGTCGATATCTAACATAATCTCACAGCTGCTGATTTGCAGACACTGAACATGCATGAACGTGGAGCTTTGGACCTGATTTATTACAGAGAAATTCCCCTGAGTTGTTCGGATAAACTCCAAACACTTTTTATGATAAATGTTACAAAAGATGCAGAGTCCGCCAATATCTCCACTATAGATACTAACGAACCAAACCTACCGGAAAGTAATCATCGACAATTTTAATGACCCAAGGCATCACGCCAAAGAGTTATTTAATTTAATTGATTTTAAAGGATATAGAATAAATGTCTTTAAGATTGCCCAAAATTGTTTTTTAATCAAATAAAGTATTCTAAAGTTATGAAATGAATTTCGTTTTGGCACATACGTTATGTTATTCTGAGAGTATTCAAGCTACAGCCAGTGGCGGCGTATGGCGTGGGCGACGTGGGCCACCGCCTACGGCCTCGCGACCCAAGGGGCCTCGCGCCCCGAAAATTTATGCACTACGTAAAAAAAAATTGCCAAAAAAAGCCATTTTTGCACTGGCAGAGGGCACAAAAAAAAAGAAAGAATCTTGCCCACATAAAATTTAGGTCTTACGCCGCCACTGGCTACAGCTATCTTTTTTTTTACATGTCTCAAGTAATTATTTCAATCTCGCTGTCAAATTCAATAGCGTCGATAGAATAGATATGTCGGCTGGCGAGCCTCATCGACATAGGTCCTTAAGGCTGAGTATTCCACTCAGTCATAGTAAACTAGTTCCCTTTTAGTACATGCCCAAAACTAAGACGATTTGTAAGGGTTACGCCAAGTCATTTCTATAACATTACATGTAAAATATACGCTAGTCCGTTTTTAACTGGTGGGTATTTATAATACTATATAGCTTATACAGTAGACAGAGAGACAAAGAGGTAAGTAGTAAGTACTAATTTTAAAATAAAGTACCAACGTTGTAACTAAGCGTAGTCTTGACATTCTGCTGTACGCAATTTATAATTAATAATAAAAAAGGACAAAATAAAAAACAACCTGTCAATACTACAATCAACTTTTATTTTAAACTATAATTAACATCACAGTAGGTAGGTAACAGGATAACCATTTTACAAAATACTTAACATTTTTGTAATCGAAACGAAAACCCATGTAGGTATATAATATCTCTGATGGTTTCTAGATGGATTATTGAATGATTTTAATACATTTAGTTAATTCTCTGTAATTATAATGATCAGTCAGGCCTGCAGACATCAAATTACTGCAGTGAGACATATTCAACTAGAAATCCTGTTCCACAACAAAAAAAACTAGTCAATTTAAAGTTCACTTACACCCAAAGGCCAACCCACTTTACCGACAAGTTCTCAGTTAAAATAATAAAATGTATATCAACTATTTAGACTATCCAGTATCTATGTGAAGAGGTAATGCACACGACGCAGAACTATTTTATTGAGACAAGTCCGTCTTTAATGTTATAAATAGTAATATAATTCTGATTGTGATATTATTAACCTCTCAAGTAATAATTAATGTATATCATAGCTTATTGTATCAACAAAGAGTTTGAACAATTATTATGTCAATCAAACGTCAAACTCAACAAAATTAAGGCAAGACGTGACTCAGGCTTGAATCTAGTTTTGGGACTTTTCAAATCATTTTTTCTGTACAGAAATTTGTCATTTTGACAATTCTCAAGAATCGATTTCGAATTGAGTCTTAGAATACGGACCTAAGGAGCGCAATGCGATTGAACTGTCGATATAGGAGTACCTTCGCTCGACTCTAAATAGGTAGGATTGCTTAGAAGCCTTTAATAACATCGATTAAATTGTAATAATACATAAAATAATATAGTTGTACTTGAGCTTTCTTTTCTATTTTATATCGTAACAGTAAGTAGGTAATTATCACAACCAATATTCATATAAATGATGGAACTAGAAAGTGAATAGTCAATAGGAATAAATTGAATCATAATTTACCGGTTATCTAATCAAGACTCATATCAAAATGCAAAAGTCAGTCAGTTATTAAAATCTAAACACAACCCGTTTAAAACGCTAATATCGAAAAATAAAATGCTCTATCTAATTTAATATTTTAGAACTTGGGTTGAGACAATACTCAAGTTTCTTAGCGACAGATATAAATATTAATTTAAATCGAAAGCGCTTTCACATTAACCACTCAAACGTCCTACAACACGAGTGGACGTAATTTTTTGGATACTTACGCGTCCTCGGACGGTTGAGAGGTTAACAGCTTCTTCGAACTGAAACATCTCAACCCCCTGGTACCAAATTACCCTCGTACATAAAACAACATTGTGACGTCACAGACAATCACAACTAACTTGTGATTGGCTATTACACTACATCTTTGAAGCTAATCATGGGTTCAATAAGATAGTGAAGATTCAAGACGTTAGACCAAGGTTTGAGTAGAAGACCACAGACGTTTAGAATCCGTCGACGCTGCCTATCCTCCGGGGGTCGGTCTGCGGCACGAACTGGTCGCCGCCGTCCCGCATGGCCGCGACCACGGCCGCGAACCCTGCCGTGGGGCTGAGGCTCGTGGTCACGTGGCCTCTGCCGCGGAGAGACGCGATCACGTCCTGAAGAGGAAAGGAAACTGATAATCTTTGTTCGTGTCTTTTTTTTCTTTATAACAGAGCTGACAACCGAGCAGGTTACCTGATGGTAAGTAATCACCACCGCAAGTCTCAGATGCGTTGTCGGCCTTTCAAAAATTTATAGGCTCGCTTTTTAAAACCAACGAGGTCATAGTCGGATGGAAACACAGAAGGCGGTAATTCATTCCATAGTTTGGTAGTGCGTGGAATGAAGTTGCGCGTGAACCTTACCGTGTCTTATGCTAGATCTCAAGCGAATCATTGATATCCATAGATTTTTAAATAAAATACTCTATATCGGATTAAAATGCGATTTACTATTTATATATAACTGGCTCAGTCTGGCCCATGAGTACGGTTGCTGAAAAGTATCCGAAACGTCGAGATAAATAATATAAATAAAAAATCGCAATTTAATACGGTATCAAGTGGGTCTTTTATTTAAATATACTCGTATGATATTCGTGATAAAATACAATATTATCCATTGACTTGCTTTTACTTTTTTTCTTCAAATATAGAAGAAAATTATAAGAAATATATTTTTGTCATCTAATTTTTTATATATATTTTTTTATATTTAGGTAATTATTTCAACATTTTTTACTATAATCCTCACTTAATAAAAAGTCGACTTATAATCCAATTTTCGCATTTTTAAAGTTTGTCGCAAAATGAAATATAAAAAAGAGCTTAGTTTAGTTGTCAATCGTATGTTTGTTTTTCTTTTGTTTTACAATACTCTTTATGAAACAATGTGATTTTATTTTAATCTTAGAGAAATAATAAGGATCTGAAACCTAAAATTAACGACTTTATAATAAGCAAGTACATTATATACATTTCTTATTTCTATGATATTATTTAATTTTTCGTGAATAAAAGGGAAAAACCCATTCTTTCTATGTATATAGCAAAAACTACTGAACGGATTTTGGTGTGATTTTCAGCATTCATCAAACATTAAATTATGGATATTTTATAAAGACTGGACATTTCTTTCATTGATTTCATTAATTTTTAATTGTTTTTGTTGTCATTAAGATCTATATTGTTTATGGACTCTACTCCTCATAATATTTATGGATTTAACCCTGGTTGACGTTCACATAGGAAGCAAAACTGCGTACGAGTAGGTACGTACGTGACATAAGCCGTACGTAATAATTTCGAAGTTGTAAAGGATAGTCCGAAGGTGACTGTTCTTGAATGAGGACGAGGCTAGCCTCTTATATTTGATATCACTAAGGTTATAGATTATATTAAAGGTTAAATAATCATTAAAATAATAACAATGTCTCTGTGATTAGGAATGTAGGGATTAATGGCAAAAGTAGGAATAGATATATTATACAATAATATAAATTAAAAAAAAAACAAGTTTTTCGCGTGATCGTGTGTTTGTTAGTTTTATTGAGGCACTTACTGGATTGAAATTTTCTTCATACTGCACTTCCATAGGTATCAGTTGGTGGTGAACTCGAGGTCTTTGCATAATTTCAGGCAATTCACCGTCTTCTATGAGTGTGTGCATTGTTAACTAGAAAAAAATAAAAATAAATATTTAATCTCCTTGTTATTATGCATGAGTATATACGGGAAAATATCCTCATAAAATAAGTTAATCAGTGCATAATCTTTATTATGAAGCTGAATTCAATAGCGATTCAGATACACGTCCGAGAAACTATCATTATTCTTTCGGCAGTCGGCTTATACCCACTTACAACCTTTGCGCCACAGGATTTTTTTTCTGCTGAGGCGATTAGAGATACACCAAGCGACTACTTTGGCTAATAACAGAGACCTTAGCACGAACAACTTTCGAGAATTTCTATCGAATTCAGTCAGATTTATGGCAAATTTGCAGGTTGCTGACGTAAGAAGCATAAAATGCCGTTAAAACTGCATAACCACTTGGTTAAAATCGTTAATAACCGTTAGTAACGGTTATTAACCCTTAATTACAGTTAGTAACGGTTATTAACCGTTAATTACCGTTAGTAACGGTTTTTAACGTGGTTAAATGATTACTCTCTGTTCTAAAAGATCTAACTTACCAGTGCCACTTGCGTGGTAATCTTGGTCCCTCCGGCCGCGCCGAGGATCAGGTCCACCGTGTCGTTGTTCCTGAGCACGACGCTGGGCGTCATGGAGCTGAGGGGCTGCATGCCGGCCTGCACCATGTTGGCGGGGGAGGGGGGCATGCCGTACACGGAGTCCCGGTTGGGGATGGCGAAGTCGTCCATTTCATTGTTCAGTATGATGCCCAGGCTTTGTGAGCGACGCTGTGAGCCCCAGCTTTAAAAATATAATTAATGGATGAATAATACTAGGTATATTGTACACCAAAAAATTAATAACAAAGAGAAGAATGATTAGTTTGTACAAAAGGCGGCTTTTTACTAACAGTAAGTTCTTCTAGGGAACCGTAATAGGAGAAATGAAATAGGAGAAATGAAATAGGAGAATGCCACGTTTAATTTAATTGAATTCCCGAGTCCCTTAGTGGGGCATGGGGCAGACCCATTTCTGTGTCTGTTCACTGTTTCACTAATCATTATTGTTAATAGGCAATAAGGTGATCAGCCTTCTGTGCCCTGTCCGAATGAATTTTTTTATTTAATCTTGTTTCTTCGGGATTCGAAACCAGGACCTCTCCAACCAATTTTGACACCCAGTTTGTATGAATGTATGAAGATCTCGTAAAGTGTACGAGTTCCCAATAAAGAAATAGTGACACATGCACCGTCTAGCGGCATAAAATTAACCTTTTGAATTTGTATCTTTGCATTTTGAAGACGAAAAATAATCTCAAGGGATGGCGTTGATAGTTGAAAATCGTCAATGGTTTCACTTTCAAGGTGCGGTACATATACCGTATGTATTACAATTTGTTTTTTTAAATAATTCTTCATAAAGAATTATTAAAAAAAAACAAATTGTAATACACTCACATATAGTTAATAGTACTGGTAGCCGACACGGCGCTCCCGTCCGGCGCGACGACCACGATATGCGCCGTGCCGTGGTCGTCGGCGCCCGCGAACAGCGCGCCGTAGTGTCGCCAGTCGGAGAACGTGCGAGTGTCGTCTACTTTGTCTCTGTGGTCTTCGGCCCACGCTGCCGTAGACAAATTGCGTTCCAGCTAAAAAAGTTTTTATATAAAGTAAGTTGTGCGTCTTATTTTGTTGCGTCTCGGCGCAATTTTGAGTTGACTCAAGGAGCCGATGCACTACACTGCGCCTGAGTTGCTGAGTTGGCGCGGGGAATTTCGATGAATTACCCATGTCTAGGTGGAATGGAGATGTGCTCTTCCTCCAACCTAAAGGGAGGATCCTCGACCAGTCGAACCACTGACTGGCCGGCCTTAAGTCCCTAGTAGTTGTAGTCGAGATGTTGTATATTATATACTCAAAGCACGGAAACATTTATATAGCGCGATTCAGGATTAGACGTCTTCGTATTATTCTTGTAGCGGATCATAGATGTCGCTACATATACTTGAAGTAGTTGTAAGGACAAAGTTTTAAAAAATAACACATGTGACAACGACCTAAGCGAACATACCTCGATCAGATCGGGGTCGATCTGCAAGAGGGTAAAATTAAATTCGGAACTGGAAATTCGTGATCTCTGCCCGTACCCCAATGGGAAAGAGTACCCCAATGAAATATACAAAAATAAATAATATACATGTATAGAAATGTTTGTGATATATTATGAAGTAAGTATAAGTAGCTATAAGTTTAACAAAAATATAAGAGCCAAAAATAAACAATAACAATCTACAGTTATGCAAAGTGAGATCGAGATTACGGTAAATCACTTTGGAAACTCATTACCATACTGCCGAATCAAAGATACGGGGCCCCCTATCTATAGGGGCCCTGAACCCGTGTGAGTGAAAATTTTGATACCGGGCCCATAAAGGGTAAGTTACCCCTACTGCTCATTACCTATACTTATCTTTATTAACTTAACTTAAAATTATAGACAGATATATTGACGGATAGATAGCTCTGTGTTGTACAATAAATCACAAATAGCTGCGCGACTCGGATTGGCACAATTGTTACAGTAAACTACTAATAAATGAAAATCAATCTCTCAATATGTTAAAAGTATATACATATACTTAGGTATATAGTATGTAATCAAATTATTCACAATTTCGTAATATTCTTTAAATATTTTCTTTCACACAAACCTTGAGTTGACAATTACAAATAAAACAAATAAAGAACGGTGCAGTCGTTCGGAAGTATGTTATTATATAGTTATGCGCGTATAAACATTAAACATTTCGGCGATTTGTTTTGTACTATGTAAATAAGAGATACGAGACGGTGATTAAGAAAATGGTGTCAATTCAAATATATATATGCGAAAGTTCGTCTGCAAACGCTAAAGGCGCATCATTAGGCATTCCTAACAGGAAAGTGATGCAATATCAACTGGCAAATTTGAAGGCCACTTAGAATGCGACAGAATAATTACTACTAACTAAATGTATTTCCTCACAACAATTTTTTGTACCCGATCATAACATTAATTATCAAAGGTTTTAGTTAATATAAAATAGTTATATAAGTTAATATAGTTTTTATAAATAAAGTATATCTAATATATAAAATTCTCGTGTCACAGTTTTCGTTGCCATACTCCTCCGAAACGGCTTGACCGATTTTGATGAAATTTTTTGTGCTTATATCTATGAGAATCGGCCAACATCTATTTTTCATCCCCCTAAATGTTAGGGGTAGTCCACCCCTAAATTTTTTTTTAATTTTTGGACGAAATTTTTTGTTTTTATTTTTTTATAATGTGGCATTAAAAAATACATACAACCCGAGCTTTTTTTGTCAAAAAATCTTGACCCGTGCGAAGCCGGGGCGGGTCGCTAGTAATTAATAAATATAACCAATAATGGTTAATAATATATTTTATTAACGCAAGTGTAACCCATTTAAACAACTTACAGTCGTTAATTCTATTTAGTAGCGACTAATAATCCGGTATCAAACCAATAGTTTTATACAATGAGACCATGTGAAATACTTCTCATAATATTATCGTACGGTGTCCAATACGTTGATAGTGCATTTTAAATACGATTCTTTTCCAAAATAAACTATTTGTATCAGCAATATCTTTATCTTATTTTTATATGAATATCTTTTACCCGTTTTATCGTTTAGAGGACATAATTGTATTATCTATAGTTTATTTATTTATTTATTTATTTATTCAATTAAAACGGATGTACATCCAATTATATTAATTAAAATTTACAAACAATCACATAAGTACATTAACATAATAAGAAAAAAAATTAAAATAAAGAGAAATTAAAATACAATAATAAGTTAACATTCATACATCACATTCGCAAAATCTCAGACATTTTAACATAATTACCGGGCATCCATCCACAAACAAATCGCATTCTGGGTAAACCTCCAGGAGAGCGTTGAGAGCGGTCAGCATGCGCGGGATAGGAGAGAGGGCTCGAGCCGCAGTGCGGGCCGCTGGTACGGCGAATAGTCTGTGCTGACGGCCGCGGCAATAGTTGTCCGGAACAAACAGCCGACACAACTCACCACACAGTTCTTGAGCGTCAATTTTGCCATGTAATATCTTACAGGCGCATGCCATCTGATAATACGCTCTCCGCGTTTCCAGTGAATTGAAGCCAAGATGTCCTAACAAAAACTTGGTGGGATACATGTGGGGATAGTAACCATAGTAATGCTTGTATAGGAAGCGTAGAAAAGTCTTCTGGATCTTTTCAAGCATTAAGGCATACTTATCCTCGTGCGGATTCCACACACAAGAACTCGTCTCCAACTTGCTACGAACAAGAGCGTTATAAATTGTTTTGATCACGTGACCACTTTCAAAGTCTCGGGCATTTCGGAGCACAAAGCCCAGTCGTCTGAAGGACTCCTTTGTCAGTGCAGTCACGTGATCGTGAAACGTGAGGCCGCGATCGAATGTAACACCCAAATCTTTGATAGTTGTTTTCCGTGTTATCTTTACATCACAGAGCTTATACTCAAAGGTGACTGGGTGTCGCACGCGACCGAAGGTCATCACGAGACACTTTTCCGCATTAAACTCCAATTCATTGCAGATACTCCACTGGTGAATCGCGTTGATATCATTCTGCAGGGAAAAACAGTCTGCTTCAGATTCAATCTCAGTAAAGAGCTTTAAGTCATCTGCATAGAGCAAGCACCTAGCATATGAGACAACTGCTGGAAGATCATTAACCATGATCAGGAATAACAAAGGACCGAGAATTGACCCCTGATTCACTCCAGAACGCGTGTGGTATGGCCTAGACTCGTATAAGCCAAGCCTGACGAACTGTTGGCGATCACGGAGGTAATCAGCAAGAAGCCGCAGAAGACCCGGGGCAAATCCCAATGCAGAAAGTTTCATAAGTAGGATGTCGTTATTGACCCTATCAAAAGCTTTCTGGAAGTCAAAGTATACGACGTCAACTTGCTGTCCTCGATCAAGACGAATAGATATATAATCGACAAGTGTCAGTAAGTTTGTGTCTACAGATCTTTTGCTTCTGAAGCCGTGCTGCTCATTACACAAGTACTTACTGACTTGAGCATATATATATCTATGCAGAATTCTTTCAAAAACTTTGGCGGGCGAGGACAAAATTGCAATTGGTCGATAATTTTCTACCATCGATTTATTGGAGCCCTTTGGTATTGGGGTTACTCTTGATATTTTCCATTGCTCAGGGTAGACTCCTGTCTTCAGACCAAGATTGAAAATATGGCAGAGTGGTTCACAAAATGCATCACGAGCCCCTTTAAAAATAGCAGGGGGCAGATTGTCGGGACCCATAGAGCCACTTGGTTTCAATCCATTGATACCAAAAATAACATCATCGGACGTGATCTTAGTAATATTGACATCATTACTGAGAGCCGAGGAGTCTGAGACGATACATACGTCGGCATTGAGGGACGGTGGATCAGCAAGAAAGACCCCAGCAAAGTAGCATGCGAAAGCTTCAGCAGCATCGGGTCCCGAGAAAGTAGTACCAAGATAAGAAATACTGGATTCAAAACCCCCCTTGGAACGTAAACTAGAAATGTGATGCCAAAACTTTCGCGGGCAAACTCTAATATTGTCCTCGATCGCCTTCATGTAACTACTGTAAGCAAACGCTATTTGAGCTTTAAGCTCGGCTCTGAGACGGGAAAAATCTTGGTAGGCTTTGTTAGATTTAGAAAACTTCCATACTGAGTGAAGCTTTGATTTAAGCCTGACATTTTTGATAATAGCAGCCGTAAACCATACTGGGTATTTTCTACCACCGGAACCATCACGACGCTTTTTCGGCATACAATAGTCAAAAATATCGTAAATATTCTTATAAAATAATTGGCAAGCTATCTTAACGTCTTTGGCCTGCAATACGTCGGACCAAGAATTTTGACTTATCAAAAAATATAGCTGTTTAAAATCGCATTTTTTGAAATTCCAGTCTTTTGTACGATCGATATTACTAGGTTTTATGTGATCAGAATGATGCACTGTATCTATTATCATCTCGATATCTAATGGTGGATGAAACGCGTCAGGGGGCACAATACCATCTGAGGCCGAAACCATTACTTCACGCATATCACCGCTCTCCTGGGTAAGAACAACATCAAGTATTCCTCCACAGGAATTGGTTACTAAATTATTTTCTAAAATATTACAGAAGGAAGTAAAATAAGCATAATAATTATTTACATTCATAGACGCACTATTCATATTCAAATCCCCAAGTATTATCACAGATTTTAATTCACTTATAAAGCTTTCAACTTTACAGAACCAATCCATATAGTCACTATCACTAGCGCTCGGTTTTATGTACACTGAGCAAATATAAAATTGACGACCGTGCAAAATAAATCCAGCCCACAGATCTTCTCCCTTTTCGGTTTCGTACTCTCGGCATCGCTTTAACTTAAGCGGACTGCGCGCAGCAAGTAAGACACCACCGCATGGTGTACATCTATCTCTACGCAAAATGGTCCAGTTTCCACATGTTAATTCTTGATCCTCAACAGAATCGTCAAGGAAACTCTCAGTAACAGCGACAAGGTCATAATCTGACATAGCTAAATTATTTCGCCAAGTACTGAGTTTCGTTTTAAGGCCACGAACATTTTGATAAAGAATATTAATAGAGGGTTAGATATAATGTTTTTATTGTCCATTTGAATAATTTTGTTTTTTTTTAAGAGAGAAACTATAGAATAAGCGATACTTTTGTTTTTCTTTTAATTGTATGTATTTTTGTATTTGTCAAATTAATTTACTTTTCTCATTTATGCGGAAATATAAAATTACGTTCGAAAAAAGAATAAGCAAAGTATTGATTTTATAGACTGACCTCGAGACTGGAATTTAAAAAAAAATCGCCACAAAAAGATATGAACTTTAATTGCTGGGCACTAAGAGCAGTTTTAAACTAAAAACGCGCATGAAATCCTTTGCTGGAGAATTTCATAGTTCGTTCTTTTTTAAATTTCATAAATTTGCTTTTGAATCTGTGTGTTGACAATGAACTCTCAAGTCATAACCTCACATCTTTGACTAATTTAACAGGTAAATTGACAAAACCTCACATTTTAAAAAAGCTAACTGGCGGGAAAATCTATTTGCTTACAATTCTTGGATGTCAATTATTGCATTCAATTAATGCTCTTGTATGTTCAAGAAAATGGAATTATGTAAATAGGCTTTTAACTCAACTTTTCCGCCTCGACAATATTGTACTTTATTAATTTTAGAGTATTCTAAATTATCAGCGAGTAACTTATACTATTTTTTTATATTCTTATTTTAATATATCTACATAGCACCCGTGCGAAGCCGGGCCGGATCGCTAGTTATTAATATTCTAGTTACCTCTGCGATGTCATAGGGCAGATTAGAGCGTGAAGGATCGCCGAGGCCGGTGCGGTGCGCGTACGCGTACTTGAACGACTCGATGACCCGGTGCCAGTACAGGCCGCCCTCCGCGGGCACGGCCGAGCCCGAGCCGACCCACTCGCGGAGCATGTTCAGGATGAAAGCCAGCACCGCGCCCGAGCCGGGCAGCGGCACCGAGTACAGCGTGTGCTCTGCCGACACCCTCACGGCGATTGGCTCTTGCCATTCTACCCTGTAACAATTACATACATATTTGACGGGCTAGTTGGCGCGTTCGGTAGAACACCTGGATAACAAACCACCTTTCATAGATGGAAAAACCGTTTCGGTTTCAGTCTATGGATTTCCGAATGCTCGAAGTTAAAAAAATAGGTCGACAGCGTATCATTGACTGATGTTCTGTGGCTGGGGTATCACCTACCATCAAGTGAACCTCATGCTTGTCTGTCGATATCTTACATAAAAAAGTTTCTCCGACTTCTGAGCGTTTATACAACTTCTTGATATCAACCACTGGGGTTTTCAGTCAGTGGTTAGACCAGACGGTGAGTTTTTATGAACATTAACGGCCATAAATAATAGAGTCAATTCTTAAAAAAAAAGAAGATAATAATTTACCTGTAGTTCCTGAGGTCTTCTTCTGTAATGATACCATCGAAAGCCTCTATATCGCGTACGAGCGCGCTCGTCAGGGAGCCGTTGTGTATCGCCTCCGGGCCCTCCTCCGCGATGATATCGAGTGTACGGGCGAGGGTCGGCTCGCGGATTATATCCCCTTCCTTCCACACCTCTCCCGTCGCTGGGTTCACGTATACTTCTCTAAAATGTTCAGACATGTTATTCACTATTTTATTTAAGCGTGTCTAGGGTTGCCAGATCTTAAAACCGAAAATCCGGACAGACCAGCCAGCTTAGCCGTACATTTGGGTAAAAAGGCCGGACACTTAATTTTTAGTTTAGTATCAAAATTTTTTTTTCTAAATTTCATCATTTGCCATAAAATATTCTTAAATTCTAATGAAACAACATTAAAATATTAATTTCAATAATTGCAATAGAAGTTAGTTGTAACAACTATTGCAATTATTGAAAATACGCTAGTCCGCTCGCTTGCGCTAGCGATACACGGTAAGTCGGAGCAGAAACAAACATATTATGCAATAATGTTATGTAAAAAAATTGACAAATTTAAAAAGCCTAATAAAGCCGGACTCATCGGACACCGTCGAATTTAGCTGCACACGTTACCAAAAATCCTGACTGTGGCTTTACCCGGACGCCTGGCAACGCTAAGCGTATCGGTTCTCAATATGGAGGTATCCTTGAAAATACGTATAAATAAATTGCTGCTATAAGTGCTGATCCTATGTATTACGGACTTACTGGACCATATCTAATGCTTCAAAATGATACATGTTTATTACAAGGCCTCGCGTCGACTGAACTCCTTGTCACGGTGACGTATTGTCACCTACTCGAATGCTATGTAGTCTCATGAACTGCGCTGACTATGGAGACGAGACATTATGGTGACAAAAAGTTTCGTCCGTCAGCGACATGAATGACACCCAACCTGTGTAATGTGTATTGCTATGCGAGTGCGCTTGTATACATTATATCATTGTGAACTCCACACAACAAATATACATACACACACACACAACATGCACACTCACAACTACACACATAGTCACTGCAGTCACAGTATACCTACCTACTGATTTAATTTTGGGCAAATTACGTTTTTTCTTTATTTTTATTTTTTATTTAATGTTTTTAATAATTGTTATCTCATAGGAAATAGGTTAAGTTTTACTGTATCATTTGTCATTTTTAGCTGATGCCTCCACAATGGTGAGGTTCTGAAAACCAGCGCTATGCCAATAGTATTGACATAGCAGAAGCTGAGTAACCTCACCATTTTTTTTTTGCTGATTTTATATTTTTATTTCTTCTCATTGTTTGTTTGTTTGGTGCCTAATAAATCTATTCTTATTCTTATTCTAAATGTTTTTTTTACGTCTAGAAAGAGTAACATGATCCTAATTAGGCTCAGCTAGCTTCAAGAGCTCGCTGCACCCCTCTTTCGAAAACCTAGAACTTTAAGGCCTTAGTGCATTACAACGTCTTGCCTTAGCTATAGCTACGTCACTGATCGCGACAAATTAAGAATCGTTGAGAAATTTAAACTTCTGTTTTTTCTAGTAGAGCATTGGGCACATCTACTTGTGTCTAATTGAGTCAATTGGGAGTGAAAACATGATTTCCTGGTTATAAATATAAAAGGAAGGGGTAGTTCTTTGTAAGTGATAAACTACATTTCCAAGAAATCGGAAGATTATAGGGAAGTAAGAGGATGGAATAAAGGGCAATTCCATTAGAATGGATAAGTGAACAAATACGACCGTATCAAAGATTAAATGGTACTACAGATTGTAATTACTATAGGCAACTACTACTATATCAGTTTTGAGTAGCACTTCAACTATTATACAATACTTATATCTGCAGATAAACTTGGAGACGACAACAGATAAGAAGGACCAAACAAATAATTTTTCTCTTTTTATTATTATAAACAGTTTTAAAAATTCTTGAAAAATTCCTAAAACCTGTATATAATCATAATTTATATATTTTTTTCTTAATATCCGATTATAATTAAAACATTTAAAACACGTATATCTATACTTCTATACTTAATATTATAAAGAGGAAAGATTTGTTTTTTTGAATTTTTGTATTTTTGTATAAGTAATATGTTATGAATAAACTCAAAAACTACTGGACCGATTTTGAAAATTCTTTCACCAATATAAAGCTACATTATCAGCGAGTAACATAAGTTTTGTATATAGTACTTACTTATTATATTATATATTGCGAAAAAATGATCTAACCTCATAGAAGGCTCGGCGTGGATTCGGTCGCTGTACGACTTGAGGACGCGGCCCATATATCCGCTCACTCGATGTCCATTGCGGGCGAGGTCGGCGGCCGGCTTCACGAGGTCCTTCCACGGCAAGCGGCCGTACTCGCGATAGAGCTCGCCGTAACCTCTCAGCTCTCCGGGAACGGCTATTGCGCGCCCGCCGACTTGCGAGGAGGCGTTGGCGAACATGTCCGCGTAAGTGGCCGCTGGAGCTCGTTCCCTGGTGTTACAAATTCAAATTAAAAATCATTTAGGTAAAATAATGTACACATATGAACTTCAATAAAAAATACATATTAAATGCTTCTAATTTTACATTTACTGCCAGTTCTCAAATCAAGGGCGTAGAACGGACGAGAAGAACTGGCAATAAACTCGCCGCCACTCTTTTTAATCGCCAAGTATTTCGTTTTACAACATTTTTGTTAGGAGCTGCAACCATTACACCATGTTCCACATGACATCTTTAAGTAATTAACTATAATAATTAAAAATATATATATAAACGAAAAAAAATAAAATAAAAAGCAAAGATTTGTCCTCTATCAGCAGTAGGCATGGTGAAATAGGAGCACGCATTTATATTCTCGTGGGACGCGAATACATAGTCAAAAAAGCTAACATCACCGCATACACGAATTCAAGTCCGACCTGTCACCACAAGTAGCACCCGTTCCCGACCGACCCGACCAATTACTTTTTTTTTAATGTGGTGAAAATGTGTTGACACACCCCGACTGCTGTTACTACTGTTCCGTCGCGTCTGCTCCGAGGCCGTTTAAGCTTCCTCGGAGACAAGATCGGTTTTCGGTTACCCACTAAAAACACCACGGCCCATTTTCCGCCTTTCGGGATCCCTGGGTTCGCATATCTCCAGGGGTAAAAAGTTAGCCAGCTAGGCTCCACTCATGTTAGTTATCCGCCTATGTGCCGTGTGCACAGGTTTCAAACTTCCACCAATTTTATGTTATCAACCCTTCCGGGCGTCAAACATCCTTCAAATTTCTCAAACATTGATCAACAAAAATTTCAATATTTTTAAAAGCGAGAATTAATGAACAACCTGGGAATCGAACCCGGGACGTATGCTCTTACGGATGAACGTGACGACCGCAAGGCTACATATACGCTGTTAAGTGACCAATTACCTAGCATTGTTAACACCTTTTCGTTAGTTGAAAAATCTGTTGGGCTGAATTTAATCTCATATTGCGTTTTTTAAACCGGTTTGTCAATTGGTCTTGGATAGGTCAACTCATCTGTGCGCGCGGTGCCATGTGTGTGTGCACTTGTAATTATACAGCTTTAGTTTGTGTGACAGTGACGCGGCAGTCGTCGTCCGAGCAACTGACTGTGTCTCTTGTCACGCACACATAATCCCTGTATATATACAAAGTTTACCCACACATAGCGCCGCGCGCACAGATGCGTAGAACAGTCTATATAGCTTTACATTTCTTCAACCTTTACTATTCTTTTTTGTTTCAAATACCTGGCGTTCAGTACTCGAACTCGTCTCGTTGGTGCGTCGTAGACGGTTGCCAGGAACCCTCCGCCCAGACCCATACATTGCGCGCAACCTAGACCCTCGCAGAACAGCGTCGCGATAGCAGCGTCCACCGCCGAGCCATCTCTTTCCAATATCTTTCTGAAAATGTATCAATAAAATCTATTAATAATCTAAACTATCAAAGTTACTTGTGCATGACTTAACACTCGAATAAATACGAAAATGACTATAGGCGACTTGGTATCATCCGACTTTGTTCTCCGGATAGATCGATTTTTACAATTAAGAAGAACTATTCAAGTACTCGTACTCGTTAGAATAACCAATGTAATACTTAGATCGAAAATAACAAATTCATTAAAATAATATGCAATAATAAATTGTCGAGAGATAATATATATGTTATCTATATGGAGATCAGAACGGTCAGGGGATCTTAAGTAACAGCTTCAACCATAAGAGACGTAATATAAGAACCATATGCAGAAGAGTGGATTAAAAAGCGAGCTTCCCGGGACTCTGCTGCACATTAAGCTATCGATGGCGACCAACAGATGCGGTCACTGATAATACTGTAAACTTTAATCAAAATCCATTCAGAAGTTCCATCTATACATTCTCACAAACTCAGACATTTATAATATTTGTAGGATAGGACAAGTCCGCAGCTTGTGTCGGCCAACATATAATGTGCGGTAGCGTTAATAGTGGTCTCGATCCTACCGATTTATCGGTAGTTTTAATAGTATCATTAGTCAGTAAAATAACATTTCTAGTTTAAGAGAAAGAGATTTGATCAAAATCATCATCGGTTTTTGGTATCCTACCGAATTCACATTTGACTTTGGAGACCACTGAGCGCTAACAACATACCGCCCGATAGAAGCACACTCAATGCCATTGGCAGCGACGACGGCACGCGGATAGCGCGGGTGATCGGGGCTGGTCCACGGCTGCAGCACCAGCACCGCCACCACCGCGCCCACCACCAGCGCTGTCAACACGCTGCCAATTAAACACCAACGCGACCTGCGAACATAACACCGTTTATATATCAATTCATATCTTACATACATAAATACATATACATCACGCCTCTTTCCCATTGGGGTAGGCAGACATCACGGAATTCCATATGCTCCGATCCTTACATACCACTTTCGCTTCTTCTTCTTTTATCAATGCTTTCATACACACTCGTCGGTTACGAGTACTTTTGACCTGGCCCTTTTGAAGAACGTCCCCGATCTGATCGAGATACGTTCGCCTAGGTCAACCACTCTCGACTCTACTACTCACTCACACTCAGTTTCATCAAATTCTCGTGTCACGGTGTGCGGGACCGAACTCCTCCGAAACGGCTCGACCGATTTTCGTGATCCTTTAGCGTGCATATCGGCCAGGGTGGATATTCGATCAACATCTATTTTTCATCTCCCTAAATGTTAAGGGTAATCCACCCCTAAATTTTTTTTTAAAATTTTGGACGAATTTTTTTGTTTTTATTTTTTTATAATGTGGCATTAAAAAATACATACAACCCTAAATTTTTACTTTTTTATCACCAACCCCTGATTTTTAGAAATTATTTACATGGCAAAACAACGATTGCCGGGTCAGCTAGTAAATCTATAATAATTTATATTTTATTTATCTTTATTAATTGTTGAATTATTTTTGATTTGTGATGCTGATATGCCCCATCATTGTCTTCCAAGAACAACTACTAGCGTTCTGCATTCATAGTTATATTTCATCATAAGTTCTCCAAAAAGCAATCCCTCTAATATCCATAGCTACTATAAGTAGTATCTTTCGATCATGTATCTCTGTACGTGGCAAACGTTTATCTGCAGTGTTTGTTTCTACCCAAGATCGTGATAGTTTTTAACGTAAAGTGAGTGAGTGACGTGAGTGTAAAATCCAACCCATATTTCATCTATGTATATAAACTTGTTAGGTATGTTTTTCTTACTTTAGTTATACCATGCTAAGTGATAACGCACAATTTAGTTGGGAGGAAAGATCATTAATACCTACTCACTACGACTGACGAAGTGCTTGCTTGATTTTATCTATCGTTTCTAAACTAGTAAATGACATTTTTTTAAGGTACATTTCTGCTTTGGTTCTACCAGTGGCTATATTTCAATACATCGCTGTACGGTTCTTTCATTTAACGCATTATGAGTGACCCACACATTTCACTAATAAGTCATGCGCAACACCTCCAGAGAAATTAAGGATAGCACAAAACTTTATTAATATACGTTGCTCTATGACATCAATGATTTTTTTAAATCTTCCATTTTTAAATAATTTATAATCGCACAGTATGCATGTGGAAACTATGGCGTAAAATTACGCAATACGTAACTAAATGAAAATGGTGACAGTGGAAGTAGGACGACCTAGTTATTTTTTGTAAATTATTTTATTTGTAAATTATGTATATTTTAAGAGAAAATAAATTATTACAAACACATTTCTTTTTCATTTTGTTTAGTGATATGGAAAGGGGTAATGCGATAGTGGAAATGATTTTTTTTTCGAAAGGACACTATTGTTTTTGGCACATAAGGCCTTTGAAACTAACCGAACTTTGGTGCAAATGAGAAATCATCTCTACACACGCCGATCGTATCGATTGTGATTTGTCATGGTTAATGTACTAATACTGCACTAAACACCTTTTCTTAATTTTAATGATAATAAGAATTATTTATCATTGATACGCGTATGTTACGATAATCCTAATCATCATGACAATTTTGCATCATTATACGATTATCACGAATCACGATAAACATTCTGTATGAAACCGACTATTGCGTCTCAATATTCATCTATGTCCGTTAAATTGTTTGCAGTTTTTTTAGTTAATTTTGAGGTTTTTATGTTAGTTATCGACAGACTTGACAGGCTTGAGGTTCACTTGATGGTAGGTGATACCTCAACCACAGAACACCAGTCAATGATGCGATGTCGACCTCTGTCTATTTCGAACATTTGAATTCTTTTTTTTTGAAGAACAATAAGAATATAGAAGTTAGAACTTTTTACTTTATAGTGACGATGGTAAGACGTTTGGTTCTTCGATTTGTTAGATAGGTAAGCTACTAAGCCGAAATTATGAAGACCGTCGACAAACTTTTTTTTTCAATGCACCACATATTGTGATGAAAAAGGTTTGATATTATTGTGACTTACTGCATAAATAATTTATATATTGTTTGTCAAAAAAATATCAAACCTAAAATTTGGTCGTCACCTGCTTTCAACAGTGTCGCTAAGGCATATAATATTATGTACTTATATGTTTAAAAAAAACTTGTATAAAGACCAGCTGCAAAGGGTCAATACTGTGCGGAATTACACTGCTGCTGAAATTGACATCTTGGAAACTGCGCTGACAGAAGATTGGTGTAATATATTTGACTGGGTTTTTACGATTGGTCAGTTAAAATATAGTAATAAAATAGAATGGCTGAAGCTCTTAGAAGTAGTATAGTAACATATAATTTACCGCTATATTCGACACGGCTGTGTTTTTTGAAATCAATCGCGTATCCATATAGTCATAGTCTTGTAGCACTGTTGTAGGTAGATAACATAGTAAATTTTAAAGCAATTATTTTTTAGGACAAAACTTAAATTTAAAACAATACATACAAATAATATACGTCACAAAATATCGTCATAATTTTTGATGTCTTATCTGACAAATTAATATAATCTTTTTGACAGATTACTGAAAAAAGGATACATGTTATATAGATATGAATGTTATTTTTGTGACGTATTTATTGTGAAATATTATGTAGTTTACGTACTGTTAATCACGAAAATTACGTATACGTTTTATATTTTCTATGTCTAGAATAAAAATCAATGTAAGTATGTTTGTCCTCAATGCAATGCTAAACTACTCGTATTCATCCCATTGTGATGAAACTCTGTTGATCTCTTCACACGAAGATTCACCTAATGATAAAAAAAAATCAGTTCTATTAATGTTCTAACTAAATTTTTATTTTCAAGTGTACGTAAATTATGTGGTTAGATGGCAAGGGTAGCTAGATTATATGTTGGATTCTATTTATTACATATATAAGAATCTCTTATTTTTTTTATTTCTTTTAATTTGAAAGAGTATCTGGAATGTTATTATCAAATAGGTATAGGAATATTATTCCAACATTTTGTTGCTAGAAACCCATTTTTTTTTGTTATGATAGATTTGACGGTATTTATGGTAGTTGATACCTCAGTCACAGAACATCAGTCAATGATGCGCCGTCGACCTACTTTTTACTTCGAGCGTCACCTCTAAACATCCTATTTCCTAACGCCTAACTGCCCTTCTGAGCTTACTGAAAAAAACATTTGTGCAAGGTCTACCAAATTATCGCCATGAGATTTTAATATAAAGAAAGAGAGATGAATTTAATATTTGAATTAATGATATCAAATAAGAGGCGATCATAAAAGAGCTTAAATTAAGGATATTGTTCTCATTTAGGTACGTTGAGATATGAGTTCTGGGTGGATTCAAGTTATTTAAATAGTATTTTCTTATATAAATACTACATACAAATTATATCTAAATTTATAGTAATTTTACTGCCTCAAACATTTATATTATTTACACGATAAGAAAATATTCCTCGTATAATATTATATTATAGGGAATAAAGATAAAATAATGTAAATACTCGTACTAAATAGTATTAATTTTAACTTTCGTCACTACTTAATTAAGCAAACAATATTTTTGTTTTTACTTTTGGGATATTAGTGAATCCTAGAGAAAAAAAAGTAATAATACATGTTTGATATCCTTTTTATGAATTAGAAGTATATCAAACAAATAGTAAGAAAAGTATTAATGGTATTTGCTGATTAATAATCTTAAGAAATTTATTAAGAACAAGCTCCATAATGTGTTTCGATATTTAAGAGTTATAGAGAAAATACAAACCATTTCTCTTTATAATATTAGTGTAGATTATTAAATTTCGTTTAACACAATTTGCACAATTAATGTTACAATGTTTTTAACAACCAATAAAATTTAGATTGAATTCGCGTACTTATGCCTACTTAGACATACACATAAAATTAAATTTAATGTATTTTAGATTCCTTTATTGTCAAACACCACATCTATTCATTACAATAAGTAAGTGTATTATCTTATATCGAGGACAAGGTAATATTATTTTAGTACGTGTTGAAGATATCTCTATTATTTTCAAGAAATATTACGCAATTACCATATAGCATAAAACAAGCTCAAATTATGATAAAATAACTAAACAAAGTAGATACACCTTACGTAGCTACTAGAGTACCTATGTCTAACAAAAGTTGAGACTGGAGAAGCGCGGCAAATTTTAAGTATAAAGATTTGCGGCCTCGATGGCTCGGGGTGGAACGCTATCGCTATCCCATGGGCCCCAATATGGCGGACGAGGTGTGGTGAGTGGTTTTAGTAGGTAGTTCCAGTAATCCAGTCTTTAGCAGAGGGCTTATATCCGGCAGACTGGTAGGGTGAGTCCCACACTCCCTGCATCCTTGCACTACCCCGATACAGCGGGTGCATTTCCCCTCGATAAAAAAAGGGATATGAAATATGTATCACAGAATATAGTATATTAAAAACCAAAAAAGCTTATATGAACGTACAAATATTTTACGGGTATGATATAACTAAATATTATATACTAGCTGATGCCCGCGACTTCGTTCGCGTGGGGTTCACTTTAAGCTGAGCTTTTGAGCAAGCTTTCTTCAAATGACATATCCTCCTCCACCCTCTGTACTTGGTGATTTCTTTTGGGAAAGAGCTATCAAATTAGCAATTGACGGTTTCTTTTGCATCATGTTTTCGACATGTTTAATGGTGGTTGAGATTGGGGTTCGAAGGATTATTTGAAATTCAATAGTTGAAATAATTAACCTGACTTTAGGGAGATTCATATTAATTAAATTTTACGTGACCAAAATCCAGATATGTGTCTTTTTTCTACTAATCATAGTTCAATCGAAGATTGGATTCAATGCATTTTCTGTCTTAAATAGATGCGTGCGTTCATTTAATTGGTCATTTTCATTTTCGGACATTTTTTTAAAATTCCCGGGATTCCTGCCCGGGTTTCCGGTGCTAAATGCGGAAACCTCTTAAGATACGGAAGCAAAAAAGCAATGTCGAATAATCGTAATTCTGTTTAAGAGAAAGGATTGATGAAAAGATGAAATAAATGATCTCATAAGAAATCCTTTTTCATATAATATTTCAATAATACGTTTTCTATTTTTGTTATAATATAGTTCTTTCAAAAAATAAATAAATAAATACAAAAAAATATTTCTTTCATTTCAACTTCAGATTCGAACTCGCATCAAAAGCTACGCTATAGGACTGCATATCCACTATTCTATCCACTCTTCTACGAACACATATTGAAAATGGCGAAATAATCAAACTATTTCATTTACATATCAGACTGTGATTGACATCTGACAATTCGAAAAAGTTCAACGCGAGTCAGTTTGCATTGAAATTTGGTGATATGGTGCCTTTAAAATAATATTTAAATGATGATTACTTTTCTTTCCGATAACCGATTTCGATGAAACAAAGCCTTTCCTTAATATATTTGTGTAAATTGCATTAAAATCGGTTCAGTATCTTCGGAGATTAGCGTGAACAAACAGACAGACAGACAGACAGACAGACAGACAGACAGACAGACAGACAGACAAGAATCTTAAAAATTGCATTTATGCATTCTGCTACCCTTCTTTTATCACCCCTCTTAATTTCTGGTAAAAATATTTAGTGAAGCGTAATTTCGATCCTACTCTTTTATTATATGTATAGATAATGTGAAGTACCTAGTGCATAACAGTATCGGTCCGCGGTAAACCTCTTTGTTATTCTGCCACGAATAAAGCAAAAAATTATTCTTGCTGAATGGAACGGAAATGGAAAATTTTAGTTAGAATTAGGTGCATTATGAAAATCAGTTCTCCGCGAGTAACTGATTTTGTTCTAAATCCGTAAAAAAATACTAGTTAGCAGCTGCTTTATCGGCTTACGCCGCGCCGGTTTATTGATTAAAAATATAATAATTTTTATTTCAAGGAACTTTCCACTAAAAGTTTCCAAAGCTGAAAAAATCGACTACGCATATCGGTAACGATTTATTTCGAAAGTTTACGTACAACAATTCACCAAAATTCAAATATAACAGTAACTAAATCACCACCTTGATAATATTACATTAAATTTTAGAAATACTAAAACTTTTATTTATGGGTTTTGAAAAAGGCATGGCCATATTATGATACAAGTGCCAAGTCTACCTATTCCGATCACTAGTACTATAAATAAGGCAACATAAAAATCTGAAAAACACAGAATTTTCGGAAATACAAGAAGAGTAGTTGTCATATATATCTGAAATCTGAACCATATCTAAAATCAATATGATTGACGATACGAGTAGGTATATCATCTTATCACTTATCAAATACTCGTAGGTGAACGTAATTTTAAATTCTATCATTTTGGATGGTTATCTGTAATAATATAAGGCATTAAAATGAGGCTTAAGATAGTAGAAAATTGCCATGTAATTATAGCTATTTGTAATGCAAATGTTGTGCTTCCATTATCCGGTCTTCAAGACCGGCGAGTTGTGGGTCTCGAGGACTCCTCCCATGTTGAGCATGGGAAGGATGCATAAGCGGGACTTAAAGGGGGCCGTATGGCCAGACCGCCGGCCGGCGCCGGCGCTTGCGGTAGAAACAAGGAACATTTTTACTCTAGGGAGGGTAGAAAGCTATCCCTATCCCGTTGGCCCCATTATGGCGGATTGACCGACGCAGCGGGTGTGTAAACTACATTTCCCCTCAGTAAAAAAATGATATTGTAAGGTTTGGATTTGATAAAATAATAAAATTATTTTCTAATAAATTAATTGGTTATGATACTAAATTTATTTGCTATTGATGGACTAACTGATAATGTGATAATTTTGAACTTTATAATTGTAAATTTATGACATTCTTTTTCACTTATCAATTTATTAGCATTTTTATATTATTATTTAGTATTGTTTTCATTAGTTTTTACAAAATGAATTACTGTTTATAAAACGTATTAGGATATTCTTTTAAGAACATTGATTTTTACGACGAGTAGGTAATCTAAGTTTTCAGGATAGAAATGTTTGCATTGTTTAATTTAACGAATAGGTACAATATGGGTATTATTATGGTAATATACGGTCCAGTGCCTTTAACTAACCTCGCTAAAATTTGCAAGATAATGAGAAATATGATGTCATACCTAAGGCGTCTAAAAGTTGGATATTTTTCTATATTTTTCGATTTAGATTTGTAAGATAAAAATCATCCATTGTTTTACAGCAAAGAAATTGGAACCTTCTTGTAGCATATACAATATACATATACTAATGTTTTATTTTACCTCACGTACGTAAAAGTCGACATAATGAATACCAATATAACACATATTGGTATTCATTATGTCGACTTTTAAATAACCCATATTTCAAAAACGTAAGGGCTATTCACTGCCCGTTCAATAGTACAGATAATATATTCGCGCCATTTTTTTTTGTAAACATGTTCCATATTTGAACTTGGTGAATTATGCATAGAGAAAAAATTAATTATGCAATATTGCATATTCTGTGGCATTTATAATTCTTAGCTCATCAATACTAAGCTCATCGCGCGGTGATACAAAAAAGACTAGATTATTTTGTATATCGCGGTCGTTAGAGATTCTATGAAAAAGTGACAAGGAAAAATAGAAATCTAAAATGATCAGACTCAATCGTTTGATATTGAATTTTAAAATTATAGTACTATCATTTATATTAAGTATAGAAGTGTATTAACATAATAAATTCACCAAATTTTCACTAAATTTCTATTGATTGAGGGATTTTCTATTTTAATAATATAAATATTATGGATCACCACATATTACACTAGTCGATGTATACATCAATCAAATTGCCAATGTCCATTTTTTAGGTAAAAAAAATGATATAATGCCACACTTGACCCAAAGCCTTGGGCCATACCTATATATTCTCATTCACAATAGAACAATAAGTATGTAGGTCAAATTAAGAATTCTAATTTTGCCACAAAGTTAATTAATTTTAATTTATTGTAAAATGCAACTGACAGACGATCGTGATATTTTAGCCAAAAATACGCTCATGCGCCTTTTTTTGCATTTGGATTGTATTCAGGCTATTGCTGCAACGCATTTTTTCAAGTTATATAGGTACGATCGTTTTAGTTTGGATAAGATTTTTTATAAAATTTTCTGAAAATTTTAGGGTCTGAGGAAAATAGAACCCGCGACCCTAGGGTGCAAAGTTGGCGTATTAGGCATTGCACCAAACCCTCTAAAGTAAGTTAATAACCATGTAATTGTTGTCAAAATTGTCAGTGCGTACAGAAAAACACTTTATCCTCTAGTAAAACAGACGTTGCGCATTTGCCCTATATTTTCTAGATATGAAGACCAATTTACATTCTCAATTGTCAGATTACGCCATTTGTCACCTCGCCTGAATACTGAATAAACCCCTTTTTAGTAGGTACATTGTTCATCAAGGTAAGAAATTCACCGATGCGAATCAAAGATTTAACACGTCCATTCCTGCGGTACGGGGTGTTTTAGATTTTGTACTGAAACTAAAACACCCCAGGGTTAATAGGCCTTGTGCCCAGTGGCGTAGCTATCATAGGGCAAAGTGGTGCAGTGCACCAGGGCCCTGAAGCTGAGAAGGTCCCCTGGGCTTTGGAAGGAGGGGGAGGCAGCTCTTGAAGCTAGATAAAATCTCTAGCTAGAAAATTTATTTTTTCAAGATTTTAAATGAGCATTTATAATGCCGATAATGGAAGCGCCTTGACCTTTAGCCCGAGGAGGGGTTGCGATTTTGTCTCTGCACCGGGGCCCATGTCCACCTAACTACGCCACTGCTTGTGCCACTTCAATGTGGCACAAGGCCTATTGAGCCCTTTAACGTTTTAAAAATATTTTTTTTGCTCATACGTAGTATATTTGTTTTGATCATATTAAATTACTATGATCTAAATTTAAAGGCGTACGTCAACAGCTTAGTTCTTTTTTATATTCACACCTTTTCTACACTGAAGATACGCTCTTAAGAGAAGTGAAGAGAACGCTCTTCGTTGCACCGCATATCGTCTGATACAACGAAGAAAAACATGGACTTATAAGGCGACTTAGACCCCGTTTCGCATAGAACGTGTTAAATCAAGTAAGCTAGGAAATATACTTTCTCTCGAGTGAGAGAAGTTAATTCTTATACACATATTCCGATATGTTTAAGTATTTGGTTCGGTTTTTGAACTATTTTTATAGCAAAGTAATTTCAAATCTATCCAGTTACATCATTTGGCAATTGTCAATCTACTGCTCGGCCTTGTCTAGTACAATAGATTTTAAAGTTAGCACATTTGTCAATGTTACCGTACAAAAAGAGTCGTGTTTTACTAATTGTAAGGTAAAAGTTTCTTAGATACTAATATTAATTATAGATGTATGAGTATGATTCACCAAAAATGTATGAGTCGATATAATTTTATACGTATTAAAATGAACTAAAAGAGGACAAATAGGTATTCGAGTATTCGTAGTATTTTTTCTAGATATGATGTGAGAAATGGTATTTGTTATCAACTACTTTTATATGCAAAAGGTGTACATATATTATAATGTTTTCTTTATTGAGTTTTTTGTGAAATTGATTAGGTGCCGAACGGCATCTCTTACGGAGGCATGCTTAAATGGTAATTTAGGTTGATAGCTACTTAAAATATTTCTATCTACGGGCGATTTCGACGGGCTCGTTGGCGCGTTCGGTAGAACACCTGCCGTGCGCATCGATGGGTCGTGGGTTCGAATCCCACCGGGAGCACATGCTTATAATTTTCTGTAAGCATGTTTTCCCCACGTCTGGTAACTTCGGGCATTGATCGGGTGGGAGGAATATCTAAATTCCGACCGGGTAACGAACCACCGTTCATAGATGGAAAAACCGTGAACTGTGAAGTGCATATTGCGCGTTTCGGTTTCAGTCTATGGATTTCCGAATGCTCGAAGTAAAAATTAGGTCGACAGCGCATCGTTGACTGATGTTCTGTGGCTGAGGTATCACCTACCATCAAGTGAACCTCATGCTCGTCTGTCGATATCTGACATTAAAAAAATAAAAAAAATCTATTAAATTATGTATTTTAATGAAAGTGATGTTAGCAGAGTGATGTTAGAGAGAGTGAGCAATACGTGTAAGTTTTTTTAGCTTGAAGTTCAAGTTAAAAAGACAAAATAATACATTCATTTTTGGTATTATAGATGATAAGATTAGATATGGGCCAGAATAGTTTAAAGTGTGTGATATACGAATATAACATAAGTAATATTCTTTTTTTAAAGTTAATATTAATAGCTATTGTGCGTATACGCTGCCATTAAAGCAAGCTTGACTGTGGATATTTACTTGATCACCAACTTTCAATAATTACGTTGTGGAGGAAGGGAGGTGTGGTCTTCCTCCAACCTAAAGGGAGGATCCTCGACCAGTCGAACCGCTGACTGGCCGGCCCTAATGCCCCAGTGGTTGATGTCGAGATGTTGCATATATACTTAGCGCGCACAGAAACTTTGATAGCGCGATTCAGGAATAGACGTCTTTTGTATTGATTCTTGTAGCGGATTATAGATGTCGCTACAACGTTCGTAATATTATGTATATATAAATATTGTATATATAATCATTATCTAATGTTTTTGTTTAAAACTGCGTGTAACTTATGTGGGTTAAGATAACATAGTCAATAAAAAAGAAGTTAAAACCAGATGGACCCAATATTATAGATATGGCTGAGTATAAATAATTAAAAGAAAAACTATAATATGTTTAAATAAATACTGGCCTAATAATATTGACAATATTTATAGGTATATTAGTAGGATAAAAATGAATCCCTTTCATTCATTCATATTTTTTTAAGTTTTCTAAAACTTTAAGAAAATTGCGCAGACATTTGGATAATTTCAGTAAACTTTACGACTATTTTTGAGAGTTCGCGCGTTACATTGCACCCGTGCGAAGCCGGGGCTGAACGCTAATATCTGTATAAAATACTAGCAACACGCCCCGTCTTCGCACTATATTATATTGGTTAAAATCGGTTCAGTAGGTCCAGAGATTACTCCGTACAACCTCACACACTTTACCTCTTTATAATATTAGTATATATTAGTTTTTCTGCATGGTTCTGCTATAGCAGCTTTCAAAGTCGAAATTTGATACATACAGACATTGGATAGTCCAAATGATTTTTTATAGATTTACTTAAAAAATCTACAACTTAACTGTACAGTAAGTACCTAACTATGTCACTTTCCGCCTTATTTTTTGTTCGCCCAATTTATCTTTTATTAACAGTATGACTGACCTATAATAATTAAGAGTTTTATTTGGAAGGTTTGACCTACTTGCCTGTAAAGAAAAATTATCAGTAAAGAAGACACAGGAAGATAAAGGCCGGCAACGCACCTGCAAGTCTTGCTTTTATATCCGGACGCTTTGTATAATAAATTCGTATTAAAAAACAAAGTAGAAATTTCCACTTTTAATAATTATCATCTAAGAATGAAACTCAGTAATTTTAAAAATTTCATTGAACTTTTAAGTTAATTTTGTTATTTCCTATGGAGGTAGGCTGTCGACTTATTTTTTGCTTGGAGCAAATGGAAACGATACGTGCAATGAGTTTTTCCGTATATGAAAGGTTGTTTGTTATCGGAATTTAGATATTTCTCCCACGGTAGAATGAAACAGGTTCATATACAATTAACTATAACAGTTATATGATACATCAAACAATCAAATAGATCTTCTTTCTTTATAGAATGCAATTTTTATATTTACCTTAAATGTCATTAAAAATCAGTAACAAAATCTATCTTGCTTTACCAATATTTCGTAACACAAAAAAATAAAAAATAAATAAGTGGCTCATTAAGACAGACTGACAACTGGCAAAAACCGGGACCTCGATAAACTTTGTTCTTTTTGTTTTTTTTTTTAATAATCGACAACATTTTTGCTAAATAAAATAAAGACGGCCTTTTATAGAAAGCTAGACAGTAACCTAGTTATAATAAGTACCTACAATTGTAATTTGCAATGGAAATTAAAACCTTTATTATTTATAAAAAAAAACAAACTTACACCGGATGCCGAAACTCATGATTATGTATTAGGTCAAGGTGAGTTTTGTAAATAAATATATTCACCAAAACTGTCGCGAAATAATTAACAAAACAAATATTTTACTTTTATTTATTTGTTTATAGGTAAACAGAGATCGATCGTATTTTTATTTAAGTTAAAATTCCAAATCCATAATAAAATTTTCGAAATTTCAGGTTCTTTCTTATATGATAAATTAAACTGGATACAAAATACGTTAGTGACTTCTTTAGAAAATCCTATTCAAATCGATATATATATTTTAGGCATACGAAACTATAAAATGGCATTTGGGTTTGTTTAGAAAATTAATGGTGGCTCCCCATAGCATCGTAATATTAAGTTATTTTTGAGTAATATTTAGTCATTACTCCAATATTTTGACACTGTAATATACTCGGATTACTATAAATACCCACAGCATAGTTTCCATACTGTATATTCGGAAATGTTAATTTTCAATATAATTGGTTGATCATTTTTGGATTACTTATGGACCAAACCAAATATAAAGCAAAATATTCCATACATTGCATTGCATACAACCTTTTTATAAGACCTAAAATATATAATAAAAATGCAAAAGTAGGATTTCGTCAATAAATTCATTAATGTCTTACCTATACATATTGCTTCTTAAACACGACCCGTACAATCGAACGTTGTGCACCAACTGCGATTTGCGCGCGAACAGTAGAATTTAGTTAGAAGGCCGTTTGGTTACGCTGAATCAACTCGCGAGTGCTTACTTCGGATGATTGCGGATCAACTTATTACGTAAGTATTTAATTATTGATTGTGGAAATACGACATACGACAATTCCTGCCCACTACGCTAATATTCTGCTATCTGAGAGCGGTTTCAGGGTGCAGTGCATAAACTAACGGTTTATGCACTGCACCCTGAAACCGCTCTCAGATAGCAGAATATTCCGACTTACTTAACACTTATCGTTATATATTATAGTCTATATGTTATTCTGATTTATAAACTGTAAAGTTTCATGAAAATCCGTTCTGTAGTTTTTGCGTGAAAGAGTAACAAGCATCCTCACAAATATATATACCAATGACGAAAATACGACTTAAAACCAGTGACAACCATCATCCCCTATTTTATACCCTTAAGGATAGAATTTCAAGAAATACTAAAATACGTCGTCTTTCCTAACTTCTAACCGAAAGTTCAAATACCATTATTTATGGATTTACCTTTAAAAATTCCATACAATATATATAATTTCATCCTTTATTTGCTATTTACCCCCTTAGGGGTTGGATTTTGATAAAATCCTATGTGCAAAATTTCAGCTAAGTCCCAGGGCTGGGTGCCGCTGGGAGTTAATGAGCCAGTCAGTGGGTTACGACTTTTCTTTTTATACAAATATAAAATTTCATTTTTATATAAATATATTAGACTAGCTGCCCGGCCCGGCTTTGCACGGCTACTAATAGTTATAATAATGTTTTCACCTTTTAAACCTTCCTTGGACTTCTACAAATATTTCAAAACCAATAGGCAAATCGGTTCAGCCTTTCTCGAGTTTTGTTTTGTGAGAATAATAAACGTGAATTCTATTTATATAGATTTACGATATAATTTTTGATTCATACATAATTGTTTCAAATTTTGCGCAGCAATTTTTTCTTTACTTCTTCTTTTATATTAGATATCAACAGACGAGCATGAGGTTCACTTGATGGTAGGTGATACCTCAGCCACAGAACATCAGTCAATGATGCGCTGTCGAACTAATTTTTACTTCGAGCATACGGAAAATTTAAACCGAAACGCGCAATATGCACTTCAATTCCATCTATGAACGGTGGTTCGTTTCCCAGTCGGAATTTCGATATTCCTCCCATCCGATCAATGAAGACATGCTTAGGTACAGTTAAAATTGTCCCAGTTGGATTCGAACCCACGACCCATCGATGCGCACGGCCGGTGTTCTACCGAACGCACCAACGAGCCCGTCACTGTAGGCCGTCAGGGCTTCTGTTAAGTATTTTAATCTATATATATAAAAGAAAGTTGTGTTAGTTACACCGTTTATAACTCAAGAACGGCTGCATCGATTTCAATGATATCTTATTTGTTGGATTCCTCTATGTCGGGAATAAGATATAGGCTATTAAAATATATGCATAAAATTAATTATAAAATTTCGAAACTCCGCCATCTTGATAGCTCACGTCATGCATTCTTAGCTTTTTTGGAATAACAGATGTCCACTGCAAATCAGTGACATATTAGACAATTATATAAAAAAGTGGGCAAATGGGCATATTCAAATCTAAGAATAATTGTATAATTTCGAAGACAACATTGTGGCAGAACAACGTCTGCGGGGCCCACTAGTATGTTATATTAAAAACTCATTACCTAACAGTTGTTCAAAATGAAAAAAGCTCGAAATAACATTTGGTATTAACAAAGATCTTTTTACTGCGAATAATATCAACTTCACGCTCTATTGAAATAACAAAAAAAACTGATGATGTACATCAGCAATTAACAATTATAAATAGGTAATATAGGTTCGATGGAATTTGGTATATACCTGCGTCAAACCTCTATAACACGTCTTACTGCTGTTATAAGGAAAAATGACAATACTACGATAAAAAAAGGTACTTATATCTTACCCAATTTCGGAAAAATGTCGATATGTTTTCCTCATGATGGCAGTATAGTATATTTTTTATAGAGGGCAAATACGCCGATCATCTCATGCAAGTGATTGCCCACATATATTTTGCTCCAAAATATGTTTATATCAATGATATGAAGATAAAATAAAACAATACTTAGTAAAAAAATAGATTTATTTAGAATAATAATATTTTACCTTAAGAGAAAATTAGCAACAATCTGCTTATGATCACAGCTGTGAGAAGTGTGTTAATTAAATAATTATTACATCATAATTATGTCACTATAGGCAGCACTGAAGCTTTCAATAGGCTTTTTTTTTTTTTTTTTTTATGTCAGATATCGACAGACGAGCATGAGGTTCACTTGATGGTAGGTGATACCTCAGCCACAGAACATCAGTCAATGATGCGCTGTCGACCTAATAGGCTTGCAATTTAACACTAAACCTACGGACGCGATCAAATGACCGCTTTCGAAACTATAAATAAAAACTTTTTAAACTCCAACTTTTCTATCACTACATATTATTATAAAACAAAGTCCTTCGTCGCGTCTTTCTCTTCGCGATAAACTCAAAAACATACGGAACGGCTTTCCATGCGGTTTTTAACAATAGATTTTCGTGATAGCCGCCTTAAGTATTTCATGTACATTATAATCTTTTACACCATTTAATTTAAATGAATATCTTAGGAGTTATCGCCGCGAATACGACCCTACGTCAGACAAAACATTTAGGCATAATATGCTCTACTGCGAAGCTAGTTATATTATATAGATTATAGATATATATTATATGAAGAAAGTCGTGCGGTGAAATCAATAAAAATTGAGTTTAACAAGTTTTATTCGCTTCAAAACAGTTCTGGTAGGTTTAAACTAGTGGGAGAATAAAAAGTGAAAGGAAAAGTAATGTTTATTTGAAATTTATATAATTATGGTAAATTTTGTTTTTCGATATGACTTAATATTAATAGTATAAAGTCGAAAGAGAAGACGAATGGCTACTTTTACTGTGATCTAAGAGGCAGCACCGGTTTTAAAGTTCATTTAGAAATAAAAAGATGAATGATGTCTACAAAATTTTATATTCGCAACCGGTAATTTGACCTTTCCATTATTTCCAAATATTCAATATTTATACAAAACATTTAGTAGTTGTATTATAACGAAGATAACTCTTGAATGAATATACTCTGAAGATCATGAAAGCCAATCCGGCTGCTATGAAATTTTCTGTGTATTAATTTGGGTATTTAAAAACTTCGAGTCTTATACTAAGTTCTTCCCGCTCCTCAAACAATGGATTCGACCAACGTATATTTTATTTTATATATAAAACAAACAACCTGCTTAGTTTAGGCGTCTAGGTCAGTGGACACGTGGACAGTCGAGTGTTGGTTACAGACACCTGAAAGCTTGGGTTGTATAATAAGTGAATTAAAACTGATATTGTTTAATGTTATTTTCAATTTGTAGTTACCAACACAACTCAATGACAAATTAAGGTCTGTGGTAATATAAGAATTTAGTACATTGCACTTTTTCTTTGCCATTTTTTAAAACTTTTATGAGGGCGAACTCCTCGAAAAAGTATTTTGAAAAAAAGGTATAGTCTATGACCCATCAGGCCCCATGCGACCGCATTGGCATAGCTACGCCACTGTTCTCGGTTATCAGGCTAACAATATAATCAGAAAAAATGTGATCAAAGTACCATTTGTGGAACATATTTCTTTTTATTACCTTCTTAATGTTTCATAAAAGCCATTAAATCTAACGCCATGTTTTAAAGAGGCTCTTAGCTCTGTTAAAGGTTGCTTTCATTTTACGGTGAAAAGGTATCGGTACTTATAACTTCCATTCCCCTTTTCATTTGAGTTTAATGTTCAAATTCTCTAAACAAATACATACTTTACTACTAAATCTTGTAGTCAGAAGACCTCAAAAAGAAGGCCCCTGATGGTATAAAATAGCCATAAATGTCGGGTTGATAAAAACGTATTGTTGCAAAATAATAAATATTATAATTTATTTTTTCACAATACATTTTTAATTTATAATAGATACTTGACCAGGCAGGCAAGTAAATCCCCTTTATTGATACTGCGGCAACTGAAGACTCGAAAAACACGGAAACATTCTTCATGACATCGTAAAAGTTCTTGAAAATTTTATTCCTTAAATATAATTTCAATTATCTGAATGTAGTCAGACGGCGCGATGTCGTGAGAGTACGGTGGATGAGGAACGGTATTCCATCGAAAATATTTTTTATGGGTTTCATTTGCGACATGCGGTCTCGCATTGTCGTGGAGAAGGTCGCAGTGTCGTGAACAGTCGTGTATTTTGACCGCTTTTCTTAAAGAGCATTTGTCAATTCTTGCAAATTCTCGACGTAACTGGTAGAGGATATTATCGCGCCTCGATAGAATAACTTGTTCAGCATTGCTTTTGAGTCCCAGAAGCGGCACAAGAAAATCTTGGAGCAGTAGAGATTGGTAGATCGTCATGCGACAGACCTTATTCTCTCATCGGTGTGGTCTCCATCGAGCTACATTTCTGTATCCCAGGTTGTGCAAGTGGTTAATGACTGATGGTTGTGTGCAGCCAAGTTCCCTTGCTAGCTCATGCCTACTTGCTTTCGGATAAGTTTTGATGCAATGGAGTATTTCTCATCATCGATGCTCAAGGGTCGTCCAGAACGCTCCATGTCTTAGATACCGTTAAAACCATGTACCGTTGTACTGTTCGATGAGAAACGACGTTCTCACAGAATATACTCATGTTTTCTGCTGTCTGAATATTCTTAAAAATTCTCGATTTTGTCTAGCTTCCATACTCAATAAATAAGTTGTTTTTTTTATTTGCAACAAAACTTTTTTATCAACCTAATATTATATGTATTTGTAAGCTACACAGAAACAGCTTCGATAGACTCTGAATAAAATAAATTTTACTTCAAATTGTTAGTTTATATTATTCATTTTTATATTATACAAACTTTAAAGTCCTTTAACTATTTATACGATTATAAAGTATAGGTTAAGTTAAATTGCCGGCGACAATTGGGACTACACTATGGTTAAGTTTTTAAAATTAAATACCCGATTAAAACGCGACCAGTGGCGTAGCATGGGGGGGGGCGGAGGGTGCAGTCCGCCCCGGGCGGCACTTTAGCGGGGGCGGCATTTCACAGGTAACGGTAAAAAACGATTTTTTCGTCAATTTTTGTTGTTGTTAGTACTTTTTGTATGATTATATATTTTTTAATTGCATAAATGAGAGGGCGGCAAATTTGGGATCCGCACCGGATGCTAGTTGCCAATGCTACGCGACTGAACGCGACTTACATATTATTTATCCCGACGATCGGATGCTTTCTAGCAACTGTGCTCACGGGCAGACACTCGCGTGTGTGTTACTCGCGTTAATAAAAGACAATATTATGGTTTTGTATTAGGATAGAGATAAAATTTCCAGATCGGAGATGACTGATGGTAAAATTAAGCACGTATGTTAAGAACACTCCTCATGATATATATCCGATTTTCTACGTAAAAATAAAGGATCAGGCAATTTGAAAAAGCCTGATGAGATAGATAGACGAATATTTTCTCGCAAATCATACGTGTTTGGGCTTTTGCACTTCACGACAGACAAAGCGAATTTTATTATGTTACAACTTACACAGATAACCAAACAGATTATTAGGGAATAATTCAATAATAGAAGAAATATTAATATGTCTGTAGACATAACGTATATTATTATTCTTTCTTTTTCTGCAAAAATATAACCTACATTTTCTAAATATCACATGCTTCTGAAGTGTCAAATGAGTTTAAAATTCACTTTATAACAAGATTATATACATAACTATATAACAATAGTAATTGACTTTTTCTAGTCTTATGTAAAAAGGCACATATTAGTTGTAGTACGTAAGTTCGTGCCATCAAGCAGTTTCTCAATATTATGGCCATTTGATTATTTAATGTAGGCGTTAACCAAGTATTGACGATTTTAATACCCATTATCAAATCTTAAGCTCAGAAATAAAATATTCATACAACCATTTGCGACATTGGTAGGCTGTGTTTTTTTAAATGTTAGGTACCGACAGACGAGCATGATGTTCACTTGATGGTAGGTGATACCTCAGCCTCAGAACATCAGAGGGGTGAGCACGAACAAGTATCGAAAGAGTATTCGAATCGTCGAACTGTCATTTGTATGAAATTTCAAATGATTTTTCATACAACTGAAAGTTTGACGATTCGAATACTTTGTCGATAGTCGTTCGTCCTAGGCCCCCAGTTAATGATGCGCTATTCACCTACTTTTTACTTTGAGCATTCGGAAATCTATAGACTGAAACCGAAACGCGCAATGTGCATTTCACGGTTTTTGTTCGTTACCCGGTCGGAATTTCGAAACTCCCAACCGACCAATGCCCGAAATTACCAGACGTGGGGAAAACATGCTTACAGAAAATTATAAACATATCGTCCCGGTGGGATTCGATCCCTCGACCCATCGATACGTCCGGCAGGTGTTCTACCGAACGCGCCAACGAGCCCGTCTAATTATTTTCTTTGTTATATAACAAAGGCAGTGAGAATAGGCCTAGCGTTGTAGTACTATAAATATTTTTTATATCCCCACACAAATTTACGCCTAAGATTATTTACAATAAGGCTTTCTTGTGAATGATGCAATAGCCTATTTATTACGTATTTTCATTAAAAATTATTTTAAAAATATATTTGTTTTTCTTAGAGTCCATCTAAATTCACTAAACATGTGTTCTAAAAGTGTTTCAGTTTTGTTCTGATATATCGATGGGTCCTATGAATAAGGGCCTAAATGCAGAATCATAACTTTACAAGAAGTTTTGAAAGTTTAAATTTGCATACATACATACAGTACCGTACATTGAAACATACATACAGAAATTAATTCTACATGAGCCAGGATGCCAGTTTACTGTGATAAAGAATAGTGTTTTTAATCCGAAATTAATTTTTTTAAATAGCTTATAATATGATTAATTATATCAATATCATTTACCATAAACGGCCAAGTCCGGGTTGGACTCGCGCACGAAGGGTTCCGTATCTATAAAAACGAAAAACAATCATGTCTGTTGTATAGGAGCCTCCTTAAATATTTATTTTATTCTGTGTTTATTCATTGTTATAGCGGCAACAGAAATACATCATCTGTGAAAATTTCAGCTGTCTAACTATCACAGTTCCAGAGATACAGCCTGGTGACAGATGGACAGACGGACGGACAGCGGAGTCTTAGTAATAGGGTCCTACTAACCCTAAAAAAGATAAAATGATATACATAGGACCCATCGATATGGAACCTTAATAATATTATTGCCAGTAACATTACATAAATTGTATGTGGTGAAAATTTATAAATAATATTATTCTAATATTAACAGTCACTGGTGGTCCCAAATTGTGATTCACTTCACTTCATGTTCACATCACTTTCCTTTGTCAGGAATATTTGTCCAGTTTATCGAGAAGTCCCTGCTAAGATTCCTTATTTTTTTCATCAGGAGTGTCACCAAAACAATGCTTGTGTCCTGGGTTTCTATAGGAATTCTCATGTAGAACACTATGGGAGCTCGTCCTACATTTAGTAAGACAGAGCTCATAATCATCGGAGAGGGAGTGAACTAAGACATGTTCTTCTACAGTTAGTTTTGACAGCACCACTTGCAGCATATTTCGCTGAAAGCAATATAATACATAGTTACACAACTTTTCTGTGAGATTGTATACAAGATTATATTTGACGAGCTGATGCTAGCGACTTAGTCGCGTGGGCTAGTGATGATGTTTTCTTTTCGACAGCCGATTTCGATGAAACAAAGCCTATATGTTGGGAACTCTTTAATTTTCCGGGATGAAAAGTATCTAAGATGTTGCCCGGGGATATAAGGTACTACCATGCAAAATTTCATGTAAATCGGTCCACCAGTTTCGGAAATTAGCCCGTACAACAGACAGAGAAAATTTAAAAAAAAAAATTGGGGTTTGTTTTATTTCTCTTCTTACGTCTATATAGACTGTAGTTTCTCAATCTTTCTCACATTGAGAATATTTATTGTCTTAAGGATTAAGGAAAAGAATATATACTAAAATGGTTAAAATTTTATTGGGAATATTTGGCCAATTTATCCTACATTTTTGAGCTAGTTGCTAAAGACTTTCCGAAAACTCCCCAACTCAAGAACTATAATATAAAAACTATAATATAAAAGATTACAGCATTAAACTAGGGCATCCGTTTAGGATGAGTCATAATTGATAATATATTTATTTTCCTGTCACAAGCATAAAAGCGACAGACTTATCGGGTCTAAAATCCTACCCAAAAAACATGCACAAAAAATCATCAAAATCGGTCCAACGGTTTAGGAGTTCAGTGACATATGTATGTACAGAAGGATTATATTATATAACATACAGATAAGATATTTTGCAGAAATAAATGATCTTTAAGATTAATGAAGGAAATTGTCATAAAATCTATACCTTTTTAGGATCAAGACAGCATGCAACACAGTACTCATAAACAATACAGCAATGGTCGTCATTGCATGAATTGCAGCTGTAACGTGTTGTTTCCTCTGCATCAATAATACAACAGCCATTTTTTGCTATATCATTCCTTTGACACACATAACCTGCAAAAATGGAATTTATTTTTGTTAAAAGATTTGTAGTGGACTCTCAAGTTCATCACTGATTGATTACAGTCAAAAGTGATGAAATTCATTGAGACCACCAAAATAACAATGAATACTTATGATAGAATAATACATCCTGGGATTCATTCATTTTGTATAATCTAAAACAGAAAATATACAAACATATACAGACTTCTATTGGACAGCAAATGCATACTTTCATCAGTGTAAGAAATACAAAATCAAGATCTAGTAGTAAGTTGTACTAGAGATTATCAGATGTGAACAACAGAATCAATACTGTGACCAATTGTCACAGGCAACCTGAGTATGCTACTCAGGTTGCCCTCTTAATGCACATTGCATACACCTGCTATATACTTTGGAAAACTGATATACATATTATATGTATATTAATTTTTGAAACATATTTTTTTTATATAGATATCGACAGACAAGCTTGAGATTCCACTTGATGGTAGTAGATACCTCAGCCACAGAACATCAGTCAATCATGTGCTGTCAACCTACTTTTTACTTTGAGCATTTGGAAATCCAGACTGAAACCGAGACGCACAATGTGCACTTCACTGTTTTTCCATCTATGATTATATGATTATATTCTAGAGTAACTTTTTTAGTATATGTCAGTTTTTTTTTATATTTTTCTGTATGCTGTGTTTTATGTGTGTATTAAATAAATGATATTATTATTATTAGAATTATTATAGAAATATGTTAACAAAAGTCTGCTAACAAATTATAATATAAAAATAATACCTCTATCATCAACAATTAATGCTCGGCCTTGAACAGAATTTCTGCATTCAATATCAATTGTTTCATTGTGCTCTTGAAGTGTTCTCCAAACAAATGGCTTCTGCTGTATTGATACATCTTGATATATCATATTTTTGCTGGTCCCCTGAAAGGAGAGGCCAAAGGGAATATTTAAAAAAAAATCTTTAAATCTCTATTGTATCTTCTGGATATATCTACATTTGTATGCTTTTTGTTTGTTTGATGCACTTGTATATGCTAACTTTGCATCATAAGACTGTAAGAATATAGTTTTAAATCATAGATGAACAACCAACTACAATATGGTACCAAAATTAGTGGCTTAACTTTTTGTTCTGTATGAAAATTTATCTCTCTGATACCTTTTCTAGGGGTTGCCTGGAAGAAATAACTACTAAGTAATAAGGCCACCCTTTGTACCGTATAATACTATGTATTTAATGTTTTAGTATTGTTCTTGTGTGTACTTTTTATGATAATTATTATCTAATATTCTCATGCTTTGGTCAATGAAATAATATAAAACTAAAAATCAGATTTCTATTTTTTTAAATGGTCTGGTTGTCTAAAATATTATTTACACTGGTGGCAACTCACACTTTTAATATAACAAAGTTCTAAGATTGATTAACCTTCAACCTTTGGGCCAAATCAACGGTTAAGATTTTGTTAATATTGTCGAATTTTTTCATCACAAATATTTCTTATATATGTTTTTCTTTCCTTTAAATACTACCTGACTGAATTATAACTATAAAAAGTAAATAATTATTTGTTATTTCAAATCCCAAAAATAAATTTTGTCCAAACGTCTTTTCGGTTACGCGCAACAACTTGGAAGGTTAAAAAGGAATTAGTTGATATCCCGATGATGTTTTGCGAGAGGCATGAATATGTTTCATGTAGGTTGGATAGTACTTCTGGTATGATTATTATCAAAGCCCAGAAATAAATCTTTAAGTTCTCTATTGCAGATAAATAAGTGGTTGTGACAATTTACATTAGGGGCCGTCCATTAATCACGTGAGGCTCAAAAGGGGGGGGAGGGGGTACGGAAAACATCACGAAACATCACGAGGGGGGAGGGGGGGTCTCGTTAGACATCACGTGTATTAATTTTATTTATTTTTTGTCAAAAAGCGCTATTTATGAACCGAAATTTTGAACGGCGCGAAAATTTATTAATTAATTATTCATTAATTTTATTGCAAATACATATAAATGTTTTTCGAATCAAAATGCCATTTGTTAAATATTTTTTTCCAGTCAAAAATAGCCTTTACATAGACTTCCAAAAAATACACGTGATCCAGGGGGAGGGGGGGGGAGTGGTCCCAAACCTCACCAAATATCATCAGGGGGGAGGGGGGGGTCAAAAAATGAGAAAAACGACCTCACGTGATTAATGGACGGCCCCTTAAGAGTTTTTCACCTCTTTTCATTTTCTAATCTCTATTGTTAAAGAAAATTATGAGAAGCCAAATATGCTATAATTAATAAGTACTTGACTATATTTAGAGAAACTAACCTCTTTAAGAAAACTCACAATACAGTAAGTCAATGAGGAAGCAAATATGATACCAAGGACTAAAGGCCTCCGAATGAAGCGTAATAAAGCAGCATAAAACATTTTAACATATATAAGCCTTTTCTTGTTTGAACAACAATGACTTGGAAACAGTACATGAAACAATAACATTTTTAGAAATTACATTTCACTATAATCTGAAATAAAGATTTCGTAAAACGCTTGAAACGAGAAGGCAAATTTAAACTGAATGTAATGTTTGCTTTATCAATTAAAAAAATAACAAAATTGCTATTTATCCAATATAATATTATTTTACAATTTACATAAAAATCATAACAATAATTAAACACCTGACATTGACAATTTTTTCGAATGCGCATATTTAACAGATGGGCCAAAGTCTTTCCAGGCTTGCCAGATGTACATTTTTCTTCTTTGTTAGTCAATTTGTGTCTAATTTTTTAATTGTTTCGTCATAATATATACATTTTAAAATCAAGTCCGGTTTTTAATAATACACAGCTGTCAATTTACAACTTAGATAACTAGACTGTAAATAATCGTAGATATCTACTTGAATTAACTGTCTAGCTAGAAACTTGACATTGGACTTTTTGTGACTTACTTTTATTGATAATAGAATTTTTTTATCGTCATCGTTATATAATAGAAAAAAAAATTCAACGCCAAAAAAGTTGATTAGTAGGTATTTACAAAAAAAGGTAAAAATTGCTAACCGATAAAAAAAAATTAAGAGCTTGCCAAATTCGTAGACTTTTTATAATAGAATATGACGTCAAGTAAACACCTTCTTCTTTTAATTAATGGCAACTTCCATCAAAGACGGATACTGCCAATGTCAAGTATTTTTGGGATAGTCAATAGGCAATTTTGGGAGAGTCCTACTCACAGAGTACTTTGGTCCTACTCTACTTCAAGTAAACACCTAACAAGGACTTTATATATATAACAGGACTGAGTACTCCAAGCCTGAAACCGAGCCGAGCAGGATGTTTAGTACGGAGGCTGTGTCACTTTAGGGTGACCACAATATTTTTGTTACGCGGGGATTATAATATTTGTAATCACAAATCGGGAACCTACAGAAACCAAGATTTCAATAACATTTTGTATGCTAATAAAGGCTACTACATCACATTTATTTTATTTTTTTGGAGGTGGTCACTCTATAATAACCCCATAAAAATGCCTAAAATATAATATAAACAAAACCATTATAATTTTTATTAATAACAAAGCATGGTTTGAAAAAAAATATTCTCCTGTAAGTCTATTATCACTAGAATGATTTCTCTATGTAAAGTAGTCGGCTGCTGACTCGGGGTTGACCCAATTGCATGCACTTCCGAAGCAATATCTCAAACCCTTTCGGAATCATCGCCTAATGACAACCGACAACAAGAAACAAATTAGTAACAATTTACTCAGTACGTACCTACAGGTACACATTCTTATTAGCCTATTTACCTACGTTTGATAAGCATTAGTTACTTGGTTAGGGTTACTTATAAAGGGATTTTTTTTTTAGTGTTCAGTCAATGATGCGCTGTCGAATTATTTTTTTTATTTCGAGTATTCGGAAATCCATAGACTGAAACCGAAACATGCAATATGCACTTCACGGTCTTTCCATCTATGAGCGGTGGTTGTTACCCGGTCGGAATGTCGATATTCCTCCCACCCGATAAATGCCCGAAGTTCCCAGACGTGGGGAAAGCATGCTTATAGAAAATTATAAACATGGGATTCGAACCCACGACCCATCGATGCGAACGGCAGGTGTTCTACCGAACGCGCCAACAAGCCCGTCAACATCCCATGGATCTAAGCCTTCTCATGGCGGAGGGGCTCATTAGCCTGGGTGCAAGCCAGCACCCTGGTGAAGCCAATCGGACTGAGTGGGGCCGCTTCCAGCCCCCCTCTTTCTTAAGAGGGGACTTCGGAAGTGGCAAGGCGCTTGGCGTCTATGAGGGGAGCCCTTCTGGCCTCGTGTGGTGCTTTGGTATGTGGGATGGCTGGTGTCCAAGGCTGGCGGAAGGTTTGGGTCGTACCTTCGGTCTAAGAATGTAAAACGGCCAGAAAGGTGAGCGGTCCGTTGCCTTCTTCTGCGTGAGGTATATGTGAAGGAGTGCCGTGGGTTAGAGGTGGCGCCGGAGTCGCAGTGGTGCTTCGGCACGGGGGTTAGCCGGTCTTGAAGACCGGCAAGTGGTGGGTCCCGAGGTCTCCTCCTATGTTAAGCATAGGAAGGAAGGACACGCGGGACAAGACGGGGGCCGTTTGGCTTGACCGCCTGGGCTCGCGGTAAAATGCTATCCCGTGGGCTCTATTACGGTGGATTGAGGGGTTTTATTGGGTAGCTCCCAGTGACCCAACTGCCTGGAGCAGAGGGCTCATATCAGGCAGTACGTCCATCATGGTATTCGACGAAAATGATACCTATATCTTGTAGAGTTCAGCACGAATGACGAATAATCAGTTATTCAAATGAACTTTCCATTCTTACTCTAACAATAGGCACTTTGGACTTTGTACTTATTATCTACATTTAAGTGATAAGAGCGGGTGCGTCTGAATACATTGGGAGTCAACTTGAATAGGGTAATTAGATAACGACGATTATTTACTAGTATATAAATCCTGATATTTGTGGAAAGACTTAGTAATGTGCTCTAAGCCCAACGTAAGTGAACCGGTTGGAAGTTTAATACAATATTCGACAATGGAGTTAAGTTTTTTACTTTGTTTCAGGGAACATAAAATCATAAAGACGTGGTAAAATGTTTTAAACCATTTAATTTCTATATTTTTTTATTTGAGGAAAAGATTCTTCCTCGAGTTTCTTGATACATACATATTAACAAAAGAGGCTGAGATGATTTTTTTGTTCAAGAAACAGACCTAAAAAAAATTTATAAAATTATCATCAACTGTTAGGCGTTCTGTTAAAATATCGGTCGAACTGTTCGAGATCAAATAAAAACACCAGAGTTTCTTTGCGTATACTGAACCACGACTTCCGAGTAGTTACTATGACTGTACTATAACAATACTACCACTACACGCACTCATGCGCAGAATAATTAGTAAGCTACCAATTACCATACGTCACCCGCACTATACTATGTTACATGCGGCTTGTATTCGAGTATTCGTCGCGATTGCGAGGCGACGCACGTTCAGGCTCGAGGATAACTGACCCCACTCGGATGACTGGAGGATAACTGCCAATGACATTTTTTTTGTATGGTATCTCGCTGTTGGCTCTATTTGCCTTAACAGCTTAACGCGAACGTGAGTGGCGAGCACTTTGGCTCAGCTTTGGCGCCTTCCGACTCTTGAAGTCTTTTAAGTTTGCAAACAATGCGTTCTCGAGCTTTGCACGAGTGCAAAGTGTATTAAACTGTCTGTTGTGCTGTATCCCACCTCTGCCACCATAAAAAGCGTGTTGAATTCCTTCTTTGAACTCCTTGTAGAAGTTGGAGTTGGAAATTCCCACGTTGGTATTTAGGTTCGTTGCTGCCACCAGGTAGTTTTTTTTGTGCAGAAGAGAACAGAAACTGCTTTGTATGCCTCGTTAACGATTTCTCTTGAGGTTGGAGGTTCTTGAAACGTTTCGGCAGAGAAATCCAAGAACTGCCTTGTATTATTCAGTAGTACGGATTCCTAGCTGCTGCTTTTGTCAAGGACCCAAGTCTTGAAGTGATGGTAGATTTCCTTCGTATATGTTGTTCTTTATCCTTATTGAACACAAAATACTTTTACAGAATAATACTCTGACTCTTGTCTGTATCTGAGATCACAAATGATTTGCAGAGCAAGAATGAATCAGGAGTGATTGATTGCTTAAGTTAAAATCAAAAATGATTGAAGTGCGCGTTTACGCGTTGCTCATAAAGGACTTCATGAGCATCGTGACACTCTTCGAGAAACTACGTCTTGCGTTTAAAATGTTTTAATTCAATATTCTTTACTGTACCATAAATAAAAATAAAACAATATAACAACTATCTAACTAATCTGGAGAAGTACATATTGGTGGCCTTATCGCTAGGCAGCGATTTCTTCTAGGCAAATCATACATTAAAGAACAAAAATCATGTAGGTATAAGTTAGGTAGACCTGCGACTTTAGGCACAAACAAAATTAAAATTAAACAAAATAATATTAATTTACCTATAAACTAAATACTACATTATAACATGTCAATAATTCAATAGAAAAACAATTAAAGACTAAAAAAGTGCAACTTTACAAGAGTCTTGAAAAAATCATGACTTTGAGCCTTTCTTAAAAATTGGGAGGGTATTTTCCAGCCGAACAGCTTTAGCATCAAATGAAGCATTATATAAGTTCTTTAAGATACAAAGGAGTCTTAGGATCAAACAAAATACAATATAATAGAGAAAGTAAGTGCATCCCGGTATCCCGGTATCCCGGCGGTGGCGAATAGAAAGCCACTTCAGCTTAGCATGAAACTCGTATACTCGTATTAGGTCGAACTTACGTAAGCCAAATACATATAAATGTGTGTTTACTTTCTAAGAACTATGAAGCTTTGTTTTGATTAACTACACAGTTCCTTTAAGATAAGGTTTCAATTGTTTTGAAGTTTTGTTTATGTTTATATGAAATGCGCAATATTTTTATATTTATTATTTATATTTATCAAAGATATCAAATACTTCAAAATTAAACATTGTTTCAAGTTAAATTTCCTACGTCCGCGTCGTTTGCTTATCGCCGAGTCGCCCGATAACCGTTTTTTTGAGGAAAACCGAATCAATTTTGTTATCAGTATTCGGTCAGGAGTCGCGCTAGTTACTAGTTGTTTCAAACTACTAGAACTGCATCCGATCTGCATCTTTCACGCTCGACTTGTTTTACCTGTATACTAAAAGTACAATTTTTTTAACTTATTTTCACGACGAGTGTCCAGCAATAATATTATGGACTGGCGACCTTAGGCAATGGATCAAATACAGCCATTAAACATTGTTAACGATGTTTGATACATCATAAGTAGCGTTTTATCGTAGGTATGATACGATTTATAATGACTATGTGAACACATGGCAACGGGACTCAGTATAGGAGAGTGGAAGAAGATTGCCTGCTGATAAATTGGGATTGGATTGCCTATTTAGGGAGAAGCCGCCAGGTGAGAGAGATTCTCTGAGGCTGCTTACAATGTAGAAGGTTCGCTTCCAGAAGTGCAAGGCGGGTGTCGGCGACACCTGCTCCTGTGACAACAAGCCAAATAAAATGGTATCTTCTGGGCATGAGTGCAAGAACCATCTCCACTGGCATCATTTCTATACCGCGCACGTCTCTGCGTGGTTGACTTATTAAATGGTACCGGAGATTTTTCTTAAAGAACCTAAAGAGATGTTTAGTGCGATCATCGCAAAAGTGCATCAAAACGATCCAGACATCTTGGAATATTATTCCACGGGTGAACGTATGGATACACGGGTTGCAAGGCGGATACTACTTATTACTTATGTTGAGACAGTGGCGGCGTAAGACTTAAATTTTATGTGGGCAAGATTCATTTTGCGGGGCCCTCTGACAACGCAAATTTTTTTTTGGCGCGTTCGCGGTTTAAGTAATGCATTTTTCGGGGCGCGAGGATCCCTGGGTCGCGAGACCGTAGGCGGTGGCCCACGTCGCCCACGCTTTACGCCGCCACTGTGTTGAGATCATAGTATTACGCGAGTTTAAATGAATTTATTGGTACACATAAGAATTATAGTGTGAAATCTCAGATTAAATAAAATTAATCTGAGTGTGAAATGTAGTCAATAAAAAAGTAAAAGAGTAGGAGAGCTCTGAATCGTTGGCGTGTTCGATCAGGAGCGGAATTCCGATAGGATAGGCCGGGTAGGCCAGTGCCTATGGCGGCAAAATTGCGGAGGCGGAAGAACTATGTGGACTTATAATTCAATGTTAGAAACTCACAAATGAAAACGGTATGCACTGCTGCTAACGACATTGATTGATGTAACTATCATATGCAGACTTTCCTCATATTTTACATAAAAATTCTCATATACCTACTCGTATTTCTCGTATTCATAGTACTCGGCCAGGGGTCGGCAATCTTTCATAGGCCTAGGGCGGCCACTGTTTCAAATCCGCCCTTGCGTTCGGTATAACACCTGCCAGGCGCATCGATAAGTCGTGGGTTCGAATCCCACCAGGACGATGTTTATAATTTTCTGTAAACATGCCTTCCCCACGTCATAACTTCGAGCATTGAACGGATGGGAGGAATATCGAAAATCCGACCGGGTAACGAACCACCGTTCATAGATGGAAAAACTGTGAAGTGCATATTGCGCATTTCGGCTCCAGTCTATAGATTTCCGAATGCTCAAAGTAAAAAGTTGACTGATGTTCTATGGCTGGGGTATCACATACCATCAAGTGAACTCATGATCGTCTGTCGATATCTATCATGAAAAAAAAAGGAAAGGCGTAGTATTAAAGTATGAACACACTAGAAATGCAAATGAGTCTTCGCAGAATACATCCCAGCCTCCACTGTAACGTATATCATTCAATTCGATTGCCGATGTATGCTCAGGTAGCAGTACTTATCATAATAATATGTAATCTTGACCCTGACTCACAGCCGGGGTCTCATTGGGTGGCTATTCATATAAACGTCGAGAGAGTTGGGGATAATATAAAAAAATAATTAATTTGTATAGAAACATAATGGAACTCTTCTTCTTCTTCCTGCCGTGTTCTTCTGTGGGTCAATCCCAAGTCAGCGGCCGAGGTGAGTTAGGTCAACCAAGTCAGGGAGTGAGGCAGTCTCCGGGAATCCCTATTAGTTATTACTATTGTTTTCTATATTTTAACTAAAGTATAGAAATTATGAAGTTTCGGTTGTATAATAACAATATTACTTGGTGATCTATGTGAGCACTGTGTGTTCGTTTCAACATAAATAAAAGATAGTAATGTGCAAGCCAAAGTTTATGTTCGTTTATAAAGTACAAATTATATATTTTTTAATTATTTTTGGAGAATTTTAAGTTAAAGCTTCTGAGCTCGGAGGTGAAATGAATCAATGAAAATGTCTATGCCGACAAAAATGGCGGTGCCGGATACACTGCCGGCACCTAAATCATAGAGAATCCGGCGAAGGCTCTGCAAGCGAGGACGCGCAGACACTGTGCACTGTTTGAATTTTAGGGGGTTTTGAGGGTGTCTCCAGTGAGATACGTCTGGTACGAGGACATACGGTGCCAGTGCAGTGGAGTGGAATACCTTCCACCCTACCGGTAAGCAGGGGGTGGCATGTTTACAATCATGCATATTATGTTCTAGAAAATGTTCCATTGTTTCCATAATTACGTATTGTGCTCGCCAATGTGTTCTTTCCTTAATGATGTTTGAAATTGGAATCTCTTGGAATGCACTACCTTTCTAGGTACTTTATATAGTAATAAATACTTTGGTTTTGTTTGGTTTTCCGAAACTCCTATATTTATATTAACACTAGCGTCTGCCCGCGACTTCGTCTGCGTAGAATTAGTACTAAGGGTAGCTTATTTTTGAACCGAGCTGTTTTTTAATCAATCTCCGCTTAATGACGCTGCACTCAAGTCAATAATATCGTGATTTTTTAAACCGTTCCTCCAAATTACTTGGTGTAAAAGCCAAAGTTCATCTATATTAAATACTGAAAGCGATAAATGTATCAATTTTAATAAGAATTAGCTAAATACTCTAAAAATTGCAATTGAAAAAATGAATCAAATTTAAATGTATTTATGGTTCATAGTTTAGGGTATATTGGCTTCCACATAAAAGGTAGATATATGCTATCGCGGACTTTTATTTAGAACTATTTAAAACAAACAATCCCAACATACATTTTATTCTTGTAACGCACGCCAAGATAGCTCTCAGAAGGCAGGAATTTTTCCGAGTTACTTGATAGTTATCGTAATATTATGGCCAATATACAAAAACTGTATATAAATTATAGCCTTTGTGTTATTCTGATATATAAGCTATATTACTGTAAAGTTTCATCGAAATCCGTTCGGTAGTTTTTGCGTGAAAGAGTAACAAACATCCATCCATCCAACCATCCATCCATCCATCCTCACAAACTTTCGCATTTATAATATTAGTAAGAAAGATAAGAAAGATAAGATAAGAAGTAAGATATACCTACATATTATTATCATACTATATATGTCACAGTTTCAGCATGAGTGTAGCTATCTCAGATAATAATTAAAGAAGTTAATAGTCTCTTGTGGGGGAAATTATGTACAGTAATAAAACTCAAGTACAGTTGTTTTTCTTTAATAAACCAAAATATATAAATCTTAAAATTTATTTGAAGTATTAAACAATTGAAATCACAATAGAAGAATCTACTTTCTTAAACACAAATAGCATCTAATGACTTGTTATCAACATTAACGTTGTTATTTCTAGCAGTAAATTACAATGCCATCAAAAACATAAATTGTAAAAAAAAGCCAAGTCTTGCAACTCAGTTCTCTCGTAAAAAGTTGTGAGATCCATATAATACCAAGTCGGTCAATTTATTCAGTCTCTACTGAAGGATCCTTCTGTCTTAAGTTATTACGTAATTAGGTAACCTAACAACATCTTATAGTGTTCATATCAATACCAATATTAAAAATCTTTGATGTTTTAAATAAATAGATTGACTCGGCTATCGCATGAAAACACAATGTATCTTTTTAATTTTATTAAAAACACAATGTGTATCACAACTAACACATATTATATTAAATTAGATAGTTTAGTGCGATTGCCAAGTCAACCTTTTTATTTTAAACATTAAAGCTTTTTAATATTGGTATTGATATGATCACTATAAGATGTTGTTAGGTTACCTAATTACGTAATAACTTAAGACAGAAGGATCCTTCAGTAGAGACTGAATAAATTGACCGACTTGGTATTATATGGATCTCACAACTTTTTACGAGAGAACTGAGTTGCAAGACTTGGCTTTTTTTACAATGTATGTTTTTGATGGCATCTCATTTCTTTTTGTAGATATTCCTTTTCTTAGTTTATTTGGATAAGAATTAATATAAAGCTATGGATAACAGTCTGATTTTGATCGGCATTTTTATTAACTTTTTAATGTAAAAAAGTAGTTATAGTGACATAACTACAATAGTTGGACATATTGTCTCGTGAAATTTTTTGTAGATTTTGATATGTTCTATAATATTGTGGAACGTTTTTTTGTTCTAGCATCAATACTTTCCGCAGCACATGCGATGAAAGACATTTTATGGCTAATTTTTTTACACCTTGGGTTGTTTTTAGGAGGGATTTCTAAGGATCTCTATTTTTTTCTAGTAATAAATACCCTAAGTTACTCAGTGATAATGTAGCTTTCTAATGGTAAAAGAATTTTTAAAATCGGTCCAGTAGTTTTTAAGTTATTCATTACATACAGAAATACAGCAAAAAATTGTATATCTAGAAAACTGGACCGAAATTTCAAAATGTTGTAGTTTTTCCTTGATTTATAGACTAAACACTAATTGTATTCTAAATTTCAAGTTTCTATGTCTGCTAGAAGTGCCTTAGAGTTTTGATGATCGGTCAGTCAGTGAGTGAGTGAGTGAGTGACAAATTATCAAACTTTGACTAGTTATAATTCTTAAACTACTGGTTCAAACAGAATGATATTTGAAATATACCGAGCTTATACAATGCCTGCTTAGTGACTGAAAATTCAGGATTCTAGTTTTATCCACAACGAAGTTATAGGGGGTCGAAAATGGCCCGAACTACTTCGAGAAAAGGATAGTACGGCCGTGCCGCTTTTTGCTCGACTTGGCGGGGGCACTGCCGTGCCCCCAGATAATGTGCTAAGGATTGCTATTCAGCCATCATAAGGAAGAAGAATCTGGCTTGTCCAGAATTGTATAATATTCTTTATTATTGTCACACAAAATATGAAAACACATAAATTAAATAAAAACAAATAGGAAAAATAAAGTGGACAAACGGCGGCTAACATCCAAGCAATGTAATGTTGTAATGTTTTTCTCGCTTCATTTGTGACGTTGAAGCGTGCTTTTTCTTTATGACGGCAGTATTCCACCATTACTGAGCGGATATTAAAATAACAGTGAAATGATTTTACTAACAATCATTATGAATCAAATTGTATTGATTGATTAGAAGCGTTATCAATTTCTCTTTGGCAGCATCAGGATATATGTATGTATTTAACTAGACTTGCTTTTCACTTGCAATTTTTCTTCATCGTTTTGGAGCAACAATTTGAAAACTTCATGATTAACTTGCTACTTATGGTTCAAATTCTTAGAAGCATGCGAACTTATGAAGATGCCACTCCGATTCCTGTAAATATAATATGAATAATTATAATAATTAGATGTCATTTAATTTTCTAGTTTCTTAGTTATAGCACAAAAAAAAACAAGACATGATTACCTGACATTCGCGGCTACAGTAGTAGATTTTATAACATCCTATACACTGTTTATTGGTTTCACGCGTGCAAACATTACAATGACTTTTTGTTATATATGCTGCGTTGTTGCTAAGGGAGGTGACATGTGTTATGATTGGCGTTACTTTTTCATTTGGTAGTACAGGACTCTGAAAGAGAAAATAAGAACATATGTATGGTATATTATGTAAGAGTTTGCCTTCATATCCCTGGTATGGGGAATTAGGGATATTATCACAGATCATAGAAAGATGTGTCAAGATAAAAAGAAAGCCGTCCCCTTTCACAGGGTTTTAGCTATCTCTATACCTACCTATATATAGAATATTAATATTTGAAAATGGAAAAGGCAGAGAGATTTATTATACTTTAATATAATATAAGTAAGGACAACTTATAATAAATAAGTGTAACTTAATAATAGTACACATTTCTTACCGTTTGATCATCAAGGCCATTAAAATTCACTGGACTCATAAAGCCACTATCTCTAGATAATGAAGATCTTGAAACTTCGGCCTGATTTTTAAGTCCTAAGTCATTATTCGTATTTTGAACTTGCTGGTGGAGATTATTGGTAACATTAACTGAGTTATTACTGGACGCCATGTTTTTATGGTTAGTATAATTAATTGGTAAACTGTACCAATTTACTATTGGAATCTCTTTTTCTTTGAACACTTTATGGTGTGTATTGCAATGTTCTACATTCTCATTAAGTATATTGTGACTAACATTATTTGGAATACTCCAGCCCTTGTAACACGTGTTTTCTGAATTGTCATTTTTAGGAATTTCAATTTCGATAAATGCACCGGAAGCAGGTTTATTATTTGAATCGGCCGTTGGATTTACTGTCATTTCACATAATTTCGGCGTTTTCCTTTCATGGAAATTCTGATTTTCATGTATTTTTTTAGAATCTATGTTATTGCCGTGATCTTGTGCTTGATTGTGAAATTTATTGTACAGATTAGAGTCCATATTAATAGTTAACTGTCTTCCAGGAGAACCTAATGAGAACAGACACGTTGTTTGGCCTACTTTATTTGAATCATTACATGGGGTATGGCTTGAATCATCGTGAGGATGATATTCCGAAGCTTGCGCGTGCGGTGGTGTAGTATATCTAGGTGGATTATGTGGATATCCCGAAGCTTGCGCGTCCGGAGGTGTAGTAAATATAGGTGGATTATGTGGATATCCCGAAGCTTGCGCGTGCGGTGGTGTAGTATATCTAGGTGGATTATGTGGATATCCCGAAGCTTGCGCGTCCGGTGGTGTAGTATATCTAGGTGGATTATGTGGATATCCCGAAGCTTGCACGTGCGGTGGTGTAGTATATCTAGGTGGATTATGTGGATATCCCGAAGCATGCGCGTCCGGTGGTGTAGTATATCTAGGTGGATTATGTGGATATCTCCATTGTGGAGTTTCGGACATTCTTCTTCGTTTACACCATTCTAACATTTGAAATAGAAGTCGATGCGCGTAGTAGTATTGGATTATAATTGATTTAGATTTAGCAATATTGACAATTTTCCAAATAAAGTTATTGATAAATGACATATTGTTTTCCTGTGGTAATAAGGATGTAACAACATGTTTATAGCAATGTTGAAACATGCGCAATGTGTTTTCAAAATTAAAACGTTCATTAGCATCAGCTTTTAGATAAGGGTTTCCATTTTCAACTGATTTCCTAGTGGTTAAAACATGAATCATATTAGATACTATGATATTTAATGAATTTCGAAGCTGTGAATTATGATTCATTTCATTCACATTTTGCACTGATTTTGAAGTGTTCGTTATTGCCC